>JAEUYN010000966.1:0-600000 GCA_018257835.1 Euura lappo | reverse complement strand
ACGTGTGAGATACGTATAAGGAATTGAAAAAAATATATATTATGTAATAAGTTATATTTAACTTATTATTGGATATTTTTGACATTTTAGGTTATTTTTATTTATAGTTGAGCACGCTTGTCAATTAAAACGCATTCTGCGATCGCTTGAATTTTTCGCTTTTCTAAGACCTAGCCGGGATTCGAACCGAGTACGCTCGCCACTCTTCGTATTACTAGTCGCACGCCCTAACCACTACGCTAAGCTGCCGCTTGTCCAACCATGCAGCGTTTCTATACATGATTTTATCAGGGACAATGATACATTCTTCAGTAATGTAAGTTCACTAATCTCTGTAAGAATCTATTTCTGACTACACTCGATCGCTCAATAGTGAAAGAATATCGTTGAAGCTGTCAAATGTGCTGAGAACGTCTGGTGTACGTATATTGTACGTATACCGGAAACCTGGCGAAAAATTTCCTGTGGCCCACTAAACTAATAGGTCTGGTTTACGTATATGAAACGTCGAAATCAGGCGAGTCTGCAAACCCTGTCCTGTTGTATGCTGTACGTATAACATACGTATGACGGAAAAGAGGTAGCTCGGTGCGTTCAGCCTAGTGGATTAATACGTCTGATTTACGTATACGAAACGTAGACATCAGGCGATTCTGCAAAACGTGTGCTGTACGTATGTCTATCGTATCACTTTGGTTGTGGCAAACGTCAAGATACACACATCTGCCGTACGTATATCGTACGTAGAACGAAAATACGGTAAAAATTTGCATTCAGGCCTACTGAACTAATAGGTCTGGTTTGCGTATACGAAACGTCGAAATCAGGCGAGTCTGCAAACCGTGTCCTGTTGTATGCTGTACGTATTACATACGTGTGACGGAAAAGAGGTAGCTTGGTGCGTTCAGCATACTGTATTAATACGTCTGATTTACGTATACGAAACGTAGAAATCAGGCGATTCTGCAGAGCGTGTGCTGTACGTATGTCTATCGTATCACTTTGGTTGTGCCAAACGTCAAGATACACACATCTGCCGTACGTATATCGTACGTAGAACGAAAACACGGTGAAAATTTGCATTTGGCCCACTAAACTAATAGGTCTGGTTTACGTATACGAATCGTCGAAATTAGGCGAGACTGCAAACTGTGTCCTGTTCTACGTATGGCTCACATATTCCTTCGGTTGTGCTTGACGCCAAGATAAACACATCTGCTGTACGTCTAATATACGTATGCCGGAAAGGAGTAGCTATAAGTGAGATTCAGCCTACTGACTTATTACGTCTGATTCACGTATACGAATCGTCGCATTCGGGTGGGTCTACAAACCGTGTGCTGTACGTAAGTCTTTCGTATTACTTCGGTTGTGCCCAACGCCGAGATACACACATCTGCTGTACGTCTAACGTACGTATGGCAGAAAAGCGGTAGCTAGGTGCATTTCGGCTTACTGTAAAAATATGTCGCATCCACGTATATTAAACGTTAGGATCAAGAAAATTTATACGTCGTTAATGTCACAATGCGATACGTATGCGAAACATACCTTTCGTGTCGCCTACGTTGTTATCAATACGAAGATCTCACTTTTACTCGACATATATCGTACGTAAATCGAAGGTGTCTTGAAGATCTTATTCGGCAACCTAAGTGATACATCTTCCGTATGTACAGTAAACATTCAAAAAGCGTTGTTTTGCGTGACGTGAAAGATACGTACATAATGCGTATAGGCTGGGTTTTTCAAAACATCCAAATAATCACCAATTATATACGTTGATGGTACATATAATAAAAGTTTTATGATTGTCATAATACTATACGCAATATGAATGTAATTTATACGTACATGCAGTACGTAAAAAACGGCTTTGGCATTGACGCGAATAATACAATTGTTATACGTATATATTTCGTATAGAAAATACGTCTTCATTGTATACATCGCGTACACATATAGTATACGTATCATTTTAGCTGTATACGTAGACAGACGTTGAAACGTATTTCATACGTTAAATCAACTAAGTGTTCCGTGTGGGAATGGTCAAAACAAGCACCTCGAACATTAGAAATCAGACATATTGAATTTGAGCATCGGAAAAACTGAAGAAATTCCTGAGCTTGCAGGTGAGATTAATTCAATTATCGAGCTTGTGGAGAGGTCCCAAGTTTCTGATGACAAAAAAGTGCCAATATCACCAAGAATATCCTAAATCAATATTCCAACGGCAGATTCTAAAATCGAAAAACCAAACCAAATTCTGGAGTTTGTGACCTTCCGCAAGCTCTGAGCCAAAAATTTGAGGAAAGCATTTGGCTAATCCGAAATCAGGAATTCCCAATCTGACAATTTGGAAGACCGAACAAACTTCTAGGCTTGCAGCTGAGATTATCAATCGTCGAACTTGAGGAGAGTTTGCAAGCTCTAGATGGAAAGACAGTTGAAATTGCACCTAGAATAATCTAAATCGAAAAAACTGAATCGTAAAGTCAGAATACCGAACAAAACTCCTGAGCTTGCGAATAGGTCGCAAGCTCCAAGTGACGGAACGAAAGTCAAATAAGCAGCTCGATTATCAGAATCCATAAGTTGGAATTAGTTAATGGGAATACCGAACACTTTCGAGCTTGCACCTGAGGTCGTCGAGCTTGCGGAGAGGTCGCAAGCTTCGAGTGCCAAAAATTCGTCAGAAATTTCCCGCGTCTAGATATTCAATTATCAGATTCTCTAGAATACTCAGTGTCCAAAATTGTCAACCGGGTGAAATTAATGACGTTCGAAGTTGGGAAAGTATCCAAAGAAGGCAAGAAGCTGGTCACAGATTCCAAATCCCTGAATTATTGATCGATTGATATCGAGCACACGGTTTTTCTGTTTGACGTTGTTATTGTTTGAATTGGGAGACAAAGTGCATTCAAGGTTCAGAGAGCGAAGATGGAATCACAGAGAGAGTTGAACAGGAAGAGGGTGTGATTGATCGAAGAGCGGATATCCCTTCGGCCAACAATGATACGAGACGAGGTAGAAAACATCTCCACTTGAGCCGGATAAAAGGTTTTGGCCGAAGGGATTTATGCCCGAATATATATATATTCGAATGAGAGCAAACAATTTGGCAAATATATCGCACAGAACCGGGATATCGATATCCCTCACCCTATAAATCTTACTAGTTGACCACCATGAAGCAGAAATTGCCTGTTTTTTGTTCTCCACTTCATATCCATCAAAACTGGTCTTCACGCTATTCATGCAATATTGCAGATTCAGAAAGCTCAACATCGCAATATCACGAGGACATTGCCTGGAAGGATCAAAAGAGTGCAAAAATTGTGGCAGTATTATCACAAGGACGCTTTAAAAGATGAGCTTTTCGCGTAGCCTTCCAAAAAAAGCTCAGTTGTAGAATCATCATATCAAAAAACGTGCTTCTTCTTTTGAATCGAATTCAAGTCTCTCCACGTTTCTCACGATTTAACATCGCGTGTCATAACTCTGTGACCTTATCAAGTGGGTATATAAAGTTCGAACGGGTTATCAGGTCGTCCGAATGAGCGCACCGCGCCCAAGCATACATCTCCTCGTTGTGAACGATCGGTCGTAGGAGTTAAGCCGAAAACGCAATCGAGCATGCGGTCTCACTTAGTTTGGTCCAAAGTTCATTCCGTCAGGCCACACACGTACCGGTCGACTATATATTATATACACCAAACGAAACAGCCATTACTATGGGGCTCGACGCGAACGCGATGACGATGGCGATGGCGAAACTAGAACTCCCACAGCTAACCGAGAACTTGGTTATGGAGTTAGCTGAATTATGTGAGGTATAGTTAAACGGGAGTGTACCGATGCATGCTCCAACTCTGAAACCCCTGTATGAGTGACACCCAACTAAATACTGAGCTTAGGAGAGGGAGGACATTGGTACTGTGTAAGGCCGCCTCGCGGCGCTGCTTTGGCTTCATACGCGCCAGAAAAAGGCTTTTTTTGTATGATCAGATGGGATTTGGTCAAATTCTATTCAACTTTGCCGAATTTTACAGAATTTTATAAGTCAAAAAGCATTCCAACACTTTTTTTTCATGAGCAATAATGAGTCGAGTCCTCAGTCTCACGGAAGTGACCCCTCCCTAAGTTCAAGACTGAGAGATTGTCAACTTCGGATTTGGCTCGATCACACCGCTGTCACCAAACCGTTACAGGACAATAAAAAAAAGGATACACTTCGCGGAAAATTGAGAAAAATCAAATTTCATTTTCAGAAAAGATGTTCTGATTGAGCTTGGAAATACGGGCTTGCAGGACAAACGGAAAGTAGAGCTTGCGATAAGAGCACCAATCAGAACAGTAACCATGATTATTGGGTTACCGTTTATGGGATCATTTTGAAATCGATTCACTATTTTCATATCATCATTATACGAGCTTTCAAAGCTTTCATCTGATCTTTTGTTTGTTTGAACACGGAAAAAATATTGCTTTGAAGTTCAATTTAGAAAATTTAGTTTCTTGATCCAAAGTTTAGCAATATAAAATTGTATGGAATCATTAGTTTCCCAATTTCAAGCATCAACAAAATTTGGGAACAAACTATTTTATACTATTTCATACAGTTGGATAAGATTTGACGAAATCAGATCGAATATCATCGGATCACAAGTACAAACCCAGTTTTTTTGCTTTGACTTCGGATCTGAGCTTTCGGTTTCGATTGAAACTTTAATGTTTGCGCAAATTATCGTCTGACGTTCGCAAATTAAAGGGAAGCAAATCTTTCGAGAAGACTCGGAGAATCAGACAGTTGGTCAAACCTGACGGTTTTCAATCTCTAAAATATCGCTACGACTTTACAGTGAAAAAAAATGTCAACTACATCATAGCGACACTTTTATAATGTTTGAGTGAGGAAATGGTTCGGATTGAATTTACGTAACCTTTTAAAAAGCGAAATGGATAGAGTACAAAGCACTTGGCTGGCTGTAGGTACTTTTTTTGTATCGTACCTTGCGAGAGGAAAAGAGAACGGGAGAGAGAGAGAAAGAGAAAAAAAGGGTTGGGTGTGTGATTCGCTCTTCAAACAGTAGAAATCAACACAGTTTGAATAGCAAAGAGTGAAAACCGTGTCTGTGTGGACTCTGCGGGACGTAGATTTGCGGAACCGACTTCATTCTCGTCTTCAATGGACGAGACAGGCTTTCTAGGTGTCAAATTGTGATCATCTGAAATTGGCACAAAAATGGCAATATTTTAACATTACAGTTTCAGAATCAAGTGATGCATGTAATTTCGCCAATTCTCTGTGAAACTCTGACGACATCACAAATCTTGCGCTGTATCATCACATGATCGACCATTTTTTGGAACATAATTGAATGATGATTACAAATCATCTGCGATTTAATTGCAATATTGCAAATCTGCCATATTATCCTGAAAGACTGCTTATCCCATCCAAGACTAATTGGAAATTGAATCTGGGACCAATCAGCAGATACTAGTTCGAAGGTCGATTATCGACTGACGTTCCATGCGAAAGTTCACACAAGTTCGCGAACAAGTATTAGTCGTCGATAGTTTGTCTCCAACTGTTGAACAGCAAAGTTCGGTCAACTGGAGTCTGTGTGCGTGTAAAACACATTCGATAGAATTGATAACGTCGAAGTTGGTGGTGCATAGTTGGATCATTGCCCCATTTACAACCCAAACGAGTCCTCATTCGTTACGAAAGATCCGTTCGCGCATGCGAGTCAACTTGAATATCTGCGGTTTAATCCAACCAAATTCTTACGAGCTTTTTTCTTTTTTTTTTTTTTTTCATCTTCTACTCACGACGCAATAATAAAAGACACATTATGCGTGTGATAACCGGCTGGAGAAAATTGGACCGTAAACAAACAGAAAAAGGGGCGCGATTTCAACGTTTTCGCGAAAAAAAAGGGGTGATATAATTTCTGAAATGAGACAGTAGAGTTATGATTACGATATTGCCATTTCTTCCTCGCTTCGTTTTAAGGCTCTCATATTTATTCCTGAACGTTTGCAAAACTGGTACGATAATTTTCGCACGGGGGAGGGCTGAGAAGAGAAGCTTTTCCACATTCTTCGGTTTGTCGATAAGATAAAAATCGGAAAAAAATCAACCACAATCAGGAAGATCAAAGTATCAACTTTAAATAATAATAATGCCCAAAAGTTATCAATAAATTGTTTAAACAAAATATTGATCAACGAATTTTCTGGTAACGTTATTTTTTTTCATTTCAAATGAATTCTCTAATTTTTCTGAATACGCATGAATTTTTTAAGAATTTTGTCACTATTTTGAAATCTCCGTTTTCGAAGATTTCCAAATTTTGAAAAATGGAAAAAAAATCTGAATTTTGGATATGTTTTTGTGAGAACGATGCAGATTACAATCCCGAAGTCTCCAGAGCGTGGAACAAATAGTTTCGTAAATACAGCCTTTACAAATTTTCGAAAACGGAAATTTCAAAATAGTGACAAAATTCTTAAAAAATGCATTTGTGGTCAGAAAAATTAGGGAATTTATTTGAGATGGAGAAAAATAACGTCACCACAGAATTTGTTAAACCATATTTTGTTTAAACAATTTATTGATAACTTTCGGGCATTATTATTATTCAAAATGAATACTCTCATCATCTTTATCATGGTTGATTTTTTACCGATTTTTATTTTTATCTTATCATATAGTACTCAATTTGTAAGTTGTGAACGATAACTTAATGGCACATGGCCTATATTCTTCTTCAGGCTAATTTAACGAGTGTATAAGTATACCGTAATGCTCAAGATGTTTGCATATTCAGTTTAACGTATCCCCCATGCAGTGCATGGGGTAGTTAAAGTGCACTTAGGATCCTTATTGCCATGGACGAAGTGCGACAGGTTTATCCGACAGTTATAACAACTTGCGAGATAAGTTAAGCGTAGTTTTACGAAAGTTTATACTACTCGTCGAGAACAGTAGACCATGCCTGACGCATACAAGTTTTTGATATTGTGACAATTAATTAACAATCTCATATATCGTTGGCACTCTGAATTAAATTAGGCGTGCATAGTTGGAGTTGTAATAATTTGTAGAAACTCGCTAAGACAGCTGCCGTCTCAGCAGCGTCGACGGATCGCACATACGAAGATTTTGCACATTCGAGTTTATCACCATTTCTCTTAATGTATTTCACACAGGACGAATTTTCGCGGTATTGGGGAATTTTGTGTGCTTGCAAAGTGAGAATATCTGCAATATTGCGTATTTCTTGAGATCGTTGACAGTATGGAAAAACGTGACATCTCAAATTGTGCTAGAAAAACATGACATCTCAGATTTTGAATGAAGAAGGTCGTATCTTCTACGCTGAAACATAGGACATACGACCCTTTTCGTAAATAATTTGAAATGTCTCGTTCTTGTGGCACAATTTGAGATGTCACGTTCTTCCATACTGCCGTCGAGATGATGACGATATTCAGGAACTATGTGCATGTGGAATGTTGTGAAGATATTCACAATAATAGGGATGAATCTGCAATATTTAGGAAGCATGTGCTAAATGTTATTTAATATTTCGATTTTGAGGAAACATTCACCATTTCCTGACGACATTTTTAGTATTGAGAAAGCTGCCTTCAAGGCTGAGGACTTCGATGTTCCAATATGTTGAAAGAACGAAATGACCAAACAACAGGGACTACGGTATCTGTGAAATTGATCCGCATGGAAATCGGAAGGGGTACGAAAAGCGGGTAAACTACCGGTTTGCGTCATGAGCTTGGGGGCTTTGCACGCGAGAAAATGACTTAGGTATGGGAGCCGACGAATATAGGTATACGGGAAAAAAGGAGAAGGAGAAGTAAAAGGAAAGGAGCGTTGATCAAAAGTTGAGTGTTCCCTAAGTACAGCAATCTGGAGGGTAATTTTGTGCAAATAGTAATATCGTGCCGTTGTCCAACCTGGTCTATCCCACAGTCTTGGAGGTTGGTATGTGGATGTGGGCCTGCGGTTTCAGCCTCTAGGCTTTCCGGCTTCTACCTCGCGTGCCAAACTATCATTTTCATTACCTTCTGCAGCCCCCGTGGTACAACCAGATAAAACCAATTATGACCTATTCCTGATGCAGGGGGCTCGACTCTCGACCCTGCAGTGAATAATCTCTGAGGTACCTGTGTATATGACACCAAAAATTCATATTCATCGATTGATGGAAGCATACCATTTTTTAGAATTATAAAAAACCATGAGAAAGTTGAGAAAAAAGTTGTAGGTAGGCAGGAACGTGATATTAGATATTCGTAAGTGGAATTGAAGATCAAAAGATCAGCCATTAGGATCCTGAAATAGAATATCGCCCATATCGATCGAATGAGTCTGAAACCATACCGTGAAATATTGGAAGAATGAAGATCGCAAAGGAACTGCACAACTTCAATTGAAAATTTTCCACGAACTTTTCTCTGCTTTCAGCCTCGCGGTTATATCCGATAGAAAACAAAGAAAAAAAATTCGAAAAAGAGCAAGGAAAAAAAGTCAAATTGGCAATTGAACTAGGGAACTGGAATTGAATGGAAATTGGAATAGGTATAAAACGCAATATAGTATCATCGAATTTGATTGAACGAGACAAAATGAAACCCATTTCGATAATTTCTCATCAGCTTCAAATTTCACAATTACAATGAGAATCAGAATCCCATTTCACGTCTCAATACCTCTTTTCTTTCTCTTTAAATCAATCCAACGATCAACGGTACAAATTATTCTCTAATAATTCACTAGTTCAAACAAGTGCTTTTCACTCTTTCCCTAGTATATCTCGCTTCTAGCTGATTCTAGGTCAAAAACGGCCTTCACTAAAGTTGAAGCTTATGAAATTATCTACAAAAAAGGTTCCATACTTCTTTCACTTTGATTCGATCGTTTGGAAGATACAGGCAAATCAATCTGGACCCTTTGGTCGTCGAACGAAATACATGCTTCTTAGACTTTTGCGATTATCTCACTTTCAGTCACTCCTAGCTGAAAAAAGACCTGAACTTATTTTGAAGCTGATAAAATTTCCTACATAAAAGCTCATTACAGTTTTTAAGTTAGATTGAACTATTTGGAAGATAGAGGCAAATTATTCTAAACCCTTTGGTAGTCGAACGAAATACATGCTTATCACACTTTTGCGATTATCTCACTTTCAGTCACTCCTAGCTGAAAAAAGACCTAAACTTATTTTGAAGCTGATAAAATTTCCTACAAAAAAGCTTCAGACAGTTTTTGAGGTAGATTGAACTGTTTGGAAGATAGAGGCAAATTATTCTAAATCCTTTGGTAGTCGAACGAAATACATGCTTTTCACACTTTTGCTATTATCTCACTTTCAGTCACTTCTAGATGAAAAAAGACCTGAACTTATTTTGAAGCTGATAAAATTTCCTACAAAAAAGCTTTAGACAGTTTTTGAGGTAGATTGAACTGTTTGGAAGATAGAGGCAAATTATTCTAAATCCTTTAGTAGTCGAACGAAATACATGCTTTTCACACTTTTGCTATTATCTCACTTTCAGTCACTCCTAGATGAAAAACGACCTGAATATATTTTGAAGCTGATAAAATTTCCTACCAAAAAGCTTGTAACAGTTTTTGAGGTAGATTCAACGGTTTGAAAGATACAGACGAATTATTCTGATCCTTTCTCATCATGCAGTCAAGGGTTTAAAAAAACTCATCAAGAGTTGAAAAAATCTAATTATTTGAGTCAATTTATGTGAAAAATGAGGTTGAGATTTGATAAAACATGTTTAATAAAGCTTGATCGATTTTTTTTTGTCTTAAATTGTTGAGAAAAAAAAAGAGTCCAGTCAATATGCTTTTTTTTGCATGTTTCACATTTCTGCATTCAGATCGCGTCGCATCGGGGCGTTATCAGAGTCGGAAAGCAGCGGTATTTGCCGTTAGAAAGAATGAGAATGAGGAGAAAACGGGAACAACTTGGAACATTGTGCTACCCCCCCTCCCCCCCCCACATAAACAGAGACATACGTACGTACGTGTCTGGCGTTTCACGTGCAATGTGCATCTAAACGTATTCAGGTTCTCCGCTACAAGTCGGACACATTTCCCAGATGGACCACTAGCTTGGAACGACCCTTGTAGTTTTAGCATGCATTCTAGCACTGCCCCTCCGAAACCCCCATGTATTTCTCCATCTCCTGGTTTTCCCCCGCCTTCTCAATTTTCCGGATATATTTTCAGCAAAAATTGGGAAACTGTTTCAGAAAATCCTAGACTTTAATTCCCAATCTATTCGGGTAGCATGAAGCTCGGAGTCATTCTGTCAGCTGAACTTCACCCCATGATATGGATCATGGAAGCTCGAATTTCATGGACTCGGCTTTCATCGTGACGCGATATTTGGCACTGATTTGTGTTCCTTTAGCACACTGGACGAGGAAAAGGTCTTTTGGCGTTAATTTAACCGCGCGACCCACAGGTATCGCGAACAAGAGGGAAGACAGTGATGTAGAACGTGAAGGGTTCGTGTTGTTGGGTAATTAGTGAAATTCCTTTGAAAGAACAACACACCGCACAACGCGGTGTAAGACTTAGGGGAACACGGGACTAATTTGTAGCGTTGAATAAATATTCACTAGACATTAGGAAAAGAGAGAAAGTCGAGTTGTGGAAAGAGAGAAAGAGTAATTAAAAAGTTTGTTAAAGGGGTTGCAGACTGCGGGGACAGAACCAGATAATTGGACGGTTACGACACCCTCGACTCTAGCTTTTATCAAAGTAAGCGTTAGTAAGTTATCAATTTCACCTCTTTCTCATCGATGGTCGAGGAGACGAGGAGCTAAACTTGGACAATTTTCAAGGTGACTTCAAGGAAGAAGAAATGGCTTCAAGTCTTCCAAGTTTGAACACAGCTTACAGGCACCCTTAACCATCATTTTGGGACCTTAACGAACGTCCTAAGTGAATTATCAACTAGACTAAAGCTCTTCGAAGATTCTTATACGTCATGCAGATTTTTTGCATGAATATTATTCATGGTAATTCTTAATTCTCGGCTTTTCACATGAATTTTTCCAAAATTAGCCATTTTTGATATTTTGATTTCGCACTTTTCGACTGTACAAAAAAATTTTAAATCCATCCCACACAGCACGTTATATTTCAGAAATGTTTCGGAAATGTTTCAACGTTTCAGATTGCTAACATAACTTGGAAATATTTCTGAAATATATCTGAAAGATGTCAATTGCAATGTAACATTGCCGATGTGTCTGGAATATCCCTGAAATATGTCAATTGCAATGTAACATTCACAATATAACTGGAATATCGCAGACACATGTCGGTTGATACATAACATTTCAGAATTTTTGCAATATTCCAGAAACATTTCGTATGAAACATTACAATTTTAATATTTCTGAAATCTTCCGAAAATATGTCGATTGAAACATAACATTTCAGAATTTTTGCAATATTTCAGAAACATTTGGTATGAAACATTACAATTTTAATATTTCTGAAATCTTCCGAAAATATGTCGATTGAAACACAACATTTCAGAACTTTAGAAATATTTCAGAAACATCTCGTATGAAACATTACAATTTCAATATTTCTGAAATCTTTCGAAAATGTGTCCATTGAAACACAACATTTAAGAACTTGAGCAATATTTCAGGAACATTTCGTATGGAATATAACAATTGCAATATTTCTGGGATGTTTCGGAAATATGTCGATTGAAACACAACATTTAAGAATTTTAGCAATATTTCAGAAACATTTCGTATAAAACATTACAATTTCAATATTTATGAAATGTTCCGAAATGTTGTCCATTGAAACACAACATTCAAGAATTTTAGCAATATTTCAGAAACATTTCGTATGAAATTTAACATTTTCAATATTTCTGGAATGTTCCAGAAATATGTCGATTGAAACACAACATTTAAGAATTTCTGCAATATTTCAGAAACATTCCGTGTGAAATATAACATTTTCAATATTTCTGAAATTTTCCGGTAATAAATATTATTATAATATTAGTCTGCGGGCTTGCCGCTAGAGGCAAAAGCGGCGCTACATACTCCCGCCAGATTCTCGCAAGTAAAAACGCACCAGTCATAATACAGTTACCGGCGTTAGACGCGTGCTGCCACGCTCATTGGACGTGCTTGTTCTTGATCGCGACTTATGCAGCATTTTTTATTCATGCTTTTAATGTTACCGCGGAATTAACGGCAACGATAAAATTAATAATTGTCGCTATTTACCAAAGGAAAAGCAATGGATACGAAAAATATAAATATGTCGGAAATATTTCAGAGATATGTCAGAAATATGTCAGGAATATGTCAGGAATATTACAGAAATATGTCAGGAATACTTCAGAAATATGCCAAAAATATTTCAGAAATATGTCTGAGACATTTCAGCATGCGCCAATATAAATATCGATGAAATGTTTCTGGTATACTACTGAAATATATCTAGACATATTTCAAAAAGATTTCGGAAACATTACATCTGATATATGACGGAAATATGGCAGAAACATGTCAGAAACGTTTCGTTAGATATATTCGCGTACATTAACATGTTTCTGAAATATTTCAGAAATCTTGCAATGAAATATTTCAAATGAAGCCTTCCTGGAACATTTCTGAAATATAATGTGCTGTGTGGGCATTCACATCTGGAGAATGGGAATATCTGTCGATGATATCATTTCGAAAATGTCCTCGAGGCTCTATTTTTGATTCAAGACGTTGGGAACTGGAGATAAAAAAATCTGCTAGACGTTTATAAATAAAATATATTCTATATAGAAAACTATATATCGTGCGGTGAATTCCCTCGCCAGACGTAAAATCCTTGATTTACGTAGTACTTCCGATCGGGGTCAATCGCTGCGACGTTACGCGGTAGTGGTCCGAATTTATTATCTTTTTAAACGATAATTTAAAACCCGAGATTCACCGTAGAGAAATTCGATGAGAAATTACTCAAGAGAGTCGGAATGAATGACCGAAAAAATTTCAGTTTCGTGCCTTCAGGGGGTTAAATTTTGAATTTCAAAAAATGAAATATGCGAAAACGAGGCAAAAAAACAACTTTAGCAATTAGAAATATTTTCCAACGGGCATAAATATCGAGCTACATAGCCAAGGGGCGAAGGGTGGAGAGGATGATTTTTATTTTATCTGCCGTCCCCCCCCCCATCTGTTGTAACTAATTTTTCAAACGAAATTGGACACCGCGGTCGAATTGCGAAACCGCAAAAAAAAAAAAAAAATTGAAATTATTATTTTATATTTGGACCGCAAATTAATTGGAGGGCGACCGGAGACTGTATCGATTTTTTCTTCTTTTTTGCTTCATTCAACGTAAATTTTTTTTTTCGCGATGGAATAATCAAAACCGACCAATTTATTCCCCCAATTAATTGGAACCACGTCTATTAATACACGTACTATTAATTTCATAAAAAATATTGCAATATTCGAACAACAAAATTGCAACGGTCGAAAAATATTGAGAAAACATTGGAATATCGATGGTACATTGAAATAGTGCATATAGTAACTAAAAATGACCGAAATTTATGATTTTTGCCGCATCCACGTTGCCATAAAATTAGTTCTAAAAAACTGTATCGAATAATTCCCTCCGCTTTTTCGCTAATGGAATACCCCGATCCACTCATATTTAATCCCCGCGGTTAATCGATGCGAACTTCAGTACTGTCCATAAATATTTGAAAGTATTAACCTCCCCGTGAACCGTAAACCAGGTTCCATTTTACACTTTACGACCGAAGTATTTCAGAGTCTGAACTCGTTACGGCGCCATGGAACCAAAATTGAAGACTGCGGTCTTAAAATATTCCGCATACACAGAAAACAAATTTCAAATGTGATAAAACAGAAATTGGGGGGCGCGAAAATACAGCTGCGGGAGAAAAAAAACTCCGCTTCTCTGCCCAGAACTCCATTACCGACTGTTAAGCCGTCGGGTAGTGTTACATCCAGTAGTGGTAACCCTACGCCGAGTTGCACTCAGACCCGTCCTCCCCCCCTCCCTCCGTCCAAACTTCAGCAGACCTTGTCTCCCGGGCTGCCTGCAGTCAGGTTCCCTTCCTTCCTCGGTCTTCCTCATCCCTAGACGCGACACCTCCCCCCCACCCCACGCCTGATACGGACATCAGAGGAGAAAGTATCCTGACCATGCTCCGCTGCTTAGCTGATCCCGTGTCTCCCATAGTCACCGCTAGAGGGCTAAACGGATCCGAGTAGGAGGTCGCCCTCGGAAACACTGGAGGTATGAGCTACTCATTATTAAATTACCCCCTCAGCCGCCAGAGGGTGCAGCGAATCCTGGACCCTCAGCTTTCGGCTGTCGCTGATATTCCTTTGGCTAATTTCCATCGTAGGTAATCATCGTCAGAGAAGAGGAAACTTTGGGTTGAGCTGAGCAAGTCACTTTGGATGTACTTACTTCGAGAGAGAACTGCAGCCTCTTGTTTTACTTAGGATGGGAATCTTGTTTTCGGATCAGTGAATCACACAGATTTCCTGTTTTAGAGGGTCAGAAATAAGGATGACGATCTTAACTTATGTGATGATATTATACTCAGGCTAAGATGACGTGAAGCCAGTTCAAAATTCTTGTAAATCATTTACAGGCGGTCTGGAAACTTTATTTAGTCATTTTGAGTAATTTTCAGCGATTTTGATTTTGTCTTGAATTATTTTTGAGCGATTTGAAGCGATTGGAAAATTTTGTTGGATCGTTTCAAGGAAATTTGAGGGACTTAAAAATTGTCTTGAATGACTTTCGAGGATTGATGAGCTTTTTTCATATTGATTGAATGCGATTTTGAATTGTCTCTAAAAAAAAACAACTGTGAATTAATTCCCAGTAATTTCAAAGTAATTTCAAGAATCTGATACAATTTTTAACCATTCCAAAGTCAGTTTAGGTTAGTTTAGACTCTTGGACGATTTTCAAGTATTTTCTGTCCATTTTCCAACAAAAAAATTCCTAATCTCTTCTAAATCGTTAGAAATTTTATATGAAATTAAAACGTTTTCAATAATTTTTTTCATAATTTCAAAATCGATGAGAGACACTAAAATTTTTTAGACAGTAGCTTTGAGATTGTTGGAAATTATTTTGCAATAATTGCAAAAAAATTTCGGGAATAACTTCGAATTTAGGCTTCAATTTGAAAAAGATGACAAGCTCCTCAAAATTAATTTTTAATCATCCCTAAAGAATCAAAAATAAAATTGCTAAAATTTTGAACAATCTTAAAATAATTCCACAATAATTTTCAAAGTTTCAGAAAGAATATCTAGTCGAGTGTTCAGAGAATAATTACAGTCCATGTCGAACGATTTTTCTTTCTTTGTAATTCTAATTGGTTTTCACATTTTGATTAAAAGTAATTGAGAACAATAGAGAAAATAGAGAAAATAATTTTAAATTGACAATCTCTGTGCCATTGATTCTGATTTTATCACTGAAATGGGAGAAAATGAGGAAAAAAGAAAGGAAAATCTTTATTGATATTTCGAAGTGAAGTCTTCCATCTGAACGGGGGTGGCTTATATACGGGGGAAATCCTGAAAATTTTCCCTGTCTGAAACTTTCTTCGTTATTTCTATTCCGAGCTTATTCTTCGGGGTAATTCGAACACTTCTCAGTTTTCACGTGACACGTGAGACGAGGTTTCGATATTTCAAACAATTTCAAACGCCTCTGACTGTATTGGAACAGGATTAAAAAAATGTACTTGAGCAAAAAAAATTTTCACCCTTCGAATGATCAGATAAAATCCGACATGATTTCATCAAGTTTTGACAAATTCCAGCTGACTCTGTAAAATTTTATTGGAGTTTATAAAATTGTTTACAAATTTCATCTAGGATTACAAAATTTGAAAATTATGAATCATGAAATTTTATGAGAGGCCAAATCGAGGTATAGAATTTGCTAAAATTTCACAAAATCTTATCACTTTTCTTTCTTTTCTTTCTTTCTTTCGTGACTGTGAAAGAGACGCTTAACGACGTTTCGAAGTTTGATGGATTTTATATGATCCTGATTGCAGAAAAACTTGAGACTTTAAGAACGAAGCGACGCTTGCAGTCTGAAGAGTCAAGTGGCTATTTTATTTTTACAGAGGATCAACTTCAGGCCAGGGGGTGGAAGGGGGCAGGGGAAAAATTATCAAACGGATTTTATTCTTTATCAGAGACAGACTTTTCTCTGAGTAAATTTTATTTTTTTTCTTCTTCAATTTCATTCCCTTTTCTCTTTGTTCCTTTTTTTCTTCTTCTTCTTCAGCTTTCAAGAACTTACACGAGAGATTATACACCGAAAGAAATAAAAGGAGTCGAATATCTCCTCACTGAAATTCTCGAGGGATTATTTTCTCACTCAAGGATAAAGTGATTTTAACCACTTTTTACTCCCATTCAAATGATTTGCTCAATGATTCGAAGCAATTTAAATAATGACTGGTTTCAATTTCCTAGTTCGAAAAATGTTTCCAGTATTTTCAACAGATTCCTTTGATTTGAATTATTTGAAGAACATTTCCATACAATTTTCAATTGATTTTTTTTTCTTGTCGAGCAATTTCAAGCAATTTTCTTTCAGATTTTATGAGCTGTGATATCGATCGATTCTTTCTACAGAATTCGATTATGGAAGTTCGTTTCGGCGAAGAGACGATTCGCATGACACATACACATGATATAACGCAGACGGTGTTCTATGAAGGGTTAGAAAAAGTTAGGCCAGCCAATCATACAACACACACACACATGATACAACACAGACGGTGTTCTATGAAGGGTTAGAATAAGTTAGGCCAGCCACTGAAGGCTCGAAAAAGTTAGGCCAGCCAGTCATACAACACACACACACACATGATACAACGCAGACGGTGTTACCCCGAAAATAGAAGCATTTTCAATGCTAAAATGAGGTGACCTGAATTAATTCATAGCCGCCATGATAACGAAACGGCTCGCACCGAAGCGTCCTGGCGCCAAAAGGACTCGCGCCGAATCGTCCGCGCCAAATCGGTCGGGCCGAAACGTACTGTACCCTCCAGATCCATCGCGTCCTAGTTGATCCTGGCGTCCAGGTCTACCGCGTCATATTTCCTGGCGTCCAGGTGTACCGCGCCATAGTTCTGGGTGTCCAGGTCTATCGCGCCATAGTTCTGGACTCTAGGAACTATGGCGCGATAGACCTGGACACCCAGGACTATGGCGCGATAGACCTGGACACCCAGGAATATGGCGCGATAGACGTGGACACCCAGAACTATGGCGCGATGGATCTGGACACCAGGAACTATGGCGCGATAGACCTGGACACCCAGAACTATGGCGCGGTAGACCTGGACGCCAGGAACTATGGTGCGGCAGACCTGGATGCCAGGAACTATGGCGCGGTAGACCTGGACGCCAGACCTGGAGATCGAGGTGCAGGAACTAACACCAGAAACTATGGCGCGATAGGGTGTCAGAAATCAAGGCCTACATACAGAAACGAATTCTGTAGAAACGAACTTCCATAATCGAATTCTGTAGAAACGAACTTTTAGGACCGAATTCTGTAGAAACGATCTACCAGACCCGAATTCTGTAGAAACGATCTTTCAGAACCGAATTCTGTAGAAATGAACTTCTAAGACCGAATTCTGTAGAAACGAACTGTTAGAACCGAATTCTGTAGAAACGAGCTGCAGGTCCGAATTCTGTAGAAACGAATTCTGTAGAAACGAGCTTTCCTATTTAATTCTGTAGAAACGAGCATCCTTAAATAATTGGTCTGTAGAAACGACTTTTCAGCTGGATTTCTGTAGAAACGGGCCTATACTAATTCTGTAGAAACGATCTTTGTCGACAATATTTTCTGTAGAAACGATCTCTGTAGAAACGAACTCTGTAGAAACGATGCTCTGTAGAAACATTTCTGTAGAAACGGTGTCGACTCGTAAAGTTCTTCGATTCTTCGATTTCCAATCCAGTATTTCGGCCTCTCGCAGACGTAGGCGCTGCTGTAATGAGAATAATAAAGAAACCAGCGATCGTGTACAGAGTTATCAATAATTGTTATAAATAACGCGGTGGTCGAGGTGGCAGCACAGTTTCTCCACACACCGTACAAAATTACACAATTTGCAATTTGACGATAAAACAGAACACAGTGCGGTAAAGTTTGGGGAAATAAATTAGGAGTTGGAAAGTCGCATTTTTCTCCACCTCCGCGGCGGTGGAAATTACTTATTGCCAGGGCCGAAGACGCGGGGTAGTTTCGAGGAGGGGAGGAGGGCGAGGGTCGAGCCGCCGCGATATTAACGAATTTCAACGATTTATTCCGTATTATGTAAATGCGGAATAAAGCGGACCGACCAAACCCCCGTTACCTCCTTTCATCTTCGGATATTAATTTTACAAGCTGGGGATGAGACTGTAATTCAATTCACTATCCGTGTCTCGAAACGCAGGCTCTCGGTCCTTGCGCCTCTCTGCAATCCTCGTAATTTCTTACTTCGTGTTCCTAACCTCGTTATAACTCGCATTTCTTTTCCTTTTCCTTTTTTCTTTTTTTTTTGTCTTCTTTGACAATTTTATTTCGTACAATTCATCAACCTTTATGTGGACTTGCACCTGAAATATATTCCAGTCCATGAATTTTCTCACTACTTTGATCCAGTGAAAATAATTTTTTTTTTTTTTTTTTGGGAATATTTTTTCGTAGATTGTTTTAGAATTGAATCGGAGTAGAAGAATCAAATTTGGGAATTCGCCTCCTTGGGGATTCCATGACTGAAAAATAAAATTATCACAGGCTTAGGATTATTGAAGAAGAAAAGGAAAGAAAAGGGTGAAAAAGGGGAGAAACTGAAAATCGTAATTTTACCTAATTTTTCGAACAGTTTTGTAAAAGATATTACATAAAGAAATTTACGATTTTCTATGAAAACACAAAGAATTGTGAATCGCAGTTCGTAGAATTCGTTTGAATTCGTAGTTTTGTTTTATTTTTGTCGTTGTATAAATTTGTAGTTTCTTAAGTCATTCTTTTTCATCCAGTTTTTGAGACTTTATATGAATCCGTCAGACTTTTGAAAAAAATTTTCACTAGGCTGGGTGAAGAAAAAAAAGCTGTGTGAACTTGAACAAGCTTCATCTAAAAATCATTGAAGACGCTCTTCGATGGGAATATAATGTTACTCCTCAGGATTGAGATTCAAACTTCAAATCGGTCCGAGAAACACCTCGAACTAACATTGAATATATAAGGGAGCATTCAAATACTACGTCACGCTGTTAGGGGGGGGAGGGGGTAAGCTTCACTGTGATGACCTATGACGAGGGGGCGGGGGGGATAAACTCGCAGCGTCACGTCACGCTTTTTTTACCGACAGGCATGGTGCGAGTTTCAACATATTGACAAATTTTCAGACAAATTTCAAAATATACGAAGGTGAGGGGGGGAGTCGAGATCGAAGTCGTCACATCACGTCGAGAGGGGGGTAAAAAACTGCATGACGATGTGTGATGTGGGGGAGGGGGGGGGGTCCGAAATGGCCAAAAACAGCGTGACGTAGTATTTGAATGCCCCCTAACTGTGATGAATTATCTATACAAGAAATGGAGGAAGAATATCTGAAATAACTTCAGAATCTTGTGAAACCGTTATAAGTCCAAGTTAAAATCATATTGACACGCATGAAATCACGAAATGCTGTAACGAAGAAAAGAAAAAAGTTCGATCGAAGACAATTTCTTTCATAAAATAGAAATTCAATTTTTCGTTATAATTGGATTTTTCCAACAATTTTGTCAGTTATCCGCAAAGTTTTGGTTCTCTCTCTTGATTTTAGATTCTAATATCACCGATACGGTTTTATTCAGAATTCAAAACACAGTGGTTTCAGAATATTTCAATTCCATGCGATGGTACCATCGTGGATAAAAACTTGCCGCTTCTGGACGCATGAAACAACTTTTGCGTACCAAAGTCAGCGAACTTGTGACCAGAAGAGTGTAAAGAAGTAGAAAAAGGCCATCTGAGTACGGCAGGCCGTTTCTGGACACGAAATCGCGCATTTTGGACGCGGGATTCAATTTTTCCGGACCAAAGTCAGCGAACTTGTGACCAGAAGAGTGTGAGGAAGTAGAAAAAGGCCATCTCAGTACGGCAGGCCATTTCTGGACACGAAATCGCGCATTTTGGACGCGTGATTGAATTTTTCCGGACCAAAGTCAGCGAACTTGTGACCAGAAGAGTGTAAAGAAGTAGAAAAAGGCCATCTGAGTACGGCAGGCCGTTTCTGGACACGAAATCGCGCATTTTGGACGCGGGATTCAATTTTTCGCGAACCAAAGTCAGCAAACTTGTGACCAGAAGAGTGCGAGAAAGTAGAAAAAGGCCATCTGAGTACGGCAGGCCGTTTCTGGACACGAAATCGCGCATTTTGGACGCGGGATTCAATTTTTCGCGAACCAAAGTCAGCGAACTTGTGACCAGAAGAGTGTAAAGAAGTAGAAAAAGGCCATCTGAGTACGGCAGGCCGCTTCTGGACACGAAATCGCGCATTTTGGACGCGGGATTAAATTTTTTCGGACCAAAGTGAGCGAACTTGTGACCAGAAGAGTGCGAGAAAGTAGAAAAAGGCCATCTGAGTACGGCAGGCCGTTTCTGGACACGAAATCGTGCATTTTGGACGCGGGATTCAATTTTTCCGGACCAAAGTCAGCGAACTTGTGACCAGAAGAGTGTAAAGAAGTAGAAAAAGGCCATCTGAGTACGGCAGGCCGTTTCTGGACACGAAATCGCGCATTTTGGACGCGGGATTCAATTTTTCGCGAACCAAAGTCAGCAAACTTGTGACCAGAAGAGTGCGAGAAAGTAGAAAAAGGCCATCTGAGTACGGCAGGCCGTTTCTGGACACGAAATCGCGCATTTTGGACGCGGGATTCAATTTTTCGCGAACCAAAGTCAGCGAACTTGTGACCAGAAGAGTGCGAGGAAGTAGAAAAAGGCCATCCGAGTACGGCAGGCCGTTTCTGGACACGAAATCGCGCATTTTGGACGCGGGATTCAATTTTTCCGGACCAAAGTCAGCGAACTTGTGACCAGAAGAGTGTAAAGAAGTAGAAAAAGGCCATCTGAGTACGGCAGGCCGTTTCTGGACACGAAATTGCGCATTTTGGACGCGGGATTCAATTTTTCCGGACCAAAGTCAGCGAACTTGTGACCAGAAGCGTGTAAAGAAGTAGAAAAAGGCAATCTGAGTACGGCAGGCCGTTTCTGGACACGAAATCGCGCATTTTGGACGCGGGATTAAATTTTTCCGGACCAAAGTGAGCGAACTTGTGACCAGAAGAGTGTAAAGAAGTAGAAAAAGGCCATCTGAGTACGGCAGGCCGTTTCTGGACACGAAACCGCGCATTTTGGACGCGGGATTCAATTTTTCGCGAACCAAAGTCAGCGAACTTGTGACCAGAAGCGTGTAAAGAAGTAGAAAAAGGCCATCTGAGTACGGCAGGCCGCTTCTGGACACGAAATCGCGCATTTTGGACGCGGGATTAAATTTTTCGCGAACCAAAGTCAGCAAACTTGTGACCAGAAGAGTGCGAGAAAGTAGAAAAAGGCCATCTGAGTACGGCAGGCCGTTTCTGGACACGAAATCGCGCATTTTGGACGCGGGATTCAATTTTTCGCGAACCAAAGTCAGCGAACTTGTGACCAGAAGAGTGTAAAGAAGTAGAAAAAGGCCATCTGGGTACGGCAGGCCGTTTCTGGACACGAAATCGCGCATTTTGGACGCGGGATTCAATTTTTCGCGAACCAAAGTCAGCGAACTTGTGACCAGAAGAGTGTAAAGAAGTAGAAAAAGGCCATCTGAGTACGGCAGGCCCGTTCTAGGCAAAAATTTGTCCCTTCTGGATGCGTGATACAATTTCTGTGGACCAAAGTCAGCGAATTTAGCGAGGTCTCGTTTTTATTTTCCCCTCATCATGACCCTGCGGTAATGAATTCAGTCGTTTGCTCGCCATTAATTCATGGATAACAGCGTCGGGCCTCTGACTGTCTTTCGGACAATCAGGAGTAATTAGTGACGAGTGAACGGAAGGAAGGAAGATAGATAGATAGATAATTTTCTTTTCCGAGAAGAAGAGGAGAACTGAGGGCGAAAGAAAGAATCCGGAGTCAAAGACGTCGCGAACCCTGGTCGTCGGCCGGGACCAGCTATAGGGCACCATGCGGCTAACGAGAATCCAATAATCCCCAATTCTTCGGGTCAGTGATCATCAAACAGAACTTTATTTGAGAAGGCCTCGTCGATGGATCGGGGACTGCCGGCTTGGACACAGTAGCCAAAGTTTTCTAAACAAATATTATGCCTGCTGTACCTACGTCAAGCTCTCAATCTATGCGATTGATAAACCAATCTGGGTTGTACTTTTGAGAGAAAATAAATTTTCTACGGATTGGAGCGTTTACGGGAAATTTGGAAGAATTTTGGTCGGAGTGTAACAGGAAGGAAGCATGAAGCAAAAGCAAATCAAGCAAAAGACAAAAGAAGTGAAATACGTTCGAGGCTTCATACTTGGTCACCTGAATCCAAAAGTAGAAATACAAGACTCCTAGAAATTTCTGAAAATACGTTCAATGCTTCTTATTTGGTTATTTGATCACCTAAATCAGAAAGTAGAAAAAAGTAAGACAAGAAAAATAGAAAGAACTTTGAAAATTATTAAAATCGTTCAAATTTTCAAAAACCTCGTACAAATTCCTACAATCTGTTGCAAATTCTTATGCTTCGAATTCGGTGACCAACTCGACTGACGAAACTCTTTATCCATGAAATATCGTTAAGATTCAAACATGAAGACATCTTCAATGTTCCAAGTCATCAATCAGAATCCCTGAACAAAAAAGAACCTTGGGGTCTAGACTCCACTGCAGAATATATTCAGCATTCTGAACACAGTGTCCACGGTGTTGAATACCGTAACGAAATGCACCCTTAGATCCTCATCAGTGGTTGTTTTTTTCCTTTTGTTTCTCTGAAAAATTCTCGTTACATAAATGGCTCAAACAAAGAGTAGAAATGAAGGAAGGGACGTGCCCGACTAACTGCATCGATTTTGCGAAGGTAATTATTATACCGCATAAAAAACCGCCTCTGCCATATCTGCACCGGGGGTCGGGTCCCCGGTATACTTCAACATTAGTTTCTCTTTATTTCCCTCTTTCCCGTTTTTTTTCCCCCACCCTGTTCTACGTGTGTTTCGACATCCACTTTTATACTTTGATGGCTGTTTCGTGTGGCGCCATGGCCAGTCCGTCACGTCTGGCACTGGCACGGTCTCGCCGTTGCATTGACCAGTCGGGTAGGTATGCCAGAAATTACGAGATGAATTACTTTATTACTCGTGCCGGGAACGATTGCCTTTTTTCAACCAGTTTTCACTGAATCTCCACGTTTTGAGGTTATGTACAATTTTTTGTCTGACGATATCTCGAGAACGAGAAAGCAGATTTCGATCAAATTGGGCTCAATCGACGCGGCTTTCCTCAAACTAGAACTGATCAAATTTTGGCTTTGATCGGTTCAGTACTTTTTGAACTATTTCAATAACAAAATTATCAAAAATATTACCAAAATGACGGATCAACGGATTTGAGTGAAATTTGGTACCACATGGTTTTTTGGGTCACTGATCACAAATCTGAAGTCAGTTTTGCGAATTATTGGTACTCGAAGCTTTTTTGAAAAATCTTGCGTAAGGTTTGCAAAAATCAAAATACCTGGACACAAAATAAATAACGACAAGTTCAAAGGCTGCCTCACAGTCAGCCCAAAACCAGCTTCTTTTCTATTTCGTGTCGTTTTTTTCGCCACAATTTCATATTAATTAATGCTGAATTATAATTGAAAGGATACAAAAAAAAAAAAAAAATGGTGGTTAATTATTTCCTTTGTAATGGATATCAGCTGGGTTCAAACAACGCGTATAAACTGGACCCCAACACGCGTTAGCGATAGGGTAATAAAGATCGCATGGTTTAGATTAGGAACGCAACCAACAACGGAAGCACGTTTCTTTGTTTGCTTGTTGGCTACGTTGGACAGGTACACCGCTAGTCTAATTTTACCGTCGTAAACGCAGTATTTTGTACGCCGTTAACCCCCGGTCACGAGGGATGCGGTGAACACTGAACAGTGCGAATTAGGTGACCTTGAAGCCGAAAATGATCCCACGTTGGGCGCCAACTTTTTCCATTCATTTTTAACTTCCCGTTTCTCTGTTTTCAGAGAAAAAAGAAAGTTATTGTGATCACCCCGAAAATGAAAAGTTGAGTTTTCACTATTTTCAGTTTGACGTCTGGGTGTGTGTGTATGTGCGTGACCACATTTTTGTCCGCGCGATATCTCGAGAACGCGTGGTCGGATTTCGATCAACTTGGGCTCAATCGACGGGGCTTTTCTCAACTTAGAACTGATTAGATTTTGGCTTTGATCGGATTAGTACTTTTTGAAGTATTCAAATAACAAAATTCTAAAAAACGCAACAAAAATGACGATATCTTGAGAACGAATCAACGGATTTCAGTGAAATTTGGTACCATATGGTTTTTTTGATCGCTGATCACGAATCTGAAGTCAGTTTTGCAAAATTTTCATTTGGCGTATTCGATATGCTGCGAAAAACTAAAAACATTTGGATTTGGATGAAACTTGGTACTCGTAGGTTTTTTGGGTCACTGATCACGAATCTGAAGTCAGATTAGCGAAATTCAAAATGGCGAGTTCGATTTGCTGGGAAAGATACTAAAAACGTTCGAAATCTTACGGAAATTTGTACTCGAAGGTTTTTTGAACCACTGATCAAGAATCTGAGGTCAGATTTACAAATTTCAAAATAGCTGAGAACAAAATGAATAACTGGAAGTTCGAAGGCTGGCTCATAGTCAGCCCGAACCCGCTTGTTTCCGTTCGATCTGCCACTATTTCATCGGATTACTTTTTAACTTCCCGTTTCTCTGTTTTCAGAGAAAAAAGGAAGTTATTGTGATCACCCCGAAAATGAAAAGTCGAGTTTTTACTAAATCTCCACATTTCGAGGTCCAAAGAATCACCTCCGACTATTTTCAGTTTGACGTCTGGGTGTGTGTGTGTATGTGTGTGTGTATGTGTGTGTGTATGTGTGTGTGTATGTGTGTGTGTATGTGTGTGTGTATGTGTGTGTGTGTGTATGTGACCACATTTTTGTCCGCGCGATATCTCGAGAACGAGTTTGCGGATTTTGATCAGATAGGGCTCAATCGACGGGGCTTTTCTCAACTTAGAACTGATTAGATTTTGGCTTTGATCGGATTAGTACTTTTTGAAGTATTCAAATAACAAAATTCTAAAAAACGCAACAAAAATGACGATATCTTGAGAACGAATCAACGGATTTCAGTGAAATTTGGTACCATATGGTTTTTTTGATCGCTGATCACGAATCTGAAGTCAGTTTTGCAAAATTTTAATTTGGCGTATTCGATGTGCTGCAAAAAAACTAAAAACATTTGGATTTGGATGAAACTTGGTACTCGTAGGTTTTTTGGGTCACTGATCACGAATCTGAAGTCAGATTAGCGAAATTCAAAATGGCGAGTCCGATTTGCTGGGAAAAATACTAAAAACATTCGAAATCTTACGGAAATTTGTACTCGAAGGTTTTTTGAACCGCTGATCAAGAATCTGAGGTCAGATTTACAAATTTGAAAATAGCTGAGAATAAAATAAATAACGGGAAGTTCGAAGGCTGGCTCATAGTCAGCCCAAACCCGCTTGTTTTCGATGCATTTGATATGCAATATGCGGCAATATTGTGATCTTCACGAAATATCCCAACGTGGCAATAATCGCAAAAAAAATCAGGTGAATAATTTGTTTTCACAAAAATTTCTTCTTTCAGCAATTCTGCACCTCTAAATTCTCCCCAAATTCGGATCCCCTCATTCGGAAGTCACCCTCTCTCCGAACAATGGAACCGTTTGACTCTTTTGATCAGAGTATTTTTTCCGGTTATCAAACCCCAGACCCGAAGCCGAGTGACACCAAAACCGTTGAATTAATGGGGTTGATTAATCCCGCATGATCCATTAGTTCCGAAGAGCTGGGGTCATATTAGGGAAGCGGAAAACGAGGGCTATCGCACAAATCCAACCTCCAATTCCTGCTCGCACCTAACGCCTGCACGGTTTCTATAATCGCGATAAGACCGAATTGGCGAATTTCGATTCACCAATATAAACAGTACATAGTCGAACAATCGAGAGGATAAGGCATCATCGAAACTGCAATTAACCGGAAACCACGAGCCAGGTTATTAGATTCTGTCCGCTGATTTAGTGGCTCGTGTCAGACGACCGTTTTGTGAATTAGTCCGCACGTTTCGAAATCAACACCGACATGATATGGAAATTTAGAGGCAGCTGAATTACATCAACATTTTTTGAGAATTCATATTCTCACTCAAAAGGAAACGATTTTTGGTGCCCATTTCGAGTATTCATGGATCAGTTTTGAAATTTTGAAAGGTATTCCGAGATAATTATCAGAAATTTACAGAAACGCTTGTGAAATATATTCCTGAATTTTAACAAAAGGATCGAAACATTTCATAAGGCGTCAGAATTTATAACATTTTCGCAATCATTCAACAGGATTTCAATGTAGTTTCGGGAATTTGAGGGAATATTTTTCAATATGACGAACGAAAGCATCGCAGTCTCGTTTGCCACATAACAATTTCTCGAATCAGTCACCCGAAAAGGGACTGTAATAAAATTATGCTTAAATTGAAGCCAATTTTTTTGTTTCTTTTTGTCTCATCCACCTCGACGCCTCTTCATATTTTATTTCAAGAAATTGATTCTCGGAGAGTGCGTGGACTCCCGATCTCCCGTTACCGGTGCTCGGTATAGCAGTTCATAAATATTCTTAGCATAAACCAGTGGCGCCCTCCCCCCACCCCCATAAGTTTGGTTTATGGAGTGGAACCCAAACTGCTGGCTATGCCTATGGGGGTATCGGCGAGAGAAACGGCGGTGGCAATATACGGAAAATATTAATATTCCAACCAGGTTTAACGGTTATTTTGTCCAGGGTGTTTTTTCCCCCTACACATCCACACCAACCCCGGGTCCACGGTTTTCCATGACCGAACCATGGCGCGGAATATCCAATTTATTATTGCTACAAGTCACCCCGCGACCTCTGTTCGTCTAAATATTTTATTTTATTGGAGGAAATATATTTATATCGCGGATGCATGATTCTTCAATTTTTTTACATTTTTTTTGCTCTTTGAAAAAAGGCTGACTCCTCAGAAAAATCTCAGCTCTTTCGCTACTCACCCCCTGATACGAATATATATCTATAGATTCAACTTTTTAGACTCCTGTTTCTGTTTCTCCCTCATTTTCTGCTTTTCCCACGTCTCGGTTTTAATGCCACAGAAAAAAAAAAATGCTTGGAGGCTGTATTGTAACAATCTCAGGTTCTTTTTTTCACTCTTGATGTGCTACCCTGCGTTAGTTCGCCGGTTGTTATCGTTTACACAGTTGTCGTTACACCTCGAGGTCTGGTGGAAAATGAAATGACAGAATTGAAAAGCTCGAGAAAAATGTGTATTCACACATTCATCCAGTATTTCGTAAAATTTGCAATATCGTGTTTTTTTTCAAAGTTCGCTAAATATTGAACGACATTCAACCATATCACAATGGTTTTTCAATTTCCCACACAGATTTACCATTTTTCAATGTCTGCTCGATTTTGCACAACATTTGCAGAATTTTTACGCTGACGAAGTGAAGACTGAAAATCAGGTGATGAGCGATTTTCAACGTCTGAAATGACGTCGAGATGATTTGAGGAAATTTGAAGATAAGGCAACGATATCCCAACGGTTTTTCAATTTTTCACACAGATTTACCATTTTTCAATGTCTGCTCGATTTTGCACAACATTTGCAGAATTTTTACGCTGACGAAGTAAAGACTGAAAATCACGTGACGAGCGATTTACAGCGTCTGAAATGACGTCGAGATGATTTGAGGAAATTTGAAGATAAGGAAACGATATCACAACGGTTTTGCAATTTTTCACACAGAATTACCATTTTTCAATGTCTGCTCGATTTTGCACAACATTTGCAGAATTTTCACGCTGACGAAGTAAAGACTGAATATCAGTTGACGAGCGATTTTCAACGTCTGAAATGACGTCGAGATGATTTGAGGAAATTTGAAGATGAGGCAACGATATCACAACGGTTTTCCAATTTTCCACACAGATTCACCATTTTTCAATGTCTGCTCGATTTTGCACAACATTTGCAGAATTTTTACGCTGACGAAGTAAAGACTGAAAATCAGTTGACGAGCGATTTTCAGCGTCTGAAATGACGTCGAGATGATTTGAGGAAATTTGAAGATAAGGCAACGATATCGCAACGGTTTTTTAATTTTTCACACAGATTTGCCATTTTTCAATGTCTGCTCGATTTTGCACAACATTTGCAGAATTTTTACGCTGACGAAGTGAAGACTGAAAATCAGGTGACGAGCGATTTTCAGCGTCTGAAATGACGTCGAGATCATTTGAGGAAATTTGAAGATAAGGCAACGATATCCCAACGGTTTTTCAATTTTTCACACAGATTTGCCATTTTTCAATGTCTGCTCGATTTTGCACAACATTTGCAGAATTTTTACGCTGACGAAGTAAAGACTGAAAATCACGTGACGAGCGATTTACAGCGTCTGAAATGACGTCGAGATGATTTGAGGAAATTTGAAGATAAGGCAACGATATCGCAACGGTTTTTTAATTTCTCACACAGATTTGCCATTTTTCAATGTCTGCTCAATTTTGCGCAACATTTGCAGAATTTTTACGCTGACGAAGTAAAGACTGAATATCAGTTGACGAGCGATTTTCAGCGTCTGAAATGACGTGAAGATGATTTGAGGAAATTTGAAACCAATTCCAAGCACTTTGAGCAATATTTGAAATTATTGGATTTTGCTGCTATTTGAATAAATTTTACGTAATTTGCGGAGCGACATCGAGTCGATTGTTGTAAATCTATGGACACCTAAGTTTACAATTTCAATGAGTGAATGGTGCTGAACTCCCTCGTGACGCAGTTCTGAATCACTGTTTCCATTATAAAAGAGTCTTTTGGACTCTCGATTTCACGGTATACTTGACAAATTTGAAGAACAGTCAGGCTCTGTCAGGAAGAAGAGATTCTAGGGGATGAAATAATTGACTGTCGGATGGAGACGTTTACAAGGACCATTATCCGATCGCTTGAAAGCTTTTTGGTGACGTCTCTATGCCATAGGAATTACACTGGACAGTCAAATCCTGTTTTGCTTTCCTTTTTTCCGTTTTTTCTCTCCCCTTCTTCACTTTCAGATCCTTTCTTGCCTGAGGTTTTCCCCTCACGACAGTCTCAAGGCTGAAATCGTCATATTTTGATAATATTCCATCAATATTGCAGATCCATTCATTCTTCAAGGACTGTATGCAATATTTCCGCGAAATTTTATCAAAATTAGTGATCTTCTCGCCTGACAGCGAGCATATCAAGACCACGTAGCCAGCATATCGAAGAATATAGATTCTAAATTCGCCGTACAGTGAAGGTATTTCACGGTCTCGTTTTCCCAATGCTGAAACGGTACAACCAAAGCATTTTTCCCAGTATTCTTCCCACTCCCGGAAACTCTCGAATATTTCAATATTAACTCACTCGACGTTCGCATTATATTTTCTCTCGCATCGCTCGAAATATATTCGCGAGTGTGTATAAAAAGGTATAAAAAATATTCGAGCTTCTAGCTGCACGGAAACCAACCGGATGGAAACTAATGGGATTCCCGCCACACTTCACACCTGGATTGACTTCCAGCTTTCCGTTCAAGATTTTGCCGCTCTTGGCGTCTTTGTGCTAGAAAAAAAATGTTCTTTCTTCATACCCACGACTTTTTCATACTTACAAGGAGTCCTTTCGCACAATTTTGTGCCCCAGAGCTTCAAAAGCTTCTCAAAGTCCGAGGAAGATGGATTTTTATGAACTTTAAAAACGGTGTCTCATGCATTTTTTATCGGTAGGAAGACCGACTTTTAGTCAGTCGTCATGCTCTGTTGGTTCGTACGAAGCTCGCGTATCGATTAGCGATATCACGTGCACAGTGGTGAAAAGTACGAATTATTAGCCTGCAGTTACACAAAGCTGTGAGGCTATATCAGAAATAAGCTTCGAGCATATTGAACGAGAACTGCGGAAGTATTCATAGGTGGAAATCGATGGACAGACTCAACCACGTAAGGGTTTACCTGACGAATAAACGAGTCTCAGCCGATGATGAAAAATTCAAAGCTTGAAGAAGTCAAAGGACTGTCGGAAATTTATCTTCAAAGTCTTTGACATCGTTTCTACACGGAAGAATTCAGTTGAAAAACATCTGAGTGTAAAAGAATTTGAATTTTTTGAAACCAAAAAACTATTCTCATCAATTGTGAGCCTCGTCACTTTTGAGATGAATAAATGTACGAGTATTTTGGGAATAAAGTCACCAACATCTTTTTTTCACACTCATCTGCTTCCTGGCGATTTTTTTTCCGAAGCCTCATGTATTTTATTTGATTATATGAGTGTCAAAATCATTCCAAGCGATTAGGGTGACTTGGGGCGATTTTATTCAGTAGGTTTGAAACTGATTTTGGAACGATCTAAAGCTTGATAGAAATATTTGACTTCATTTTTACTGTAATCAAGCCAAAATTATTTTTGGAACGTTTTTTGGGGTTTTTGCAAGCAAGTTTTTGAAAATTAATCTCGGAAAATGGTTCGATGCACTTTTGAAGAGAGACAAGACAAACAAAAAGAAAGAAATTCAAGTCTGTATAGGTCTTAGTATAAAATCGCTTCCACCCGTCTTTCCTTAGCTTGACAATTTTTTTTTTTTTTCTCCCCATTTTCTCAGGTTGTATTGCTGTGGTTGTTTTTTGTCGAGAGAAAAGAAGATACTGTCTCATATAAAGTAGGGGCGGGAGTGTAGTAGGTACGCCTCATTCTTCTCCGTCTAAAAACGCGGTAAGAATGCGAAATACGAAATGCGAAATACGAAATGCGAAATGTTAGATGAAATATGAAAAATGAAAAAGTGAAAAATGAGGAAGGAGGAAAACGAGACTGCGGCAAAGATACCCGGGCCTCTCTTTCTCAATCTTCGTTCATCTGCAGGCACGAGACGCAGAAACCTTGGTGTGAATATTGTCACTTAATATAATGCAAAGAATCAGCAAGAATAGAAAAAACTGATTAGTAAAAATCTATGAATTGGTTGAGAGTCCTGACCTGAATCGAAGGTGCTTGGATACAGTTTTTCCATCATATCTTGACAATTATTGATCCTATCGTCACGGAGGTGATTATCAAAAATGAAGCTCACTAAATTCTCTACAAAACAGCTTCAGCACATTTTTCTCTTATCGGTGACAGTTTTTCTCCAATACAGCAGTGAATACGTACATAATTCTCGAACGAGGTTCAGTGCCAAAATCGATACGTTCGGCCCTGTATCGCACAAAAAATATTCAAGATATGGCAAAAATGTATTCTATCTTTCTTGTAGAGAATTCAATCAGCTTCATTTTTTGTAATGACCTTCATGACGATAGGATCAATAGTTGTCGAGATATGATGAAAAAACTAAATCCAAGTGGATCGAGCCGTCCATTTAGGGGTCAGGACTTTTGAGGCTAATCGTAAGATACAGATCCCAACAAATAATTTTTCTATATTTTCTAATTTGATTTTCCTCCGGAATTCAAGCTTTCAGCTCTAGGTCTCAGAATTCATATTCAGGAAGCATCTCTCACCCATTTCTAAAGAATTTAGATATTCTTCATGCCACTCAAACCAGGGGCGTGTCAGTCAGTCAGGATGAGACAGATCTCGGTGCAGTCTAGCGGAATTAAACAATAACGTGTCTACCAGTCATCAAAATGGGGGAAAACAGGACCGGTATTTCCTCAAGTTTTCCTAGCTCCCCCTCGATCTAACCTATATCCAAATATATTCCGGCATAATGCCACATCGAGGCCAGTTTTCAGTGTATGTGTATTAGGAGGAAGGTTTTACTGATGTGTAAATCCACCGTCCCGAGGGAAGACCGCGAGCCCGCAGCCCCCCTGTGATACATATGCACGAGGAATTTACTTATAGATGCACATTTCACTTGTGGTTCAACGCTAGCCTTATTTAATTGTGACTCCAGCGCGATTTGAGCCAGGAGTCTTCAGTTCACGAAACAACCGCTAGGCGGCGCCCTCGCTCGCAGGCAGATCAACGCGTCCAACGAACTTATACTCAGACAAGTCTCCCTTTTTCGGCAGTGAGTCAACACTTGCAGGCTCCAAAGTGTCGCGAAATGTTCGAATTTTAGGAGACTGAGATGAATTTTGAATCTTGAATTTTCCTAAAATCGATCCTAATGACTTTGCAGGAGCTTGAAATGGCGAGTATTCGGTCAAAATTACTTTGAACTTGAATATTTTTTCACATTCGTTTGAAATCAGTTTCGAATTTCTTTGATTTGATTCTGAAAATTTTATTATTTCTCTATGAAAATTTTCAGAATCAAATCAAAACTGATTTCAAACTAATGTGAAAAAATATTCAAAGGATTGAAACCAAGTTCAAAGTAATTTTGACCGAATACTCGCCATTTCAAGCTACTCCAAAGTCATTAGGATCGATTTTAGGAAAATTCAAAATTCGAAATTCATCTCAGTCTCCTAAAATTCGTAAAAAACTTTTTTTCAAAGTCTTGATTGAACCGAAATTCGCAACTTTATGTATCCTCAAGCTGCGCATATAGGCACTGAACGAAATGGCTTGTGGTGTTTCCTATAACCGAAACCAAGCATCAGCATCAGACCAGGGGTGCTAAAGGCGGAAACTTTTTTTTTCTGGCTGAATCTGAAGTGGAAATATTGGTAAAAATTGATGGGGGGGGTGTGAAAAAGCGAGGAATAGCACCGTTTTTGTTATTCTTACAGTTTCGTTTTCGTCAAATGGGTGAACAGATGTCCACGATCTACCACAGGATGTTCCTCATACGCTGCACTCCAAAACGACCCAATAACGTCAGCCAATTTCCGAAGAAGAAACGAAAAAAGAAATTCATGCACCTCATTTTCGAATCCCCTTCTCCTTGAGTCTCACTTGGATCATCCACACGAAACATGTAAATGTACAGAAGGCGTTGGTCGTTCAATTTTATTAATCAATAAAAAGAGGTCCTGGAGCCTGCAGGATTATATTTTTCTTACTTTTACTCCTCTACTCGTCTTCTTATCTCGTCTCAGGATGGAGGCGCCAGATTTTCCCTCCATCAAACTTTCGAGTCTTCCTCGAGCACCGCCTCGGCGCGTAAATTCATTTGATTGTTTAATCGATGACAGCGAGTGGACTGAGAGCGATTGCTGAAGGAATCCTGAAATTGAATTTTTTTTCACGAAGCTTTTTTTTTTTGGTTTATTATCATCAGATAGGAGAGACAGAGGTCGAGAGTTGTGTTTATGAATAAATTTACAGCCATAGTGGTGCGTTACCTCACGGTTAAAAAGTTAATGATTCTCGTATCACGTTGAACACGATTTCTCATGGTCCTAAAGAACCGTGTTTACGCGACATTTGAGCGCTTCGCGCTACTCAAATTGACCGTAAATATAGTATTACGACTCTCCTGTGTGGTGTCGACAAGTACTGAACTATGGCCGACCCCCCAACACCCCGTGGAGTATCGCTAGAGAATTATCTTGATTGACTGGACTCTGAAATCTTGTTTTTCAGGGTCTGGCAACAAGTATTGCTTCAAAATGAGCAAGACAGCAGAAATATTGCGACAAAAATTATTGCAAAGACAGTTTAGTGCCGATTATCGCAACAGAACTGCGATAACTCGAGAGATTGAGATTTTTGCAATAATAATAATGTTCAATTTCGTTGCAGTATTGGATACCGTGGGAAAATCCTTGTATACATGTTTCAAAGAATTGATACTGATGAGAGCGGAGGAAGTATTATTCTAACGTTAGGAGCGATAGCGAAGTGAATATAGAGATTTAACTTACGAACAGCGAGTTTCTCCTGATAGTGATTTAGGTACAAAGTCCTGGCTCTAAGCAGGCAAGTAAAAGCTTCGGCTGTTGTATATCTCTTGAGATTAGCTCCACCCAAGGTTTACCAGGAGTTTTACTACCAATCTCTCGCCACTGCTCACAGAAACAGTAAAAAAGAATACCTCGTGTCGAGATTCTGTTGCACTTGGGATATTCTTCTGTTTTCTGTTCGCTCCGATAACCCAGTGGAAAAAAATCAATAAATTACAATTGTCGTTGTTGTTGTTGTTGCACTCTGCAAATTCTATATTCAATGACGTTCATCGCGATCTTGAAATTCATAAAACCATTTGTAATTGATTAAAAATCTTCTAGACTGCTGAGTCCGATTTTTAATCGCATCAATCCAGTTGTAAATCGTTTTGATTTCGGTGGTAATAGCAGAAAACCACTTGAACCCAATTGAAATCGGTTTGAAACCACTTGATATCGATTCAAAACCAACTGAAACTACTTGAAACTGGTTCAGAACTACTTGCATCCATTTGATATAGATTCAAAACCAACTCAAACTACTTGAAACTGGTTCAGAACTACTTGCAACCACTTGATGTCGATTCGAAACCAACTGAAACTACTTGAAACTGGTTCAGAACTACTTGCAACCACTTGATATCGATTCAAAACCAACTGAAACTACTTGAGACTGGTTCAGAACTACTTGCATCCGTTTGATATAGATTCAAAACCAACTGAAACTACTTGAAATTGGTTCAAAACTACTTGCAACCACTTGATGTCGATTCAAAACCAACTGAAACTACTTGAAACTGGTTCAGAACTACTTGCAACCACTTGATATCGATTCAAAACCAACTGAAACTACTTGAGACTGGTTCAGAACTACTTGCATCCATTTGATATAGATTCAAAACCAACTGAAACTACTTGAAATTGGTTCAGAACTACTTGCAACCACTTGATGTTGATTCAAAACCAACTGAAACTACTTGAGACTGGTTCAGAACTACTTGCATCCATTTGATATAGATTCAAAACCAACTGAAACTACTTGAAATTGGTTCAGAACTACTTGCAACCACTTGATGTCGATTCAAAACCAACTGAAACTACTTGAGACTGGTTCAGAAGTACTTGCATCCATTTGATATAGATTCAAAACCAACTGAAACTACTTGAAATTGGTTCAGAACTACTTGCAACCACTTGATGTCGATTCAAAACCAACTGAAACTACTTGAAACTGGTTCAGAACTACTTGCAACCACTTGATGTCGATTCGAAACCAACTGAAACTACTTGAAACTGGTTCAGAACTACTTGTAACCACTTTATATCGATTCAAAACCAACTGAAACTACTTGAGACTGGTTCAGAACTACTTGCATCCATTTGATATAGATTCAAAACCAACTGAAACTACTTGAAACTGGTTCAGAACTACTTGCAACCACTTGATATCGATTCAAAACCAACTGAAACCACTTGAAACCACTTGAATCCGGTTCATAACTACTTGAAACCGATCCAAATCTGCTTTAAATCAGTTGAAATAGGATTCAAATCGTATGGAATCGGTTTTATATCGCATTTACAGTATGATAAAAATGTCCTATGTAACATTAGTGTTTCAGATGACACGCGACGCTACTGTGCAACACGATGTGGAAACTTTTTTTTGGTTTTTTGTTTCGTTTCTAAAGTAGTCAGTAAGCACATGAAAGCCACTGTGGCTCGTAATGCCTAAGGATTTGTGGGCGAAACCGACTCCCTACCCTTCGCTCCTTTTCTGCCGGCACGGGGCTCCAGTTCCATTTCAACTTCTTTATAAATCCCTCTGAGGCATTAAAACGGTCAGGTATATATGCATGTATGTATGTATGTACCAGTTCGTTGATAGCTCTGTTAGTAAGAAATGATTCATTTGAATTTCATATCAGGAGCCAGGCTATCGCCGTTTCTTATTCCTTATCTGATCTCACGTTCCAATCTTTTTTCTATGCAGCAGTTGGAAATAGAGAAAACGAGTAAATTGTTAGGAGAAAGGATATTTGCTCGACGTTCGGTTCTGATCTTTAATTTTTTATCCAGTCTCAGGCACTTAGAGAGATTCCGATAATATGCCAATCACAATCCCTCACACAATGGCTAAGTTCGACCTATCACGTACCCGACTACGCCACGTGATGCTTCAAGTTTTCTGTCAGGTCTGTAGACACAAGGGTTGATTCCTTAACTCGAATGGAACTTTTTTTCATCCACAGAATTTTATTGTGACAATTGGAATCGATGCGATTATATTATATAGAATATGTGTGACTGTGTGTGGAGAAAAAATAAATTTGGGGGAGACAATTTTCCTTTTGTCTTCATGTGATGATTTTTAAAACGACTTTTTTATTTCTTCTTTTTCTCTGCCGTCCTTGAAGAGACTACGAATCAATTCATTGGATCTGTAGGTGAAGTGTGGTAATGCGTCATTCCGGACCCTCGGGGCTATTAGAAAAGGCGTTTCCAATCTGTACGCAACCCTGTTTGACAAAAACGCACCCTTGGTTTGGTCGGTTTACTCCCAGCCAATAACTACACAATTCAATGCCATTGTTAGGCGATTATGATTCTCTGTGGCAAAATACGTCTTTACTACATCACATTTACTTATTTGTATTCATGAGCTACGGAATTATTATTTGACTATTTGACAGAGGCCGAGACAAGCTTTAGCAGTATTCGTGAGTTTGTTCGTTATTTCTGCGACAGATTTCCAAAACAGACAGAAAATAATTTCAATAGTTCGGAAATAAGGAGAGAAAACTGGGGTTGACACGTTGTGATCGATTACAGATTTTCAGTAAAAGTACTTTCTGGTGATTTAAGTTACTATAAATGAGAAGAATTATACTTTTATGTATGAATGCGAATCTGTAATTGTTACTGTTGAACAAAAAAAAAAAAAAAAAAAATCATCAAAATTTTAGGAAAGTACTTTTTCATCATTTGAATCCAGTAAAGTACTTTTTTAGACAATAGTAATAATGGATAACCGAATGAATGCGATAGTGTGACTGTAAATGAAAAGATCCTGGAAAAGTACTTTTCTTATCACTTTAATCCAGTGAAGTACTTTTTTGAGACGAAAGTTATGATAAAGAATTGAATGAATGCGATACTGTCAATATTACTGCATAAAAATGAATAAGAACGAGAGAGAAAATAAGAAAATTTTAGGAAAGTACTTTGTCATCATTTTAATCCAGTAAAGTACTTTTTTAGACAATAGTAGTAATGGATAACCGAATGAATGCGATAGTGTGACTGTAAATGAAAAGATCCTGGAAAAGTACTTTTCTTATCACTTTAATCCAGTGAAGTACTTTTTTGAGACGAAAGTTATGATAAAGAATTGAACGAATGCGATACTGTGAATATTACTGCATAAAAATGAATAAGAACGTTTCGGAACAAGTAATTTTTATTTGACTTTGATTCAGTGAAGTACTTTTTCGGGAAGCAAAAATTATGATAAAGATCTGCAGCCGATCATGATACTGCTGTGTTATTGCTAAAGAAAAGGGAAAATTCCGGGAGAATTACTGAATTCAGACAAGTACTTCTATTTCACATAATTTCAACTTGAAAAAGTACTTTTTAATCAGCTCAATTCAAAGAGTTACTTTTTAATTTGGAAATATACTTCTTCAATGACTCAATTCAGAAAAGTACTTTTTCGAAACATGATTTTATTTTGGAAAAGTACTTTTTCATAAACTCAATTCAAAGAAGTACGTTTTTTAAACACGATTTTATTTGAAAAGGTACTTTTTCGTTGACTCGTTTGAAACAAAAGTACTTTTTTAAAACATGATTTTAATCTGAAAAAGTACTTTTCACAACATACAGCAATCCTGTGAATATTCTTCGTCATAATTTTGATTCAACGTCGCAAAATGTGAGTGAGAGAAAGTGTGAAAAATCGGTAAAAGTACCATCTTGATAATTGAAAGTACTGCAGACAAAGAAATTTTGACTTTGACACACAAGAAAAAAAAAATTAATTCTGGTGTTACTGAATATTCTGAATTTCTTCTATTTTCTTCTATTCTATCGAAAAAAGTACTTCCGAAAAAAAAGCAACGTAATTCAGTGTTTCATGCAGCTTTTTCTTTTTTTTTTGCTGTTTTGTAATTCCCTCTATTTCCTTCGAATGGAATGAATGAGAAGAAGGGTTTGTGCCAGATCCAGGATCTCCCAGTGCTTTTCTATTGCCTCGACAACCTTAGTAAATATATATAGGTACTATATCGTGGCGCTATCCGCTATCGTACTTCGATCGTTGGCTATCGTAGAAAAGTACAGTGGCAGTGGATCTCTTTGTAGTAAATCGAGAAGAAAATAGGAGGGTTGGAGCGAAGCTCCCGGCTCGTAAGAGGCGAAGGAGTAAAAGTGAGAGAGAGAAAAAAAAGGTAAAATAGAAAGAGAAACACTGACAATAAGGGTGGTTACGGGGCTCCGAATACACCCGAAAGGGAAAACTAGGGCACTTTCACTCTCCGCCATTCGCGAACGCGGACACGACCGGGCTGAGGTATCTGGAATGCAAATTACTTCGCGGGTTCCTTTGATGGCCGATGACTTCAGCCGCCAACCACTGCAATCAACGACTTCTCTTCGACGCTAACGATATGCAATTTTCAACGTAAGAGCTGCGAAGAGAATTTAAATAGGATCTTGTTATGGGGAGAGTGGTTACCGCGCAGAAGGAACGCGGTGAAAGGCGCCTAGAGAAGGATAACAAACCGACACGTCGTTATCAACCCTTTGAATTTACAGTCTCTAAGGGAAGATTTTGGGCAAAAATAGATTTTTAAACTCTGACGATATTGAAAAAAAGGTGTATGAAAAAATCCTTACAGCACTTTAAAGCTGACATTTCAAGCTTCAAAATGCCGTCTCAAACACCCGTCTAGCTACTTTCGTCACAAAGTCATAGAACTTTGAAGAAATTCAATATTCCAAGGAAAAAAGGGTGACCTATTAATTTTTCGGAATTGGGAAAATCACTATTGTGACCCTAGTTTTTTTTTTTTCGATTTCTCTTTGAAGATAGTTATAATTGACCCGTTTCGAACCGATGTTAAGGCTAGTTTGGTAAATAATGATACGATTTGAGGCAATAGCAGTACATGAAAGATCTTTGCGTCCAAGTTTGGCAGTAATGTAGATGTGAATTTCCGTCTCGAAGCTATGGTAGAGTGGTTTCAGAATTTATCATTTCTATTAAACTTCGCACTGCAGTGTTACATATACCTTAGAGCCCTCTACCTACTTGTGCAGTGTGCAATGTGCAGCGTGCAGGTGCAGAGACGCAGAGTTGTAAACTACGCGAGTTAACAATACTGTCAATGCCAGAAGTTTTGATAATATCTCTCTAACCTATATGCGCGAGCAAACTACAGCTACAGTGTATACGGAATATACGTAATGCAGAAACTCTTCTCGTTAATATACGTATATATACATATATGTAATACTTGACTACAGTCAGACGGTGCTGGATGCTATCTTGAAAATTTTATTGTGCATTAAGATTTTCTCTCAACGATATTGAACATGGTCATTGAAAATTAGGCACGTGTCGTTAACAACAACTCGAAATATCGCAACAGTTCCTCATATTCTCGATACCAATCGTTATTTTGAAGATCGTATCGGACATTATCTTATATTGTCAGATTTCAGAGATAATATTTCCACTGAAAATCGGTTGAAAAATACCTCAAACCACTTCAACTTGGTTTCAAACCACTTGAAACCGGTTTAAAACAACTTGAAACCACCTGAAGTCGGTTTCAAACCACTTCAAACCACTCACAATTGGTTTCAAACCAGTTAAAACCACTTGAAATCTGTTTAAAACCAGTTAAAACCACTTGAAATCGGTTTAAAACCATGCATAAAATAGTTGGTTTCAAACCACTTGGTTTCAAACCACTTGAAACCGGTTTGAAACAACTTGAAACCACCTGAAGTCGGTTGCAAACCACTTAAAACCACTCACAATTGGATTCAAACCAGTTAAAACCACTTGAAATCTGTTTAAAACCAGTTAAAACCACTTGAAATCGGTTTAAAACCATGCATATAATAGTGAATAAAAATTAGCCACGTGACGTTACCAAAAACTTGAAATATTGGAATAGTGTCTCATCTTTTCGATACCACATGTAATTTTTGAGAAATAAAATACGGCAGTATCGGCTATTATATTATTTCGTTAAATTTCATTTTGGAAACACGATTCGAAAATTCTTGAAGAAGCAAAGACTGACAAAGCACCACGTATTTATTGAACATCTTTACCGAATATAACCTAGAAATTTTTATTTTCTTCTTCTTTTATTTTGTGGCGACGAAATAAATTTCAATTTTTCGAAAACCTTTTTCTCTCTCGAAGAATTCTAAGTCCCGTTGAGAATATAAAATAGCCGAAAATGGTTCCCTGGCGGTGAGAACAGTCTGAAAAATGGTGTCTGACGTTATCTTATTCTTTTTTTTTTTTTATTTCGTTCATACCGAAAAACGTAGAAATTTAAAGAGTTCAGAAATCCTCGGAGTTTAAAAAGCCCGAGAATTCCGACCGTTATCCCGGATCTCCGTCCCAGGCGCCATGCTCGGCCCTCCCTTATCGGCGCTCAACAAATTTAACTTGATTTCCTGTACAAGCGCGTGGCGCACAACCCGTCGGTCCTTCGAACTCTGGGGAAATACGGAAAGCTCGCACCTTCTTTCCCCTTCTCTGAAACAACTTGGTTTACGATAAGGGATGAACTAACAGTCTTACAGGCCCGTTTATTCGCGGGAGAGAACCCCTCCTCCCCTTGACCTCGCCAAACTTTTACATCGAATTGGACCGAAACCTGCTGCCCAAGCTACCCTTGCAAATGACCCGAAGTCCGAAGGATCTCAACAGGGTTAGTTTAGAGAAGAGAGTAAAAAAAAGAAGAAGAAAAATTGCTGATTCCATATATGAATGAATTTTACTGTTTCAAAATCTCATCTGTTAGAAAGGAGAAGATATGGAATAGAGGGATGAGGACTGTACGAGAAGAGTTTGGTTATTATTGAAGAATATTAAGTCCGTGATGTCTTCGCTGATTCCGTGATTCGGCCTGACAATGAGACAGATCCTCTTTTGTAACACATTCTGTCGATACAACATGTAATTTTGAACGAATAAACCACCGCAGCATTGGCAATTATTCTTATTCTGTAAAATTTCAGAGAAAATATTTCGCCGTATCGCAAGTTCGTGGAATTTTGTGCAGTACTGAACTACTTAAAACCACTTAGAAATGTTTTAAACCCACTTGAAACCAAGTAGAATCGGTTCGAAACCACTTCAAACCACTTCAAATAGGTTCGAAACCACTTCAAACCACTTCAAATCGGTTCGAAATCACTTGACGCCACTAATTAGAATTGTAAGAATTCGTGAAGCCCTTAAACATGTCATACGAGTGTTCGTTGAAGTGGAAGAAGATGAAGATCAATATTTTGTTTCCTTCCCAAGTTTGAGGAAAGTTTTTGAACTGAAGTTTGGCCGGGGTGGACTGTAGATAAAAAAGAACCGTCGCTCCTATATTCTGGTTCGAAAGGGTCGCGATCATCGGGGATTTCGGGGATTAGCACCTGTCTGATATCCGGGTCTCTTGGAGTGCCGCGTAATCTGGTGGTGAATTGATTTACCCCTCGCCCGAATGTGGATGTGGCCCCGATCCCCTCCCGGACCGAATCTGGAGGCCTTGTAGTACCGGATCAAAGTTAGACACCGGCGCGTTCCGCAAAATCAAAATCCAGGCAGCGCGGCACAAGACTCTGGGGAACTCTGTACGTGACAACGCGATAACCTCAGTAAACGCAACGGTACGGCACCGAGGCACGCAACATCGGGTGCGAATTAGTCCTGGGATGGAAAGAGGAGGGGATAAACGGGTTGACGCGTTCTCCGAATGGGGTTTCATACTTGGTCCACTAATTTGGGGGTCTTATCCAATTCGATGTCGTCGGGTTCAAGAACACATATTCGCTCACATATATCGTTTTGGGATGTTAAAATATATTTTTGACTGGTTTCAAACGGTTCTGAACCGATTCCAACTGGTTGCAAGTGGTTTCGAACTATTGTCAGCGATATAAAACCAAAGTCGAACGAATTCATGCGATTTTGTAAATAATTCTATGTTATTTGAACCTGATGTCAGGTGGTTCCAAGTGGTTCGGAACCGATTTGAAGTTGTTCTAAGTGGTTAAGAGCAGATTTCATATGGTTTGAAGTAGTTTTGGACCGATTCAAAGTAGTTTGAGGTGATCTTAAGCCGATTTTAAATGGTAATAAGTGGTTTTGAACAACTTCCGAGTGTTTTGAGCTAGTTTCAAGTGGTTTTAACTTACATCCCAACGGGTTTGAAGTGGTTTCAAGGGATTTTATGTGATTTTAAATTGATTGCCAGCACGTCTGAGTATTCGATTTGAGTTTAAATTGATTTTCAGCCAAGTATTTTGTTATTCGAATAATTCGAAAAGTAATGAGCCAATCGAATCCAAATTTGGACCAGTTCTAAGTTTGGAGAATCAGCGTCGATTGAGACCAAAATGATCGAAATCCGATTCTTCGATTTCAAGATATCGAAGAACAAACAATTGATCACATAACCTGAAACCGTGAAGATCAAGTTGAAGCTCAATTAATCATCTTCTAGGTTTCCACACTGACTTTCGCATCTCTCTGAAAAGAAAGTAACGATATGTAGTTCAAAATGAACTCCAAAAAATGGTTTAAAAAAAAAAAAAATAATTCAGCAGCAGAAGTGAATAAATTGTTCCACTATGTTTTCAGGAAATAATATAGCTGGTGGACAGAATTTTCGATCACGGCTGCAACAAAGTACAGATAACAACGATACATGGATAAAAAATGAAAAAAAAAATGTATGATCCCAACAGAAAAACCGAATTAAATGGGAAAAAACACCGCGCAGAGGGACTAATCGGGTCTGAACGACGCGTGGCAGAGTTCTCTGAGGCTTACGCGCCGCAGTATGGTGCATGGCCTGTATAATTCAGTCATATCCATGCTAATCCCAGAGGCGTACGCCACGCTCTACTCGTGATAGATGCACCTCCTACGTACACGTACATGCGCATGAAGAATTGCCAGTTTAATTGAAACACGAATAAAAATTCACCACCAACCCCACCCCCAGCTCTCTCTAACTGCACCATTAAGACTCGAACCCCATTCTGTGTCTTCCTTGAAGAACTCTTCAATTATTTTTTTTTTTCTGAAGATTTCTAATTGAATGACAAATTTATACGATTTTTGCAGGAATTTCTAATAGTAGATTAATAATAAGAATAACAATAAATTTCCATCGTTTCCAAGAAAATTCATCCAGACTTCTGGTGATTGATGTTAGATTTTTATATCAGTCGTTCAATACCCTATCGTACGATACAACGGATTGTGTGGCGAGTGCGGAAATTTTTAACACGAGCCAAAAACCGCGAAAAATCCAAACTACGCATTTTTCATTGGATTGTCCAGTTTTCGGTCATTTTTTATGGTCATTTTCTACCAAAATTCTGAATATTCTAATTCTGACATCAAATTCGAAATCAGAGACCCGAAATACTGCCGAATACCAATTTTCATTCGAATCTGACGATTCTTACAAATTTTTTGGAACTTCCCTGAGAGGTAAGACGTGTCAGACAGTTTTTTTGAACAGAATTTTCGAAGATATTCCAACATTTTTGTAAATAAATCCGATATTTCCAGCGATTAGATCCAGATTTTAGAGAATTTTGTTTAAACAAATTTGGAAAATCTTCACGTATGCATCAGGATTCTTGTCGAGAATATAAGCACCATCTGCAAGTTATTAGAACCGAAGTAGGTGCATGGTGTGAAAAGTCTTAATAACGCAGAGCTTGTAACCGAATTGATAGAAAAGTTCTGCCAGATGTTCGCGATTTCTATTTGACAGGTATGTCAATATTTCCTGCAGATATACTGAAGAGACTATAAGCGACGCGACGGGCCCTCCTTCGGTTCGATAAAGTCAGAACGAGTGCTGCAGCCGCACAAGTCGTAAGATATTTTCATCAATTCTTATTTTTAGCCCCTGAAAATATGGGATTTATTTACAAAAATTGTTAAATATCTTCCAAATGAATCGAAGAATCGGTTTAAAAAAACTGTCTGACACGTCTTACCTCTCGAAAATTGGTATTCGACAGTTTTTTGGGTCTTTGATTCCGAATTCGAGGTCAGAATTAGAATATTCAGAATTTTGGTTGAAGATGACCATAAAAAATGACCGAAAATGGATTTTTCGCGGTTTTTGGCTCGTGTTAAAAATTTCCGCACTCGCCACACAATCCGTTGTATCGTACGATGGGGTATCAAACGACTGATATAAAAATTCCTAGGATACAAACCCTCATATTTTCCGATTATAATGAATAGAACAGGAGGATGGACTCGTGGAGGAATATCGGGTGCAACGCGAAGATTAAAATATTAAGCTCTCAAATATTTTCAGATTACGCTGTGGAATTTGGTAATCCACGGTCTGCGCCCAGTGCCAGGACTCCGGTATTACTACTACGTACATATACACTGCAGAAAATTTCCACTTGAAATACCTAATCGCGAATGTATGATCTGGGTATTGCAGTAATTCGCTATTACAATAGTAGCTGTGTAGTTCTACATGGAATAACTTTTCGTAATCCAGTCGAATTGGGTCGAAGTGAAGCGAATAGACAAAATTGATTATTCAAGATCGATCTTATTCGGCTCGATCCTCAAGCTTGAACTCAGTTTTTTCAAAATATCTCGACAAATATCGATCCTATCGTCACGGAGGGTATGATAAAAAATGAAGCTCACTGAATTATCTACAAAAAAGGTTTCATACATTTTTCTCTTATCGGTGATAGTTTTTCTCTAATACAGCAGTGAATACGTACATAATTATCGCAAGATCCTGTCTCAATATTGACACTTTTGGCTCTGTATTACACAAAAACTATAAAAGATATGGGAAAAATGTATTCAACCTTTGTTGTAGAGAATTTAAAAAACTTAATTTTTTATACTGACCTTTGTCACGATAGGATCAATAGTTGTCGAGATATGATGAAAAAACTGAATCCGAGCACCTTTGATCAAAGAGGTCAGAACCAAAAGTAAGCTGAGATGAAGATCTCGAATAATTTCTGAATCTTCACTAATGAATTTTACTATTTTCACTAATTTTACTAGCCTACAGAAAAATAATGTTTTTTTTTTTTTAAATGATCAGGTAATCAAATTTCCATAGAATTTCATTTCATCTGATAAAATTTCCTCGTGGTCTAATTTTCCTTTATTGATCATCAAATTTTATTCGAACTGATCAAATTTCATCGAATCATGGATAAGACGAAAAAGTAAGAATTTTGAATGAAAAAAAAGACTATGAAAAGTATTTTGAAAAAACAGTTTTCAAACAGTTGCAAATTGTGAAGCATATTTGAGGTCGCGTATGTGCATAAAATTTTCGCTGCAGTTTCTTTTTATTAAACTCCTGCGCACGTACGGTTCGCGAGCCACAGGTGTAATTATGACGGATTATCATTATATGACTCTACTTTTCATGCTTATGCAGACTTTTCAGAATTTAGATACCAGTTATGTACTTTTGGTTTATCTATGCAGTTACTTTTACTACCGTTATTATTACGATATATGTATAGGTACCTACACGTGTATATGACATGAGTTGTAGAGGAACGTACGTGACAAAGAATTCAGTCACATTGCCTTCGAATCACTGGAAAATAGAAAATTCTCTTGCAAAATCACTGAAAATCACGAAATCGCTCAAAATTTAAATAAAAATCGTCAATTCTATTTTTTTAAAAGTATCAAATTATTGATTAATACAAAATTTTGATGATAAATATTAGTAAAAAAAATCCTCTAATCACTCGATATTGCAAATTATTTGGATAAGTGCAAAATCGTTCATTTTTTTTTTTTTTGTAAAAGTGCCAAAATGACTGATTTGTATCGACTTCTTCTAGAATGATGAAAAAAAATGTATGGAATGATCAATATTGCGAATTATTTCGCCTAGTGGCAGAAAATAAAAAATTCTTTCGCGAATTCCTTCTCAAATCGGGATTTATCAAAATTATCACAGCAAAATTTGAATAATCGCTCGATTCTCTTCGACAATGGGTTGACGATCGTCAGGGCGCGTCGCCCTACCGTCTATCTTATCAAATTTAGTACTCTTGGGTGTCCCTGAGTAAATATTCTCGCCAGAATGACGGAGGGATAGAAACGTCGAAGCGGAAGTTCGGGATGGAGAGAACCAGGAGAAAAGCTGTAGGAAAACGCATCATCCTTGTGACGTAATGCATCGAGACTTGTTTCTCGCGGCTAAAAGCTTTTTCTCAACGTCACTGCAATCAAGCTCCGAAAACACCGTCGCAAATAACATTTTCCACACTATTCTTCAATTTTTCTCGTTCTTCTTCTCTCCTCGCGAGACAATCGGCGAAAAACTGTTTTCTGATCGATCGGACCGATTTCATCAACTCATTTTTAGTCGCGAAATGTTTCAGGATTTTGATTTGTTTCACAATAGTACATTGTGTATCAAGGCCGCAAAACACTATTTTTCGAGTGTGAAATTTGCAGTACGAGCCGAAGGCGAGTGTACTGCAATCACACTCGTCAAAATAACCTTGCGCCCGTGTTGCACACGATTTTTTTCTCAACACCTGGTCTGCAAAAATGCTTCTTTTCAGACCGAGTGAGCGAGCGCAAAACGGAACTTTGCGCCCGAGGGCAGGAAAAGAGTCGTTTGCGCCCGCTTAGGCGGGCGCAAAGCACATTTCCGCCCGAGGGCCGAAAAGATCTGTTTTGCGCCCGCTCAAGAGGTATGAAAAGTGGCATTTTGCGACCGGGTGTGAGAAAAATATCATTTTGCTTGATGATTCGCGATTTTGATCAGTCTGAAGCATTTGGCGAAAGAATCTCTCGAATTTTAAAATTTCGCGAAATACTTCCATCGAGGGCAAATTTAAACTGATTTTTGATGATTCAACCAATGATTCCTTCGAACACGAAGAAACCCTACGAATTTTAGGCGACCAGTACAAATGACGATTCAACAAATTCTCCTTGATGTCGATTCAAAACCAACTGAAACTACTTGAAACTGGTTCAGAACTACTTGCAACCACTTGATATCGATTCAAAACCAACTGAAACTACTTGAGACTGGTTCAGAACTACTTGCATCCATTTGATATAAATTCAAAACCAACTGAAACTACTTGAAACTGGTTCAGAACTACTTGCAACCACTTGATATCGATTCGAAACCAACTGAAACTACTTGAAACTGGTTCAGAACTACTTGCAACCACTTGATATCGATTCAAAACCAACTGAAACTACTTGAGACTGGTTCAGAACTACTTGCATCCATTTGATATAGATTCAAAACCAACTGAAACTACTTGAAACTGGTTCAAAACTACTTGCAACCACTTGATGTCGATTCAAAACCAACTGAAACTACTTGAAACTGGTTCAGAACTACTTGCAACCACTTGATATCGATTCAAAACCAACTGAAACTACTTGAGACTGGTTCAGAACTACTTGCATCCATTTGATATAAATTCAAAACCAACTGAAACTACTTAAAACTGGTTCAGAACTACTTGCAACCACTTGATGTCGATTCGAAACCAACTGAAACTACTTGAAACTGGTTCAGAACTACTTGCAACCACTTGATATCGATTCAAAACCAACTGAAACTACTTGAGACTGGTTCAGAACTACTTGCATCCATTTGATATAAATTCAAAACCAACTGAAACTACTTAAAACTGGTTCAGAACTACTTGCAACCACTTGATGTCGATTCGAAACCAACTGAAACTACTTGAAACTGGTTCAGAACTACTTGCAACCACTTGATATCGATTCAAAACCAACTGAAACTACTTGAGACTGGTTCAGAACTACTTGCATCCATTTGATATAGATTCAAAACCAACTGAAACTACTTGAAACTGGTTCAGAACTACTTGCAACCACTTGATATCGATTCAAAACCAACTGAAACTACTTGAGACTGGTTCAGAACTACTTGCATCCATTTGATATAAATTCAAAACCAACTGAAACTACTTGAAACTGGTTCAGAACTACTTGCAACCACTTGATATCGATTCAAAACCAAAGAAAGAATCTCTCGATTTTTAAAATTTCGCGAAATACTTCCATCGAGGGCAAATTTAAACTGATTTTTGATGATTCAACCAATGATTCCTTCGAACACGAAGAAACCCTACGAATTTTAGGCGACCAGTACAAATGACGATTCAACAAATTCTCCATACTCGAAAAATCTTTTGGACCAAGTAATCAGCAAAAGAGTATCGCTAGATTTCGATGACTGACCATAACTCATCAGAGGATTTTTTTCTCAGCTTCCCTCATTCATATGATTGCGAATTGTTCTCCAAAGAAAATGAGACGTCGACGAAGAAAAAAGTCAATTTTTCGATTTGTAATGAACTTTGGACAAGATATGAACGATTTTTGGAGCATGTAGAATTCGTTGAATCACGCCGCACCGGTTCCCTTGACGATGGACCATCCGCTCCGATAAAATGATAACGAAGTAACGGCAAATCCGCGAGGGTGTAATCCGACATGTCTTAGAGGGCGAGGATCGGGCAAGGCCAATTTGTCGATTAAACTACCCGAGGATAAGAGCCAAAACTAACTAGAGACTCGGTCTCGATTCCTCTCGAGCTTCGTCCCATTGCCTTTCCTCCCTTCCATTCATTTTGCTCGTTCCTCTTTCCTGCTCCGGTACTGGTCGGGTTCCGCGTGGGTGTACCCGGCTATTTCTCTCCCATAGACGGGCCCGACCGAGATTGGTAAGAAGGTAGGTAAGGTATAAGGTAGAAGGTTATAGCGAACTTTCGGGCTTCACGCCTCATGTACTCCACCAGCTTCGAGCACTAACTTAAAGCTCTGAGCTCTAACTCCGATTACATGCACCGACCCCGACGTCGACATTATCGTCGGCTTTCGAAATTATTTCGAGACTGCAGCAGCTGTGGCGTTATTTTTTTTATTTTTGGACCGATTGGGAACGATTCCAGGAAATTTTACGCTGCAATTGGGGGATTTTAGGCGATTTTTTTGAATTTTATTCCGAGAGAATTCACGGATTTTTAGTACATCGCGATTTTGGAAAATTATTCCTGAGATCGATAGGATTTCGGGAATAAAACTATGAAGATTTTAATTTTTCAAATTGATTCTGAATTTTGATTATAGCGAGTTCGAAGAAATTTCCATGAAAAAAGACGAGCGACTCTTATGCGGATGCTCAATGATTCCTGGAATTGGAATCCCGATGTCTACCAGAGCTTTATTACTTAGTCGAAAAAGCATCGTAGCCTGAATATTCCGAGACTGTGTACCACGCGCTTTATTGTTTGTCTTTGAACCCCAACGAGAACCGAGACTGAATTTTCCTCCCCTTTTCCGCACGATCTTTAGTAGCAATTAATTCGCTGGGTGGAAGGGAAGAGAAATCAAGCAGTTCTCCTGATGCCATCGCGTTTCTACGATTCGTTATTTCTTTTTTATTATAATTTCATTCATTTCCTCCACTCGAATAAGAGAGAAAAGCTTTCTATCCTGGTCCTACGCTCTCATCTCTTCTTCCCCATCCTATTCTCACTTTCAGCTACGCTGCTAGAAAACATCAAGCCAATCGGCGAAATTGGTCTGCTGCGGATCCTAAGTTTATACCGTGATTGTTTTAGCGGCTCGTGTACTTTTACAACCTCTGTGAGTTTCCACGCAGGCTACACACGATTGAATTCTTCGAAGGCACCATCTAGGACACTGATCACCATTTTGAACCAGATTTTTTGAACGACTTTTGCGGAGGATTTCTCTTTCTAGTTTTTTTTTTTTTTTTATGAGGTTTTTCATTTTCAAGGAATATTTGTAGAGGATTTTTTTAAAGTGATTTTCTTGAGGCTTTTCATGAGGTTTTCTAGTTTCAAGGAATATTTGCACAGGATTTGTTCAAAGGATTTGTAAAGAATTTCTCCATGGGATTTTTTTTTGAGGGATTTTCTCGAGCTTTTTTTATGAGGATTTCCATTTTCAGGGAATATTTCTAGAAGATTACTGCCGAAGATTATTTCCAATGGATTTTCTCGAGGTTTTTCATTTCTGAAGACATATTCTAGAGCTTTGTTCGAGGGCTTTATTGTTCGGCGTCTTTTTCGAGGATTTTTCTTGCTGCCAACAATGAATTTCGAGAGCAGCATTATTCCAATCTCGTGATTGGCTCGACCAAAACGATCGAACAAAAGCTTTCCTCGTTCATCTCCACCAAACTTAGAATACCAGTGCACGAAAATCTTCTACTCCAACTTCTAACATCAAAATTTCTGTTATTATACCAAAATTGACATTTTAAGACTGGCAAAATGTTCAGTCCTCAACGAACCGACTATTTCACTATCACCAAGTGAATATAGTCACTTTTCAAAGTCACTCATAAAGTGAACATCATCACTCCAAAGAATTTACAGAGTGGCTCCCTTGTCAAGACCTTCCAAAAACTTCTGGCAGCTACACAAGAATTAGAATTACAACCGGTCGTAAGCTTTTCACACAATTTTTGCCTCCTTCCCTCCACGAGCTTGCAGTGTGAAACTGCGAGTAGGGGGACAGTTTCAGCGAGCCACTCGTGCGGCATAATTTTCAATTATAACAGATTATATCGCACCGGGTTTAAAGGGGGCTCTGTAGACAGAAGAGAGAGAGAGAGGGAGAGTGAGACGGGCTTGCGAGATGCCTTGGGCGTGACTGGCGTGTAAACGACGATTTTATGTAAACCCTTAAAAATCAGATGTAAATAGGATGACGATTTCTCAGAGCTTTTTCGCTAGACTCAAGTCGGTATTAGCCCCGCATTGATTCCACCCCGCGTTATACAACCGGATTTAAGGGTCGCCCATTCACCCTTTTGCCATTCGATCTATAACCCGATACCCCCCAGATAACGGGGCCGCGGAACTCGGGGACCGGTCGTAAATCACTTCCACAAAACATTAGTTCGTTTCCGGTTCTTTCCAATCCAGTCGACCAAGACGCAGGATCTTCTACTACTGAAAGTTCTTCACCTTCGGGTTTGGGGAGGAGCTGAAGCTTCGAGGACTCATTCCGGAATATTTTTTCATTTAGTATCTTATTCAGTAACTTAGGAAATTATTAGTACGATTTATTTTTCTTTTGTTTATTCCAACAAAATTGGAGTAATTTTGAAATTTTTGTTCAATCTCGAAAACCTTTAAATCTCAAGGAATTCCTCCCCTTCAAAAAAGGCACAAAATATAGTGAAATCCTGAATCTTTAAAATCATTTGACATTCTTTAAGACATAAAATGAACAAAAAAATTTTTCGAGAATTTTTAAAAAATCTCTATTTCACGAACATGGGTACAGAGAAATTTATCTCGTAACGATGAAAGAGTGGATACGTGGATATGATATGGTTGAAATTAATTAAAACCGATATTATTTATAAAGGTTTTTTTTTTCAACGATTTTCACCCTGTGAAATTATAATGAAGAAATCTCACCGCGCGTATTAATTGCTACGTGAATTAATACGGCTCGGGGCCACCCTTGATGCAAATGATACGAGATTAAAGGAAGTGTCCCCCGCCTCTCATTCACGGATCTGTCGCCAATCTCTTTTTCTTCATAATTAATCAGACGCTTTGTCCGCGAATCGAGTGTAATTAGAATAGTGGACAGTGCGGAAATCATGAGAAATTAAAAGCGAGTGGTGTAATTGAAAAAAAAAAAAAAAATGGAGGCCCAACTTTGGATATTTGACTTCGCCAAAACTCGATAAAGATAAATCGAATATGGGCCCTGATTCGCGAACATTTTGGAAAAATGATTTTTTTGTCGAAAAATTTTTGCGGGGAATTTTTTTGACTGCATTTTCAAGTATTTTGAGCGAGAGATTTTTTATACGGCTTTATTTTGATTGGATTTGTGAAGAATTACTGTGAGTGATTTTTATAGAAACTAAAAAGCAGACAGCTTTTTTTTTGCAGCGCTTTTTCTTTGAAGGGATTTTTCTGAATAGAGTTTTTGTCGGACATTTTTCTCAGGAGCTTTTCGAAGGATTTTCATGAATGCTTTCTAAAAAAGAGAAGTTTTTTTTTTAGGAGATTTCCAAGATGACATTTTTTGGACATATTCGCGAAGGATTTTCGTGAGTGCTTTTTGTGGATTTTTCATGAGGGCTTTTTTCGAAGGAATTTTTTAAACTAGCCAAAACAAGATTACTTTAATGTCTAATAGCCAAGTGAGCCCCAATTGGGCTAAAGTTTGGCCAAAATTAAGAATCCTCTGTCATGGAAGCCTTGAGCTTTTTTTAAATTAATGATACCCAACTAATTTTCTACACGGTATGTATTCAGCAGCTGACCTATCCCAGAGTCCGAAGGGCGTGAAAAAAGTCACGGAGCGGAAAGTAGGTCCTATACGACGTGCGCATGCGCGACCTATTCTTTTCCTCACTCAGTTACTTCGCGCACGCTTCACAGGCATGAAGTATTTTTCCTCGCCTGGATTAATTTCTCATTGATTCAAGGATGGAATAGAATAACAGTGCATCGGTTCGCGAAATAATGTATTATAATGTCATCCATTAGAGTCGGGGTCTTCGCTCAGGGCGTTCGAGAACCTTCTCAATATCGCATCGCTCCAAGAAGGGCCGTCGCGTCGCCAAAGACGCGGATGGTAATACCGCGTTAAGATCAATTTTGTATTCAACGCGTCACTTCGGCAGACTCAAGTTTAAGTACGCGCTTTTCGAAATTTCAACCACGCGAACCTCGCTTTTATCGACTAAGGCACGTACCCCAAAGACTCACCAAAGACGCACGCGAGAGCGTGATCGATTTTTGTTGCGCCCCCTGAAAAAGCTTCCTTTTTACACTTTGACGAAAAAAAGAGAAACTATAATCAAAAAATCTACTATTTTTTGACACTTTTTCCTTTTTTTTTTTGTAGATTTTTGAACGGGCAAAATAAAACTTCGTTCCTCTACTTTCAAATGGGTAGGAAAAATCTAAAAAATCGCTCTACATTCTGAGCTTTTATTCATGTTCCAAAATGGTCCAATTTTTTTTTTTTCATCTTTTTCGGCTGCATTTTTAGCTACTATTCGAGATAACATTTTTTTCGAGTCTACATTTTGGATTTTTTTTTTCTAGGTGACATGTCAAAGACACTCTTTTTTGGTTTCTTGTTTTTCGGCCATATTCCACGGTTTTTTCAAGTAGCAATATTTTTTTTCTTCGTGAGGCCACGATTCAAATTTTTTTTGTCTCTATACTAGTCCAAATTTTGAGATTATTTTTCAACCGCCTTCTCGTTCATTCAGCCAAGTTTTGAAATTCTTTTGACTCTTTGAAATTCGATTGAAAAAAAAGAAGAACAATATTCGTATCGTTTTTAGAAAATTCGAGTATCCAAAATTCGGTGGTTCGGTCTACTTTTGCTCGTTAAATTATTCTAAATAAAAAAACCGATTGTAAAAAAAAAAAAAAACGAGAAAAAATTGCAACTTCAGAGTTTATATGGAATATCAAGAATGAGCCTCGGCGAAAGTTGTATAAAGGCGAGGTCATAACCTTCTTTATATATATTTTAATGCTACCGCCTAATTTCTCGACTATAAATTTCTGAGTGTGCGCCTTTTTTTTTCTTCTTTTACGAGAAGCAGTTCGTATTAATAAACGAACTTCTGGTAGTATACCACAAACTGCACCACATTTACTACTCACATTAAAGAAAGAAGAAGTAAAAAAAGGTACAAATATAATACACGAAGCTCTGCAAAGGTTAGAAGTCAACACACAGAGGAAATTAGAAGCTTTTTTTGCTTTCTTTAGTTTTTTTTACAAAAATTAGAATCCAGTAAGTGAAGAATTCCTTTTTTTTCAGGCTGCAGCAGTCAAGTCCTAAGTCTTCACCTGAAGAAACAATATGACGAATTTTTATCTCCCGAATCCAGGAGTTTTCGTGACTAAAAGAGGAAATGGGTACAAAGAGGGTTTTTCCCCTCTCGCCCAGGTCGACAGGGGCTGCTTTACCAGTCGGAATAACTTGATATTACAAATCCGGCAATCTGCTTGAGTAAATCCACCGGCCCCGTCGCGGCCCCCGGTGTTCCGAGTCGGAGGCGCGTTTCTATAACCGTTGAAAATACCGGCGTTAATAAAGGAGGAAGAAAACGGGTTCCTCCTATGCTCCCGTTCATTTTTCGGTGTTCTTCTGTATTGAAATATATGTGAAGGAAAAAACTAGCCGGGGAATCCCCAAGCCTCTCTTCATCCCCGTTACTCCCAAAATGAGAGAAAATCGTCTGAACATAACGCCCTCGTGATTAGGTCGGATTAGGGGGATAACGGTGCTCATTTTTTGGTAAAATCACCAGCCTCTGGGCTCCTGCTGATTTTCCTACTTTTTCAGACGCGGTGAGAAACAGTTAATGACACCAGCCCAGTTATTGGACGAGCTTTTATTTATACAGGGCTGGGATTCCCAACGTTGGAACAGTCTGAAGTTAGATGGAATTGATCTTAAGCACATTCAAGCTTCTGGAAGCTCGTTTCTAGATTCTAGTAACTTCTTGTCACCGATCAAGTCTTCTGCTTTCATTTTTTCTAATGATTTTAAACCTGCGAGCTTTTTTATCTCGACTGGACCTTCGATTTTAAGGTGGATTCCGAACCACCAGAGTCGCGGATGAGGTAATTGAGGATTTTTTTCATAGAAAAAAATCCGAGGTACCGGAGGGGATTCGAACCCACGACCCACGGATCCGCAGACGGGACTCTTGTCCACTCGGCCACCGCGACTCTTCCAACAATCTACCGTCATTCTCTACATACGTGATGACGGATTACTACTATTTTTCATGATCACTGATTTAACGTAGCTGAGAATTCAATTTCCTAACCATGAAAGGAAAAAAGAATCATTAAATCCAGGATCATCGAAATTATTGAAAGTGTAACAATTTTTTTCTCAGTATCGTCGTACTCAGGTAGAAATGAGGGAGACAAAAGAAGTGTGAAAAACGAGGATCTCTTATTCCATGATCAATAACTGGGCCAATTGTTGAAAATAGTCTGGATTCTGCATGTGTGAGTCTTTCGGAAGCTATTACGAAAACTTTGAACGCATCAGCGTCTCATTTCCGATGCATTTGTGTCACCGAGTAGTGGGAGGTTGAGCTTTTTGCCAGAAAAGCTCAGCGAAACAAGAAACAATTCTGGTTGAAGCTGCGAGGCACGGAATACAGAGAATTACCAACTCAGCGTATTATACTCTTTCGCACCAGTTGTCGAGCATTTGGCAAGGAACCTCTGTGTGGCGCATGCAACTTTCCTCCAAGTCGGGTTGCATCTTAAACCGAGCTTGTATACTTCTCTGCGTGAAAATGATATTCGATGAGGACAGCATAAAATTTGTTCAGAAACAGCAGAATCTGATTTCAATTCTCGTATTTGTTACTGAAAAATTTCATGGAGCAGCAACATTTTTTCAATTATCAAGTGTCCCTTTGGTCAAATTTATGTGACAATTTACATGATTTATCTCGTTGAACTTCAAGACGAAGAGATTGTGCTAGATGTAGGATAGTAGAACAAAGATGGAGAAAAAAAAAAAAATTCATTAGAGTTCTAGCTCTTACCACAGTTTGAAAGTAAATTTTCTAGAAAAAAGACAAAATGAAGTTGTGAAAAAGAGAGCGAGAGAAAAAAATATACAGGGCGTTGGATTTACCTCGGCGACGCGAAGCGAGGCAGCTGTAATTTCCAGCCTTATCAGAAATCTTGAAAATCGTTTAAGCCCAGCCGAATGTGCTCTCAACTTACGTTGGAATTTACTTAGGTACGTACCTACCCACCCAGCGGTGTATGTAGAGGTATTTACATACGTGTACCCAGGCTTGATTAAGCTATATAACCACTCGTGGATTATAATCACGACGGAAGTCGGATCAGCTCTTGGATTGAAGCGATAGAACTCGATCGCGAAAGAAGTTGAGAAGAAAAGAAAGAGAAAAAAAAATTGAAACGCTATGAAACTGTTCAAAAGTACTCTAAAAGCTCGATAAAGATCGTAAAAACTGGTATAATAGTAGAAAGAATCGACTAGAAGGTACTTGAAAAGCTCAATCAAGTCTTGCAGAAGCTGCGTGAAATAGCCAATCGCGAGTAAAGAACAATTTTAAAAACTGTAAAAAGCTCTGGTCAACGTCATAAAAACACACGAACAGATTGTATCTGCATGAAACAGTGAGAAATGAGGAGAACTGCAAAAAAGCTCCATCAAGATCACTTGCAGACAATGGAAAAAAAATCGTGAAACTGTGAAAACCTCTGGTAGAAGTCATGTACACATAAATGGCTATTCAAAAAGCTCAACGAATAGATTGGTATCTAGGGTAGTACTAGAAAAGCTCGATGAATATAGTATAGAAACTGTAAACACATGCAAAATGAAAAAGAAAACTTCAAATACTGTGAAAAGCTAGAGTATTATAGAATAAAAGCTCGTCAAGGAAAGTGGAGAATGTTTCGGAAAGTGCCGATTGAAGTGCACTGAAAAAGCTTGAGTATCCCGATAAAAAGCACAATGAAGGAAATTCACTAAAAACTGTGAAAATATTTGATAGAAAAGCTTGATTCGGAGTTGAAAAATGTTCGAAAAATGGAGCAAAGTATATAAATACCGTAAAAAAAGCTCGTCGAGTAATTAGTCTGTCAAAGCTGACCATGAGAAGGTATGAAAAGAGCTGAATTAACACTTGAAATATCACAAACGAGAAAATACCTCAATACCATGAAGAGAGCTTTTCTCAGAAAGCTGCGCTTTGAAAAGCACGAAGTGAAAAATACCAGAAAAGCTCCATTCGTCAGAAGAGTACCCAGGAAACAATGTAAAGCTTCGCTAAGAACCATTGAAATCGAAATTACAAGAAAAGCTCAAAGCACCAAGCTCGATGTAAGCTTCGTAAAAAAGCACGAAATGAAAAAAAACGTCCGTCAATTGGAAAATGCAAAAAAAAATGAGTTTCAATTATTGTAAGCGGATATGTCATAGGTACGAAGGGGTTGATGATATTCAGAATGCACTCCGTACGGGGTGAATGGGGGGGTGGGTATCGTCTCGCGACGCCCGGGGTGCTAAGGGTGGCAGGAAATGGTGGTAGCTCAGTTATTTAACCGAGGCGTTGTTCTGGCTCGTCTAGTATGTGGGTCGACGATGGCTTAGCGGATGCGGCTAAGCCTAGCGAACGTGAACCTACCCCCCTTCCAAGTAGGTGGTGGGCACTACCTCGCCAGGGAATGATGCCACTAACTCCTTTATGGAGATGGTAGCTTATGCATGAAATTCTGCACGCGAGCATCGCCACAGATATTACACGTATCTTGGTATTAACGCTTGTACACAGTACCTGACCACCATCCGCCTATCCACAGGTCGCTTTCTTCGGATGCTCAGAAAGCTCGGATCGGTTTGAATTTTTTTCCAATTTTTTTTTTCACTAATGAATAAATTTTCGAGCTTTAGATATTTTTGTTTCTCGAATAGTGAAAAGAATTCGAAATTTTTAAGGAATTTATTGTTCTCAAAAAAGCTCTGTTTTTATATTCCTTTTCTTTATGTACTTTGACTCTGATTTTTAGAAGCTTTTGTTTTCGAAATAATTGAAACAATCTTATATCGACACCCGAATTCCTTCGATTTCTGAATTTTTCTCAGAGCTTTTTTCGTTCATTCTTCTTTCTAGACGAATTTCAGAGCTTTCGAAATTCTTGTCTTTCGATTTAGTAAATCGACTGCAGAATTGTTGAGAAATTCAAAGGATCAAAAAGCTAGATAAATTTTTTTTTCTGTTGAAAGCTTATTATGATGTCTAAAAGCTTTTTCTGAATGCTCGAAACAATTTAATTGCAAAAATCGCTGTTGTCTTCGCAGCTGGAATGAAATTTTCTCGAAAGCTCAATTTTCAGTGACCGTTTTTCGTAAAGCTCGAGCTTTACATCAGTACAGTTCAGAAATTTACTGAAAAGTATCGATTCCTTTGGAAAAACAATTTTTCGTATAATTATTTTCTCCTGTTTTCTTCCGTTAGCTCAAAGTAAATGACGAAAGCTTCATCTGCGCTCAATTTTGCACCTTCTTAATTTTATTTCTCCCTCTCAAATGCTTTGGATACACTGTAAAGTGTGAATACATCGAGAAAGCTCGAATTTTTATCCTCGTCTCGTCTGATGTTCTGAGTTAATTTTGACAGAGAAGTAAAGAAGCTTTACGCTAAAGTTGTGACCCGAATTGACCAAAATTGTAAATTGTAGATTGATAAAAAAGCTTATCTTTTCAAAAGCATTTTTCCACATTGACTTGAACAGATTTTTCCCACAACATTTTCCCTTCTCCCCATTTCGTTATTCCCCTCTTAAATAAATCCTCACAAAAGCTCGATCTTTGCCTATTTTTCTTTCTGCTTGCGATTCAAATGCACTGATAAGTATGAGCAAAGCAAAGCTTCTTATATTGGGTTCCAGAAAAATGTTCGTGACATTTGGAACAATTTAGTCAAAGCTCGATTCTCAATCGAAGAAAATAAGAGACACTCTGACGACGGCTTGATATTTGAAATTATTATTTTTTTTTAATTTTGCCGAATTCATGAGACGTTTAATTTCGCAACAAGAATATCAGTCTGGCACACAATTTTTTTGCACCGTTATTAAGATTCCGAAGCTCAACGTGTGCTTTCGCATTCACTTGCCAGCCTAATTGAAATTTATAATGAGAATATTATCATTTCTCGTTGAATAAGAAAGAGCAATATGGGTGACGAAGAATGAAATCGCGTGGGATGTTGTAATAAATATTTGGCAATACTTAGTGAATTTTTTACGTCACTGCCTGCACGCCAGTACGACTAAGACTCGTTGGAGAAGTGAGCTATTACGAGCACGTGTCCTTGCCGATTAGCATAATGGCTAGGCTTTTTATATGAAATAAGCTCTATAAAAATGTAAATAGAGTGGAGCTGTTCGCTCGCAAGTTTTAGTCGTAACAACAGCTGCTGCAACACCGACGACGTTGCCGCTGAGATCGGGGAGCTTGCGAGGGATCAAGATCGCCAGGACCGGATGTAAAATATCCTCCCGGTCTGTGGAATTGGGCGGCGAAGCACAATCATCCAATTCGTAAAAGCTTCGCAGTAAACTTTCGCGAAAGGTTTATTATCGCTGTTTTGAGCTTTCGAGGATCGCGTTTTCGCACCCCGTGACTCCTTAATTCGCAGTTAGTTTAATCGACGTTCTCTCAAAGAGTCGATTAAGTCGAAGAATTGTCTGTTTTAATTAATTGGGGAATAAACCCCCAAGGGCCGTGACGTTTTATTTTCAACACCTGCTTGGGAAGTTTGATCTTCGTTAAATGGGGTGTAACAAAAATTAGGGGTTCGGAAGATGTGAGGGGATCAAAGAATTGTGAGGCGGATCAAGGACTAGGGGTTTCAAAAAATGGGGGCATCAATGAAATCAGAGAATTCACAACATTGTGGTTCTAGTAGAAATGAGGGTTTTTCAAAAATGGGGGTTATCGACAAAATTTCGCACAATCCACTATCCTAGGTATTTAATTTCTCGAATTATCTTCCCCAGTGCTTTCAGTCACATTGAGCTTGCGATTTAAATTTATCAGAGTATATACACCCAGCTCAAACAAAGTTTACATAGGAGGAGGCGAAGATAACAGGTCAAAACGTTTACACAACGCTTTCAGAGATATTTAATTATTACCGGAACGGTTTATGAAGCGATTGTACACACATCAACGTTTTTCTATGTCGTGCCCTCACGGAAAAAAACCCTCAAATAACCCCCAATTTTACCCCCAAAAAAACCCTCAATCGTTAAGGGGTAAATTCGTACCCCTTAATTGAGGGTGAACCCCCAAGTCAAGGGTTTACCCCAAAATTGGGGGTGAACCCTCAAGTTGAGGATACCCCAAAACTGGGGGTAAACCCCCAAGTCAAGGGTTTACCCCAAAATTGGGAGTGAACCCCCAAGTCAAGGGTTTACCCCAAAATTGGTCTTCAACTACAGTTGGGTGTGACCATCAAAATTTAGGGGTTACCCTAAAAGTTTATGGGAAACTCTTACAGACTACAGTTGGGTGTAACCCTCAAATTTTGGGGTTACCGCCAAAGTTGAGGGTATACCCTCAACTACAGTTGGGTGTAACCCTCAAATTTTGGGGTTACCGCCAAAGTTGAGGGTATACCCTCAACTACAGTTGGGTGTAACCCTCAAATTTTGAGGTTACCGTCAAAGTTCGGGGTAAACCCTTGACTACAGTTGGGTGTAACCCTCAAATTTAGAGGTTACCCTGAAAGTTGAGGGTGAACCCTGGAATATTGAAGGTAAACCCTCAAATGTTAAAGGTGAACCCCGAACTATTGAGGGTTTATCCCCAATGTTGAGGGTATACCCCCAAACTTGAGGGTTTTTTTCCGTGCGGGTGTATATTGTTTTATACAGACATTACGTCACTTATGGATACCGCGGTATCAATATAGAAGTTTCTACACACTTGCCTCATGCCAAAACTTTTTTGTTGCGAGCTTGCAGGAACAAGAACTAATTATCACCACTGTTCAACAAAAGCGATTTTTTAGACTCGAGTAAATTTGTTCTGATACCGATTCATGTTTTTTTTTATAACCAAACTCTTCTGATATATTGAGATTCAGACATATTCAATCAACTTTGCAGAGCTTTTTGGTAGAAATGAAAAAAAAACTGAATACGCATTCGGATGTCTTGTGATTCTATGGGGTAGATGAAGTCACACTGCAGATATTCACTACGGAATTCTATCTTCCCCAATCTTTGGAGAAAAGCTTCTCATTCAAATTACAGTGAGAAAAGGTTCCAAGTGACTTTTTTTTCCGAAAGCTCTTGGAAAGGAAATTTGCGGTTCATTAAAAGCGATACCAATTTTAGTATCCATCGCATGTTCCGATTGAAGATTCAAAATCTGAGTACGAAAGACGGTATTTGGCCCTGAACCCCACGTAGGTACTCCTCAACCCTCAATTACCCCCATTTCGTGTGGCTCTTCTTCCGCCAATTTGTTGCATAAACACGCGATTCGAGGAGCGTATCAGCAGCTACGCCTAGTGGCAGTGGAATAGGAGAGTAGATATCATGCAGCTTTGTAGCGATTAAAACCTGAAAACCCAGGGCGCGGGATGAGGGTGGTTGTTGCGGTGTGACGTCGTTAGCAACTTTCAGCCATTGTTTTCGCTCCCACAGCCGACAAACTGGGGTAATTGCTTCAACTTCTGACCCATCTAGTGCGGGCGTGTAACTAGCTATTGTACAAGCCACAAACGGTACTGCCTGGTCGGCAGAGCTCCGAGTTATACTTGTTATTACCATAACCCCCATCCCCCTACCCCCATGGTTACATCGTCCCCCTTGTTGTGGGAGGTCCGAAAAAATAGCCGATAATATTTTTATCACATTTTTCGATGTAGTTCGATTCAAATATTCCGGGGGTTTTAGGGGAATGAGGGTAAGTACTCAGAAATTTGGTGTGTCGAAAAGAAAGATGGCGATTAATAAAAAAAATTGGGTTTTCAGGGAATTCAGGGTTTGAGCAACGAAATGAGCCTGTCGAAAAATACAATAAAGACGAACGAAAAATGTGTTTTATAGAAATGGGGGTTCTGAAAAATCGGGGATAGACAAAAATTGGGGTTTCGGAATGAATGAAAACTTTCAAAAATTCAGATTTCGGAAAAAAAGGATTTTAAGACACATGGATTTCGGAAAAAATTAGGAATGCAAAAATGGGGGTTTCAGGCAACGGGGGTATCGAAAAATCATTAGTTCAGAAAATGTTAGGGCTTCAATAAAAATCGTTGTTTCCCCAGTACGAGATTCATGAAAATGGGGTTCAAGAAAAAGGGGATTCAACTTATGTGTACATGAAAGAACTGGGGTTGTCTGAATCGGATTCCGAAAAAATTGAAGTTTTTTCAATACATATTCAAGTCAATTTGAAGTTCCAAGAGATTCAATAAATGGGGGTACAGAGAAATTCGGATTTCAGAAACAAACTTGCAGTTTTTGAACAACAGGATAAAAAATTGGGGTGTTAAAATGAGGATATAAATAAAGGCGTACAAAAATAGCGTTCTATATGCGTATAGAGTTCTATAAAACTGAGGGTACGAATATGGGGTTCAATGAAAATGAGGCTACCAAAATGGGGATACAATTTGAGGATATCAAAACGGGGGTGAAGGAATCAGGTTTTATTGGAATGGGAGTCAAAAATGGAGGTGAATGGGGGATCGAACCGGGGATTTGTACATGGGGATATATGGATGAGGTTTCCTTGAGACGGGAGTCAAGAATGGGGATTTCTTCGAATGGGAGTCCATATCGGGGTAAATTGGGGGTTCAAATTGGGGATTTCGAAATGGGGGTATAAAAATCAGGTTTTCTCGGAATGGCAGTCGAAAATTGGGGTACAAATGAGGCATATCAACGTGGGGGTAAAAGAACGGGCTTCAGGAATACATCGAAACGGGGATACAAAAATGGGGATGTACAGGTTGGGGATATCGACGTCAGTTCAAAAATGGGGTTTCATAAAACGGAGGAACAAAGTGAAGGTATAAGAATAGGGGTTGAGGAAACTCTGGCTCGGAAAGAAACTAAAATTGAAAGAATCATCCACGGAATCCCCCCGCAGGAATAAATTTCAACTGTCTCACAAACATATTTCCGGATCAGAGTCTCAGATCCAGACAAGCGACTGGGGGTAAAAGCGGGGGTAAGGTGTCCCGCCAGGGGCTTATGAGAGTAAAATAATAAATCTGGTGTTAACGAGGCGGTCCAACGGATTAACGCGGAGGTCGCGCGGTGGCGTCATGGTTCGGTAAGACCGAAACGGGTGAGGGAAGCGATGGGGGTATCGGGGGTACGTTGGAGGGGTTCCCCCCACCCCTCATCCCCGGCCCAGGGCGTTTCATTTACGCACATTTTGCATCCACTCAGGTTTCGTTTGAGCGTTGAAGATTACATGGAATATTATTTCGTCGAATGGATGGGGCTTTTAACCTCTTTGATATAAACTCTCCCTCTCTCCGTCTATCATGCAGTGAGCGCTTCGCCATTTTCGATGTACGCTAGAGAGCCTGTGAGCCGCGTTGAACATCGTCGAACCACTTATACCGCTGACGCCTTGATAATAGCCCCGCGCACTCTCGGCCGCCCTTGGATTTAATTAACTCGGTCTGAGCTTCATTGAGTTATGTTAAGGCACGTCCTTGCGAGTAATCTTTGTATTACGCCCCGCTCAAAGAGCGAGGATGAAAGTATATTGCGAGTTTGTTCAGCGAACACTCTCATCCACCTCAACCCCCCAACAGACGCATACGTCGCCCTCCGTGCCAACGTACCCCCACTGAACACGCGGCAACGACAAACGGTGTACTACCTGCCTCTGATCTTTGGACGGAAACGTGAATGGAGTTAGCGAGAGAGCGAGTGTCACAGGCCTAATTGTTTTATGCCGAGCCCGAAAGACCCCACTGGGAATTGACTTAGTGTCGTTAAGGCGAGGCGTGGAAGAGTGGAATTTTAATTTTTCTGACAATAGTAGCTGTACTGTGGTACTAGTGCGGAAAGTGGCCGATGTGCGACGAGATCGATCCGCACTCTATTTTTTTGTAACTCCGATGATGGAAAGTTTGATTTTCGAAGAACAACGTGAATCGCGTTATTTCCAAGTGGTGTAGAAAATTAAGCCCCAGTGCGGAAAGTTTCATTTTTTGGAAATCAGCCACTTTCCGCACGCTATACAGGCTTCAAAAATCAAGCTTTTCCAGCGAGTGTTACGAAAAGTACTTTTTGGAGTTTTTAGACTGTCTCTATAATGTGACATTCAGGATATTGAATGAAGTACTTTTCTGCTAAATTTGAATTGTTTGTACTCTGCTATTAACAATCTCTAAAAAGTACTTTTTTTAAACTGAAAAGTACTTTTGTTCGAATACAGACGATGTCGAATTCATAATTGTAGGAAAAGTACTTTTTTTCAAATGCAGACGATGTCAAATTCATAACTGTAGTGAAAGTACTTTTTTTTCAATGCAGACGATGTCCAATTCATAATTGTGGGGAAAGTACTTTTTTTCAAAAGCAGACGAGGTCGAATTCATAATTGTAGCAAACTAAAGTACTTTTTTTTCAAATGCAGATGATGTCGAATTAATAATTGTCGGAAAAGTACTTTTCTTTCAATGCAGACGATGTCGAATTTAAAATTGTAGCCAAAGTACTTTTTTTCAAATGCAGACGATGTCGAATTCATTACTGTAGGAAAGTACTTTTTTTTCAATGCAGACGATGTCGAATTCATTACTGTAGGAAAGTACTTTTTTTTCAATGCAGACGATGTCCAATTCATAATTGTAGCAAAAGTACTTTTTTTCAAATGCAGATGATGTCGAATTAATAATTGTCGGAAAAGTACTTTTCTTTTAATGCAGACGATGTCGAATTTAAAATTGTAGCCAAAGTACTTTTTTTCAAATGCAGACGATGTCAAATTCATAATTGTGGGAAAAGTACTTTTTTGCAAAAGCAGACGATGTCGAATTCATAATTGTGGGAAAAGTACTTTTTTGCAAAAGCAGAAGTACTTCATTTTTCAAATGCAGACGATGTCGAATTCATAACTGTAGGAAAAGTACTTTTGTTTTTAAATGCAGACGATGTCGAATTCATATTTGTAGCAAAAGTACTTTTTTTCAAATGTAGATGATGTCGAATTATTAATTGTCGGAAAAGTACTTTTCTTTTAATGCAGACGATGTCGAATTCAAAATTGTAGCAGAAGTACTTCATTTTTCAAATGCAGACGATGTCGAATTCATAACTGTAGGAAAAGTACTTTTGTTTTTAAATGCAGACGATGTCGAATTCATAATTGTAGGACAAGTACTTCTTTTAAACGTTTTCCTGCGAATTCTCTCAACGAATTACATTTAAAGTACAGATCGAAACTAAGGAGTGAGAAAAATTCTATCAAAATCGAAATAATCGAAAACGTTGACTAAAAAATGTCTGATGTACAGAACAGTTTCACCCAGTCGTTGAACGAATGAAAAATATGATGTTTCACTTCCAACAAAATCAAAATTCGAATCAAAACAATGTACAGGATAGATTAAACCAGATCTTCAGGTTCTGGTGTGTTATCGAGCGGAAATGTCTCATCTGTTGCAAGTTTCGAACAGCGTAAAACAGATAATCGAATGATGACTGGTAGCCGGGTGGATCCCCGCCAAATAGAACTTTATTGAATAACCTCCGACGGCTAATGCGATTGGATAAAGTATCCAGACGTTTTCTTGGCCGGCTATAGTGTACCAGGTTTATATAAGGGGAGGACGCGGATATTGCCCAACGATTCGAGTCGAGAAAGAACTCTTTGTGCAACTTGTCTCTGTCCAAAATTCTTCCTCTTCCCATTCTTACTCTTTTATCATCCCCAATTCATCATTTGACAATAATTTCAGCGATCCATCTGACATCGTTTTACGTTCGTGGAGATTGCGGACTTAGACTTGATCCCAAATTTCATTCGAAAATTCCGAATAGCTGGAAACGAAATGAATAATGAGGAGTTCAATGGCTGGCTCATAGTCAGCCTAAACCAGCTCGTTTTTTTCCTTCCATTTTAACACCCCGAAAGTGTGGAATATGTAGCGGCGAAAATTCCTGAAGCTTTTTTGTAAAAAATCGTTAACAAGGGGGCAGGTCAAAGGAATTTTGTGAATTAGCTTGCATTTTTCACCGTCCTGAAGTGAAAGTGAAAGTAAAAGAGAAAGAGGAGCCAGGAGGCCTGCAGTTCGTAATTTACGATTTAGGTAATATACATTATCGGAGAATTTTCCCTACCCCGTACTACTCCATTCGTTCGTTCGTTCATTTTGGAAGTGTCAAGGGCAGGATGAGGGTGCAATGGCTGAAGCACAATATTGTAAAGTCAGCCACATCTTTAAATAATTCTTTGTAAGCAAGTCACGCTTCCCTTTTTACCAAAGAGCTTCTATAGCAGCCTAGGGGAGTAGCACCTATATAAACGAAATCCTATCCCAAGCTTATCAGTCACCTCGGAGTAAGTAGCAAGAAAACGAGGGGGGTGACGAGGGGGGAGGTGTTACGTGTTGGCAGAAAAAAAATAAAAGAAAAACACGAAAAAAACTTGGAGTAGATAAATTCAAGGGTGTTCAAAATAACGAAATTGCAAATATTCCGAAAGATTCAGAAGATTTTCAGAGATTTAAGAACATTTTGAAGATAGAATATAGAAGATAGAAGATGGAAGACAGAAGACAGAAGACAAAAGACAGAAGACTACAGATATAGAATACAGAAAAAAGAAGACAGAAGACAGAGGACAGGAGACAGAAGACATAGAAGACAGAAAAACGAAGACAGAAAGAAGAAGCCCGAAGACGGAAGACGGAAGACAGAAGACAGAACACAGAAGACAGAAGACAGAAGATATAGAAGACAGAAAAAAAGAAGACAGAAGACAGAAAGAAGAAGGCGAGAGATAGAAGACATAGAAGACAGAAGACATAGAAGACAGAAAAAGAAGACAGAAGACAGAAGACATAGAAGACAGAAGAGATAGAAGACAGGAGACATAGGAGACAGAAGATATAGAAGACAGAAAAAAGAAGACAGGAGACAGAAGACAGAAGACAGAAGACATAGAAGACAGAAAAAAGAAGACAGAGGACAGAAGACAGAAGACAGAAGACATAGAAGACAGAAGACATAGAAGACAGAAGATATAGAAGACAGAAAAAAGAAGACAGAAAAAAAGAAGACAGAAAAAAAGAAGACAGAAGCCAGAAGACATAAAAGACAGAAGACAGAAGATATAGAAGGCAGAAAAAAGAAGACAAAAGACAGAAGACAGATAGAAAAATGAAGAGTTGAAGAACAGATAAAAGATGAAGAAAAGATGAATAGATAAACGTAAAAGTCTTCATGACAACTACATGAAAACTGTACAGCTGGACACTGTGTTTCATTAAGATACCATAGATTCATATCGCGCCAGATTTGAAGGAGAGTCAATAAGCTCAGGTCGTAGAGTAAAGTTCCTCAGATTCGGTGCTACATTTGATGTTACTTGGAAATTACCTGAACTATTTTTTAGTTGTCCATCCCTAGTTTATATTTCAGGGCAAGGAGGGAGTTTCCTGTGACCTGAGGCCAGCGGATCAAATAAAGAAAAAGAAAACAAGGGAGGGGGAGCATTTTCTCAGGGAATAGTTCAGGTCTGTCTAAAGTGGCTATTCAAATTGAGTAGGGCGTACCTACGAACCTGGAACTACAACGTTGAGTTTACATGCTATTTTGCCAGTAGGGGGGTTGACGCTACGAAGGGTTGAAAAAGAAGGAACGAAAGGGTGTCTGAAAGAAGCATAGGGGTCCTTCTGTAGGCCTGCACGTAGTCTTCCCACTCGGTTTAGTCGAATCAATTGGAAAAGTTTTCTTCCCTTCGTTTAGTCTACCCCTAGATTCGTCTCTCGGCGATATCCGAATGTTAGAGGGTCGAGGCAGTTGTTTTACTTCTCTTACTGTCTTCTTCCTTCATTTGTTACACTACCATTTTTTTTTGTCTCTTTATATGACGCTGAATTACATTCACAATTATTACAAACAATAATTTGAAGCCATCTTCACTCGATAATTGATCATTGAGTGAATTGAGTCATCAGTCCAACCAAATTGCAATTGTATCAACAGACTGGTGATCAATTCCATTATACCGAAGATGGCTTCAGATGAATCGAAAGTAGCATCCCCCTCGGAAAAAAATAGAATATAAAGTAAGCTGCGCTTTTGGTCTGACAATAAGATTCATAGAGGTATGAGGAATATCCCGTTGTTTTAGTTTTGGAGGGTGAATTTGAGTGTCTGTTTGATATTCCATGGGTTATTTTGCGGCCCCAACTAGGCTCATCTCCGCTATTGATTGAAATATTTTATAGTCTTAGCGTTGAATATGGGGTTGGATGCGATATCCAGTTGTCTCTCTCTTCATCCCCCCAGTGGCTGAGATTTTGGACTCACTCTCTCCTGACGTACATAAGACATGGTAAAATTTAGTAACATAAGTCGTCGTAATTTAGGGAAAGGTGGCATCTTAATACGTCCAAAGATATTGGTCCATTTGAACAATGGAACACGCCGGCTTTATCTTCCGATCCACATTTCTCTTCTCGCGGAGATCCTGGTTACGGAGGTAACAGCTCTCTAGCTTTTCTCCACACACAGACACAGACAGACACAGACACCAGGAATGTGGAAGTAGAGCGAAGCTCAGCCACGAAATTGATATTTCTGAATCACGTTTTCCCTCCAGTATTTTCCACCCTTCCCCCCATTCCACACCAGGACTCGATCATAGCTGCACAAGACGGCAGTGTTCGAAACTACTTGAACCTTTTTTCAAACCCCTCATCTCCAGCTACTGTACGTTTGGAGAAGAAGGTGTTGTCGAATCATTGCAAACACGCTTGTGAAATCGACACATTGTGCTTGCATATGAGCTTGCAATCACTACAGAGAATATCGGCGAAAACAAACGAGCATTCACACAGTTTCCTCTTGACCGCTATTCAGTCGTGATTGGAAGCTCAGCATACCTGCTCTCATATTGTTCCGATATCGATGCTGCTGCTGTATGGGGTGACACCCCTATTTTTCCTCTCTCCGAATTGTCGACATTTTGATTTGTTTTCGAGTTTCAATTATATTTCCACAAAAAAATCTGCAATATCATTTACTTTTCTGATCTTCCATTTAGCGCGTGCAGTATTATTAATTTCATTGGTGAATGTAGCGGATTTGACAGGGGTGAAAATAAGGCTTTTATGAACGTTGGGTATTTTCGACGTGTTTTTTTCTCTTGTTTTTTGGGAGTCTGTGAAAGCGGTGTGGTTAGGTCAGAATTTATAATCCACTCACGGCTGTTATTAAACGTGATGACTTACGCTGCACTTAGGGCAACGGACTGATAATTTAATATCTTATCTCTTGTCCTCCTCGAAGGGCCCAAAATTGAGAACTTTCAGCGGACGTGATGCACATTTTCGGTTCTTTTTCTTCAGGTTTCTCTCGACAGAAATTGCAGTGGCGAAAATAAAACGTTTTGAATCCTGGATATTTCGATAAAATACTCATATTGAGCTTTGTTAAGGATTTTAGACTGCGGGTCAGAATTGCATGAACACTACGAAGGGCGAGCAGTGACGAGGGAAAGGGGAGGAAACACTTCCAAAATGCGCTCAAACGCCCCCGGTCCGATTATAACACTCCCAAAATGCGCTCATTCGCCCCCGGTCCGATAATAACAGTCCCAAAATGCGCCCATACGCCGCCGGTCCGATAATAACACTCCCAAAATGCGCTCATATGCCCCCGGTCCGATAATAACACTCCCAAAATGCGCTCATTCGCCCCCGGTCCGATAATAACACTCCCAAAATGCGCTCATTCGCCCCCGGTCCGATAATAACACTTCCAAAATACGCTCATAAGCCCCCGGTCTGATAATAACACTCCCAAAATGCGCTCATACGCCCCCGGTCCGATAATAACACTCCCAAAATGCGCTCATTCGCCCCCGGTCTGATAATAACACTCCCAAAATGTGCTCATTCGCCCCCGGTCCGATAATAACACTTCCAAAATGCGCTCATACGCCCCTGGTCCGATTATAACGCTTCCAAAATGCGCTCATACGCCCCCGGTCCGATCATAACGCTTCCAAAATGCACTCAAACGCCCCCGGTCCGATTATAACGCTTCCAAAATGCACTCAAACGCCCCCGGTCCGATAATAACGCTTCCAAAATGCGCTCATACGCCCCCGGTCCGATAATAACACTCCCAAAATGCGCTTATACGCCCCGGTCCGATAATCACACTCCCAAAATGCGCTCATTCGCCCCCGGTCCGATAATAACACTTCCAAAATACGCTCATACGCCCCCGGTCTGATAATAACACTCCCAAAATGCGCACAAACGCCCCCGGTCCGATAATAACACTTCCGAAATGCGCTCAAACGCCCCCGGTCCGATAATAACACTTCCAAAATGCGCTCAAACGCCCCCGGTCCGACAATAACACTCCCAAAATGCGCTCAAACGCCCCCGGTCCGACAATAACACTCCCAAAATGCGCTCATTCGCCCCCGGTCCGATAATAACACTTCCAAAATACGCTCATACGCCCCCGGTCTGATAATAACACTCCCAAAATGCGCACAAACGCCCCCGGTCCGATAATAACACTCCCAAAATGCGCTCATACGCCCCGGTCCGATAATAACACTTCCGAAATGCGCTCAAACGCCCCCGGTCCGATAATAACACTCCCAAAATGCGCTCAAACGCCCCCGGTCCGACAATAACACTCCCAAAATGCGCTCAAACGCCCCCGGTCTGACAATAACACTCCCAAAATGCGCTCATTCGCCCCCGGTCCGATAATAACACTTCCAAAATACGCTCATACGCCCCCGGTCTGATAATAACACTCCCAAAATGCGCACAAACGCCCCCGGTACAATTGTAACACTTCGAAAATGCGCTCAAACGCCCCCGGTCCGATAATAACACTTCCAAAATGCGCTCAAACGCCCCCGGTCCGATAATAGCACTCCCAAAATGCGCTCATTCACCCCCGGTCCGATAATAACACTTCCAAAATACGCTCATACGCCCCCGGTCTGATAATAACACTCCCAAAATGCGCTCAAACGCCCCCGGTCCGATAATAACACTTCCAAAATGCGCTCAAACGCCCCCGGTCCGATAATAACACTTCCAAAATGCGCTCAAACGCCCCCGGTCCGATAATAACACTCCAAATGCGCTCAAGCCCCGGTCCGATAATAATACTTCCAAAATGCGCCCAAGCCCCCCGGTCCGATAATACTTCCAAAATGCGCTCAAACGCCCCCGGTCCGATAATAACACTTCCAAAATGCGCTCAAGCCCCCCCGGTCCGATAATAACACTTCCAAAATGCGCTCAAGCCCCCCCGGTCCGATAATATCACTTCCAAAATGCGCTCAAACGCCCCCGGTCCGATAATAACACTTCCAAAATGCGCTCAAACGCCCCCGGTCCGATAATAACACTTCCAAAATGCGCTCAAACGCCCCCGGTCCGATAATAACACTTCTAAAATGCGCTCAAACGCCCCCGGTCCGATAATAACACTTCCAAAATGCGCTCAAGCTGTCCCGGGCTGATTGTTACACTTCGAGAACGATTCCGAGCTGCCCCGTAGTCGATACCATAATTGACATTGCAAAATGAAAAAGAAATAATACATTTTTGTCTTTTATCGTTAACGATAGAGGATTCCATGAATCGTGAACGTTGAACTTTAATTGAATTCATTGCGATTGATCTGGTATAATTTTACAGCTGATCCCTGTCATAATGAGTTCTACGACTTTCAATTTTATTATCCGCATTAATTTATGTACCCACGTCATATGTTCGCGTTAAATTGCACGCAGCTTGCGAAACGGCTGGTTTCTATCGATCGATTTTATTTTCACACCATCAATTATTAAAGATCGCAATATACAAGATTTTTTTCTACCTACATGAATGGATATACGTTCGCAATATTTGAAGAGACACACAAATTTCAATATTGGAAAATAATAATGATTGACAATTTTCATTTCACACATCGCACACCGACTCAAAGAACGACAGAAGAACGTAAAAAAAAAATTGAGATTTTGATCTCGTATCAAATTTTGATCTGCAAGATTTGAGTCTTGCAATCTGTATTTTGTTCAGCGTTTCAAATATCATGAATAAACAAAACGCTAAATGACTTTCAAGAAAATTCTTTTAGATTAAAAAACGAATTCAATTTCAGATGGGGTGAAATAATCATAAAAAATTCACTCAGTGAGAATAACGTTGCCAAATTTTGAATAGCTAAAATCGTCAATTGTTTCAAAAATTTCTTTCAATCCCGACGGGTTCTATTTCAGTGAAAAATCGTCCATTTAGTCGATAAATCTTTGGCAATCTGGTTTTTCGTCCTTATCATTTTGTTACGTCTTGTTATCTATCCTACAATTAGTTATCTGGCGTATTGAATATCCAAGTATTCAGTCAGTGGGGATAATTAGACTTTGATGTTTATAATTTATACACCTATCGCCCATTTAAGATCGCGGTTTCAGGTTTTCGGTATCTATCTATAATAAACTGCAAAAGGGCGTGACTCAAGTTCCAATTGATAAAGATCCAGTCACGCAACGCTCATCGAGCATCCGTCTCATATTACATCAGCGGATCCCGCAGATCTCTCTGTCCCTCTATCTCTGTTGCTTTCGGATAAGACACACACAAGAGCGATACTTTTACTCTGAATAAACCACGCCGACGCCCAAGGCGACAGAAAATTAGCATCGCCTTGATCCCGAAGACAGCGTGGGTACTACGTCTCTCTCTACTAGAATCATAAATCATACGGTGACACAGAGAGGCTCTGGACCTCGATTATTACAGAATAACGTCTTCGAGGGGAAATAATTCGATCTTGGCTTGAAACATCAATTTTGTAATTCGAATTGATTGTCATTAACATTTTCGATCCAATTGAATGCCCTATGATTCGAATTAATTCACTATACTTCGCATTATTTCGTTGTAATTCGAATTAATTTTGTTCGATTCGAGTTAATTCTTCAATTCTCAATAAATTACTGATAATAAACGTCGGTTAGAATTGATTTGCGATATTTTCGAGATCGATTCAAACCCGAATCCAAGTTGATTCCGATTAATTCGGAATAATTAACTTCCCGTTTCTCTGTTTTCAGAGAAAACAAGCGGGTTTGGGCTGACTATGAGCCAGCCTTCGAACTTCCCGTTATTTATTTTGTTCTCAGCTGTTTTGAAATTTGTAAATCTGACCTCAGATTCTTGATCAGCGGTTCAAAAAACCTCCGAGTACAAATTTCCGTAAGATTTCGAATGTTTTTAGTATTTTTCCCAGCAAATCGGACTCGCCATTTTGAATTTCGCTAATCTGACTTCAGATTCGTGATCAGTGACCCAAAAAACCTACGAGTACCAAGTTTCATCCAAATCCAAATGTTTTTAGTTTTTTTGCAGCACATCGAATACGCCAAATGAAAATTTTGCAAAACTGACTTCAGATTCGTGATCAGCGATCAAAAAACCATATGGTACCAAATTTCATTGAAATCCGTTGATTCGTTCTCAAGATATCGTCATTTTTGTTGCGTTTTTAGAATTTTGTTATTTGAATAGTTCAAAAGTACTAATCCGATCGAAGCCAAAATCTAATCAGTTCTAAGTTAGAAAAGCCCCGTCGATTGAGCCCAAGTTGATCGAAATCCGACCACGCGTTCTCGAGATATCGCGCGGACAAAAATGTGGTCACGCACACACACACACACACACACCCAGACGTCAAACTGAAAATAGTCGGAGGTGATTCTTTGGACCTCGAAACGTGAAGATTTAGTGAAAACTCAACTTTTCATTTTCGGGGTGATCACAATAACTTCCTTTTTTCTCTGAAAACAGAGAAACGGGAAGTTAAAAAGGAAGTTATTGTGATCACCCCGAAAATGAAAATTTGAGTTTTCACTAAATCTTCAGGTCAGGTCCAAAGAATCACCTCTGACTATTTTCAGTTTGACGTGTCTGGGCGACGGTAATGTGTTATTGTAATGTGTGTGTATGTGACCACATTTTGTCCGCGCGATATCTCGACCGCGCGGATTTCGATCAACTTGGGCTCAATCGACGAACTACTGATTAGAACTTGATCAGATTACTTTTTTAACTATTCAAATAACGAAATTCTAAAAAACGCAACAAAAATGACGATATCGTGAGAAAGAATCAACGGATTTCAATGAAATTTGGTACCATATGGTTTTTTTGATCGCTGATCACGAATCTGAAGTCAGTTTTGCAAAATTTTCATTTTGCGTATTCGATATGCTGCAAAAAAACTAAAAACATTTGGATTTGATTGAAACTTGGTACTCGTAGGTTTTTTGGGTCACTGATCACGAATCTGAAGTCAGATTAGCGAAATTCAAAATGGCGAGTCCGATTTGCTGGGAAGAATACTAAAAACATTCGAAATCTTACGGAAATTTGTACTCGAAGGTTTTTTGAACCGCTGATCGAGAATCTGAGGTCAGATTTACAAATTTCAAAATAGCTGAGAACAAAATAAATAACGGGAAGTTCGAAGGCTGGCTCATAGTCAGCCCAAACCCGCTTGTTTTCGATAATTTCGCCTAAAGAGGATTAATTCAATCTAATTCCGTTGGTTTTGAAATTCCAAATTTCAAATTCGAATGAATTCATGTCAGTTGATAAAATAATTCATTCAATTCGTGTGAATTCGCATTAGTTTCGATCAATCCAATTTCGTTAGCTTCATTCAATGTCTTACGATTCTTCTAAATTCTAAGTAATTCATCTGATGCGAATTAATTCATATCAATTCGAAATAATTATACATAATTATCATCTGATTACATGAAAACTCTTCGTCCCATCATCAAAGTTTGATACAGATTCGTACAGGGTTACGAGACGGTTTATTGGAATGGCCTTGCTGGTAGCGTAACGCCGTGGAAGGACCTCGATATTTCTCTTCAGACACAAGTTCAGACGGCCCCGAGTAGAGCAGGGTCCGGGTGTTGCGTAATTATGTGGTCCGGAGCCATTATTCACTAATGAGAGAAATACGTGGTCCGTTGGCCGATGTACCTCCACCTCGGTGGTTCTGCAAAAGGCGAGCAGCGGTAACCCAGACCTTCGGGATTGAGGCGAAGCCGACCCCTCCCTTTGCAACCACGGAATAATTGACAACCGGTATAACAGGGGCCGGACCCTCCCAAGGAGCTACTTCCACACTTGCGAAATAAACAATATCGCTCCTTACACTCCCATTTCGTATAAAAAGCCTCCACCCGATTCCAAAAGACATCACATCTACCTCGATCGTAGACCTGAACGAACCACAAACACAACCAACCATGTTCAAGGTATATTCGTTGCCACAAAGTGACTCTTTTTCATCAAGAATTGGTCTTTTCCTAAGATACGATCCTCTTCGAAACGATCTTTTGACTGAGAAGAGTCTGAATCAATTCACAGAAAGAAGTTACTCCAATAATCTTGTTCATTTGTTTATTTCTAGTTCGTAGTCCTGTTCGCCGGTCTTGCCGCAGTCAACGCCGGCAACCTGGCCCCAGCAGCGGTGGTTTACAGCGCTGCCCCAGCCGTGTCTCACGTGACCTACGGTGCCCCAGCTTACGCCGCAGTTCACGCCCCGGCGATCGGTTCATCTCACGAAAGCACCCTTCGTTCGTTGGACGGAAACTCAGCCGTATCTCACTACAGCAAGGCTGTCGACACCGCGTTCTCAAGCGTCAGGAAATACGACACACGTTACACCAACGACGCTAAGTACCTCGCCGCTGCTCCCGCGTACGCCTATGCCGCTGCCCCAGCCTACTCTTACGCCGCTGCCGCCCCAGCGTACTCTTACGCTGCCGCCCCAGTCGTCGCTAAGACCGCTTACGCCGCGCCAGCTTACTCTTACGCCGCTGCCGCCCCAGCGTACTCTTACGCTGCCGCCCCAGTTGTCGCTAAGACCGCTTACGCCGCGCCAGCTTACTCTTACGCCGCTGCTGCCCCAGCGTACTCTTACGCTGCCGCCCCAGTCGTTGCTAAGGCTGCGTACGCTGCTGCCCCAGTAGCTTACTCCCCAGCTGGCGTTGTCGCTCACGCTACATTCAGCGGCATCGGTGCTTCTTACGCGTGGTAATGAGGATGATGATGTGATCGAAGATTGATATTTATTATTGTAATTTGACGACTGTGTAAAGAGGATAGATTGTTGAAGATCGTTTAGAAAGGTTCTATCTCGATTCCGGCGAATCGTGAGGAAACTATTCTTCGAGATCTTTGATCTAGTTTAGTTTTTAGCAATGACGAACTACTGCAATGTATAATCAAACGTTTTTTTATTCCACTTCTTTATACTATTGTAAAATACGATGTTAAATCATGTATCTGTGTGTTTGATGAAGATAATGAAATAAAATTATCTTATCCAGCATGAAATTTGATCTTCATTGATTAGTGACAAAACTGGAGTCTAATATGAAACCTTCCGATTTTTTTAATTAAGATTTTAAAGAAGCTGAAAGGTGCTGCAAAATTTGGGCCAGCGATGAGCTAAAATTTATGGCTCCGGGTGGATGAAAATGATGGATTTCAGATTTTTAAACACACGTAACGCACGCACTACACCGCGTGGATATGAGGTTACGCGATACCATGGGCGTGGTGGGTCGTTGCGGTCAGGTGTCCCAACGTTGTATGCGCTGCCCCTGACTTACTTTCACCAACTTGTGTTTTGTCAGTTTTATCGAGCCTCTCGAGTCCGAAGTGCGAGTTACGAGCCGAGATTTCAGAGTTATGTCTCTGCACAATGTCAGACACAAGATTTATACGCCAGATATTAATGGACCGACGAAAAACAATAAACCACAAAATCTTGTTGTACACTCATCCAGAAATGAGCAAAAAAATCATTTTCATTTTTTATATATTAATTTTCTAAAAAAATTTCAGTTATTTTATCATGAATTTATAATTATCAGAAAATCATGGTTACTATCAAATTATTTTGACATTGTACCTACGGTTGCCTGCTTCAGGCGCATCTATCGGCCCGCATCCACGATGACTCGCGGTATGTATAAGTACACAGTTTGATTTAGTGGATCGTCTCCACGTTGACTCCTGGTCATATGCAACCAAGATTACACCAATTGTCGCTGGAAAAAGAGCAGAATGCGTGACTGGTCACGAACAATCAGTGTCATCTCAGTTGCATATATCCAGGAGGCCAGATGGGGACCATCCACTAAATCGCACGGTATATACGTTCGATAATTCAGATAATTAAGATACAGAATGGTCTCTCTTGCCTCGTAGAAGACAAAAGAGTCTGAATCAAGAAAAAATTTATAAAAAAAATAAAATACGAATATGTAAAATTAATTATACTTACATAGTTATTATTATTATTATTATTTAATTTATTGTAGCAATTATATATTCATGTATGTATGTATTATACGATAATTTCCTGTACAAAGAAAGCTATATTAATAATTATTGAATAAATTCATTGTGATTAGTAAAAAATAATAAGGAATATTATTATATGAACAATCCTTATTACCGAATAAGTATTACAACATGTTCGTTTTTTTTTGTTTTTTTTTAGCTTTAAATCGTGTGTATTTTATGTATGTATATATATATATAATATTATTAATAATTGTGTATATATCTTCGCACGAATTATATATAATATATTATTTATAATTGCATCATATAATTATTTATAATTTAATTTAATATACCTGAACAGAATTGTTAGCGTAATTCCGATGGTCAAAATTCTTATCGCATGACCGAGAAACTGCAATATCAGTGAAAATGAAGCGTGCAGCGCATCTCTAATCTTCGTGATTAAATTCATTCGATGATCTGATTATTGAAGATGATTAATGAGAACAAAAAAGCTGGTGTCACTCTTCCGCTCTAAAAAAAAAAAGCCAAAGTATAGAAAATTTTCGAATCTTTTGAATAGATTTTTTTTTCCTTTATTTTATACTTTCGTAAAAAAAAAAAGATAAATTTTCTTAATCAATTGATTGATAGTAGAGAGAAAAAAGATAAATTTAAATATACACGTATTTAAAATCACAACGCGCGAGGCCATAGGCTAATTACGATACAGCAGCACGACGATACTAATTAATTATTCTCGCTTATTATTATTTATTGAATTTGTTTTGTTCATTTTAATTTTAATTTTCTATATACCTTTTCATTGCCACATCGATCATTGGTTAATTTTTATTATCCAATTAACCTGCCCTAATTTCAATATAATATATAACATATAATAATAATTATAATATAAACAAGCTAATAAAATCGCGTGTAACAAAATCCGAATGAATTGTTCATTTCCTTTTCTTTTTTTTTTTATTGTTATCATTATTAATATTATATAATTATCATTATAAATTAATAAATATACATTATCATATTCTCATTATATAATAATTTTTTTTTTTTTTCGTTAACAATCGCAAGCTGATTTTTCTTTCAATTATTATTATTATTATTTTTTTCATATAACTTCTACCAAAACCCCCCCCAAAAAAAGCTCTGCCAATCAATCGGCGTCGATGAAGCAAAAAAGCTTTTTTTTTTTACCTAATTTTTTTAAAGCTAATTTTTTTTTTTTCAACAAAAGAAAAAAAAAATCAAAAAATCCTTCACCGTCTCACCTTCCACTCAACTTTTCTATCTCTCTGAAGGTAATGATATTGAATTGATTCATTTATTTCTGATTTTCGTTATTATTATTATTATTGTTATTATTATTATCTGTTACAGATATAATTCTGGTTTTTTTTTTCATCTTTCTTTCTTTATTATTATATAGTATTTAAAAAATCGACTCTACATACCCATAGCTACAAATTTATTAATTCATTCAGTTTTTTCTTATTATTATTATTATTATTATCAAATTTTTTTATATTATTTTAATTATGTAGTTGGAATTAAAAATATAATTAAATAGTTTTGGAAAAATTGATGATCAAGATATGAGATGAGATTATAAATGAAATATGAGAAATCATGTTGGATGGTTGTTCTTTGTCTATGTTTTCAGAATGTTATTATTTTTTTTTCTTTTCTTTGTAATATCGTTTACTATTAACAACAAAAGTGTAATGAAATGAAAAAAAAAACACATTAACAATATAATAATATAGCATGATAATAATATATTATAGCGTATTACATGATATAGTATCTAAATTTCATATATATATATAATTTTTTTGTTTTCTCAATTTTTTTTTTTTTTTTTGAATTTTATATATTTCTTAAAAGACGTAATCCTGATGGCAGTCTTTCGAGTCCTGGAAAAGAAAATTTGTCTGTTGCGTGGATTTTGACAAAATTTGGAGACTCTTGCAGCGATAGGGTAGTAGGTAGGTCTCTGTGGTTACAATTCGATTTATAATTCATTTTTTTTGTGTTTTTTGTTCGTTTATCGTTTATTTAATAATTAATAATAATTCAAATATTTGAATCCCTTCGATCTTAGATCAAAATTCGTTTATTTAATTTTTTTGATAATTATTTAATTGTATTTCTCTTCCTCGGCAGTGTCTGAAATAGAAATGAACCTGAATTAGGTATTTTAGGAATATCGATGTCTCACTTTATGGTTTCCTCAAATTTTTATACAATTAAAAAGAAACTATGATCCCTAAGTCGCAGCATCTAGGCAGCAGATGAAGCATGATTTTATCTATTTCTCTAGCAGATCGATTCTGTTCTAGTTAATTAATTACTCCGACTGTTTAAAGTTTGATAGTAACGCTTTTGATTACTTTTTATGCTTACCTGAGTTCAAACTACCTACGCCTCGACCAGCTTCTTCTTTTCTTTCTTTTTCTTCAAGAACGAAGGCGTCCTCAGTCCCTTCTTCTTCTTCTTATCCTTCTTCGGTGATTCCTCGCTAACGCTTACGTCCTGCGACATGGAACCCTTAACACGGAAGGTCCCAACGGTAACCATAAACCAACATGCTCATGCAATCGTCTAATTTATCAATACCTAAATTCATTTTTTTTTTTGCTCTAGCTTGGTCAAATAATTCTTTCGATACATCGTCATGCAAGCGTCGCTGGCTCATACGGCAATCTATCTTTTTCGCCACAGTGTGCGTAAAATGCGTTTTTACGATTCGATATTGCGGGGGCGGGCTCAAAATTCCGAACGACTTTGTGCCGAAAGGCGAATTCCGAATTCAAAAGTACCGAAAGAACATAATTCTGAATTGAAAAGTAACCGAAAAGCATAATTCAGAATTTAAAAGTAACCGAAAGGCCATAATTCCGAATTTTAAAGTACCGAATGGCATAATTCCGAATTGAAAAGTAACCGAAAGGCCATAATTCCGAATTTAAAAGTAACCGAAAAACATAATTCAGAATTTGAAAAGTAACCGAAAGGCCATAATTCCGAATTTTAAAGTACCGAATGGCCATAATTCCGAATTTTAAAGTACCGAATGGCATAATTCCGAATTGAAAAGTAACCGAAGGGCCATAATTCCGAAATTTAGAGTATGGAATGGCCATAATTCCGAATTTTAAAGTACCGAATGGCATAATTCCGAATTGAAAAGTAACCGAAGGGCCATAATTCCGAATTTTAAAGTACCGAATGGCCATAATTCCGAATTGAAAAGTAACCGAAAGGCCATAATTCCGAATTTTAAAGTACCGAATGGCCATAATTCCGAATTTTAAAGTACCAAATGGCATAATTCCGAATTTTAAAGTACCGAATGGCATAATTCCGAATTTTTAAAGTACCGAATGGCATAACTCCGAATTTTTAAAGTACCGAATGGCATAATTACGAATTGAAAAGAAACGAAAGGCCATAATTCCGAATTTAAAAGTAACCGAAAGGCCATAATTCCGAATTTTTAAAGTACCAAATGGCATAATTCTGAATTTTTAAAGTACCGAATGGCATAATTCCGAATTTAAAAGTAACTAAAAGGCCATAATTCCGAATTTTAAAGTACCGAATGGCATAATTCCGAATTTTTAAAGTACCGAATGGCATAATTCCGAATTTTTAAAGTACCGAATGGCATAATTCCGAATTGAAAAGTAACCGCAAGGCCATAATTCCGAATTTAAAAGTAACCGAAAACATATCAGAATTTAAAAACGAAAGGCCATCATTCTGAATTTTAAAGCACCAAATGGATCCGAATTTAAAAGTACAAAGTACCGAATGGCATAATTCCGAATTGAAAAGTAACCGAAAGGCCATAATTCCCGCCTACCAAATTGAATTGCCAAGTAGGCCATAATTCTGAATTGAAAAGTGGCCATAATTCCATAATTCCTGTAGTAAAGTACCGAATGGCATAATTCCGAATTGAAAAGTAACCGAAAGGCCATAATTCCGAATTTTAAAGTACCGAATGGCATAATTCCGAATTGAAAAGTAACCGAAAGGCCATAATTCCGAATTTTAAAGTACCGAATGGCATAATTCAGAATTCAAAGTAACCGCCATAATTGAAAAAGTAACCGAAAGGCCATAATTCTGAATTTTAAAGTACCGAATGGCATAATTCCGAATTTTAAAGTATAAAGTACCGAATGGCATAATTCCGAATTGAAAAGTAACCGAAAGGCCATAATTCCGAATTTTAAAGTACCGAATGGCATAATTCCGAATTGAAAAGTAACCGAAAAGTCATAATTCCGAATTTTAAAGTACCTACCGAATGGCATAATTCCGAATTGAAAAGTAACCGAAAGGCCATAATTCTGAATTGAAAGTAACCGAAAATAGTACATTGTGTATCAAGGGCGCAAAACACTATTTTTCGAGTGTGAAATTTGCAGTACGAGCCGAAGGCGAGTGTACTGCAATCACACTCGCCAAAATAGCCTTGCGCTCGTGTTGCACACGATTTTTTTCTCAACACCTGGTCTGCAAAAATGCCTCTTTTCAGACCGAGTGAGCGGGCGCAAAACGGAACTTTGCGCCCGAGGGCAGGAAAAGAGTCGTTTGCGCTCGCTTAGGCGGGCGCAAAGCACATTTCCGCCCGAGGGCCGAAAAGATCTGTTTTGCGCCCGCTCAAGAGGTATGAAAAGTGGCATTTGCGACCGGTGTGAGAAAACATAATTCAGAATTTGAAAGTAACCGAAAGGCCATAATTCTGAATTTTAAAGTACCGAATGGCATAATTCCGAATTTTAAAGTATAAAGTACCGAATGGCATAATTCCGAATTGAAAAGTAACCGAAAGGCCATAATTCCGAATTTTAAAGTACCGAATGGCATAATTCCGAATTGAAAAGTAACCGAAAGGCCATAATTCCGAATTTTAAAGTACCGAATGGCATAATTCCGAATTGAAAAGTAACCGAAAAGTCATAATTCCGAATTTTAAAGTACCTACCGAATGGCATAATTCCGAATTTTAAAGTAAAAAGTACCGAATGGCATAATTCCGAATTTAAAAGTATAAAGTACCGAATGGCATAATTCCGAATTGAAAAGTAACCGAAAAGTCATAATTCCGAATTTTAAAGTACCTACCGAATGGCATAATTCCGAATTGAAAAGTAACCGAAAGGCCATAATTCCGAATTTTAAAGTACCGAATGGCATAATTCCGAATTTAAAAGTAACCGAAAGGCCATAATTCCGAATTTTAAAGTACCGAAATGATGTTTTGGACGGTTTTTTCGTGTAAAACTCTTATTTCGGTCAACTTTATTCGGAATCATGCCATTCGGTACTTCAAAATTCGGAATTATGGCCTTTCGGTTACTTTTCAGTTCGGAATTATGCCATTCGGTACTTTTAAATTCGGAATTATGACCTTTCGGCGCAAAATTTGTGAAGTTTTGATGTTATTATTTTTACTTTTATTATTATTATTGTTATTATTACCATGATTATTTCAACGGCCGCTATTAATATTGTCTCATGTCTTCGAGTCTTGTCATGTCATAAAAGATCTATCTGAAAACGTTCCGGCAAAACAACCTGACTCCTGCAATAAGCATAGTACTTGAGTTGTTTTGCCAAAACGTTTTCAGATAGACCTTTTATGACAGGACTCCAAGACACAAGACAATACCTATATTAACAGCGGACGTCGATTTTCATTATTCGGTATGATTTTTTCTTTTTTGGCTTTATTTTTGCTCTCGTTAATTTATTTCATTCATTATTGTTGTGATTTAATTTGTGTAACTTTGTGTGTTCTGTCTACTAGTTTCTCTTCGCCAATTTTGTACTTTCCTCCATTGTCCAATACCGTGATGGACGTTAATGACTCAAATTAAATTAAATTTCTATAACATTATTGTGTAATTTTGCTCAAAGAAATTTGATATCAGAATATGTTTTGAGTCGAGGGGGCTTCGCCGTCACGCACAGTGGTCTGTCAAAAGTTTGGTTTTTTCAAATCTTCATATAATCATAGGATGTTTTTTCCACGGACTACATTACTGAGGTGCGATCGCATTTTACGCACACTGTGGCGAAAAGTATCTCTTTTACGCCCTAGGTGTACAATATACTATTAATCGATATACGCTGAGCTAATAAATTGGAAACTATATCGAATGAATGAATGAATGAATGAATAAAATGTGGAAAATTAATTATATGATTTTCGTTATTGATGAGACGATTTTTAAGACGGCAAGCATACGAACCTCCTTACTGCTCTGTGAGAAGGTGCTGTGATGTGCGTCGGAATGATCGCCGTTCACCGTGTTTTCACCTGTAACATTGGAACAATGGATTGAGTAAAATCATTACTTTTCTATCTCTCCAGAATTGTTTATAGTAATTTTGTTAATATTGTTAATAATTATAACGGTAATTAAATTAACAACTAAAGCACGTGCATAATGCAACGAAGAAATGTACGTAACAACAAATGAAAGTAAACATTCATTATAAAATATGATTAGAGGAACAAAAACACACCTTACCTTTGGTAGACTTTATTATTATATTGTTATTACTGTCCATAAAATAAAAAAAAAGATAAAAATCTTTCATCATCATTAAGGCGACACTAATTGACAGGATAGGCGAAAATACTGCAACCAAATAACGATAATAGTGAAAGAAAAAAAACAAAAAAAAGTGCAGGAAGAAAAAGGATCTCGTCACCGTTACCAATTAGTTATTGTTAGTTCTGAAATTTGTTCAGATCAAAGTAAAATAAGAAATATAGTAAAATAGAGAGTAACAACATCGGGAGGATGATGCGAGGCCCTTTTTGCTCCCTCCGTTGTTAATCAGTGTATCAATAAGTCAAGCATTGAGGATATTAGAGAGAAAAAAAGAAGTTATAATTTATTATCAATAAACCATTAATAATAATAAAATATTTTCATACATCAAGGATAGTAACGATTCAAACGATATTGATGATGTAAACAGTAATTAGGAACTTAATACCGATGAAGCGTAATGGTAGATAATTATAATAAAACAAAAAATAATAATAACAGTATCATAACTCAGGGTAACAAAAATCAAAATTAGTTTCTTAAGGAAAATTATCACCATTACATTTTTCTACATTTTTCATTACTACTCTAAAAGACGCAGGGGTTTGTGCGGGGTATAAAAATAATCGATATCCAGTACCGAGCCGACTCTTCACATCTCCGACCGAACTTCAGGGTATAAAAAGAGTCGTCTAGCATTTTTCAGTCTCCGAAGCGGCATCGACTCCGTCTATCAAATCGGCGAGATTAATCCTCGACACAACTCTGTACAGCGTAGTGTCTTCGTATTTGGGCGGAGGATCGATAGGCGAGAGAAGATCGTTCTCTTCGGTCCGCGCCAGTTCTTCTTCCAATTTGATAAACTCGTTAGTGTCGTGAGAGTAAGCCATAAAGTTTTGCGCCGTCGATTCGTTGCCCGGATTGAACGCGGAGACATCGGCCATGTACGTCGTAGAGTCGAAGCAATTTTCGTCCGAGAGTCTGCCGTCGGACGAAGAAGAGGATCGAGTTCCCTTTTGCTCGAGCACCGTATCGTCGATGTTCGTTGAAATATCCGCGCTGTAAGTCACGTCGTTAGGGTTTCGGGCCCGCTTGGGATCGTCGCTCTCTATCGAACTGACGGAGTCCATGCTGTTCATGCTCGAGTCGGATACGGTGTAAGTTCCGTCCGCGTTCTGGTCCTTGTCCGCGACGTAGACGACCTCGAGGTCGCTATCCTCCTGGCAGTTTTGGAACGAGAAACCCGTAGAGTTGCTGTCCTCCCTGCACGACAGATAGTCCGAAGGCGATTCTACGTTCTTCGGGAACTTTTGCAAGGCAAAATTGTCCAGCGACTCGTTCGCCTCCTCGATCGGCGGCAAGGCTTCCGCGCAACACGTGCACCCGGTTTCCGTAGGCTCGGATTTTATCACGGAGAAATTTAGCGCCATTGATTCAGGGGTGCAGCAGGGCTTAGCGATCGCGCAAAACTGAAGTATGGCTTCGCCCAGGTTGTCTTGATCGGTCACATCGGATTCCAGATTGTCAAGCGACGACGTTGAGCAGTGAAAATCGCTGGTATCTTGGACAGATGCGAATTGGAGCCTTTTGACACCCTCCAAGTAACATTCGTCGCAGTCCAAAGGCGATTCGCAGCACGCATCGTGGCGTGAAAAATTGTCGAGTGTGATGAAGAGCCGTTCGTCGCTGCCCATTTTGCGTTCGTGCAAATTCAACGAGTCTCTTCCCTCGTCTGTGTCGACGATTGCGACAACTTCGACGCTGTCAGACTCTGGACTTGCAATTTTTGCGCCATCCTGCATCTCTTTGAGACCCGAGTTGGCGGATTCCTTGACCCTCTTCCAGTTATAAGAATCGGGCGACGATTCCGAAGACACGATATCGTCGATCACGTGGTGGACGATTTCCTGCACCACGATGACTCTTTCTTCGTTACCTCCCTCCGCCCGCGTTTGGTAGCAGGGTAAATCGCCGACCAGACGATCGGCGACGTCCTTGGCTACTCCGAAGGCCTCAAGTTTTTCCTGAATGACAAAGTTCGAGGCGTTCGTGTACATCTCGATGTCTCCGAGCTCCTCGATTATCTGATCAGCGACGCTCGTAATGTCGTGATTGAAGCTCTCTTCGTCCGTCTCCTCGATTTCTTTCACCGTCGAATACGGCAGTTCCAGCAGGTCCGATCCCTGATCCGAAACATTGTTCAAACTCTCCATAGAACTGTCCAGCAAATCGATCGTCTCGTTCGACCCTTTCTTTGTCTCGGAGGTGACAAGGTCGACCCACATGTAGTCCGACTCTTCGTCGTGGACGCTGCAGCTGTCCAAAGGCTTAGGTTCATTGTCAAGATCGTCCGTCTCGTTTCTCGGAGTGAGACTGTACATTATGCTCATATTAGTTGAGTCTAGATTGTATTTTGATGAGGTATTGCTCTCGGGGAGCATAGACAGGTTGTTCACGACTTCGGTGAGACTGTCGAACCTGAAAAAGCCTGGCGGAGGGCGCGGAGGCGTTTGCAAATCGTTTTCAGAACGATCCAAAGCCTCGGTTATCGATTTCAAGAAGCTTTCGTTGCCCGAATTATTGTTCAATTGGTCTTCGATACTGAAATTCTCTTCCAGACCAAGGCTCTCGTTCGAGCAGTTTTCGTCCGATGAATCGTGTTCGTTGCCTCCGCTCGGCAAGCATTCGGTATGAAGATCGTTAACGTTTTTCAATATCGCTCCGACGATCTCTGGCCTCTCGCACCCGTCCGTTTTCATTCTAAATACAGTTTCAGCTTGAGGAACGCGAGTCGGTTTCTCCTCCGTCAACGTTTCTAATTCGGCCTGTTCGACGACCTGAGTTTTCTCGACGTTAAAATCTACCGATACTTCGTTATTGTTAAAGAAAGCGTGCCGCAAAGCGAGGTGAGGCTTGGGCTTAGGCTTAGGCGGTACTGGCGGAGTGCGTTTAGTAGTGCTATTGCTCTTGGCAATGATCTCGAAGGATTTTACTATTTCAGTTATCATTGGGGTCATGCGGGGCGCGACTGTTCCGCTTCTAGCAACTTCTAAGTGGATTCTGTCGTACTGTTCGGTAGTTGGCCAGCCGTAGCTTTGCCCGCTGTCGAAGCTGCCGGAGTCGCTAGACTCGCGATCTGTAACCATTGTCCAAAACACAACTAAGATTCTGATCTCTGATTCGTCCGCGGTATTCCGTCTCGAAATTAAGCGTCTGTATTCGTTTTCTGAATCGATACAAATTAACAATAATACCGAGGTTTATAGATTATTGTTAGTGACGATCGACGAAAGCAACCGGTGACGTGTTAGCGTGCAGGAAAAACAAATAGAAAAGTTTATACGTCACAAGTTTGCGGCGTGTCGTCTTACCTCGTCTGTTGATATCGTTTCTCGGATCGATAGCCGTGCGCCTCATTTCGTTTAGGAATTCTGACGTCGCGTCCGCTGTTTTTCAGAAAAATACATGCGATGTGAAATTGGTATAAGAAAATTTTATCATCTTTCTGGACCGAATGAATGAATGAATCTTTTATGAGATATTAAAACGTTCATTTTAGGGAAAATATTCATATTTCGATGATAATTAAGCCGATGTTTGAAAAGTTTTAATGACTTTCTTTGCTTTTCACGCTAAATTTAATATTATATACACAATATTTGATAAAAAAGATTATAAATTTGCATAAAATCGCAATAAAATCTCATAAAAGTTTTGATTATGATATTAAAAATGCCCAAAAATGATCTCAAACTAAAAAAATTCAAGTTCTTAATAACAGCGAATAAATCGAGTAAGCAATTGTAAAAGATGTCTGTATAGCAGCTGATTTTAAATTCTACACCAAAGAAAATTATTTTTTCTAAACACTAAATTAAAGCGTTGTGAATGAATTTGATATTTCGCTCAGATATCAACGAAATTCCACCAAAGTCTACCGATAGAAGCAATCGATGATCGGATGAGACGGCTTATCGTTCGTTACCTTGCGGTTTTTGTCGTACAACATTTTGAGCTTGTCGCTGTACTTGTTGGATCAGCGCCTGTTCCGAGGCTACCGCACCAGCTGCGGTCTCTGTGTCGCAAACCATCGCATGCTCATGCACTAAATTTGATATTTCATGCTCGTAACAAGACACTCATGCATATAAAAGTATAATTAATGATCAACTAGCATAATTATTGAAAAAACGAAAGATCGTTATCAATTCTAGGAGGCGGGTTCAAAATCCCGAACGATTTTGCGCCGAAAGGTCATAATTCCGAATTTTAAAGTACCGAATGGCATGATTCCGAATTGAAAAGTAACCGAAAAGTCATAATTCCGAATTTTAAAGTATAAAGTACCGAATGGCATAATTCCGAATTGAAAAGTAACCGAAAGGCCATAATTCCGAATTTTAAAGTACCGAATGGCATAATTCCGAATTTTTAAAGTACCGAATGGCATAATTACGAATTGAAAAGAAACGAAAGGCCATAATTCCGAATTTAAAAGTAACCGAAAGGCCATAATTCCGAATTTTTAAAGTACCAAATGGCATAATTCTGAATTTTTAAAGTACCGAATGGCATAATTCCGAATTGAAAAGTAACCGAAAGGCCATAATTCCGAATTTTAAAGTACCGAATGGCATAATTCCGAATTGAAAAGTAACCGAAAGGCCATAATTCCAAATTTTAAAGTACCGAATGGCATAATTCCGAATTTTAAAGTACCGAATGGCATAATTCCGAATGAAAAGTACCGAAAGGAATTTTTAAAGTACCAAATGGCATAATTCCGAATTTTTAAAGTACCGAATGGCATAATTCCGAATTTAAAAGTAACTAAAAGGCCATAATTCCGAATTTTAAAGTACCGAATGGCATAATTCCGAATTGAAAAGTAACCGAAAGGCCATAATTCCGAATTTAAAAGTACCGAATGGCATAATTCCGAATTTTTAAAGTACCAAATGGCATAATTCCGAATTTAAAAGTACCGAATGGTATAATTCCGAATTTTTAAAGTACCGAATGGCATAATTCCGAATTGAAAAGTAACCGCAAGGCCATAATTCCGAATTTTAAAGTACCGAATGGCATAATTCCGAATTTTTAAAGTACCGAATTGAAAAGTAACCGCAAGGCCATAATTCCGAATTTAAAAGTACCGAATGGCATAATTCCGAATTTTTAAAGTACCAAATGGCATAATTCCGAATTGAAAAGTAACCGAAAGGCCATAATTCCGAATTTAAAGTAAAGCATAATTCCCGAATGGCATAATTCCGAATTGAAAAGTAACTGAAAGGAAGAATTCCGAATTTTTAAAGTACCAAATGGCATAATTCCGAATTTTTAAAGTACCGAACGGCATAATTCCGAATTTTTAAAGTACCGAATGGCCATAATTCCGAATTTTAAAGTACCAAATGGCATAATTCCGAATTGAAAAGTAACTGAAAGGCCATAACTCCGAATTTTAAAGTACCGAATGGCATGATTCCGAATAAAAAGTACCGAAATAAGAGTTTTGCACGAAAAAAACGTGCAATACATCATTTCGGTTACTTTTAAATTCGGAATTATGCTTTTCGGTTACTTTTCAATTCGGAATTATGGTCTTTCTGTACTTTTGAATCCGGAATTATGGCCTTTCGGCAAAAAGTCGTTCGGAATTTTGAGCCCGCCCCAATTCTAGTGACAAAAATTAATTCCATGCATCTAAAAAAGTATGAGATAATGGTGATAACGGTTATCAAACGATCTTCGATGAATTCAAGTTTGGTATCAAACTCACCGTCGCTGAGAACGACTTCTGGCTGACTCGGCAACGGTACTTGCTTCGTTGCTATTCGTAATACTCGTGGTTCTGTGTTTGAGAAATTCAAAAAATTCAATTTATTGACACAATTGAAGGAATATAAAATCAATTCTTTCGTTTTCTAGTCTCTCGCGATACCTAAACTGATTTTATTGAGAGGATTGAGGCAAAACTCTTTCTTTTTTCTTCTCTAAGATGAACAAAATAATCTATCCGAATTTTTCGGGTCTCAAACCGGTCAGTAAAGAAGCCTTTTCAAAAGGACCAGAGAACTAAAAGAGAGAGAAAGAGAGGAATAAAAAATTTCATTATAGACAGAAAACCATTAAAAAGTCTCCAAAATGGGTGTAAATTCGATAAATTGATGAAAGTCTTCTTAAAATTAGTCGTTTCGTCGTTCCGCCGCGCTTCAAAAGCTCAGTCACGCCCGATTCGAGTCCTGCGACTGCTTATCCGCCGGAGTATAAAATCTGAATAAAACTGTTCATTTTTTCCACACTCACCGTCTCTGCTCTCCTCCTCGGTCTCCGACGTGACAGAGATCGGCGATTGTATCGGGCTTTTGGCAGTGCTAGATTCGTGTGTGGCGCGGCTGACGTTGAAAGACGACAGCGCCTCTGATTCGGACTGCGATTCGTCGTCTGGGAAGCGATAATTTTTTCGTTAAAGTATTTGGAGACGGAAATGAGGCAGGAAATGAGAGTTTATCGAGTACTGACAAGGATCTCCCTTCTGTTTACGCTCAACGTCCTTTTTGTACTGGTCTAATTCCTGGTCCGTAATCGCGTCGAACGGATTCTTGGCGTACGGGGTCTTGTAAACCATGGCATTGTGCTGAAATCCTCGCTGGATAATTCCCTTGCTCGCTGCTCCGACGAGAACGACCTGTTCGCCGGTAGCGCTGATCGTCGCGTCCTGGGGATATTTAAATCGTGTCATAACATCGACACCGACGGATCAGAATCTTGGTCTCACCTGCATTTTTTTGGCCTCGTCCCAAGTGACGCCTTCCAGTATGTGAGACTGCGGCCCCGCAGATATCTTGTCCGCGCGACGATAGTCCTTTATCTGAACGGATTGATTATTCGGCTTTGTCGATTTCAGCGACAACGACTAAACAAACTTACCTGCTGCTGAAGCTGCTTGAATTCCTTGGGATTAGTGTTCTTGGGGACAAATTGCAGCGCACTTTCGATCCTCACGGGGGTACTGCTGTGCGTCGGCGATCCGTCGGTCACCCACTGCGCACAAAACCAGAATATAACGAGACCCTGTTAGCGAGATTATTAATTTCTTTTCTTTCTAGTTAGCGTTAGATAAAAAATAGCGAAAGAAAGCCGAACGACTCTGTTGATAAATGTGTGCCTGCTTTCCACTCTCCGTTAGACAGAAAATTCATTCGGAACTTGAAAATTTGTATTAAAAACTTTTCTGGTTTTGTTATTGCAGTGGATGCGGAGCGGGGACGTTAATTCCGATACTCATAATCACAGGCACACATTCATTCAGAGTTTATTCGTGTGTTATTTATGATAATTTCTTCGCGTTGAACCCCCAGACTCGACAAGAGGAAGAAAATCAGGCTCCTGAGCGTTAATTAAGCTCTGGAAAAATCGGGATCAACGTTTCATGCAAGAATTCAGTTCCTTTCTTCCTTGTTGGTAGATTGAAAGTGTGAAAATAAAAGATAGATCTAGTAGGCATAATATTGAAACAGACTTAGTCCAAGGTACGTATGGTATAGATCCAATTTACCTCCTCGGCGTTCTGATCCACCCACTATAAAATGAAAACGTATTTCTTTCTTGAAATTCTGGGGCGTTAAAGAATGAGAGATGTGGCTAAAACTAGTCGAATATCGTGTGTGTTGTGATCAGTCATTCGTGTTCTACGGCTCAATAGAAAAAAAAATCTCCCTGCCATATTAATAGAAGAATAAATGACGAAAAATTATATATATGGCATCTTTATTTATTATCAATATCGAATATCAATATTAATCCTAACAAACACATCGAGAGCGAAGCTACGTGAAACAGATTTTTCATTTTCTCCGTTTCTCTTATTTAATTCTAGACAATCTCGGAACATTTACTATACTATAGAGAAAGAGGAAGAATTAAAAAAAAAATTCAAGAAAGAATTCTAAATAAGTAGATAATAAAGAATAAACTCTTTACTTTGTCGATAGAAACAAAAAAAAAAAATTGGAATGTTTTTTGCACACGAAAAAAAATCGATTAATTGAATTAATGTACAATTAGAGAGAGAAAAAAAAAATTCAATTTCTGTTAATTAGTTGTAAATTTGTATGATAATAATAATATCTATGTCTATAATAATCTATAAAATATTCAAAGCGCGTGTTTTAGAATTGATTAATCGTCGATATACCCTATAAAGCGAGTTTAATCATTCAGCGATAAGCTATATCAAATAATTAGCATCAGATTGTTTACGATTATATATTATAATAATAATTATCAAGCCTAACACGATAATTCTCAACGCGTGTTATAATATTTGTGGTTTTTCTACGATCGGATGAAAATTTTTTTTAAATATTATTTAGTCAATATTTGTCGAGTATTAAATCTTCTCAAGGGATAATAATTGGCTGGTTCACATAGAGATCATAAATTAATCATCTGATAACGTGGCAAAAAAAAAAATAAAAAATTGCAAACAGAGGACGTGAGATTATTCTTCGTACCGACGAACATGTTTAATCGATTTTATTTTCAAAAGTAATGACTTCTACCTTAGTTATTTTCTTCGGATCCGGTGTTCCGGTTTCCAATATTTCAACCTTTTGATAAACGTTGGGTGAATTGAGCCAACGCGTCCTGTCCGTTCCTTTTCGACCGCCTTTCCACAACCTGGATGAAAAAGAAAAGAAAAATCTCCGATAATCGTCGCTTCTTTGTCGGTTTATCTTTCGTTTTTGTCAATCAGTCATACCCCTGTCTGTAGAGTTCTTCTTCCTCGAACAGATAACCCAGGGAAGAAACTGCGGGAGGTACCTCGACGTCGTTGCGTGGTCTCGGAGGCTCTCCCTTGACCAGAGGATGTCTGTAGATGTAACCCGTGCGGAAACCCTGGATAAAAGACGAATAGAAGCTTGATTGTGATTATCGAGTCCTTTTTCCCCTCAATTATCAGATTTCGTACCGCGTTGTCAAGCATTCGCATCAGCGCCTCGAACTCGGTGCCTCCGATTCTCCACCGTTTCTCCAGCTTGTCGGCCAGCGGCGAGGGTTCCGCGACTGACGGGTGTTGAGGGACCGGCGGTTTCCTGGATGCCTCGAAAATCGCCTTCCTAGACTCCTCCGAAACTAGGGTAAGATTCTCGATACCGGCGGGTATGAGTTTCAGCTGAGTTTCGCAGGCCAATACGGTGTTGTAAACGTTGTAGAAAGCCTCCTCGACCGTCTCGCCGCAGCACAAAACGCCTCTGTTCGTCAAGAACATGATTTTATTGACCGGACCCAAGTTCCTGGCTATCTTCTCCTTCTCCTCGGGCTCAAAAACCCCCCCGATGTACTGGTGCACGCTCGTTTCTCCGATCACTACGCTCTCCTGGCCGAGAGGCAAAAGTCCGCATTTCAGGGACGAAACCTGGTGGAAAATACCGTTAGAATCTGCTCGAGTGTCTCCGAGCGTTTCTCACACTCACGGCTATGACGGACGGAGTAGTGATGTGGATGATGCATTTGATGTCTGGTCTGGCGGCGTGTATCGCAGAATGTAGTTGAAAGGCGGTGACGTGAACGCCAAAGTTTGTGGTTCCCTGCTCGACGACTGAACCCTGCATGTCAACTTTCACAAGACTGGAAGCGGTGACTTCGTGATAGAGCAGGCCGTACGGATTGACTAAAAAGTGTTCCTGGTCCTGGTTCAGCCGGGCCGTGATCAGGCCCCCTACGCCTTGAGTCCAGCCGTAGAGATCGAGGAGTCTGAATACCGCGGCCAACTTGCATCGCAGCAGCTTCTCTCCCTTGGCGTAACCCATGCTCTCTACGCCACGGATGTCGTTTATAGGCACCACGCAGTTTGAGCCTGAAACGTGGATGAATTAGGTGGAACTTATCGTATAGTTTGACAAATCTGAATTCTGTGTGAGAATATTGAGAGATTAATTAATTTATCCAATTCCCATGTACGATTTTACTGGATAACTTTATCATCGCATTTAACCAGTTAATTAAATCGCTCGACAGTTTAATTACTTTTGAACCCATTAGGATTGAAGCGAGCACCCTGAGCTCCCATCATGTCAGAAATTTGTTGTAAAAGTCCCGAAGGTCCGACGCCTCCGTCCTTCATCTGTGTCTCGATAATCCGTTCTAATTCTTCTCTGAACAGACGAGAGTTCATCATCATCTCGACCCTCCTCCTCCGCTCCATTTCTCTCATGTCCTAAAAATAATGCGAAAACATCATCCGTTGATGTAGCCGCATGATGTGTACCATAGTACGCCCATACGCCGTGAACGCTCTAAGCCATCCACTAATAGTTCTACCGCGATGCACTTACCGCGTCTATGTCTGCGGGTCTCATTTTGCTTTTCTCTTCTTCGGTCAGACCGTCCACCGCCCCATTCGTGTGCGGCTCAGAAAGCTCGTGCTGACTTGTGTCCGCCATCCTCGCACCTCCCCCAGCTAACACCGACTCCTGTCGACACAAGACGCGATAGGTCATTTAGTGAATCGATGAGGTGACAAGGAGTCTTACGGAAGCAAACCGATTAGACGCGTAGCGTAAGACAGCATGTTTTTTGGAAAACTTGCCTCTGCGCGGTATATACAGATTTTAATAGTATGTTCATTTTTTAGATGATATGTTGATCGTCAATCTTAGATGAAAAGCAAATCAACACACTCACCGAAGATAAAATATCATGATTATTATTACAGTATAAGCATGATGTCGATTCGTCTTGAAAAACAACATCATCATGATTGACGATGGTGTTTATGAGTGCTTGATGAACTATGTTCACACCGACGGTGAGATGGAGCATCTCAATATTGTTCAACTGTCCGAAGAGTTAAAAGTTCGTTATTTATAAAGAACGAATTCAATTGATAATACCATCGTGACAATACTATCCGCGTTAATGTATGTTGCTTATACTTCACAATTTACATCACGTGACAAGTTACACCGTGTGACAGTATACGTTAATACACCTCATCACATTAACGTCGTACTTCAATTACACATCAAATAGCTCATAGGTCAGGGTAAGTTATGGTCATTACTCATATGATACGTTAACGATACACGTTACGTTCGGTTATTTCACCCGGGTTACATAACAAGGCGTGTAAGTACATACATATACGCAACGAGTCAGGGACTATCGGTCATGATCATCGACATCGGTAACAAGATACAATCCGAAGGCATGCATCGCATACGACGATATTTAATTTTTAATGTATATCAACTGCACGGTGTAAACGGAAGAACTTCTGGTTGCACTCGGTATCGGGTTACACCACTGCACTATAAAAACAAAAGTAGCAACGTTGATGAAAATCAGTCTGTACTTTTGATGGTATGTAGGCTAATTGCCACTCGGAATGTATGATCAGTGATGATTGATCACGAGTATTTGGTTGTTTGCCTCAACCATCAGACATGCCACTGCTGATTGTGAACTGGAAGCGGTCCTCAGTCTCGCTACCGGTACCGGGAACTCCTTCTGTTTCACAGTCAGTTCTGCGCTATTACTCTCCTCCACATGTGTATGTATGAAGAAGGTGTATACATAAAGGTAACAAAAAAGGTCCAAGAATAAGAAGAACCGGATTGCGCCGGTTTCAACTATCGCCAGACTCTGGCCTGGCACTATCAGCCATACCTATTACACAGACGGTCCTTTGAAGGTATCAGTTACTACTGCTGATAGCCGTGTTCGTCAGTGTTAGACAATTTGCCTCACACCGTTTTTTGCAACTGCTGACGTGCTCAAACAACAAAAGGATCTCTCAAAGCGGATTATAATTTCGATAATAGACTATTTAGCTCAGTATAGAGGCTATAGTAGGTGTAGCAGACTCATCAGAATTGTACGAGTTACGTTACCGCTGCCGTTCGTCACGCTATGAAACATCTCTCTCTTTCTCTGTTTTTTATCTACTCTTTACCTGTGTAATGTAACAGTATAGCAGTCTCGCTCCGCAGAGTACACAGGTAGGTTCGAGTTCGCGAACAATTTGCTGAGGTATTAGCGACTGTTATGCAATCGTTGACCCTGGAAGACTGCAAGGAGGAACAAACTGAATGCCTCAACCCTCAGATAATACAAGATATGAGGCTGTATGTGATCATACGAGATTCACATGTTGGCTTGTGTTCCATGTTCGCTTCTAAAAAGCATAAACGTACCCTACAGGCTACAGTTGTGTTCACCTGACTCGAGTGGTGAGCTTAACTTAGTATGGCTCTGGGTAGGCCGGATACGGTATCAGTATCGTTGCTCGGTCGCATTTCTATGGTTTTTATTTTCCAGTCGTAAGGATGATAGAGCAAAACGCGTAATCTTATTATTATACGTATAGTGGTAGTAGCAGTAGCCTGGCTTTCCTCACATTCCGTCTTTTGAGACCATCAGGCAAAACCCCGCTTCCGGAATACTCAAGCGACTCAATTTTCACGTCGTGACGTACATTGTCCGATATTACAGACGTTTTGAGTAATTACAATGCATGTGTGAATCTGACGTCCTCGTTTATAGAAACTGGCCAGTTGAACCGTGTCCGCAAAGCAGTCTGGCCACTTTCCAGAGAAGACCACAGTATCATTGTAAAGTTTTTATGCATCCATCTTCATTCTTGTTGACTGGCCAAAGTTTGCACACCTTTATTATCACAAAGGGATGAAGAACTGAAGTATGAACCTGCAGTTCAATGTGTGCTCGAACTTGCACCTGCAATTTTTACCAGTCAGTGAGTCATTGTGTGCTTTTTTGTACAGAGGCGAATTGTTCGGAATTGGGGGTAGAGAAAGAAAAATAGTAAAAAAGGTTTGTAGTACAAGGGCAAAGGACGAAGGGCGCCGGTCGTAGACCCAGACGTGGCGACTTGAGGGGTGGATCAATACGGTAAACCGCCTTTTTGCTCCTGCCTATGCCGCCCCATCGGCACCACCGGCTCCGCTTCTACGTAAATGCATGAGGTGTGTCGTGCTGTCCCCCATTCTTTCAATGAAGGAAAGTGATCGAAATGAGATAAAAATGTCAGCTTTTTTTAATCACCAAGTTTTCGTTATTTTCGTCAATTTATTTATCTGGATAATTTGATGTCTTTAATCTACTCGCGGTATGATAGTAGCTCCGAACTTTATGGGTATTGAAAAAGCAGTATGAGGAGGAGAGGATTGGTTTAGTGACCAGAAATAGATCACATATCTACTATGATATACATTTAGTAAAAATATACAGACTGGATGCCTCTACTTAGGGTATTTTTATGCATATTCAAGAAATTCCTGTGACGAAAATGATAAAAAAAATTAAAAGATCGACGATGTTGGAATACTGCGAGATCTAATAATGGTCTCGTAACTTTACACCACAAATTTTTTTTGGCCTTTCAAACTCTTCTTTTTTCTTCCACGTGATTTGGAATTCCAGACGAAAATATCGTTAATTGATAATTCGATATAGTGAAAAACGATGTAGGTTTGAAAATAGAAGAATAAGAAACGTCATGAATATCCTAAGATCAACGAACCATGAAGAAACTGATACGTCGTACGCAGGAAACAGTTTTAATTCGATCGATATGAAGTTAACGATCCAAGAATGAGGCTTTAATTGTTTATTAATTGTGTTATTTATTTTTTAGTTTCTTAAAGAGGATTCTACGAGTTGAAGAGCGTAATTGCGTCATGCGAAGCGTTCCTTACATCACGACATGTATAAAAATGCGTAATAACGATGAAAAAAAATTGATAAGTGTCGATAGATAAATCAGCAACAGTATGATGGCAATTAATCAATTCTTGTGACAAATTGAAATTCTATGAATCACGAATAAATCGAACAAGCTGCAGGCTAGAGAGGCTCTAGGCTCGTTCTCTTATCAAAGTATTGAAGATAACGTTATGAAAGAGTACACAGATGCGTTATAAATGAGCTCCCATCGTCGTTAGGTCATATACTAAACTGAGATAGTCATCGATAAGTAACTCAAGCTTAAAAAAAAGGATCCTTTTTCTTCGAATCATACAACATGTTTGGATATAGTCTGTGCAGTATTTCGCTGAGCGGCGCGCCAACTGGCGGTGGCGTCATGGTAGCTCGAGCGCTCGTGGAATCTCTCAAACTCGAAATTGCTCTAATTGGAAAACTATGAGACCCTTGATGATCTGACTGAGGGAACTTTGTCTCCATTTTCGAGGTAGAATGACATAAAGTCACCGAAGGAATGTTTAATTAGATGAAATTAATAAAGTCTGGGGCTTTAGAAAGTATTCTTTTTGTTCTTAATAGAGAGTCAATGACATCGGTGACGCTATTTAAAAATCTAAGATCACCGAATTAGCATAAAACTTGGCAACTGTTAACTTCTACTGATGCGCTATAGGCAGTGTAGTGTTAATTAACAACACCTATTCTACAAATTGTATCCACAAATACCTACACAACCGACATGTGAACACAGTGACGCACCGAGAATACGCACAGGGTGTTTTCTAATTACAAACTGATGTCAATCACCCGATTATTATTGTCTTACGATATTTTCAAGCGACTGTTCAACGTTACAACATTGACAATAACAATCCCGTTAATGAGGGCAGAAAACACGAGTTTTTAATGCATGTGTGGTAAGAAAAAGCAATATAACTCCCGTTGTATGTCACACATGTAATTTTTTTTTCATTTCTAAATTATTTTCTCACGTTATGTAGATGATATTACGGTCGAAGTAATTCATGACTATCTAAAATATCGTTGCTAAAAGAGCATATACCATAATTTTAACTACGTGGGCGATGCTGTGAATTGCTCCACTTAATCTCAGTGTGACGTTGAGTGCATATTATGCGTACGGCTAGCTAGGCTGGCTAATTCTCGCCTACCTATCCTACCCTATATTCCTCAGTAAGAGTATACCTAGATATATAGGTGCACACATAGGTTACAGTTATGAAGCACAGGATATCACTAATCTACACCCAGTGTCTAGTTTGAATTTGCAGTTTTGCAAAGCAGTGATGAAAAACATAAATTCTTCATCATTCAGATTTCAGTATCTTCAAGAATCTCCCCATATTTGATCACAAATTTTAGATTACATCCTCCAGCCTCTTCCACAAGCCTAATCTTCTCCTACATGACTCAACACTTTGTAAGTCTGTCCGTATCAGATATAATTACACGTTTTTCTACCGGGTGATTTATTCGAGTCGGTCAAAAAAAAGTCGATAAAAGAGTTCGCGATGCTTTGGACTTTTGTCTGAAACTTTTATCAGTCGCATTTTAGGCTTCCAATATGGATTCGATGTTGACTGATGAGAATAAGACACCCTGTATACGGTGTAAGCAAATTTGTCGAATCACTACCATCTCCTCGGTTCCACATAACAATAATTTCTCGCCTTCCGGTGCACTGCAGCGACACACATGCACTCGGGCGTAAAACTGAAAACCCCTCGACAATTGTGGAGCCAGGACAGGGTGGACTTTCATTCTTTATGAAGGAAAAATACATGCATATTATCTCGCTGGCACTGTGCATGTATGTGTGCCCGTATCAACGTTACTACTACAAACCCCAACCCTAATTCTCAAGTGGTCTGAGTCTGGCTTAACGTCTGCCACTCGGAATACAGCGAGTCACGAGAGCGGAAAAATTCATTATCCTATAACTACAGATGAATATTCATCTTCGAAGAAGATATACACTAGGTACACTGAAAGATTTCTAGATGACTAAAAATCAAACTTTTCAACACTCAACATGAATGATCAAATATTCGTGGACTGCATAGTTTGATATTCCAGAATTTTAGAAAATGTCACAAACGTTCATATAATTTAGTGGCACTCTCAACATATTTTTAAAAAATTTTTGCAATTTTTATCTGATCATACAAAAACTTTCAATTCTCCGAATGTTCTAGTTCCAGTCTTTAGCATCTTGGAACTGATTGAAAAAGAAACAGAATTCGATTTATATGATGAGTTTGTACGATTTTCTAAAAAAAAATCATTAGTAGCAAGTAGTCGACACACAGAGCTCGATTCATGGCATATAATGACCAAGAGATGGGAAGTCGTTGAACTATTCATTCAGTTATTTTAGATAAACGTGTCCTGCGTTGACGGGGAAGAATTTATCGTTATAATGTCATTATGATATGTGTACACACATATACGAATGCCTTCCTGAAATATTCAGTGTTATCTACACATGGTGCGTATCTTGGTGGTTTTCTGACTGTCGTATTGAATAATAATGAGAAAACCGATAATGAGGAATAATGAAAGAATTCCAATATCATTCATATTTCATCGAATGTTGTACGAAAGTTTATTCAATTCACAGAATTTGAGATACTTTCTAATCATTCTGTCAAAAAAGAGCACTGAGTATTTTACACAGTTTTTCCACTCACACAAAAGACGAAAAATAAGATTGATTGAAATTTCCGTATCTAATTTCGTACGTTTACTGAATAATCATTCCTATCTTATACTGTCTGATAACATACTGAGTAGATATGGTCGAATAACTGCTAAACCTACTTCGCTTCTCACTCATTTCACATAGCAAACTTTTTGTTCAATTTCTGCTCTCCGTTATTTCTCCTTTTCTGATAATCGATACGCATAAACCCACTAGACGTGCGGATGGATGTCATTATAATGAACCACCTAACCGCAAGTAACTCGAAACGAGCAGGTGCACCTTCCTATTCATTATGATTATTATCATCATCATTATTGCAATTTTAAATGTCACGTTGAAACCATCGTAATATCATCATATGACCAGCTTATTTTCTGTTGTCAGCAATTTGACATGATTTTGAGACACTTTTCATCGTAAATTCATCGGATTTCAAGAGACTCAACACTCTGAAGGCTTCATAAAACTCCACAGACTTCATAGGATTTCATAAGACTTTCTGATACCTGAAGAAATCTCGAAGAGGCTTGAGAAAGAAACTGATCAGGATGTCATGGACCTCAGAACTTTATTGGATTTCATGGTCCTCGCTGGAACTCCGGACATATTCATGTCCTTTCCTGATTGCAATTCGTATCATCTCACTAGTCCACGCAGAAGCGATGTGACAAGTGATTGAAACAGTTGGGAACAGTCAGAAATGATATGAAATACTGTCTGAAAGATCTGAACATGTGATGATGAAATGGTAAATGTCATGAAGTTTCATGAAAATCCCACAACGTGCAATGAAATGTCCTCCTTTGTGGCTCCGTGATACTTGGACAACCTCTTTTTTCAATTACTGCCACACCAACGAAACAAAGACAAAATAAGTGTCGATAAGTATCGCGGTGCACGAGCACCGAGTAGGTAAGTGTATTTCCGTTGCCGGAAATCCAGGTGCGGTATGGGGTCGTCGACGCGTTTGTTTAGTATAGCTTCCTGTTACACACAAACTATAAGCACGTGTGTGAGCCTATGTGGTATGTCCTCTACTATATTGATCCGCTTGAGTCTTTTCTCTAATCCCCGAACCTCACACGGCTTATCCACCCTGCAATGGTCCCACCGTTTTCTCAGGATCCTCGAGGCTCACTGTGTGCGCCTTGATAATCCTGCAGCATTTGATTGCCAGCTTTATGCCGCCACGATACGAATAGCGGCATCTGTTGTAACAGTTGATTGTGATACTGATAAGACTGAACCTCAATTGCATTGTCGTTAACTGTGTAACAACTCGGATGAAAGACAGTAGATTGGAGACAGTTATCAACAACTCGACATCTATTTTGAGATTATGATTTATTTATACGGTGTACTCGTGAGGGATTCTCGTGTTGACCTTCGTCTGGCACCAGACACGATCAGTTCCAATTTGTAATTGAGTATGAATTGAGCTGACTCTATTATACGATTACATCCGAATTCACCGAGGGGTGAATCAGTGCTGAAATTGACGTGAACAAGGCTTCAGAGGCGTTCTGGGTTTTCAAGGGTTCTACGATGACTTGATGAACGTTTCAAACAGTTCAAGAGACTCCACATTGGATTTCTCGTTTCTTGTGAGACTGAGTGTTCTGCTTCACAGGGCAAAGAGTTTGGTACAACCACCAAGAATAAAATGACCCCTGCGAACCTGCTGCTGCTGCCATACATGCAAGAGGCTCGAGGCCGTCTTTCAAATCTCTTTTACATATGTACATATAGTTGGCACAGTTTACGTACGTTGCATCCATGTACTACCTTAACTATTCATAGTTATGTGCGCAGAGATGGATAGATAGATAGGTTTATAAATAGACGAGATGAATGAAGGTCCACATGCGGATCTTCTCAATGATGATGATGATGATGATGATAATAATTCTTGAATGAAGAGACATTTTTCAATACGTTTCAAAACAAGATTCACATTATGATTGACCTCATAAACCTGCTACGATGATAAACACAAGTAGTCATAATGGTAATGAAATCAAAAGTGACTATGAATGGTGTTTCAGATGTGATGACACAGATTTTGGCACTTTCTCTGAAGTGTCTGAAGAGAGGAAGAAAAAGAATATAGATAAAGATTACGATGACGCCACTCGTGCACCAGAGTTGTCTGATTTTTCAAATTGTACTATCAATGAAGATTGTATTTTGGCGTGTCTACTAAGTCGGCATAGTCTTCGTTGGAAATTGATTCATTCTCTTCGAGACTGTATAATACGATTAGTTAGGAAGCGTGGACCGTTGATCAAGTCCACTTTACGAGGCACCCCATTGTTTTTTCATCACTTAAATTTTATTGATCCGAATGAATGATGATCCGCAGGTTTGTGTCAGGACCCATAATAATTCACTGTATGACATAAGTGTTTGAAAACGTTCGATTCATTTATCCAGAATGATAGAGATAAAATGGACGTTTTTAAGCTATATTTTTCCTACAAACTTCCTTCACATGCATCTGAACATATGAGAAGTATTTCGGTCGTCTGATGCTGGGGTGACTCTACATTGTCTGGGTAGAGGCTAACTAAGTAATATAATATAATCAAGTAGATAAACGATGACATCACCTAGTGTATATATACAGCCATACGGCTGTACGAACCGCTGAAGGCTTTGATAAAAAAAAAGTGAACTAATAAAGTAGGAGGAAAAAAAATCAGAAATGTGCAATGCGTTAGAGATGAAGAACGAGGGAAACTAAATTCGACCGTCTAAATTAGCATTACCGGATTCGTGACGTCACTTCAAACGACCGGATCGTATGGCTTACGTCATCACCTCGTTCAGATCCACTATAGCAGGTATGGATATAACAATAAATCGTGAAGAAGTCCATAATCAACGGATTAAACGACTTGCCTAACTCTCTAATTCGTCGTACAGTGAGATATTCATGTGGCATGTGCGTAAAGTGAATTTTTACTCCTAACAGGCGTCAAAAAGTTACTTTTCAATGCCTGTACCGTAAAAACTAACACATGCTCTAGGTCGTTAATATTAAAAAAAATAATAAAACTAATGTGAAGATGCTACTAAATTCTAATTGCAGGACATTAGGGTGATCTCCGAGTTTTGATTTAATGATAGTGTGCTTGCTTTTAATTAGTTAATTAATTAATTCAGTGCGATGCTTGCGATTTTATTTATGTAACCTAGGTCCCTCTGGTATACTATATACACCTGCCTATATCTACTACGAGAACCGTACAATGAAAAGGAAGAGGCGTACTTCTATTCTATGCACGTGTACCGTAATAACATGTCGTAAATCGTTAATGGTTGATCGTAAGTCGTATAAATCGTTGATCTATCTGTATTAACGTGTGATAGGTTCTTAAATTTGAGGATCATGTTTCATCAAAAAATGCAACGTACATAAACTCTTCAGATTATAATGCATCATATCAAGTGTGACAAGAGAAAATGATTTTCGCTTTGAGAAGTTTTTCCTTACTTTACAGATTTAACAACTAATCCAACGATTTTTCTCAATATATCATTTGTTATAAGTATTAAGAGTGACTCACCTTTTCTCGTTTAGACTTCTAACCCACTGCACCCTGAAACAGTGAATAAAAGGGTGTAAATTTCAGACGTCAATCGAATAAAAATCGTTATAATTGATCGATCAATAAAAGTGTGAGTAGATATAGCCTGTTCTTTATAATATCCAGTGATTCGCTTATATTGCTTGCATTCTTGCATATAAACATTAAATTTCTCCAAATAAGAAGCGTTGGTATAATAAACTGCAGTATGCCAGACGGGAAACGACGGAAACAACAGTGTAGTTAGACGGCTGCATGCAATTACCTCTTCCGGTAATGCACGCGCTCACATGCATGTGAGTTCCCGATTAGGGAAAGAAGGAACCGCAGCCACGACACAACCTTCACCTTATCTGATTGTGAGCTGCGGTGTGTTTAGCAAAAACGCAACTCCATTACGATAAGTCTGCAATTTTCTTTTATTTCTTCGACAGTCGATGGTAGGCGATGTATATCGATGAGGATACCATCACGATCTTCCCCAAGAACTCGCGATGCATGATGAGCCATTCCTGTGTCATTTGAATGGGCAAGACAAAATGCAATGTTATCAATATCAAGCGATAGATTAAGTAGAAATTTGAGCGCCAATATTGATCACATTCCACTTTTCCTGCCCTATTCAATCGACAAAAGAATGGCAAAATTCTTTGCTTTTACCGTCACCAAGTGGACTAAAAATGTTTCGGTATAGAGACCATAAGGGATAATTGTGGCTATCGCCTCTTCCACCATCTTGAAAGCATGTCATCAAGCTCAGAGGATAAAATTGAAAAGTACGAATCATATAATCATAGTCAAATGAAAAATGTAATAAAGAGAACAAGAAGAACGGGAAATCTATCATTTTTCAAATGAGTTCGTTTCGAATTCACTAGATCCAAGAGACCATAATATCATGAGTCACATTGTATATTACACAAATTTCATTTTCGTTTTATCATTCGTTTTTTTCGTGGGGTCTAGGTAACGGCAGCCGACTAGGGGGGTGCGTGTCTCGAAACGGTGCGGGAGAACGTAACGATCGTGGAATACGACCATGGACGAATGTCAATGACCGCCCCAAACCCTCATCAACCCGACTTGTAGACGTGCCGCTGTCTACTCTTTGGTTCATTACAGTATCTCTCTCTCTCTTTATACCTTTTCTGTGTGTTTTTTTACCCCTAGATCTGGATCATGGTAGCCACGGGAAAACAATCCGCACAAAATTTCTTCAATTTCCTGACTTTTGCGACCATTGGGCTCCAATTATTGTGTAAATATGAGCTACACTCGAGCATGTATACAGGGTAAAGTCCCAACAACTGAAGTACACTCTGAAATTGGCTAGAATCGAGAAACAAGCTTTCAAAGCCTCATTTCCTAATTGTAGCCAACTTCAGATTGTTCATCCTTCATATGTTATATGAGACTGAAGGTAAGGTGAGAAGAACTGGGTGCAGCCACCACGTATCAACGTCCGTTCAGTTTACACTGTATACATTAGTACCAGTACATATATATGTATTTGTGGATAAACGATGAGCTCTGATAAGGTGCCTGACCCATATCGTTTTTATGTTCAGTTACGAGATTATAAGAAATAATATGAGTGTTTGTACCGAAGTAAACGAGCCAATAATCTTCATTTGAAATATGGATTAGACAAGATATCGCTGGTTGATAAGGAGACGACGACTTGGGTCGACTTTAAAACTCAACGTTTTATATTGCAGAACAGAAAGCTATAACATCAGTACATGGATGTGATTAATTAATTAATTATTCAAATCCTTTAATTACAATTTTATCATGAAAAGAACCTCGTTTCTTTACCTTCTTTCTCATTTCACACATGTAGCGTGAATATGAATTAATTACAGAATAATGTAAACCGCAGATGATACAATCTACTTAGTACACTATAATATCCATATATTTTAGCCATTCGGTGTTAAGCCTTGACGCATCTTCGTTCGAATCATCAACAATTGCGATTAATCGAAGCTGCTGACTAACCAATCAATTGCCGGAGCTAATTTTAGCATAGTTTTGGTCAGATTACAGCCTGACCCGTTAAATTCGTCGTCGATGACGGAACGCGGCAGTAGAAAGACCTGGGACGACGGTCGTTCAGTTATTCAGTTATTCAGGTTCGCCACCACTGCGTGTCCGCCTCCACGCCTACTTCGCATCGCTGAGCCTTTACCTGGTAGAAAATAGAGATCGTATATCGAAGCCAACCAGACACGGCGATGACCATCCGGATTATTTTCGTACCTAAACCGAAACCGCAAAGTTTCTAATCTGTTGCTATCTCCCTCTTCTCGTACCCACATAGAACACAGAACGGAGGAAAACTCGTCTGCTTCCTATTTTCTGGGCACTTTGCCAAAATAACACATCATACACATGACGACAGTGATGTGTGTATGGAATACTTCCCCTCTACACGTGGGTTCTTCTAATTCACACATTCCTCTGATCCTAATGGTGAAGCGAAACCCTGCACTGACATTGAAGTCCATCAGCAGGCTGGTGGCCAATGATTATAAAATATAGAAGTTCACCAGCTAACACATCCGCAGGATCGTTGAGAGTAACGAGAAATGTACTTTCATGTGTATCAATCCAACTACATGGTGGCCACAAGTTTCTGGGGAAACAATTTCATGACATTTCCAGGTCTTCCAGGTCTGTGGCCACCTTGCTAAGGTATCATTCTTGTCTTTCTTCGTATAACAATAACACGACGATATTTCAACAGAAGTTGGCCAACAACCAGTAGTCACATCATCATCACTGAGTTGACGTTGTTACCATACGTAGTATTTAGAAGCTAATTAAGCCTTCATTGCAGCAAACAGGTTGTCGCCGTAATGTGTTACGTACGTATTTCGTATTGGTAGACACAGTCGAACCCTGACGCAGAGCAAAAAATACGTCAGGCAATCAAACTCGAGCACAAAGACAGTACCTTCGCCTCTGATCCTTCCCCCTATGCAACGCCGCAGGGTAAAAGTTCTAACCTCTTAGACTGAAGATTGGAAACGCGAAGTCAGCAGTGGCTGAGTTTTAAGGCTGTGGTCCGACTGTATACCAACCATCCAAGTTCACATAGGTGTGTGTGGATAAGGATAGAGATCTATGACGTCACGGTGCAATTAACCTCGAACTCGCGGTCTATGTACCAACATCGTACCAACCGCATGTATGAAAGAGTTAGTGAGTATGCCTATGTACGTTTTATGTACAGAGCGGTAACCGGACGGACCCCCCGCATCCCTAACCGACTGACCGTTACTCGTATTATGGATGGACACGGGTCAGAAACAGAGTGTGAAATATATGTACGTAGCTCTGTGTGGTTCTACACAAAATATTTTCATTCCGACAGTCTCGAATTAGGTGAACAATCATCGAGTATAATAATAAATCAAGGTCTTAGGATTTACCTTTGACTCAAACAACGAAAAAGTGACTACGACCACTAGATAAGATGATAATGATGATGATAATTAGAAAGATGTTTTTTTTCAATTTCCTTCCAAACATACAAGCAGAAAATTTGCTTTAGAAGTTTAATTTTTCAACATTACCCCCCATGGTTAAGTATTGATCGTTACGTCGGGAATTTATACACATATGTATACGTATAATTATGATTTACGCGTGGCTGAAGAAGCGGGAAGAAGTATAATTATTATAATCGTGGAACTGTAACATTCGTGATTACCTCCACTGCGGTCAGACGTATAAGTGAGTATTTATTACCTCTACAATGTAGTTTATGTATGTACCTCTACAATCTCGATATAAACACATATTTTCTACCACACATGCATTAAAAACTCGTGTTTTTTGCCCTCTTCGACGGTATGGAAGTCTAAGTTTTTATTACCAGGGAAATAAACCGGGAAAAAAAACTTGCCAGCGGGAGAAAAACTGAAATAAACCAAGAAAGTGCTGCTCCTAGTGGAGAACGCCGTTCTCGTGGTTCTAGCCTCACTTTCACTCGTTTTTTATGCCTGTGTGGTAGAAAATAACGCGTTTTTCACCGTGAAATGTGGGGTGATCCATAATAATGGATACATTCGCGTAGGTACAAGCGTTTCGCTCCATCGTTCATATCAAACGGATAACGGAGGTTCTACTGTAACTACGTTTCGGAGAATGGAAGAAAAATAAAGAATCACGAGTTCGAATCGAGAACCGACCGAAGCCGGTTTCACTAAGGTCCGTAAAAAGAGAGAGATATGAAAAAATAGAGACAAAAGAATGAAGATCAAATTACGGGTTCGCGGAGAAGAAGCGAGAGAACAAAAATTAGAGTCAACAATGACAAAAATGAAATCTCTTAAGGTGTTTAACCGAAGGTTGCCATTGTACATGAGTACATAGACCTTAAGCGAAGGTAACGGGCTCGCGTACAGTTCGAGATATTCATGGCCGAAGAAAACAACAAAGGTAAAAATGTGTGCAGCACTGCACGCTGTCTGCATGATCTACTCGATACCCGGTATACATTTACTGGTCTCTGCAGTGACGACGTACGCATGCTCGCACGCACGAAACCGCTATAACAGCCATAATAGCCACCCAAGAAACTGCCGCTGTCGTTGCTCTCCTCGGAGTTTACGTAATTCCAAGAGGCGCAAGCCCCGGAGGTAACTAACGAGAGGCGAGAGGTGTGATGATGGCAGGTAACGTAAGTAGTACACTACTCGGGACGATGAAAGAAAGAAGAGAAGAAACATAGTCAGCGTAAGTCAGTCACCCTTTCTCTTCTTGAAGTGACCTCATGTGTATGTGTACGTGCAGCGGTAGAGCAAAGCAACTATAACAATGTACTTCCTAACTCTAGATGTATGAGGTATTCCAGCCATCATCGCCCAAGATTTAAATCGACATTTTTTAATCATTCTTGCACATAGGTGCAAAAACTGCTCGCCAAGTACATTAATGTGTGATTAATGTTAAACTACTTGAAATCCCTTCGCACTATCCTGACTGATCACAGTTTCCGAGAGTTGACAGTTCCGAAAGTCACAGGGGTCCTACTGTATACAAATGATACGCCTTTATGAGCCGAATCTTTAAAATTCCCCAAGTCGTTGATATTCTTTGTTCGGTAGAATCACTTATATTGGTTTTAGTTTTGTTTTACCGACAAAGGAATTTGAATATGATCCGACACAGCGGCTACTTTGATTATTTGGGACGTGAAAGAGAGACAGTCGAGGCATGTGCATTCGTATAGTAACTTGTATATACATATATGTATATAACAGTAGAAAACAATAATTCTATACATAATGGAGTTAGTCAGAGAGCGTGCGAAGTACAAAATGAAAAATAAATAAAAAACTAAATAAGGAGGCGAGGCCGATTACGAACTGAGGTATATATCGTGGTAGAGTATATATATATATATATATATATTAGTGAAGTCATTATTTGTTTTCTTGTCAAAAACAACCTCCTCGCATACTATGAGTTGGCAAAGTGTTTGTATATATGAGTTACGAGTCACTAATGAAAGACGACTTCAGACAGACAAGGGAGAATTTTACATTCACATTCTCAATATACCTATAGGTGATATATAAATATCATAAATGTGTAACAGTTCAAACGGTTTGCTCATTGTCTCGCTCTCTTTCTCATTCGCATTGTGTACGTGTTGTTGTATAGGTATGATTCTTTTCTTATCTAATCTTTTGAGATAACTCATTTATTATATTTATATATATTCGCTGCTATCACTGTCCAGGTAACTGTGAAACATTCGCCAACTCGCAAAAAGAAACGTGTGTACACAATTATAACAACGATCAAGAAAATTTGTGGAGGAATCGATTTTATTTTCTGTTCGGAAAAAAAAACCAGTCGGATGAATGGCTGACTTCAAGGGACTCCAAGTGACTTCTGCTGACTTCAATTCACTTCAAGTGACTTTGGCTGACTTCAAATTACTTCAATTGACTTCTGCTGACTTCAAACGACTTCAAGTGACTTCGGCTGACTTCAACTGACTTCAAGCGACTTTGGCTGACTTCAAGTGACTTCAATTGACTTCTGCTGACTTCGAGTGACTTTGGCTGACTTCAAGTGACTTTAAGTGACTTTGGCTGACTTCTGCTGATTTCGAGTGACTTTGGCTGACTTCAGTGACTTCGGCTGACTCCAACTGACTTCAAGTGGCTTTGGCTGACTTCAAGGGACTTCAACTGACTTCAAGGGACTTTGGCTGACTTCAAGTGACTTGAATTGACCTGCTGACTTCAATTGACTTCTGCTGACTTCGAGTGACTTTGGCTGACTTCAATTGACTTCAACTGACTTCAAGAGTGGCTAACCTCTCGGTGACGATCAACGCGAGCAGTAAGCTAGCATTAAAAAAGGGCTTCAGGACAGTGCAGCAGTGGGAGAAACTTAGTCACAATTGAGAAAAGATGAGGTTCAATTTTTTCCAGGGTCTGATCAAGGTATTCATCAATGCAGTAGACTCTAAGATCGTAGTTACATTGGTCGAACGAATTTCCTTCATATAAAATACTGTATAGTAGTCATGTTTCGGACAATACGTTTCTCTTCATTACGTTATATGCATACATATGTATAGAAAAGCGTATAAAAATAACTGATTGAGAAATACTCAACGCCGTGTTACGGAGACTCCGAGCAAGCGGATTTAAACGTTTTTTTTTCTCCTTCTCTCTTTTTTCTCCTCAACAGTATTTTCTCTCTCAGTGTGGTGTTTATTTTTTTATCGAGATACGCCAGAGTCGAGTGGCAGTAGTAGTAACCACCTCCACCACCCACCGGTCTCTATAGCTAACTGGCGTTTCCTACACGGTTCTGATGTCAGACTTTAAACATAGATATTATTTATCTCTCAAATGTACGCATCACGGTCAGGCTCGAGAATAACGAAGTGAGGAGTCGAAATCGATGGGATCCTGGAGAACCAGAATTTGACTCATTCACTCGCCCAAAGGAGCCTTGAGTCATCAATTTTAGGCCATCTTTTTCGTGTTTTTTCAGTCAGATAAGAAAAACCGTGAATTTAGAGCCCAGATCATAACGGAACCATCGAAAAATGGACTTTTTCAAAAATCACTTGTCGTAAGGTTTCAGACACACGGTTGATCCGATTACGCCTCTCGACGTCTCATTTTCTTCGGAGAGCAATCCTCCATCGTGTGATCGAGGGAAATTGGGAAAAAAAAAATCCTGTGACAAGTTACGGTCGGTTATCGAAATTCAGCGACAATCTAGTCACTATTTTGCTGATAACTTGGTCGAAAAATTTTGTTTCCCAATTTCCCTCGATCAGACGATGGAGAATTGCTCTCCGAAGAAAATGAGCCGTCGAGAGACGTAATCGGATCAACCGTGTGTCTGAAAACCTTACGACAAGTGATTTATCGCGCTGTACCGGTCCCCTCAAATTTCGGAACACATACACACCTCGGAGCGCTTCTGTTTGCAGTTCGCTTCGAACTTAGAATATATCGCTTCAAATCTAGTCGCACAGTCACAGAATCATCACCGTCACACTTCACTTGTTCAAAGATCACAGACGGAAAGAAAAAAGAACGTCGTCAATTTCGTGTCACAAAGAACGAAGGTAGTCCGTCTTCCAATCGCATGCCAAGATCGTTCGAATTACAGGCATTCATATCAGATACATAAATTGTAAAAACCACCGCGAAACCCTCACTCCGCGCTATCCTGCAGCGGTTTGGGGGCTGCGCTCAGCGAACGACGTCCGCAACCTGAACCGAATAATGGAGGATGATGTTCGCCGAACGGAAGGGCAACCAGGGATCGGGGAGGGGTGGGGCGCGCGTAAACTATCCGTAGATTGATGTAGGATATTAACAAAAACGTACAACCATATCGATAGAACAGAGAAAGAAAGAAGGTAACATACCGAATGACAAACGACGATCGATATTTTTCCCGCGCGTCTCACTGCCTCGATGCTCCGATGTTTAGTATCTGATCATGATGCCGACAGCGGTGTTAAAATGGCGGACGATCGGCTAATTTCGATGTCAAATAATATTTTCGAATCGCGTTCCGAACCGCAGGATGGATTTTTTCAACCAACCCGGGTCGAAGACAACTTCAGACTGTACGAACCGATATTGAGATCGTGTCGTGTGGTCTAGCGGTAAATTGACGAGTGTACCGCGCGAGACACACCCCTAAATCGCCGAGTGTCTCGCAGTCACCGATAAATCGATTGTCTAAAGCGGTTAATCGCGTCGACGGGTTGACAATCGTCGTCTGATATTCGAGGGGCGTGACAGGCGTTCTTTTTCTCTATATATATTCCGAGGAGTCTGATAGACTAGATTTAATAAATGATCGTTTCTTTGTACTCACGTGGATCACGTAATCCGGTTAAAATAACCACAGGGACAGGACCCGTTTTTTTCCCCACAGACGAACCGACTGGCAACAAAACAGTATCACCACCACACGATACCTACGGCACTCGGTACTCCTCGGTTTTCTCGCGACTCGATCAAGCCGTTACACAGAACGGACGGACTCCCCACTCCTACGGCGTGACGACGCGCGTGGATAATGTCAACCGCGCGACAGTCACCGGTCTCTCGCTTTGCGCGCTGTTTGTCAGGATGATACAATCTTAGACATTTTATTAACGGCTCAAACTCAACGTTTGGACTTGTGATGTTTATTGAAAAATAGCGTTAAATATATTGTGTTTTCGATTTTATGCCGAGAGAATTATGTCCTTTTTTCCTCTTCCATCTCACACATCGATAGGTTCTTAGGTTAGAAATTCCTATTCTGTAGTCTGTACATGTGATAAAATTGCATTTTGTTTTTATTTAATGTTTTTTTTCAGTATAATATGATGATGTGACGATCACCGATGTGAATTGGACTGGGACGAAGTTGGCTGCGATGGAAAGATTCGGATCTATGGAATAAATAATGAACACTGCTGCCAACCGCGAAATATGAACTTGTTTTCTCGCATTCTCAGATGAAAAATTATGAAATTTTGTAATCAAATGATCGTAGATGTAGAAAATAAATAAATATCCATATATCCCAGTTGATAATAACTGATAAACATCCGTCGATAATATACCGTGAGGTTCTCGCTATGCGGGCCACTCGGTGCGCCTGAAACAGGCAACCGTACGTACGGCACGTGCTAATTCTTATGGGACGTACGTACGGTTGCCTGCTTTAGGTGCACCGAATGGCCCGCATATCGAGAAACTCACGGTAATCGAAGCTATTATATTAATTTGAAAATTCGATGAATTTGCTTTTTCTAGGATTATGTCCTTTTTTTCTTCTTCCATCTCACACATCGATAAGTTTTTAGGTTAGAAATTTCTATTCTGTAGTCTGTACATATGATAAAATTGCATTTTGTTTTTATTTAATGTTTTTTTTCAGTATAATATGATCATGTGACGATCACCGATGTGAATTGGACTGGGACGAAGTTGGCTGCGATGGGAAGATTCGGAACTAGGGAATAGATATGTTTTTATTTATTTATTTAAAAAATTATCGATGTTATTGTAATCGATTTTCATTTCAAATATCGATTTTATTTCAGCTGTATCGCAATTTTATATACAATCATGGTTGTCCGCAGCGCCGCCAGACGGTGAAACTGTACAGTGTGACGTCACAAAAGACCGCGAAATTCAAACGCTGTATCAAAATAACTTGATTTACGTGAAATCTGAATATAAAAAATTAAGTAAAGTACTTTTTTCATCGATCCTAATCATCAAATTATCCGATAAGAGAATAAAAGGAAAGAAAAATGAACAAAATTCATGAAATTTTTCTATTATTATCATTATTATTGTGTTTTCCCCATTTTCCTAGCATTTGTTGGTAGTACTGACTTCCACTATGGAACCCCAAAACTAACCGAAGAGAAATCTAAAGAAATCCGTTAATTTTTGCAGAATTAAAAAAAAAATATGTAATTTACGTTCGATTTGAATCAAGTTTTTTTTTTTACATTTCAAAGAAATTTATTTGACATTAAAAAAACGTAAAAAAAAAAAATCGTACCGTTCGTAGAAATCTGGGGAATTTCTCGATTTCGAGGTTGGCAACACCGTAAGTCTGTGTGCCGTGACGCGAACCTAACCTAAAAACTATCGATTATAACCTCAATAATATTTTTCTTCACCGTTTCTTCGATTATTTCTAAGCTAATTCGCATCAGATTCCGATTCCGAGTGAAAAATGGGCCGGAGTCGCTCCCCGTCTCCGAACAGACGCCGCGATCGATCGAGAGAAAGAGACAGAGACCGCGACAGGCGTAGGAGAAGATCGCGAGAGCGACGCAGAAGGTATGAAAAACAGAAAACGATTTTGTTACATCAAAATACAATTTTTTATTCAAATAAAATTATCATCATTTATTGTCTCACACACAGAGTGAAAAAAGAGAAAAGAAAAGAAAATATTATTGTCTTATTTCTCAGATCCGTCGACCGCGACAGAGCGAAATCCCGCGAACGGGACAGAGAGAGAGAACGAGAGAGACACAGGCGGTCTTACAGCCGGTCGAGATCGAGGGACAGAGAAAGGCCGAAGCCAAAGTTCAAAATTCCGACCGCGGAGCGACCCGCGATCACAGGTGCGTGGACACGACGTCGTTAGATTCCCGCGTCGACCTACTTCCGTGTTTTTGTATTCCAGAGGCGGATCTCCAGGGTAAATCACCCGAGGAACAGGACATGATGAGGACCATGGGCTTCTGCGGGTTCGACACGACCAAGGGGAAGAAGGTGGACGGGAACGATATAGGCGCCGTGCACGTTATTCTGAAACGGAAATACAGACAGTACATGAATCGCAAAGGCGGATTTAACAGACCGCTGGACTTTGTTGCCTGAGTATCGTTCCGTCGGAGGATAATTTCGCATTCTGGGTGCGAGGAGGAGCTCCGCGGAAGAGATTTCAATCGGCTCAACTACCGGGAAGACAGAGACAGAATTCTAGCTGTCGAATCTCTCCATAATTTTTTGTTCACCTTTATTTTGTCAGTTATAAGAGAACGATATCGATACTATACGCTAATCGCATCGAATAAAGCGTTCAAATAAAATTTTAAGACAGTATTTTAAATCTGTTTGACGGTTGTGCGGATAATCGGAGACGAGTATCCGTTCACTTTGAGCATATTCGAACAGAATTTCATACAACGATATTCCAGGGTGTCTACCTAGTCGAAAAACCTGGAAGTCCTGGAAATCTCAGGGATTTTTCTTCTCCTGAAATATCCTGGAATTCTCAGGGAATTTTTTCGTTGTATGAAAAACCTTGGAAGTCCTGGAAGTCTCAGGGATTTTTTATTCTTCTCCTGAAATATCCTGGAATTCTCAGGAAATTTTTTCATTGTAGAAAAAACCCTGGAAGTCCTGGAATTCTCAGGGAATTTTTTCGTTGTATGAAAAACCCTGGAAGTCCTGGAAGTCTCAGGGATTTTTTATTCTTCTCCTGAAATATCCTGGAATTCTCAGGGAATTTTCCGTTGTATGAAAAACCCTGAAAGTCCTGGAAATCTCAGGGAATTTTTCATTGTATAAAAAACCCTGGAAGTCTTGAAAATCTCAGGGTTTTTTTCTTCTCCTGAAATATCCTGGAATTCTCAGGAAATTTTTTCGTTGTATGAAAAACCCTGAAAGTCCTGGAAATCTCAGGGAATTTTTCGTTGTATAAAAAACCCTGGAAGTTCAGGGAAATCGCAAAGAATTTTTCGTTCTATAAAAAACCCTGGAAGTCCCGCAAATTTCAGGGATTTTTTCTTCTCCTGAAATATCCTGGAATTCTCAGGGAATTTTTTCGCTGTATGAAAAACCTGGAAGTCCCGCAAATTTCAGAGATTTTTTCTTCTCCTGAAATATCCTGGAATTCTCAGGGAATTTTTCGTTGTATGAAAAACCTGGAAGTCCTGGAATTCTCGGGGATTTTTTATTCTCCTGAAATATCCTGGAATTTTCAGGAAATTTTTGTCTATCAAAAACCTGAAAGTCCTGGATATCTCAGGGATTTTTTTCTTCTCCTGAAATATCCTGGAATTCTCAGGGAATTTTTCGTTGTATAAAAAACCTGGAAGTCCTGGAATTCTCGGGGATTTTTTATTCTCCTGAAATATCCTGGAATTTTCAGGAAATTTTTGTCTATCAAAAACCTGAAAGTCCTGGATATCTCAGGGATTTTTTTCTTCTCCTGAAATATCCTGGAATTCTCAGGGAATTTTTTCGCTGTATGAAAAACCTGGAAGTCCCGCAAATTTCAGAGATTTTTTCTTCTCCTGAAATATCCTGGAATTCTCAGGGAATTTTTCGTTGTATAAAAAACCTGGAAGTCCTGGAATTCTCGGGGATTTTTTATTCTCCTGAAATATCCTGGAATTTTCAGGAAATTTTTGTCTATCAAAAACCTGAAAGTCCTGGAAATCTCAGGGATTTTTTTCTTCTCCTGAAATATCCTGGAATTCTCAGGGAATTTTTCGTTGTATCAAAAACCTGGAAGTCCTGGAATTCTCGGGGATTTTTTATTCTCCTGAAATATCCTGGAATTCTCAGGACATTTTCCGTTGTATGAAAAACCCTGAAAGTCCTGGAAATCGCAAAGAATTTTTCGTTCTATAAAAAACCCTGGAAGTCCCGCAAATCTCAGGGATTTTTTTATTCTCCTGAAATATCCTGGAATTCTCAGGGAATTTTTCGTTGTATAAAAAAAACCCTGGAAGTCCCGCAAATCCCAGGGATTTTTTTATTCTCCTGAAATATCCTGGAATTCTCAGGGAATTTTTCGTTGTATAAAAAAAACCCTGGAAGTCCCGCAAATCCCAGGGATTTTTTTCTTCTCCTGAAATATCCTGGAATTCTCAGTGAATTTTTCGTTCTATGAAAAACCTGGAAGTCCCGCAAATCCCAGGGATTTTTTTCTTCTCCTGAAATATCCTGGAATTCTCAGGGAATTTTTCGTTCTATGAAAAACCTGGAAGTCCTGGAAGTTTCAGGGAATTTTTCTTCTCCTGAAATATAATCTTATACCTTAATTCTTGGCGGTACGTGTTTTCCTCGCCTTCTTTGACGGAGGTGGATGAGCCTCTTGCTCCAGGTCCGAGTTGTCGGACAACTGTCCCGAGACCGAAGCGTCGTTGTTTGTAGTCTGAGTATTGAGCTGAAACGCAAACACAATACAGATTATTTTTGGCTGCTGAAATTGAATCCCCGCCATTTTCCCACCTGACTGACGTCCAGGGTCTCGAGTCCTTTGACAAGCGCAGGATTCTTGATCCTGAAATCTCTGGTGATTCTGTAATTCACGTACTCCTCCAACGGTACCTGAAAAACGGAATTCGATCAGACTCTGCGATACCGAGAAGCAGCAGTTCTCAGATCCTCACCTTCGTCTTCTTCCCAAGCAGCAATATATTCTTTCCAAATTGCTCGAGCTCGTAGATCGCCCTCGGAATGACCTTAGTTTCCTTCAAAACTTTACCCCTCTGCGCGTAAGTGTCCGCAATCCTGGATTTCGACTTCGTTTTCTGATTCCCCTGATGAAAAGAAAATACCGATTAATCGAAAATCCGACGATAAACGCGTTGATATCCAGCAAAAATCACCTCTATGTGAGTTATGAGGCTGTAAAAAGCCTTGGCTAGCGGTCTTCCGGCCAATTTGACCAATGGAACGAATCTAACAGCCTGAAAGACTGGATTCTGCGGCGTTGATTTGTTGTAAAAGTACTTTGCAAAGGCGCTGAGAGTGCTGAAGAGACTGAGAAGATTCTTAAAGACCATTTCCGCATTTCCTGCGACTATTCGAACGTTTGTCAACATCTGCAGAGTCTGGACTATCAGGCAGAGCTGGTACCCCAGCTTCCGCTCCTTTTCTTTGAGGGCTTCTTTCGACGCTGCGGACAGAGGATGAGAATGAGTCAAGAATGTCGAAGGAACGTAGGAATTCCTCGTCTCACCCTCGACGTCCATTCCTGGCATCGTAGACAGCGTGTGCTCCGCCTTGACTCTGCTCAAGAACCAAGAGGCGTCGTCAATTTTCTGTTTAATCACGGCGCAAATGACGGAGTGAAATTGCAGCGCCGACAGATCGTTGAGAATCTTGAAAGGAACGTCTTCCTCGACCGGGGGAACTTCTTCCTGCGGAATGACAATTCCTTATAACACTTCTGTAGAATAAACAATTTCTTTAAATCGTCCGACCCCCGCACCGCGTCTATCGTTCCCAATATCTGGCAGAGCTGATTGACGACCCGGTTAATAGTCTCGCCGTACTCGCTCGTCGATCCCTCCACCTTCAGGATCAGCTGGATCAACGCCACCGACATGGGATTGTCCAGGTCTCGCTCCGTCGCGAGTTCTACGAGCCAGTCTCGGGCCTTCTCGATGCTCTTGCTGTCCGTCGGCAGCTTCGGCACGAGAAGAGACAGGGTCGCGATTAAAATCGACGGAATCTTCTTCGCTATCGAGACTTCATCGTCCTCCTCCTCGTCCAGAGACGAGACTAGGAGACCCTGAAGTCGTGCGATGACGCTCATCAGCTGGATTTCAGGCTCCGCGTCGGGGTCGGAGCCGACCGACTTCTTCAAGAAGTTCTCAAAGTCGGTGGAAGAATTTGTGCACGCCAAGGCGCAGACTTCTTTGAAACACTCCAAGCCGAGAACCGCGGTCTGCGGATCGAAGTCTCGGACTTGGTCCATCTTCGAGACGATCTGTTCGTAGATTGTGCTGCAACGGGAATCAGAAATCGTTTTTTAGTTCGTCTGAAACTGCCAAAGGACGGTTAATCCGCGGTCGCGGTTTCTTACTGGCCAATGCCGAAGCACTTGAGGATTTCCTGTTTCTTGTGCTTTTCGAGATCGTCGTTTTTCAGCTTGTTAGTACGCTGGAACAGCTGGATACAAGTCTGGAGAATGTAGCGGTGGAACAATTCCCTGCCTCTTAATTCTCTTGAGGCGGCGGTCGATGACCACGGGACAGATTCTCTGCAACGGAAGAACGAATATCAGGAGTTACCGGGCTTCAAACATTTTTTTTAGACTGAGACTTTATTTAGCCTGATTTGAGTGAAATTGGGCCAGAAATCAATGAATTTCAATCAGTTTTGAAAGACTTCTGAATTTTTTTTGTTTTAAAGATTGAAATGATTCTCAAGTTTTGGAAATATTTCTAAGATTTCAGATCAGTTTCAATTAATTAGTGAATGTCAGACACTTTTTCTTTATTTTTCGAAGATTTCTAGAGATAATAAAGATTCAAAGTCAGAGACATTGTGAGTGTAAAAAAATTCTCAACGATATCGAAGGATTTCAAGAACGTTAATCCAAAAGCCTCAAAAAGTGTGAAAATATTTTTCTATATTCGAAAATATTGATTTTTCAATCATTTAAAGAATTTCAGAATATCGTCCGAGCGATTCGAACGCCGAGGTTCTTATCTCCGCCGCCTAGACTCACGAGTGAAGTAAAGAAAGGACTTTAGCGATCGTATCGAGACTGAGGATCGTCGGAGGCAGTTTTGCAGCTACTGGCGGACGTCCCGGTCTCTTGAAAGTAGCGTCTTGATCTTTATCCTTCTTCTTCTTTCCGTCGACTTTCTTCACCTTTCCAGCAGGCTAAAAGCAATCGACAAGCAAAATCATTGATTAAATTGTTCAGAGTTTCTTTTCGGGGCGGGCTCAAATTTTCGAACGACTTTGTGCCGAAAGGACATAATTCCGAATTGAAAAGTACCGAAAGACCATAATTCCGAATTTTGAAGTACCGAAATGATGTTTTGCACGGTTTTTTCGTGCAACTCTTATTTCGGTACTTTTTATTCGGAATCATGCCATTCGGTACTTTAAAATTCGGAATTATGCCATTCGGTTACTTTTCAATTCGGAATTAATGCCATTCGGTACTTTAAAATTCAGAATTATGGCCTTTCGATTACTTTTCAATTCGGAATTATGCCATTTGGTACTTTAAAATTCGGAATTATGGCCACTCGGTACTTTATAATTCGGAATTATGCCATTCGGTACTTTAAAATTCGGAATTATGGCCACTCGGTACTTTAAAATTCGGAATTATGGCCACTCGGTACTTTATAATTCGGAATTATGCCATTCGGTACTTTAAAATTCGGAATTATGGCCACTCGGTACTTTATAATTCGGAATTATGCCATTCGGTACTTTAAAATTCGGAATTATGGCCTTTCGGTTACTTTTCAATTCGGAATTATGGCCATTCGGTACTTTAAAAGTCGGAATTATGGCCTTTCGGTTACTTTTCAATTCGGAATTATGCGATTCGGTACTTTAAACTTGGAATTATGGCCTTTCGGCGCAAAAACGTTCGGGATTTTGAACCCGCCTCTTCTCTTCGCCTCTTTCCCCCCTCGAAATGAACAAATAATTGCCTTGAATCTGGCGATCAGTCTATTGTATCCCTCGAACAGCGCGTAGACCTTGTGCGCAGGGTTCGACGAGTCCTTCGTCCACGTGACGATCCTGTAGGTCATCAGCGCCTCATAGGCGACGATCATCTGCCTCAAGTTATGCAGTTTTTCTTGAGACTCTGGAACGTTGTCGAAGATGTCGATGCCGTCGTCCTGGATTTCAAAGAATCAATCAAAATTCACTATTAGAATATCTCGAGGTAACTTCGAAGCCGAAGAGTCGGTATGTACCAGTTCGAAATGCTCGAGTTCCGATTTCGCCATCCGATTGCACAGCGACTCGAGAAGAAATCCGAGTTTTAGGATCTCGCCGGTCTCCTCGGTCGCTGCCTTCACGTAGATCATCTGCATGACGAGGATCAGGTTGCCTATCGGCTCCTGCAGTACGGATTCTGGGCCGCGGATCGACGTGCATTTCGCCAGCTTCAAAGGCGGAAGAATGTTCGCATCGGGTTCGTAGTACTGCTGGAAGTGGTTGAGCAGCATCTCAATCAGGTACGTCGCCAGTTGCGGGTTCATCTGAATCACGTCCGCTAAACCTGTCGATTTGTTAAAATTATCCGTTTTACAAAACTTTGCGGAGCTCTTAGGCAATATTTCATCTATTCTCCGTTACCTTCGTACAGGCACATCTTGACTTCGGCCTGCTGGGTGAAGCACCTTTTCAAGATGCCGAGTACTTCGAAGCAGAGCAGGATATCCATTTGCGGATTAGAGTCGATTTTCCTGTGAACCTCGAGGCTTGTCTGAAGAAGAAACGAAAGAGAGTGAAAAGTTGAAGGCTTCAGACTCCTAGGCTCTGACATCGACCTGAGTGTGAACCGAGGCGTTTGAGGTGGTCGAGCTGCCGTTGCAGCTGGTCGTCTGGCTCAGGGCGCCGAGGGAATTCATTTTGAAGTTTTTCAACAGCTGGAGGAACCCGGTCACAGCCATGAGTCGGGTGGCCGTGTTGCTCGAGTAGAGCGCCTTCCTCAACACCATGCTCAAAGTGTCGCGGATTTCTTGGCGGACTCTGACGATCGGAAGAACCGCGTATATCACTTGGGTAGCAGCTGCGGAGTTCATGACGATCAACTGCTCCAAGAGAGTGATTATCCACACCTGGCATTCCATCATCAGCAGGGGAACCTTGTGGCACATCGTAGCCAGGCAGTCTGCGCATAAAGACATTTTTCATGTCTTAGAATCTGTTCCCCACGATTTTGGGAATCGAATAAACTGAGATCGAAGCCAAAGTTTTTCTCTTTGGAGCTCTTTGAGCTCCGGAGAACGGAAAAACTTGCTCAATATTCCCGCCTCACTTGTGTACTGAGTGACGGAGGCGCCGCCTCGTATTATCCTGTCGGTCAGATTCTGAATGACGGTCGGACCGATCTCGTATCGTTTTTTAGTCAGTTTTTGCAGAATCCTGTTCCCGATGTCCCATAAAGCCGCGGTATGGTTTTCGTCGCCCAGCTTCGTGCCCATTCCCATCATCAGGAAGGCCAGGTCTACCAGCCCCTTGACCACGACGTGACGATCTTTGATGCTGAAAAAATTTATTTAGAAATGTGTTCCTCATTTTGAAGACCCTGCGAGGCGTTATACCTGTTTCCAATAACAGAATTGAACGTTTTTGAAACGTGACAAGTGTTTTCTAGCACCTCGTTCAGCCATGCGCTGTGCTTCTGCCTCTCGTTGTCTTTGAACATCCGGCTTATCGCCATCCTGAGGATATCGAGGATCTGTAAAAATGAAATTACGGTTAAAACGAGGACCGAGGCGCGAATTTCTCTCCACACTCGCCTCGTCGTCGTAAATATTAGAGACGTGAAGCAGCAGCGTCATTATGAAAGGGTCCAGAAGGTATTCGGGGACGTTGGTCACGCCGCTTAGGCACTTGATGAACTCTCTTAATCCGGTCTGGTGCGTTTCCGACGCGTGGGATATGTGGTAGAGTATCGTGCTCTCGCACTCCTGAATGTCCTTGAGACTGAAGACACCTGAGACCCAGAGGAGACCGATAAAAGTGAACATTTGCTGTTGAATAAGAAAATTAGCCGAAGATCAGAAGAAGCAGCGCACTTATGTCTTCGGAAAATTGCTCCGAATCATCGTCCGTCAACTTCGCGTACTGCTTTTGAAAATATTCGCACAGGGCTGTTATCAGGGTCCCGGTGTGCTGGTGACGACACAGAGCCAGCAGCTGGTGCACCAGTGGCGGCAGCTCGTTCGGATGCAGGTTCGATATCCTGTGGCAAAGGACGCCGACCACCTTCTTGTGCTCTTCTTTCGATATCGACATCTCCCTGGATTTATTGAAGAAAAGAAGTAGGAAAAACTCCGTTTCGATACTTCAGTTGCAAAATTTGTGAAAATTTGATCTGATTGTGAGAAAAATTGAATTTCAACAATCCTGCACCTAAACATGGCAGTCAGGGACGGCAAGACGGCAGAGTCCCAACGGGTAGAGTACAGCGTCTTCAAGACTGCTTCTTTATACTCTTTTCCAGACATTTCGTCCCCGTTGTTGTTCACAGACTTCCTTTCTTCCAGGACTTCCAAAAGCTGCGGCAGAATGTCTTTCCAGCTACGAATAAATATGAATAAATTGTTTTCTTCTCCTTCTTCAATTATCTTTCGAAATAAGCAATTCGAAGTTCGACGAAAAATTGTTCATTAGATTCCCTAAATACGAGAAAATCTGTCGATTTTCTCGTTATAAGCACCTCATAAAATCGTCGTCATTCTCCCTGATTCTTTCCTCGCAGAAATCGACGAGCTTGACGAGATGCAACGAAGAGTATTGAGGAAAGTCGACTATAATTCTACAGACTATAGCGTTCGCTTGACTGTTCGTGATCTTTGCATTTTTCAACGATTTCAAAGCCGTCTCGACGATTTTACGTCTCTTCGATTGAGACGGCGCCGTCTCGTTGAAACTCTCCAAGATCATGTTGAACAGCTTTGGAAAATCGCCGTGGCATATACGATCATGGACATACTGGCAGAGCTGCGGATCGAAAACATTGACATTGGCTACGGTGATTACGATCTGTTCCCGTTTCATTTTTAGTCTCTAGTTCAGCTGGGAGCATAAAATGATGAAGATCACGGAAAAAACACTCGATTTTTGAGTGTATATCCTCAAAATTGGGTGTTGATTCTCAATTTTTCAGTGTCAACTCCTAAAGTTGAGAGTAGACCTTCGATCGTTGGGTGCAAACACTTGCTTATCGAGTGTGAATCCCCAAAGTTGAGGATCAACGCCGAAGGTCGAGGATTGATTCCAGAAGTTGAGAATCAACTCTCAACTTCAAGTACTGATCTTGAACATACACGGAGAAAACCCGACACGAGTCGTCAATGTCAGTCAGCACATTGATCACCAATGAGACGTTCGAAAAATTTTTTTTCTCATTGGTGAGCAATGTGAGAACACTGGCCAACGGTGTCGCTTCATTGGTCACCGTTGTGCTACGCATGAAGTTGACTCTCACGGGCAAGCGATGCGTGCACATTGATAGTTCAAGTGTGCGCACTCGGAGCTCGTGCCTCTCTCATTGCTGAGCAATATCGAGCTCACTACTGAATCTTGCGCCCTTCCCGAATATTTCGTATACGAGTTCAGTAGTGAGCTGGACATTGCTCAGCAATGAGAGAGGCACGAGCTGCGAGTGCGCACACTTGAACTATCAATGTGCACGCATCGCTTGCCCGTGAGAGTCAACTTCATGCGTAGCACAACGGTGACCAATGAAGCGACACCGATGGCCAGTGTTCTCACATTGCTCACCAATGAGAAAAAAAATTTTTCGAACGTCTCATTGGTGATCAATGTGCTGACATTGACGACTCGTGTCGGGTTTTCTCCGTGTAGAGAGTCAACACTCTCATATCGAGTGTCGAACCCTTATCATTAAACACTCAGATTCTGAGCGTTGATTCTCGAAGTTGGGAATCAACACAGAATGTTGAGAAAAGACTCTCATCTTCATGTGGTACGAGACTTTTGAAATATTTGAGAGCCAATCAAAACTCAATATATATAAGCAGCATGTCCACACCGGTGTCAACACTGGTTATATGTATCGAGTTCTTTGATCCACCGAATGTTGAAGATATTACTTTCAATCGACTGTGTCCATTTTCAACACGATAGATCGAATAGTCAGCTCACTCTACTATCGATTGTGCACCCTGAATCTTCGAGTGCAGATCATGAAACTCTGATGAATGACACTTGAAATTATAATCATAGTCGTACTTCTCACTTATTACGATTCTCCGAGCTTGTTTTCTCAACTTGAGGGTTGAGCCTCAATTCTCAAGTTGAGAGTTGACCCTCGAGTTGAGGCTCGACTCTCAAGTTGGGGGTTGACGTGGTAATTCGGCGTTTAAGCTCAATTTTAGTGTCAACTCCCAAGTTTGAGTACGAAATGATCATCGAATTGAGTGTTTTTTTTTTAATGCGTTTTTTCCGTGAGGGTCTAGAGACATGAATCTTCACGTCTTTACATCAAGACAAATATCTGACAATCGTAGAAATAAATATCATTTTTTTCTACCACACATGCGTTAAAAACTCGTCTTTTTTGACCTCCTCTACGGTATCGAAGTCTGTTTTTTTTTACCGGGGAAAAAAAAACCTCTCGTAACCATGGCAACGGTGAGATAAACCGAGAAAGTGCTGCCCCTAGCGGAGAACGCCGTTATCATATTTCTAACCTCACTTTTACTCGTTTTTAATGCGTACGTGGTAGAAAATAACATATATGTGCCATGAGGATGAAGCCGTCGTTGGTGAAAAAGGAAAAATTCGGCAACGGTTGCGTTGACGTTGTGACAGAGCCTCGCCTCCATGAGGTTAACAGTAAACAACAATCTCTCACGTCTTTGGGGTCTGCGCTTAGGATGAATTTGTGTAGTTCACTCTGATCCTTTCGTCTCGCCAATTCACTGATTTTAGCCTCCATGTCGAACCGCAGAGTCTAATCGCGTTGATTTTCTCGGAGAACGTTCATTCATTCGATCGTAGCGTGTCACATCACAGCCGGCGAGGTTAGTTTTACAACGTAAAAAGCGCGGGAAAGAATTATTATTTGAACCGCGGGTTCTGTTCGACTGTTTCTCGTCATCAGGCTGGATTTTCACTGCCATGCCGTGGGCTCATTGGTCGTTGATATAGTCGTTGAGGCATTCTGACGAACCACGTGACCAACGACCAATGGGAACGAGGCAATACTCTGCTGCGCGTGAAAATACTGACAGTGGCACCTACTGGAAGTCTTCGGTTGGTTTCTTGACGTTGGGCGGAACAAATGGCGAAAGCGCGCGAATATTTGAATACGCAAAAGTTAATTTTTTATTTTAACGCAGGTTATACACTAGTCTATGAGAAATAGAGGAAGAGAGGAGCAGTGGATAACCGAAATAAGGAAATACTATGAGATGAAAGATCGGAATAAGATAAAATAAAATTAAGGGTGTACAGGCCGTACAATCTCAACAAAAAGTGGTACTCGTCGACAATATGAGGTACTTCGGGACAAGATAAAAATCGGAAAAAAATCGACCACAATCAAGACAGTCAAAGTATGAACTTTGAATAATAATAATGCCCAAAAGTTATCAATAAATTGTTTAAACAAAACATTGTTCAAGAAATTTTCTGGTAACGTTATTTTTTTTCATCTCGAATGAATGCCCTAATTTTTCTGCATACACATTCATTTTGTAAGAATTTTGTCACTATTTTGAAATTTCCGTTTCCGAAAATTTTCAAATTTTGAAAACTGGAAAAAAAATCTGAATTTTGGATATGTTTTTGTGAAAACAATGCAGATTACAATTCCGAAGTTTCCGGAACGAGGAACAAATAGTTTCGTAAATACAGCCTTTACAAATTTTCGAAAACGGAAATTTCAAAATAGTGACAAAATTCCTCAAAAATGCATTTGTGTTCAGAAAAATTAGGGCATTTATTTGAGATGAAAACAAAATAACGTTACCAGAGTATTTGTTAAACAATGTTTTGTTTAAACAATTTATTGATAACTTTCGGGAATTATTATTATTCAGAATGAATACTCTCATCATCTTTATCACGGTTGATTTTTTCCAATTTTTATCTCATCATAAAGTACTCAATTTGCCGACGAGAATCATTTTTGGTTGAGATTGTACGGCCAATACATCCTTAAATACATGATCTAGACGATTAATTGGCATTTTTGAATCAATAAAGACTCTTTAATGCATTGAATCGAAGTATAATATTCGTTGCCTGGTTTACTAGAAGTATTCAGGCCAAAAGGAGGGAGTTTTGGTAGCAAAACCAAAGAAAAAAAAAGAAACTATAGTTGAGCCTTGAAATCCAATATGTTTGACCAAATAAATGTACTTGGCGAGAGGTTGTTCCTCATTTCGCGCACGCTGAGGGATCCGTCAATCTTTAACACGAAATAGTGATCAATACTGAAAATTTTTTTTCTCACACCCGGTCGCAAAATGCCACTTTTCATACCTCTTGAGCGGGCGCAAAACAGATCTTTTCGGCCCTCGGGCGGAAATGTGCTTTGCGCCCGCCTAAAGCGGGCGCAAACGACTCTTTTCCTGCCCTCGGGCGCAAAGTTCCGTTTTGCGCCCGCTCACTCGGTCTGAAAAGAGGCATTTTTTCAGACCAGGTGTTGAGAAAAAAATCGTGTGCAACACGGGCGCAAGGCTATTTTGGCGAGTGTGATTGCAGTACACACGCCTTCGGCTCGTACTGCAAATTTCACACTCGAAAAATAGTGTTTTGCGCCCTTGATACACAATGTACTAATCATTGTCATGCAGTCTTCTGTAGCATGAGTCGTCATTTTTTCGTAGCATTCATTCACAGTGTCATGCGTCGTAAAGACCGCAAATGGTAATCGATCTAAAGTGCGATATCGCATAGCAGGCAATTTAAGTCTTGACCCTGATTATGAATGGAGAAGATTTCTTATCAGTTGGCGATCGACAATTTGTCATCAGAGGTACCAAGTTTGGAGCGTGGAAAAAGCAGGGCTTCCAGCAATTAGATCACCAGTTAGGGGCAGCCGGTGTAGGCGAGTGAAGGCTTTGACTTAATTATTTACCGTCACACAGTCACACAGCAGATATTTTTCCCGAACTTAAATCCATGGCCATGGAAATGAAGGTAGGTTTTCCTGTTTTCTATTCCCTACATTACTTACACGGGGTCACCCTGACCCCAGCTAAACTTCGAAACGTTGTCGCATTGATTCCGTTGACAATTTGACTAAGGGAAAATTCCTGGAGGTACTTTAGGATCTCTAGAATCGGCCCGAATTGGATATTTGATAGAAAATTAAATTCGAGCCTCGTAAAAAATTCGCAAAGCGAAGAACTAAAAAAAAGTCACTTGTTTTACTGAAAGAATCATAATTTTCGCGATTTTTGATACTTTTGGCTGAAAATTTAACTGGGTATTTTCGAGATACCGCGCTTTTTATATGTGGGATTTCACGTCAAATCGAACGGTCGATTTCCCTGGCCCCTTTTGATCTGTTTGCCCTTTTACACAGTGGAAGTACACGTTGAAAGAATCAACTGTAAATTTTTTCAGATTTTACTGACCAAGTATTTTTTTTACTACAGCTGGTCAAATAATCAGCTTTCAGCATTTTTTCGATTCTGCAAGCCGACATAGTGTGAAATCCAGATGAGCAACGAAAAAAGTTCTGATACAAAAGTTTCGCGTCTTTCTTTGAAATTTCTGAAAATAATTTTTGGAATTTTTTATGCCTCGCGAAACTGCAGTTTTGGTGAAAAATCATCGAAAATCTTCAGTAACAAGAAAGTGCCCTGATCGAATTGGCTGAAATTTTTACACAGCATGTCTTTTTCGATGCCCAAAGTTTTCTGAAAATTTCATAGTGGGCCGAGCAGTGGTTCAAAAGATACATCAACAAATATTCGCACAGTGGCGAGAATTCGGCGATTATGAGGTCGCGAAGAAGTTTTTTCGCCCGCAGTTCAGAAATTCAAGGGCGATCGCGAGTACGCAAACAAGAATAATGAATATTGATCTCGAATTTTCGAATCGTGGCCAAAAAAATTGTTTTGGGACCTCATAATCGCCGAATTCTCGCCACTGTGCGAATATTTGTTGATGCATTTTCTGAATCACTGCTCGGCCCACTTTGAAATTTTCAGATAATCTTTGACATTGAAAAGACACGCTGTGTATAAATTTCAGCCAATTCGATCAGGGCACTTTTGAGTTATGAATGATTTACACTAATTTTGTATTAAAACTACACTTGAACGGGGTATCAAAAATCTGATGAAAATACTCTCGAAAAGTTCACAAAACCCCCAAATTTTCGAATTGAAACTTTTTTCATACATCGTTCACGTTTTGAGCTATGTAGGCGCGAAAAAAAAAGGAAGAAAATCAATTTATTCGATGATTTTTCGTAATGGAACGATCAGTCGAAAAAAATCTGCAAAAATTCACAGTTCATCCTTTCAACACGTAGTTTCACTGTGCAAAAGGACAAGCAGATCGAAAGGGGTCAGGGAAAAAATCTCGTTTTTTTGTTCAATTTGCAATGTATGATCCCCCATATTTTCAATGTTGCCTATCATTTCTGGCTCCGGATCTAAATCTCTTCGTGGGAAACTTGTCAGCTTCCTAGTCGACCCAAAACCCCGATTTTGGAGTCGATCTTTCATCTTTTCAAGGAATACCATTCCTGTTTGTATGAAAAATTTCAATATATTTTTAACAGTGTAACAAAAAATTGGGGAAATCGACAATTTCAAAATATAGATGTAGCTCGTATAAAGTACAGTATATTAGTATGTTATCGGAGACTAGGTATATATTATGTACGTTTGACCGTGGGGCCCGAACCGCATATCTGAAATATTCGTATCGTACCACGTAATCAATTATATTTTGTGCTCGTTCATTTCTTCAAATTTAAGAAATGCGCAACAGTCTAGACTAGTGATGGACGAGCCTTCATCGATACACCCAGGTGTCGATGATTCAAATACATATACATCGGTGTAGAGTTGAATTATTCCACGTGATCGCTTAGACCTGACTTATAACTTTTAGATTAGAACGACAGACAATGAATAGTCGCTCACTGATAGGTACGGGATCATCCGCAATTCTGTGATAATGATAAAGAAAAACCTATAGCAATGACTCGGAGTCTTAGAGGTAATTTTTCATATGGCTAATTCAACCAATGTACTCTTCTCAAAACTGAAAGACCAAACACGAAATCCTGGGGATGAAAAAAAGCCGGAGAAATCCCTAAAAAAAGTTCACATGCTAATGAATCTCTGGCGCCTCCCATACGAATGTAACTTTTTTGCGGATGCTATTTTTTTCCAGCCAATATTGTGCTTAAATTTTGACACTCATTTTTCTGATCCAGAAACGGCATGATCAAGATAATCAGGGTTTCGAGGGCGAAGAGGACGCGAAGGTCGAAGCCCTGCCGGACACGCATAAAAAATCTCCGGTAAGATTTTGAAAGGACCATCGCCTTGTTCGGCACTTCGTCAATTGCGTAAATCTGTCATAATTTTTTAAGGAAATATTATCATTGTCATTATTATCACGAGATTCCCTCCCCCCGCCTGCCCCTCTCTTCATTATTGCAAGAGTTTGAAGATCGTTGCTTCCAGCCAAAAGTCAACCCAGAACGAATGCAGTGGGGATCAAGCTGGGAATTTTTAATGTCTTGCATCGCGACCTCCGTTGGATTGGGTAACATCTGGAGGTTTCCTTATACTGCGTATGAAAACGGCGGCGGAGCTTTTCTGATTCCCTATGTTATCGTCCTAATCGTTGTCGGTAAGCCGTTCTATTACCTCGAAGCCGTCCTGGGACAGTTTACCAGTCGATCTGTCGTAAAAGTCTGGGCTATATCACCGGCTATGACAGGTACGTTGATCGTTAGTCGATGATTTGAAATTTTTGACCGGTTCATTACACATCGAAAAATTGACATTTCCAAAAATCACTTGTCGTAAGATTTCAGGAACACGGTTGATCCGATTATGTCTCTCGACGTCTCATTTTCTTCGGAGAGCAATCCTCCATCGTGTGATCGAGGGAAATTGGAAAACAAAATTTTTGAACCAAGTTATCAGCAAAAGACTAACTGACCGTAACTTATCACAGGTCCTTTTTTTCTCAGTTTCCCTCATTCACATGATGGAGAATTGCTCTTCGAAGGAAATGAGACGTCGGGAGACATGATCGAATCAACCGTGTGCCTGAAACCTTACGATAGTGATTCTTAAAAAAGTCAATTTTTCGATGTGTGATGAACTTTGGACACGATACAGACGATATAAGTGTCCTTACTTTCAGGGGTTGGATGGGGTCACGTACTTGCTGCATTTTGGGTCGTGACATATTACTGTTCTCTAATGGCACTGACCTTGTACTATCTATTCGCGAGTTTCCAGTCCGTACTTCCATGGTCCTATTGCCGTGACGAATGGGCTGATATCTGTGTCGATTCAACAGGAGAAAATGACCAGACTCCGATCAACACGACAGCTGAACGGCTAGAAAGCTCTGCCGAATTGTACTTCAGGTGAGAGCATGGAAAAATCTTTCTGAAACCATGACCATTTCACAGGCACCTTATGAATACGAGTGTTTTGTGATATCTAGGAACATCGTCCTGAGAGAAACAGACTCTATTGAGGATGGTATCGGCTATCCTTCCTGGCAATTGAGTCTTTGCTTGGCAGCCAGTTGGCTAGCAATTTTCTTCGTGCAATTTCGAGGAGTTAAGAGTGCCGGCAAGGCAGCGTATTTCCTCGCCCTCTTCCCATATCTGATGATGATCGTCTTACTGATCAGAGCGCTGACTCTGGAGGGTGCGATAAACGGTATTATCTTCTTCGTAACACCCGATTGGAGCAAGCTCTATCAACCGGGAGTGTGGTATGCCGCCATAACCCAGTGCTTCTTTTCTCTGACCGTATGCAAAGGTGCGATCGTGATGTTCTCGTCTTACAACAAATTCCGTCATAACTTGTACAGGTAAAGAAGTACAAGCATCATGACTTCCAAACAACATTCAGCAGCTCGGTCATTCACGGAGACTTTGAAATTCCAGGGACGTCATGATCGTCACGACCCTGGACACGTTCACAAGTTTCATGGCTGGTTGCACGATATTCGGAATACTGGGGAATTTGGCACATGAAATGGGAACTGACGACATCAGCACCGTCGTTCGCGGAGGAACGGGACTTGCCTTCATATCATATCCCGAAGCATTGTCACGATTTCCTGCTGTTCCTCAGCTGTTCGCCGTACTCTTCTTCATCATGATGTTCGTTCTGGGTGTCGGCAGTGGACAGTCCCTGGTCGGTGTGATCTGCAGCGTTATCACCGACCGCTTCACTAACTTCAAGCAGATCTACGTCGCGGGTGTCGTCAGCATCGTAGGCTTCTTCATAGGCCTCGTGTATGTCACTCCGGTAAGATCAACTCGATCACCGATGTCGAAGGCCCAAAAGTCCAGTTTTTGTAAAGCTCGTTGACATTTATCACTGCTTCAGGGAGGACAATGGATCCTTACTCTAGTTGATTACTACGGCGGAACCTTCATCGCGATTATCGTTGGTGTGACCGAAGTTACGACAGTATTTTGGATCTACGGACTCACTAATTTCCTAAATGACGTTGAATTCATGGTCGGATATCGGCCAGGCTTTTACTGGCGTTTGTGCTGGTTGCTGATAACGCCACTACTCATGATCACCGTCCTGCTCTACACGTTTGTCGAATACGAGAACGTTACGTACAACGGTCAATACTTTCCTGACGCTGCGTATGGTGAGTATCAAGTTCGAGCTGCATGTGTACGCCCTAAAAAAAAAGGAGCTCTATCTCTGCAACTAACTTTCGTCTCTCACATGTCTGGTTCTTGTTCAAATTTGGATCTTAGTGATCAGTTTAATTCAATTCAGCCTGTGAATCCTGGACGTTTTTGTCAACTTTTATCACATCGGGAGTTCCATTGTGATTCATCGAAATATCTTCTGAATCAGAACATGGTGGCCACTTTTTTGCGGAAAAAAATTCCCTGACGTTTCCCTGACTTTCCCTGACCTAAATATAATTTTTCCCTGACTGAAATTTGGACGAATTAGAGGTTATTCAAGTATGTAATAATAATGCTCTAAATCCATGGTGAAAGAAAATGATTTTTGAGAATAATTTTGATTGCATAAATGTCGCTGGGGATCTTTTATTCTGTCTTGTTTCGTATGACCATGAAATTCCTTTGCTTTCCTGACTGTTCTTCGGATTCCCTGACATTTCCCTGACTTGCCTGACCATTTTTCGAATTCCCTGACTTTTCCCTGATTTCCCTGTTTTCCCTGACGAGTGGCCACCATGCAGAAGTTTTCAATCTTACTGTGATTTGCAGCATTTGGATGGACCATCTTCGGTGTGGCAATTGTTCAACTGTTTGGATGGATTATCTGGAATTTGTGTAAAAACAAGTCATCGTCCATCAAACTGGTAAGTTGCTCCGAAAGCCATGATCAACTGAAACTACGTGAGCTACTCGTCACGATTATAAAGAACAGAAATTGTGATTCAGTGAAATTTCCGGAAATCAGAGTATGTTGTTTTTGACCGTGAAAAAGAAACCCTTATTTGATTTTCCTTACTGATCGTAAGCATCTCTTTGTTCACTTTCGTGTTTGACGAATTAATATCCCGATTTTTGAACGTACTGTTCTACTGGTAATGGCATCTCTATATGTTCATAATTTTCAGATGGTCAAGAGGGCATTCGCCCCTAGTCACCGATGGGGACCAATCGATCCCAAGGATAATCAAGAGTGGACGGCTTTTTGTGAAGAACGACAACAAAAGCCGCCCGGTGGACTCCGTGATTTCTTCTTCAGATAGGATACACTGTTAAAAATTTCTGTATTGAGTTTCATAAAAATGTATGTGAAGCGATTAACATATACTTTTTGTATACAAAAATTCAACTTTTTCAATACTTGAATATTAATATAACAGTTTTGAAAATTTTGAATCATACAGAATGTTTTGAAAATTCGCCTGAATAGCTACTCATACGATATGAAAATTAGAGTGAGATACGTTGATGATGAGAAAAGCGATTCAGCCCAACCTAGCGACCCTTGTATATTTTTAATCCCACACAAAAACATCGGGGATGTAACAGAAGCCACCAAGTACCCATACAAAGATCACACTTGCTTTGTAAGCGAAAAGTTTCGCGAATATCTGTCGAAAAATAAAGAAGAAAGCCACGCACAGAACGTACCCCTCTAAACTTCCTTGGACTCTTCTGGTCACGAATTCGTCGACTTTGCCCTACTGAAAAAGATATTGTAAAATATTACACGAAAAATTACATAATGAATTACATAAAGTTATGATTGGATTCATGATATGAATTATCATGTAAATTGAGAATGTTGTAGATTATTATGTACTTTATCACATGATTTTTATTCTGACCATTGTTGTACAAATACACATAATTTATTATCTAATTTATATTGTGATGTTTTACATGATCAGATTTTACGATAGAAAAGAAAAAAAGTAAAATTTAGACCGGGGGATTTACGAGTTCCAACTTCTCCGAAGAAACTGGAAATCAATCACAATTATATCAAAGCTTATGAAGCTGAAACCTCGCTATACTACTGTGAAGTACCGTAGCTCAGACGGTAGCGTCACTGCTTGCGAATTCAAAGGACGGTGGTTCGATCCCGACTCAGGGATCCGTTTTTTTTTCTTTTTCTATCATAAAATCTGACCATGACGTAAAACATCCTACGATAAATTAGGTAATAAATTATGTGTATTTGTACAAAATGATGTTTAGAACAAAAATCTTATGATAAAGTACATAATAATTCGTATCGTGAATCCAATCATAACTTTATAAAATTTATCATGTAATTTATTATGTACTTTTTCATGTAATATTTTACAGGATCTTTTTCAGTAGGGTGGTTCTTCAAAAATATAACCACGCGTCGGAAGTCCGCGATTTCGTGTCCAGAAGCGGTCTGCCGTACTCAGATGACCTTTTTCTACTTCCTCACACTCTTCTGGTCACAAATTCGCTGACTGTGGTTCGTCGAAAATATAACCACGCGTCCGAAGTGCGCGATTTCTTGCCCAAAGACGGTGTAAAAATTTCAGCCAATTCCAAGGGGACTTTCTTCATTACTGAAGATTTTCGAAGATTTTTCATCGAAAGTACAGTTTAGCCAGGCACAAAAAATCGCAAAAATTTATTTTAAGAAATTTCATAGAAAGATGCAAAACTTTTGTAGAAGCACTTTTGATATGTCACCTGGATTTTACGCTATAAGTTAACTCGAAAAATCGAAAAAAAAAACGTTACAAGCTGATTATTTGACCAGCTGTAGTGAGAAAATGCTTGGTCAAAAACGTCTGAAAAAAAATCACAGTTGATGCCTTCAATACAAACTTCAAGTGGGTAAAAGGGCGAAATCATCAAAAATGGTGAGGGAAAAAAATTTCGTTTTTCGTTAGATTTGACGTGAAATACCCCTTATATATCATCATTAATCAAATTATGTACTTCTGGTAGAGTAAATTTTATGATGATCGTAAAATGTAAGTCAATATCGATGTGTCAGTACTGCGTACGTCACATAGTCTTAACGTTGCGTGATTGTTAGACTCTTGACCGCAAAGTCTGACACATTGTGCAAGCACTGATGTAAGTGCATATGGAAAATTATTCTGGCAAAAAAGATGCTTTTTCGCACATTTTTTTTTCTACCACACGTTTGCAATGAGAATCGTTTCAATTACTAATTCCATTGTACCTAAAATTTGTGAAACTGGGATTCGCAAATATTTTTTCAAACTAAATGATATTCAAAACCACATTCTGATATAATAGAAAAAAAATCAAGATCATGTAACGAATTCCTCAGGTTTTACATGATTTGAAGATGAAGATCAATCATCTCATACAATTGAATCCCACCCTACTGAAAATTTCCAGGTGGAAATCCATAGAAATGTCAATGGATTTCCATGGAAACGATGGAAACCTATGTAGAAACCATAGAACGTACAGAATCATGGGGAATCCATATGGATGACTTATGGCCGTGCTATAGAAATTCTGGTGGAAATTATATATTAATCTCATGTCCACCCATAGATTTCCCTTCTTGAAATCCATGTGATAGATTCTATGGATATCCAGGTAAATTTGGAGTGGATTCTTGTGGATGTTCCATGGAAATACATGGTTTTACATAGGAATAGCATATAGTATACCTTGCACTGATTTTCCATGGAAACTGTCATAGGAAATCCACTGGATGACTTGTGGTCGTACTATAGAAATCCTGGTGGAAATTATATATTAAATCTCATGTCCACCCATGGATTTCCCTTCTTGAAATCCATGTGATAGAATCTATGGATATCCAGATAAATTTGGAGTGGATTCTTGTTGATGTTCCATGGAAATACATGGTTTTACATAGGAATAGCATAGTATACCTTTCATTGATTTTCCATGGAAATTCGTCGAAACCTTCATAGGAAATCCACTGGATGAATTGTGGTCGTACTATAGAAATCCTGGTGGTAATAATATACTAATCCCATGTCCACCCATAGATTTCCCTTCTTGGAATCCATGTGGAAGAATATATGGATGTCCAGGTAAATTTGGAGTAGATTCTTGTGGATGTTCCATGGGAATACATGGTTTTACATAGGAATAGCATAGTATATCTTGCATTCATTTTCCATGGAAATTCATGGAAACCATCATAGGAAATCCACTGGATGACACATGGAATTTCTACAGGATTGCCATGCAATCCATGAACTATCCACATAGGTATGTTTTATTTTATTTCAAGTGTCCGCCATTAACGATTCAATATGTTTGTGGAATATCCAGGGATATTCAAGTAGCTCGATAGCTCAGTGGTAAGGTAATAGTCTACGGAAATGAGGATCTTGGGTTCAAATCCCCGACTGGGAGTGACTTTTTTTCTGTAAATGCACAAATAACGCCCTATAGGAATCTATAGGTATCTACATAGGAATCCGGACTGAACCACTAGGGAAATCCATGTGATATTCTGAATGGTTTTCCACCTGGATATTTTCAGTACACATAGGAATCCACATTCAAGATACATGGAAACCCATGGAATCTCCTAGATTCCCAGTTCGAAATTCCGATGGGAAACCATGTAGATGTACATAGGAACCCATGGAATCCCATAGATTCCCAGTTCGAAATTCCGATGGGAAACCATGTAGATATACATAGGATTTCCACATGGATTTCCCACCTGGAAATTTTCAGTAGGGCAATTCCAACGTTTTACTGCCCAAATTTAATGATCAAATACTAATCAACAACTAGTTAATTTTCAAGATAAGATATATTTCCAATAACTTCGATATTCAAATAGAATTTGCTTCCTGCCCCATTGACCCTGGCTGTGAAAGATTATTCTCTATTTTCCTTCAGCAAAGGTCATATCACTATCGCGTCTCGCATACGATGTGATATTATTGTCAACGTAGAATTCTATACGAAGAAGACTAAGATAAACAACAGATGACCCTTCCTTCAGTTGAATGACGTGTTACTTTGATTGCATTATTATGATAAATGCAGTCCAATACATTAGAATATGGAATAAGGTGGCACCTAAAATTGTCCCGATTGTTGAAAAACACGGAACATATGTCACATGTCACATGTCACGTTTTAGTCTGCAGGTGTTCAAAGATACCGAAAAATTATGCTGTACCACGTACAACTTTTCATCATCCTCTAATTAGTAGTAGTGTTTTCTGTCGAATTATTATGATTCTATCTGTAATGTTCTTTTGCCCTAAGTCCTGACTTAGGCTACGGCATAAAATAAAAAATCTAATCTAATCATCAAAAGCCGCATAGCGGAGGCCGGAGCAAAACGATCATGTTAGGTTCTGAGCTGATTGGCGTTGCTCAGAAACTCATTATTGCCCGAATAATATTCGTGGTAGTTGTAGAAAACAGTGCATGTCAACAGAAGGACGCAAACTTAAGTATTACGTGTGGTGCCTATGAAAAACTACTTCAGAGACTTCACGTTCTAAGGCGACTGCCATATGTCGATCTCTGTGAACATTCTACCTAATTAATAATCGAAATGTCGTCATTAGCTAAACATTACGATACACCTATAGCTTCAATTCAGTGTGCAAACTTTTTTTCTTCGGGACTTTTTTGCGGCGAAAAATTACATTTAGTTTAGGTTATGCAATTGGGGCAAAATGATCACCACTATCATGCACTATCCTGCACTATCATGGTGATCATTTTGCGTTGGAAAACAATTCCTGTGAAACTAACTAAGAACCGACTGTAAGAATACATAACTGTGCAAAAACCATATAATAATAATTCGCTTGAAGAAACAGTTTAGTACTAAATATTAAACTTTTAAACCCAGATGTACATAGTTTTCTATATTGAAATTAAGGGATCATTTTGCCCCGCACTGTGCGACAAAATGATCCATTGTCACTGGTGCATAGCAAGTCATACAATCTGAAAAAAATTCAACAATGTAGCCGAAGGATGGTACAATCCATGGCCTTTTAAGTAAATAGTTTAGACTATATAGTCATTTTTCCCTTAGGGGGATCATTTTGCCCCGGTCTCCCCTATACTTCGTTATTCTCTAGACACGCTGATAGCTGTTGAAAAATACCTATTATCAGCATGTATGTCATTACGTTACTGCTGTATAGACTGATTGTGAGAGGAGAAGAGCGTTGGATCTTGTGTAGACTCAAGTGTGACCCATGCGATGGCACGATCAATCAGTCGTGAATGTTGTAAGCAAAGCCAATTCTGACAAACAGCGTTTTAACACCGGTATCGACAGTCAACGTACGATTCTTGCCGGTGTAAGTTCACAATCATCGATCTGCAGTAATTATTCGTTCTCCACTTCAGCATGGCGAAGCTCCTGGTCTGCATCGTCTTACTCTTAAGCTCTGTTGGGGCTCTGAAGATTCTTGGGATTTCAACGCTTCCATCCCCCTCGCATCACTTGTGGTTCGCTCATCTGATGAGAGGATTGGCGAAAAAAGGACATCACATTTACGCGCTTAGCTCAGAACCCACCGAAATCGAAGGGGACGAAGTGACGAAGAGCCACATCACGTCGTTTGTACGTTACTTCAATTCTTCCATGTGTCATTGTCCATTTCGTTCGTTTCATTTCTTCGCAGCTCTTCGAAGGAGTCCTCGATAAGTTCCGGCAAGCCATATTGTACGATGTGTCAGCACGGTCGCATATCAGTCCGATAGAGCTGAGTCAATTCGTCTACAGAGTTTCGAACGACTTCTGCAGGCACCAGATAAAGACGGAAGGAGCTAAACAAGCCCTGGAATTGGTGAAAAATAACGAAATCGATGTCATCCTACAGGACCTGACCTTTGGCCAGTGCTTTTATGGACTGTGGGAGGTGAGAAGACGAGAATTTCACATGTTCTAAGTCCTTCTGATGTCAATCCGCTTCTTTGGTCTTCAGATCGCCAAGGGACATCCGGCGATCGTCGGATTCACGCCTTTCGGATCACCAAATTGGGTGAAAGACGTGGTCGGCGGTCAAAATTGGCCGGCGATCAAACACTTTCCCAATGTTCGAGCGCTGCCTTCGACTCTGTGGGAGAGAACTTGGAACTTTGTTTACTACGAGGTTGACGATGTTCTCAGAAAATTCTACTACATGCCGTTGCAGCAGGAACTTGCGGAGGATTTTATCGGGACTAAGATGAACAGGTCGATTACGCAAGTTGAGAAAAGCGTGAGCGTCATGCTCACAAACTCTCATGCGGTACTAGAACCGGGAATATTTCTGCCCCCGAACGTGATAGAAGTCGGAGGACTCCACGTCGGAGATCCAAAGCCGCTGCCTGAGGTGATTAGAAGCTGAATACATTTTTTGGAATTAATTAACAGTCATTCTTATTATGAATTCTGGAATGTCGAAAACTAACGCTCATAACGACACTCAAATGGACTCTCAATTCCATGATCATTTCGTACTCCAACTTGGGAGTTGACACTAAAGTTGAGCAAAAACCCTGAATTACCATATCAACCCTCAACTTGAGAGTTGAGCCTCAACTCGAGGGTTAACTCTCAACTCGAGAATTGAGTCCCAACGCTTAAGTTGAGAAAACAAGCTTAGAGAACCTTAATAAGTGAGAAGTACGACTCTGATTATAATTTCAAGTGTTATTCATCAGGGTTTTATGATCCGCACTCGAAGATTCAGGGAGCACAATCGATAGTAGAGTGAGCTGACTATTCGATCTATTGTGTTGAAAATGGATACAGTCAATTGGAAGTAATATCTTCAACATTCGGTGGATCAAAGAACTCGATACATATAACCAGTGTTGACACCGGTGTGGACATATTGGTTATATATATTGAGGTTTGATTGGCTCACAAATATTTCCAAAAGTCTCGTACCACTTGAAGTTGAGAGTTTTTTCTAAACATTCTGTGTTGATTGCTACCTTCGAGAATCAACGCGCAGATTCTGAGTGTTTAATAATGAGGGTTGGACACTCGATATGAAAGTGTTGACCCTCTATGTTCAAGATCAGAACTTGAAGTTGAGAGTTGATTCTCAACTTCCCGAATTAATCCTCAACCTTCAGCGTTGATCCTCAACTTTGAGGATTCACACTCGATAAGCAAGTGTTTACACCCAACGATCGAAGGTCTACTCTCAACGTTAGGAGTTGACATTGTAAAATTGAGAATCAACACCCAATTTTGAGAATCTACACCAAAAAATCGAGTGTTTTTTCCGTAAGGGAAGATGAATAATTCACCGTTTTTGAATACTTAAAAAAGGATATCCAAAGATTTCTCGACGGAGCCGAACACGGGGTTGTCGTGATATCGATGGGAACCAATATCCAGAGCAGTACCCTGGGTCCGAAGAAGCTGGAAGCAATCGTCGGAGCCCTTGGTCAGCTGAAACAGCGGGTTTTGTGGAAGTTTGAAACTGACGAGTTGAAGAACAAGCCGGATAACGTTATGGTCAAGAAGTGGCTTCCGCAGAGCAGCATTTTGGGCTAGTATTCCGAAATCTAATCATACTCTTCACTGGCTCATTTTCATTCCATTTTCATCATAGAACGAATTCGTCTATCGTTTAAAACCGGGAACTCAGGGAAAAGTCAGGGAATGCGATAAATGGTCAAGGAAAAGTCAGGGAATGTCATTTCAGTGAAATTGTCACCACCATGTCTTCAAGGTTACGAATCTCCGAACTCTTTTCTCGTTTGTTCCCCAGCTCATCCAAAGGTTCGAGTCATCTGGACCCATGGGGGTCTTCTGAGTGCTCAGGAGGCAGTTTGGCGCGGAGTCCCATTGGTCGGAATGCCTTTCTCCTTGGATCAGTATTCAAACATTGATACGCTGGTTAGAAAGGGAGTCGGTTTGCGACTGGACTTCGGATCCCTCTCGTCGAAAACTATCATCGAAACATTCAACAAAATCCTCAACGATCAAAGGTGAAGAATATAAAGATACAAAAACGAAACATCCGATCAATTATATCCTTTCAGCTATTCACTCCGAATGAAGCAACTTTCTCGAGAGTACAGAGACAGACCGATGTCTCCGCTCGATCTGGCGATATGGTACATCGAATATGCCTCACGTCATCCCCGAGGGCCGCTGGCTTCTCCGGCCAGAGATATGAGCAGTGTGAGCCTCAACCTTATCGACGTCTACGCCGTATTGGGTGCAGTTGGTCTTTCGATATTGTTGCTCTTCTGGATCCTCGTCAGGATTCTTGTCAATTTATTCCGTTCAAAGCAAAAAAACCAAGAAGGATCAAAAATTAAATGGATTTGATTGATCGATCGCTAGAATACGACCCAGTGGAAATCATCGAAAATTGTACAAATATGTCGGAAAGTGTAAAGAAAAATATGAGAAAAAACGTTGAAAGTTGATTATTTGACCAGCTACAGTGAGAAAGTGTTTGGGCAGAAAATTCTGAAAAATCAGCCTCAGGTAGTGCTACACTGGCTACGTGTTCCTTTCGTTCCTTACGTAATCCTTTCAACGTGCATCTTTTTCGATTGTGTAAAATGGTAAACAGGTCAAAAGGGCTCAGGGAAATCGACCGTTCGATTTGAGGTGGAATTCCTGATGAATAAAATGTAATGCATGGACCAATAAATCACTAAATTAACAATGATTATAATAATTTGAGTGGGAGTCGATAGGCACGGGTCGAGGATTATCAGAACATGAGATAACGGAGCCGTTTACTTTTGGCACTTCTCATCATCGCACGTAGTTATTCCGAAGTCTGTCTACGACTATGAGATTTTCACTCAAATTACAATGTTTAATGATCTGAATAAAAAATTGTCACTGTATCATCCTGCCTTATTTTCCAAATAGAATTCGATACCATGATGACTTTTGATACTTCCGATGGACGGTTTTTGACAGTGAGGCTTGACGAGCTTGATCTTTTCGAAATAGTATCACAAGACGGAAAGAGCAAAAGGTCCCTTAGTCTTCGATTAGGCTGTAGTCACTTCGTGCACGATATATGCTTCAAGATATGATGAGCCATTCAGCTCAATGCCCGAAGCGCTCACAATCTCACAAAGTTGTCTTCTTATCGGTGCGGCTAGCAGACGTTCTGTAATTCTTCTATGGAACACTATCAGTTGGCTTCGTACAGTTATGAGCTAACGTACAATGAAGTTTCCTAACCAACAGACGAGTGTGTAATGTGTGTTGTGCGTGAATTGACAACAAATATCCAAGGTATCGGAGCAATCACACACTAATCATGTGGCGATTACATTAGCTAATAATAGGGATCGAATTATGTTTCAATGGAAATAACTCGCGATCGACGACTGCTACGTCGAAAATAGCTATGTACAAAAATTAAGGTCACATAATTTCCTACAAAAAAGTGTTTCACATGTTTTGTCGTGGGAGCAACGGTTGTGGCGCTAGGCGCGCCCGAAATTCCGATAAAATTAGCGCGCTAGCAATTGATGTGGTGGAAATTTTGTATTGCAATTTCGGGCTTTTCCGTTGCTTCCACGACAAAACATGAAGAGCACTTTTTTTGTAGAGTATTTTGTCAGCTCTATATTTGTAATCAACTATTTTTCACGTAGTTCGCGTAGTTCGCGAGTTATTTCCATTAAATCATGAAAGGTCGTAAGCGCCATTATACGACTTTTTCCCGTTTCTAATGACAGAAGGGCGAACAATTTTCTTTTTTTTCGGATTTTGACTGACAACGTTCGATGCCGTTCGAATAAAATCACTTTATGTATGCATTGTCACTACTTTTACCCATTTTCAAAGAAAAATCAAACTAACGAACTGAAATAAAAAAAAATAATAAATATTATTCGCTCTTTTTGCATGAATGTTTCAAAACTTGGAAATTTCAATAGATCTTGGCGTTTTGAGTGTTTTCGAAGCGATACGCGAAAACAAAATTTTTTTCGCCCTTCTGCCACCAAAATCACATTTTTAGCGCTTACGACCTTTAGCCATTAGACACGCGATATAATATATATATTCTGGAAGACGACGAGACTCAACCATTCCAAGGACACTCATCATCAATTCCTTTAACATTTGAACCTTATGACTGCAAATCTGTTACTTATACCTCTTAAATCGCGTAGCTCAGGTGGTAGCGTCACTGCTTCCGCATGTAACCGATGTGGGTTCGATTTCTGTTCAGAACAAATTTTTTTTATATTTCGTGACATTTGATCATTTGAGTCAAATAATAAGTCCTGAAATGTATTCTGTATCTGCTGGAATGTAATAAACGTTGTGTCAAAAATTAAGTCACTATTGTTACCCACGTGGATACACGGGTGCCTAATTGTGATGCTTTTAGTCTTCGAGATGCAACGTTTGCTGCTCCTGACCGTGTCGTGTCTCCTGACATGTTCGTCTTCAGTTTCGGCGTTGAATGTCCTTGGGATCTCGACCCTCACTTCACCCTCTCATCACATGTGGTTTACGGAGCTTCTAAAAGGCTTGGCTCTAAATGGACACCAAATCTACGCTCTTGCTCTCGAACCGACAGAGATTCAGGGAGATGGACTGACCGAGAACCAGACCCAGTCATTCGTAATCACTACCCTCGACTATTTAGATCGGTTCCTGAAAACAGCAAAACATTTTTCACGGTTGGTCTCTTCTTCCTTCGAACCTAGGTCTTCGAGGGAATTATGGATGAAACTCACCAAGAAGATATCTTCAATCCTGTCGAATGGTCAAGAATGAGTCCGATTCAGACGGCCTGGTTCATTCACGGTTTTTTGAACGAGGTGTGCGAGGCGCAGACTGCTACCCAAGGGGCGAAACAAGTCTTGGAATTGGTTAAGAAGACTAAAATCGACGTCATTGTCCAGGATCTGACGGGCTCACAGTGTTTTTACGGACTGTGGGAGGTAAGGTTACCATGTTTTCTATTCTTTCGCTTGCTTCCGATTACGAGGAAAGCCTTCCTGTGTCGAAAGACTCGTTCCAAGTTATTCTAATCTGACCTCATTTTGTGTCCGATTTGAGGTCGCCAAAGGGAATCCTGTAATCGTTGGATTCACTCCGTTCGGGTCACCTAATTGGGTGAAAGATGTGGTCGGAGGTCAGAATTGGCCGGCAATCAAAAACTTTCCTTATTCTCATCACGCACCGCCTTACACATTGTGGGAGAAAACTTTGAATGTTGTTCACTTCGAGACGGAGGATCTCTTGAGACGGTACTACTACATGCCCAAACAGCAGAAAATAGCAGAAAAATATGTTGGACAAAAGATGTCCAGTTCTATTCATGAGGTAGAGAGGAAGATCAGTGTCGTGCTGACCAACTCCTATCCTGCCTTAGATCCGGGGACGTTTTTACCTCCGAATGTGATCGAAGTCGGCGGTCTTCATGTTCGAGATCCAAAACCACTGCCTGAGGTCAGAATCGAGAAGAATTTATTTTGAGGAAGGAAAGGGGAGAAATCACATGAAGACAGAAGTGTTGATTGTTTTTTGCTTCTCAAACAGGACATCAGAGATTTTCTCGACGGAGCTGAACACGGAGCGATCGTAATGTCTTTGGGATCCCAGATACAATTCAGCAGCTTGGCTCCAGAGAAGTTAGAAGCTATCGTGGCTGCACTTCGTCAGCTCAAGCAGCGTGTTTTGTGGAAATTTGAATCAAACGACTTGAAGGACTGTCCGGAAAACGTTATGATCAAGAAGTGGCTTCCACAGGGCGACGTTCTCGGCTAGTATTTTAGGCTCTAGACATACTTTAGTCCCTGCTCAGTCATTAATCATTCTTGTTCTATGTCATCATTCGGGTGAATCATTGATCGTTATTTTAGTCGACTGCAAATTTCGCAATCGGTAGAAGCGACTATTCTATGGTTAACGGTATAACCTGATGCTCGATGCTCTGGAATCATCGATTCAGAACCTTCTTCAACGTCAACAAATCTCTGAACTTCTGTTCATCTCCGCACAGCTCATCCGAAGGTCAGAGTTCTTTGGACTCATGCGGGTCTCCTGAGTATCCAGGAAGCTGTCTGGCGCGGAGTCCCAGTCGTCGGGATGCCATTCTTCATAGATCAGCGCTACAACATTGATCTGTTGGCGAAGAACGGTGTCGGTTTGCATCTCGACTTCGAATCCCTCTCAGAGAAATCGATCCTTCAAGTATTGGACAGAGTCCTCACCGATCGCAGGTAACGAAGAAAACCAGAACCTGTAAATTACTCGGCAATTCTTCACTTCACCTGAATCCAAACCATTCGATCGATAAGTTTCTTCCAGCTTTGCTCTCCGGATGAAGCAGCTTTCCGTCGAATATAGAGACAGACCGATGTCTCCGCTCGACCTGGCCGTCTGGCACGTCGAATACGCCTCGCGTCATCCCCGAGGACCACTCGCTTCTCCAGCCAGAAAAATGAATCGTGTGCAGGTGAATCTTTTAGACGTCTATCCCGTTTTGGGGGTCGCCATCATCTCGATCTTCTTGGTCTTCTGGATCCTCATCACAGCTTGTGTCAACCTATTTTCGCCAAGGAAAAAAACTAAGACCTCTTAGCGAACTGAATGCGTATACAATTATTGAACTGTGTCATGTAAGGGCATTAGATGACATGTCTGTTTATGGATTAGGATGACTTTCCAGAAATTTGGCTTCCAGACTTCTCTCTACGTCATATCGAACGACAGTAGGGACAGGGTTGTATGATAAATTCACACTTGAAGGTCTCTGATTATCATTCTCTGCAGCTACCACTGTGAATTTCTATTTCATTTAGCCTAACGATACAATTACTCGTCTTCTCATTGCAGCCAACATCTTTTTTCTCCTCCAAATTACTTTATTTAAATTATTTTTTCGAGCAAGAGTAATGAGAATAATTAAGGTGGAGAAAAAAATGACGAAAATGTGCCAGAGGAATCAGAAAAGCTGCCTCATATCAAACACTGAACAGTAATGCTGAAAGTATTGTGTTCTGATGAACAGGATCGAGGCGAAACTGTCATTTGAATAGAAATTAATGATTTGAATCGTAACCATGTTTTGTATTTTGGACTTTGAATACAATTTGTTAAGCATGTAGTTTCGAGCTTACATCTGCCATCAAAGCCAGGTTCCAGGTGGCAGCAGGGGGCTTAGCCACCAATATGGCGGCGTTACTGACACATATGATTCAGTAATAGCATACAAATGTTCTGGAACGCCGCCATCTTGCTGGCTAAGCCCCCTGCTGCCACCTGGAACCTGGCTTTGGGTGATAGACTCAGTAATTGCGTGTGAATATTTACCTGACCTTAATGTCGGACCCTCGAACTGAATCGTGGTGCGAGTCGAGAGTCGAAAATGTCACTCATCAATTCAGGAGCGAAGTGAAAATTCGCCGGGGACCCTGAGGTGGATACACTCGTTCGTTCCAGGGATGACGATTATGATGATGATAGATTGAAATATTTCAGTGACTTTGCCTGAAAGCGGACACAGCAGGATCACCTTGTTGAAAAGTGACGTCATGATTCTAATTATTTCGTATATTTCATGCGATTTCGTCATTTTTACGTATAACTGAAATATATTAGCATATGGAGGGGATTCCACGACAAATCGACCGAAAAGGCGAGATTTTTCCCCGACCCTTTTCGATCTGCTTGTCCTTTTGCACGGTCAAACTACATGTTAAAAGGTTGAACTGTGATTTTTTTCAGATTTTTTCGACTCATCATTCCATTATGAAAAATCATCGAATAAATTGATTTTCAATTTTTTTTTTTTTTATTATTATTTTTCACGCCTACATAGCTCAAAACGTGAACGATGTGTGAAAAAAGTTTCAATACGAAAATTTCGGGTTTTCTTGTTAACTTTTCAATAGTATTTTCATCGGATTTTTAATACCCCGTTCAAGTGTGGTTTTAATACAAAATGAGTGTAAATCATTCATAACTCAAAAGTGCCATAATCGAATTGGCTGAAATTTATACACAGCGTGTCTTTTTCAATGCCAAAGATTGTCTGAAAATTCCGAAGTTGGCCGAGCAGTGGTTCAGAAAATGCATCAACAAATATTCGCACAGTGGCGAGAATTCGGCGATTATGAGGTCGCCAAACAATTTTTTTGGCCACGATTCCAAAATTCAAGATCATGATTCATTGTTCTTGTTTGCGTACTCGCGATCGCCCTTGAATTTCTAAACCGCTTGCGAAAAAACTTTTTTGCAACCTCATAATCGCCGAATTCTCGCCACTGTGCGAATATTTATTGATGTATCTTTCGAACCACTGCTCGGCCCACTATGAAATTTTCAGACAACTTTTGGCATTGAAAAATACATACTGTGTAAAAATTTCAGCCTATTCGAATGGGGAACTTTTTTTTTACTGAAGATTTTCGATGATTTTTCACCAAAACTGCAGTTTTGCGAGGCACAAAAAATTGCAAAAAATTATTTTCAGAAATTTCGAAGAAAGACGCAAGACTCTTGTACAGTCCAACCTCTCTATAGGGCCGCCCAGGCCCCCAAGGGCAAGAGTTTTTCCAGGAACTGAGGTACCCCCACTTTGCCATCTTCGCTAGTCGCACGACTCGTCTTTCGTCTCTTTCTCGAGCTCACGTTACGTGGTAGAGTGGGGGAACGCTGCGAGCGAGAAATAGGGGAACCGGCTCTATTGGGAGGGGCCTTATAGAGAGGTCGGACTGTATAAGAACTTTTTTCATCGCTTATCTGTATTTCACTCTATGTTGGCTTGAAAAATCGAAAAACCGTTAAAAGCTGATTATTTGACCAGCTGTAGTAAAATAATACTTGGTCAGAAGAATCTGAAAAAATTCACAGTTGATCCTTCCAACGTGTACTTCCACTGTGTAAAAGGGCAGACAGACCAAAAGGGGTCAGGGTAATCGACCGTTCGATTTGACGTGAAATCCCCCATATATTTGTTCGGAATTGCATCTGGAATTCCGCTAAGAATCTATTTTTTGGGATTTAGTTCCGTGGACTGAGATATTTGGATGTGGTCTTAGTGTCGGTAAAAATCGATTATAGCACCCCTTAACCTGCGGGGTAGTTAAAATTACAGAATTGCGATTGAAGAGGGAGTATTAAATTGTCGAACTTATTTATTCATTGCCGATAAAATTTATCCGCATGCCCGTATACCCGAGAGTGCGGTAACTCAATCCACTTAATTGATTGAATCACACTACGGTATCTACAGCCTCCTAGGATCCTCCTCGACCGACACTCGGTAAAACAGATCACATGGATGTTCTGATGAGATGAAATTTATCACGTGACGTCTCCATTCGATTTTAGCCAAAAGGAAAAAAGTACACGAATTTCTGTCTCAAATTGATCCTCATTTTCATTTTGACTTCAATATTTGATCAGTTATTGATTTTTATTTAATTTTTTTGAATTTGCGTTTTTCTCTGTTTTCTTTATGCGAAACTCCAATTTCGGTGCAAAAAATAACAACAAACATCAATGAAAATTGGTAGTCGAAGTTATTTTTATTTGAAAAATTTGAAAACCTGTGGTTGAATATTTTTCAAAGACAACTTAGAACTACTGTGAATTGAATCAATGAAATGTTCAGAATAGAATCTTTTGAACAAAATTCAATAATTTTTTTCGTGAGATGTTAGAATCCCTAAAAAAATTTATCACCTGTAAACTGACTAAATTTAATATTGGAAAGCAGTTTTCTTTATAATTTAGCGTTTCCGTTACATTTAAAAAATTGTTATAGCGATTAAAGTCATTTTTTGTTCAAGCATTAAAACTTTGTATGAAATAACAAGTGTATTTTCCAGTCTGCAGTCCAGATAACTCTGGGCCGGTCTCGAAATAAGATAACCCAGTGTCCATACAACGTAGGATTTCGTGTCGTTCGTTAAATTTCACAGTCCTCTGGTTATAGGCGGTCTAATTACACCACGTATTTTTTAATACCGTGAGAAAAAGGGCAAACAAACGGGGATAAAGAAAAAAAAACTGTTGGTACAGACTATCATGTAACATGAAAGAGAAATGTACGTAAACCCAGTATTTGGACAAACTGGATGAAGCATCAAAGCTGTTAATCGTTACAACTCGGTGATTTTCATTGGCTTCTATTAAATTCGTTCGGTTGAGAGCAGGGCAAATATTAGACGCGTCGATAAGTGGAGGTGGGTCTGGGTGACTGATGAGATATACACGATTTTTCCATTACGTTATAAAATCTATCAACGATCAAGATACTATAGTGTTATAACTATACGCTCGAACTGATTGACTTTTCTGAACTAGAATCCACCTGTTACTTCAACCTCTTCCTTTCATTTCACCAACGCAATTCAATAATCGAAGCAATCACTTCAGATTAATAGGATCTGAACAACTGTTTTACCGGCAGAGACGAGTTTCTACTTATCGACATGGTTCGAGTTCTGTTTCGATTATTATGCGTTATCCTCTTTCTTTCATTTCACCAGCGCAATTCAAAAATCGAAGCAATCACTTCAGAGTAATAGAATCTGATCGACTGGTTTACCGGCAGAGATGAGTTTCTACTTATCGACATAGTTCGAGTTGTGTTTGAATTATTGTACGTTACCCTCTTCCTTTTATTTCACCAGCGCAATTCAATAATCGAAGCAATCACTTCAGTTTAATAGGATCTGAACAACTGTTTTACTGGCAGAGACGAGTTTCTACTTATCGACATGGTTCGAGTTCTGTTTCGATTATTATGCGTTATCCTCTTTCTTTCATTTCACCAGCGCAATTCAAAAATCGAAGCAATCACTTCAGAGTAATAGAATCTGAACAACTGTTTTACCGGCAGAGATGAGTTTCTACTTATCGACATAGTTCGAGTTGTGTTTGAATTATTGTACGTTACCCTCTTCCTTTTATTTCACCAGAGCAATTCAAGAATCGAAGCAATCAGTTTAATAGGATCTGAACAACTGTTTTACCGGCAGAGACGAGTTTCTACTTATCGACATAGTTCGAGTTCTGTTTCGATTATTATGCGTTATCCTCTTTCTTTCATTCCACCAGCGCAATCAAAAATCGAAGCAATCACTTCAGAGTAATAGAATCTGATCGACTGGTTTACCGGCAGAGATGAGTTTCTACTTATCGACATAGTTCGAGTTGTGTTTGAATTATTGTACGTTACCCTCTTCCTTTCATTTCACCGGACCAATTCAACAGTCGAAGCAATTACTTCAGATTAATAGGATCTGAACAACTGTTTTACCGGCGGAGACGAGTTTCTACTTATCGACATGGTTCGAGTTCTGTTTCGATTATTATGCGTTATCCTCTTTCTTTCATTTCACCAGCGCAATTCAAAAATCGAAGCAATCACTTCAGAGTAATAGAATCTGATCGACTGGTTTACCGGCAGAGACGAGTTTCTACTTATCGACATAGTTCGAGTTGTGTTTGAATTATTGTATGTTACCCTCTTCCTTTTATTTCACCAGAGCAATTCAAGAATCGAAGCAATCACTTCAGTTTAATAGGATCTGAACAACGTTTTTACCGGCAGAGCCGAGTTTCTGACTTATCGACATAGTTCGAGTTGTGCTTCAATTATTCCGCGTCTTTTGGTGGCAACAATCAGCCCAGCTTTATGGGGAAGTGCAGAATCACAGTGAATTCACAAAAAAGTGAAATACACCGTAGCGAGGCAAAAAACTTAATCAGGGTTTCAGGCTGATCATAATCAAATCCGGTGATTGCTCACCCGCTGTGACCAAGCACGGGCAAACTTTGCGGGTTGATCAGTCGATTCCCGCTGTGCGAGGTTTGGCCTAGTAAAACTAGGGCCTGCAGGAGCTGGAGTCAGGCGTTGGAACGTAACTTCTTCACGGCTTTATGTGTGACGTATCAATTAGATCGAGGAATCACATGAATAAATTATTCAAGATTAAGATCAATCCGTCGGTATCGGTTCTGCGATCCTACGAGCTGGAAATGAAATTCTTGGATCTTACTCTAATGGCAAAACAGTCTTTGAGGTTAAAGTATATTTTTCAAGACAGTTTTGATACCTCGATTGGCATCGGAAGTAAAATGCTGAGGTCCTTTCTCAACGAAAAGCTTGCCACTAGAGTTTTGGATCAATGAAGAGATACAGCTGAAAAAATGAGGATAAAGCAGGGACTAAAGATAAGAGAGAGAAATATTTTACCGTGAAATATCGTTAGATCCTACGCGGATGGTAAAACAGCGAATGAAATCATAGATCATTTACGAAACTTCCTTTTAACAATGAACACGTGTTTGCTTCTTTCGTAAACTAAAATCTTCATAGTTTTCCTCGATGACAAGCTTCTCATGAAGATTGTAGCAACGAAGAGGTGAAATAAGATCCTTCGATCTTCCTCTGATGGTAAAACAGTGGTAAAAATCTTAGATCATAACCGTAACTGTTCTTCTAAAAATCAATTCTAGTTCAGATTGTTTGAAAACTACACTGTTAGAAAAAGTTGCGGTGTAAGACGGCCCGGAGTAGAGGTTAAAAGATTTGGTGTTGATTATGACACTATTTTAGTGGTAGAAACGACCCCGGCCATGTTGTAAATGGGAAAACTGGTGTCACTTTGGCCCTTGTGACGCGATTCACCGAGATTAACACCTCTTGGAGTACTACACGGAGAAAAAGGAGCGGTTCCTGTAGCTGATTGAATACATATTTGCATGAACATAACCTATAACAGCTATGGGAGCCATGCTGTCAGTTACTGCAACCTACCGTATAGCTCCCACAACTATACTCCGGCTCCCACAGCTATACTCTGCACTCCTGTAGCTGGACAACACACTGTTATGACCTGATTGTAAGCTACAGAAGCCAGAAATCTGGCTGTCACAACCACTCCTTTTTCTCCGTGTAGCTACACCGATAACGGAGTAAATTCACTTGCGTTCCAAAATCGGTGTCCGAATTGACACCGAAAATAGTCTATAGAAGTCCACACCATTAGGTTTCAATTTGACACTTTTTGGTGCTGAATGGCACCGATCGGTGTTATGTTATCCGATCCCCTCAAATCGGCAATAATCAATTTGTTTATTTCATTCTTCTATACTTCTAAGAACGTACGCGACGTGGTCAAACAAACATCTGAGATGGTGGTTATAATGTATGTTTTTGAACAAGTCATTGTCCATGGTGCAGAAATCATGTACCGAAAAGTTGCAAGCTAAGCTATCCGGCCGTATAGCGTAGTGGTTAGGGCGTGCGACTAGTAATACAAACAGCGGCGAGCGTTCCGGGTTCAAACCCCGTCTAGGTCTTAGAAATGCGAAAAAACTTACAGCGATCTCAATATGCGTTTTAATTGACATCCGTACTGAAAAACAAGTTAGGGATAGCCTTCAACACCTAAAATACCAATAAAAAGCAAAAACTCTACCTAATTTATTGATTTTTTTTTTTCATTAGATGGGAAAACACTGTTTCGGAGGCCGAAAAGATCACACCGTTCAGTGCAAAGCTGCACGGTGTATTTTCTTCTAACACCGTTTGGTGTGCATTAACCTCGCGAATTCAACACCGCAATTTTGTTACTATTGAATGTAATCGGTGTCGACCGTAATTAACAACTTACGGTGTTGTTGCATATGAACCATCTCGGTGTTGAACCACGGTGTAGCCTGGTAACACCAGGAATTTTACAATGTGCCACTACACCAAAATCGGTGTGGACTTCTATAGACGTCGGTGCGGTGTTAGATCGGTGTCAGTTTTAACACCGGTTTTCTAACAGTGTAGAATCTTGACAGTTTTCTTGGTCACAAGCTTCTCATCAAAATTGCGGCAATTAATAAAAACATATGAAATAAGATCCTTCGATCTTCCTCTGATGGTAAAACAGTGGTAAAAATCTTAGATCATTACCGTAACTTTCTTTAAAAAATCAATTCTAGTTCAGATTGTTTGAAAACTAGAATCTTGACAGTTTTCTTGGTCACAAGCTTCTCATCAAAATTGCGGCAATTAATAAAAACATATGAAATAAGATCCTTCGATCTTCCTCTGATGGTAAAACAGTGGTAAAAATCTTAGATCATTACCGTAACTTTCTTTAAAAAATCAATTCTAGTTCAGATTGTTTGAAAACTAGAATCTTGACAGTTTTCTTGGTCACAAGCTTCTCATCAAAATTGCGGCAATTAATAAAAACATATGAAATAAGATCCTTCGATCTTCCTCTGATGGTAAAACAGTGGTAAAAATCTTAGATCATTACCGTAACTTTCTTTAAAAATCAATTCTAGTTCAGATTGTTTGAAAACTAGAATCTTGACAGTTTTCTTGGTCACAAGCTTCTCATCAAAATTGCGGCAATTAATAAAAACATATGAAATAAGATCCTTCGATCTTCCTCTGATGGTAAAACAGTGGTAAAAATCTTAGATCATTACCGTAACTTTCTTTAAAAAATCAATTCTAGTTCAGATTGTTTGAAAACTAGAATCTTGACAGTTTTCTTGGTCACAAGCTTCTCATCAAAATTGCGGCAATTAATAAAAACATATGAAATAAGATCCTTCGATCTTCCTCTGATGGTAAAACAGTGGTAAAAATCTTAGATCATTACCGTAACTTTCTTTAAAAAATCAATTCTAGTTCAGATTGTTTGAAAACTAGAATCTTGACAGTTTTCTTGGTCACAAGCTTCTCATCAAAATTGCGGCAATTAATAAAAAGATACGAAATAAGATCCTTCGATCTTCCTCTGATGGTAAAACAGTGGTAAAAATCTTAGATCATATCCGTAACTGTTCTTCTAAAAATCAATTCTAGTTCAGATTGTTTGAAAACTAGAATCTTGACAGTTTTCTTGGTCACAAGCTTCTCATCAAAATTGCGGCAATTAATAAAAAGATATGAAATAAGATCCTTCGATCTTCCCCTGACGATAAAACAGGGATTAAAATCGACTTCTGAGTTCATGTGACGATAATCTGTTCATATTTCGATATCGTCGAGCGGATTGTTCGTGCGGATCTTTCCTTATGTTCGTGTTTTTTCGAATTTTTCAGATCTCTGGCTCTTCTTTTGCTCTTCGAAAAGAAGTTTTTTTTTTAGAAAAGTCACACATGGAAAAAAATTGAAAAAAAAGATTAGAAATCTTGAAACTGTGTCGGTTATTATTTTTGCTCCAAAAGCGTCGATTGCTGCAGGGTGCAGGGAGACTGTCTGTTAGGTGAAGGACTCCGGTGTCAAGTGATAAGGAAACTGGGTTTGCATTCCGGTTGATTTATCCTAAATCCTGACCCGTCGTTCGGTGCGCAGTTGGCACAGTCCCGTGGGACGTTTTCGCGAATCTCGAGATACAAGAAGCTGCATAAGATATGCAGGATAGAAAGGAGAACTTTTGTAGAATAAGAACAATCCGAGTTCTTGCGTCTACATGGCTGTTCCACTATTATAACGAGCATCTCGATCTTCACGGTGCAAAGTACAGTAAAATCGTTCTCAAAAGATAGCTTATACCTACTTGGTGGATTCAGGGGGACAAATTCTCAGCAAAAATATCAATAATTGCAGGAGTTTTCGCACTCTAGAGCCCATTTATAATGAGATAAAATTACCGTCTCGAAATCCGTCGAATAATAATGTCTCTAAGCTTGACTCAATTAGTTTTTGCTCATCAAACAAGGTCGACTGAAGTAAAATTAGCCACCGCCATCGGAAATAATCAAATATTGTCTCTCTAGAATCTAATGAATTCAATTTTCCTCATCTTCTATTTTGTCGACTTGTTTGACCACTGAGAAAGTAATCATTTTATCTGCACATTTCCGAAATCTGGAATTGGGAAAACTGGAAGATCCATATTTTCAGGAAGCATAATAAACAACAAGATTGTAAAAAAGAAAAGTGTACAGTTGAATGAAGTGGGTACGTGATTCAATTAGAGAATGAGATTCTCATCCCACTTTCTGAGAAAGAAGGAAAAATGAACTCATTTTTCCTGCAGAAATGGCCTAAAACTTTTAATTTTCTCAAATTCGTATACCGAAAAAAATTATATGGCCTTGCACAACCGAGGAGAATTCAAGCACGACTTCACCACCAGTGAGGTGAATAGTTTAGAATTCGAAATCCATTTTCCGAGCGTTGAATCCTGGGTGATAATCAAATATCTATGTGCAGATCCCGCGAGGTGAATATACACACTATATTCAAGGATTTGCATAGTCAGATATAAGACGCGGACGGAAGCCCGCGGATTTCCAACCGGAAACAACTCTCGTGGGTCTTTGCCTCTGTCTCTCGTTGCCTTCGGCTTTCCGCCGCTCGATTCGATTCGCTTATCTATTCGAACGCACTCGATTGATGATATCAAAGTTCTTCGAAACGTTCGCCGGAAATTGATGCGAATCGACGCCCAGGGTCTAATCGAGTATTTACACAAATATACATGTATTCAGACACACGGATTAATCAGACGTTCCTTCGGGTCGTCTTCGAAGTCTGTCAGAAAATGTTTCCCTTCTTCCTCGATATTGATGAATGTTTTTTAACAGATTCGAGTCACGTGGGTATGATAGCAACTTCAGGCTCCACATCCTCGGCTTCAGCTCCTGCAGGTGGGGCTGCAGGATTCCACTTAAAACAGTTTGTAGACATAATCCGACGTTATAGTCTGGAAGTCGAATTGTGGTTTCGAATTCGTCATCATCAAAATCGAAATTTCATTCATAAAAAATTGAAGAAAAATTGAGAAGAGGTAAGAAAATGAGGAGAAAAATGCTGATCGAAGATGAACCGAGACCGTGGACCAGGCCACGGGCCACCGGGGAATCGTAGAGGTCCCAGACATAGTTGCAACGCGCCAGGAGCACTGGAGATCGTCCGTGAAACTAACGCCTTGAAAGACGTCTTCTTTTCATTGTTCTTCTTCTTGTTCTTCTTCTACATTACCGCAATTCTTCCTAATGGGACTCGTTCAGGAAGTCGCTGCACATTCTTGATGCTTCTTGGAATATATATTCAGGTGATGGTGACGTGAAAGATTATATCTGCATCTCCGCACATATTCATCCAGGATACGCAATATCTGATCTGAGAACTTTCCGAATTTAGAAGACTTTGATAGGTCGTAGAATATCTTCACGTATTGCTTAGTCACACACGTCACGAAGTTCGTTAGGGTCCGCTTCACTTATTTAAAGTCAGCTGAACTTACTTAACCGAAGTCAGTCGAAGTCCGTTGACTTCATACATGTTAGCATACTCTTAGATGTGATGTCAGGTGAGTCAATGAAGCACAAAAGACTTTTTACAACTTCATTTCAATCGAAGCTACTGGATGGCTGCGAATCACTTCACAAGACTTTAGGTGATTGATTTGTTTAAAATCCCTGATTGAATCAAGAAAGAATTCACAGATCTTCATTCTTACTGAATCCAATCAGATTTCGAGTTATCGAAGGATTTCAAATGACCTAGTGAAAGTTACTGAATGATTTTGACCGACATGATCGACATGGCTTCAAGGTGTAATATTCGATTCCAAAAGTAAATTTTAACAGCTGCTAAGTAAGTTACTTGAGGTGATTTTACACGAATTCGAGTGAATTGAATTACGAGTTATTTGATGACTCTGACCGACTGAATCATTTCGGTGATCTACAAGCAATCGAATGACTTCAAATTATAGAAGTAACTTGAAATTACTCATTTACTTCGAATTACTGAACGAACTCGAATGATTAAAATTCACTAATATAGTGACTGTGAATGAAGTTCAGGTCACTAAATGGGTTCCATTCGACCGAATAATGATGAATTGAAATTACTGCAAGTTACTTCACATGAACTTCAAGTTATTGATCTATTCGAATGGAATTGAATCGAAATGAGTGTTAAATGACTTGAAGAGTTACCAAATGACTTGAAATGTCAGAATAAAGTCGAGTGAATTGAAATTACTTCGAGTAACATCACACGAACTTCAAGTTATAGAATGGCTTCAAATCACCAAATGCACCCATTGAAAAGAACTAAATAACTAATCGAATCCAAATGGGTATGTGAAATGACTCGAAGAGTAACTAACTGACTTGAAATTGAATCGAAATTACTTCGAGTAACTTCACACGAACTTCAATTTACTACGACTCTAATTTTACTGCATGAATTCCGATGATTTGAAGTTACTACAAATGACTTCAAACTACTTGAAACGTCTGTTGCGTTTAGGACTATCCTAATTCCCAAGACCCGACACAATTTCCAACAAATATCTGCACTCGACTTGGATACTGGGCAGTCTCTCGCGTTCTTCATACTATAACACTGATAGCATTAGGATCCGAGTCTCTATATATGACCACCGCGCAACGGGGTGCTTTAATATCACTGGCTCATATTGGCTGTTGGGTATAGTGCAGTAAAGAAACTGAAGGAGGGGGGGTCTTTTTCCGTTGATGATCCTGAGGAAAGATGAGATGAGTTGTGGGTTCATACATACACATATTCGTCCATCCATCCATCGACCCTTATACCTTTGTGTACTGGATAATCACGTAGCTATGTGAGACTCTATGCAGCGCGCGGTACAAATCAAAATTCTGAGCTTTTACAAGGTTATAGTTTACTGCAGACTTCAATACCGAGGAGGTTGAGGTTCCCCCATCGAATACAATACGGTATTCAGGATTCTACATCAACCGACAACTTTCATTACTTGATACTGATTGTGAGCAGATACCAAACTCGGGCATTTCTCGATATCATCGAACCAAACGAGAATTCCAGCGAGGGGGAAATAACTCCTTGAATTCACGTGTCAATAGTCCGTGAATTGATTCGTGATTCATGGAATTAATGAGAATTACTTGAATTAATCAGAATTACCTCATTCAACTGTGAATTACTTAAATTAATCGTGAATGACTTGAAATGACCAGAATTACCTGAATTAACCATGAATTACTTGAATTAACCGTGAATTACTTGAATTGACATTGAATTACTTGAATTCACCGTGAATGACTTGAATTGATTAGAATCACCTGAATTGACATTAAATTACTTGAATTCACCGCGAATGACTTGAATTGACTAGAATCACCTAAATGGACATTGAATTACTTGAATTGACACTGTATTACTTGAATTGACGAGAATCACCTGAATGGACATTGAATTACTTGAATTGACAGTGTATTACTTGAATTGACGAGAATCACTTGAATTGACATTGAATTACTTGAATCGACATTGAATTACTTGAATTGACATTGAATTACTTGAATTGACGGTGTATTACTTGAATTGACGAGAATCACCTGAATTGACATTGAATTACTTGAATTGACAGTGTATTTACTTGAATTGACGAGAATCACCTGAATTGACATTGAATTACTTGAATTGACAGTCTATTTACTTAAATTGACGAGAATCACCTGAATTGACATTGAATTACTTGAATTGACAGTGTATTACTTGAATCGACGAGAATCACTTGAATTGACATTGAATTACTTGAATTGACAGTGTATTTACTTGAATTGACGAGAATCACCTGAATTGACATTGAATTACTTGAATTGACAGTGTATTACTTGAATCGACGAGAATGACTTGAATTGACATTGACTTACTTGAATTTACAGTGCATTACTTGAATTGACATTGAATTACTTGAATTGACAGTGTATTACTTGAATCGACGAGAATGACTTGAATTGACATTGACTTACTTGAATTTACAGTGCATTACTTGAATTGACATTGAATTACTTGAATTTACAGTGCATTACTTGAATTGACATTGAATTACTTGAATTGACGGTGTATTACTTGAATTGACGAGAATCACCTGAATTGACATTGAATTACTTGAATTGACAGTGTATTTACTTGAATTGACGAGAATCACCTGAATTGACATTGAATTACTTGAATTGACAGTCTATTTACTTGAATTGACGAGAATCACCTGAATTGACATTGAATTACTTGAATTGACAGTGTACTACTTGAATCGACGAGAATGACTTGAATTGACATTGACTTACTTGAATTTACAGTGCATTACTTGAATTGACATTGAATTACTTGAATTTACAGTGCATTACTTGAATTGACATTGAATTACTTGAATTGACAGTGTATTACTTGAATCGACGAGAATGACTTGAATTGACATTGACTTACTTGAATTTACAGTGCATTACTTGAATTGACATTGAATTACTTGAATTTACAGTGCATTACTTGAATTGACATTGAATTACTTGAATTGACAGTGTATTACTTGAATCGACGAGAATGACTTGAATTGACATTGAATTACTTGAATTTACAGTGCATTACTTGAATTGACATTGAATTACTTGAATTGACAGTGTATTACTTGAATTGACGAGAATCACCTGAATTAACAGTGAATTACATTGAATAAAGTTGAATTAGGTTGAATTACATTGCATTAAGTTGAATTGAGTTGAATTAGGTTGAATTACTCTGACTTATTCTGAATTGGATTAATTATTATGAATTGAATGAATTATTCTGAATTATTTTAACTCAAGAATTGATGTGTCTTCCCGAGTTTTTTATACCCTCCGTTTTTTCCGGATCTAAAAAATCGAAACGGTTCAAATATTCATTTTCTCTCTTCTGGCTAAATGCGACAATTTTCAGAACCCAAAACAGTATAAGAAAAAAAATCGACAACCACATCCGAATTAAGGAACGATTTTTTATTCCATCAACCTTGTCCTGAAAATTTTCCACCCCTAGAAAAAGTGTTCCTTTTCTTCGGATTAGCCACTTTGGTAACGACCCTTGACTCAGGGCGGTATTTAAAACCAGATGAAAGGTGGCCGGGTCCATCCAACCAGCCAAAAAACCATCCAGGTGTGTTGGTGCACGTGCGGGGGGTGCCTCTGCAGCCCGCGGAGGGCGAGGGGTGTCGCGCCTCCCTCTTCCGATCCACGCGAAGATACCGCTTCGCCGATTGGCCAAGAGCTTATGTGACGTCACGAGCACCTACCCTATGTATATGATGAAGCACGCGGAGCTTTCAGTCTGCCCCTGCTTCTCACGCCGACTTGTTTAGCTGCGTGTCGCACTACCTGCTGCTCATTCCGCTGCCGCCAGGTACTCTTCGCGTGCTCGTTTCTCTATTTCACTCTATCGCCCTCAGAAATTAATCTGAGAAGAAGAAGAAAAGTTCGAGCTTACAGGTGAGTTTTTTTTCGAATAAAATTCTCATTTTATGTACTTGGCGGACGTTGTTCTAATTTATTATCGCTAGGTTTGAGCAATAATTCCGGGCTTAGGGGTTGCGGTTTGAATAAATTATTCTTTGATCGATCAAAGATATCGCGATATGTCAAAAAATTAATATATGTGTTGAGAACACATCCACCGTGTTTCCTTGATTTTTCCCCTCCACCAAAATATGCGTCGTATGTTAAGCAAGCATAAGAGAAAAAGTTTCAAGTCTTTAGATCGCATAGTTTTGATATCATAAACTCTAGGCGGACTCTAGTACAGAGTGGAGAAAACTTCCGACGATTATCACGAGCGCACGCGAATGAAATTTTTTTTGAGTCAGTATCGTTTCGCTTCGTTCCAATTAAATTTTTCATTCATATTCATCAGTATTCAAGACAGAAAAAAAATATGAGAAGGATCTTTTTATAGGGAGGGTAAAGATAAATTTTAAGATTACACATCGAAATTTTCATTTTCATTTTCATTTTCATTTCATTTTCTTCGGAGAGCAATCCTTCATCGTTTGAACGAGGGAAGTTAAAAAACAAAATTTTTGGACCAAGTTATCAGCAAAAGAGTGACTAGATTGTCGCTGAATTTCGATAACTGACCATAACTTATCACAGGATTTTTTTTTCTCAGTTTCCCTCATTCATATGATGAAGAATTGCTCGATGAAGAAAGTAAGACGTCGAGAGACGTGATCGAATCAACCGTGTGTCTCAAACCTTACGACAAGTGATTTTTGAAAAAGTCAAGTTTTCGATGTGTAATGAACTTTGCATAAGATATTAATGATTCTTTGAGCATGTAGAGTTTGTTGAATCACGCTCTACCACTGGTCCCCTTAACAGGTACGTTTTCACTGCGGTATCAGTATCTTAGTTCCACTTAGGGGATGCGGTCAGGCCGCGTGAGTGGTACAAAGTGAGGGTGTGATTCATGGGCAACGTTTACTTCCGTAGTTTTACCTCTACTCAACGAAATACAAACCCTCAAACTCCAGCTGGTTTCAGTTGTTCGAGGCTCGCCGGAATCTGCGCTAATGACCGAAGCCAGTATCGAATATCACCCGCTATTCGACGTAATTGGCGATGCAAGAAATGAAAAAATAAAAGAGGCGTGGTAATTGAAAAATAAATTCGGTATTGGATTCCTGGTGAAAAATAACGACGATTTTATCTGAAAAAAAATATCGTAGGATCGATAGTTTACGAATTAGACGTGATCGAAAAGTAACGAGTCCAGAGCGCCGACTGGCGGTCGCTGCAGGCGACGAGAAGCCGCCACTTTTCAAACTCGGAATCGCTGTCAGACCCATAAATTTCTATTTTGTGAGGAAAAAGCATAGGATTTACATTTCTGAGTCATTGTCGCGAGGTGTAACAGAAACTCGAAACGGTTTGGATATATTTGAGGTTTGAATTATCAGAATATATCCGCAGACGTATGGCTAAAAGGGATTTACCTCCGTGTTGCGAACCACCCCGATTGTGGCTGAAGGGCTATTCGCGAGGCTTAAGCGTTCGCTATCCTCTTATACCTGAGTCATTACACAAACGATATAATATAATATCTTGAGCTTGGATAAATGGCCGACCTTTTATTAAATTATGATTTGCGAGAAGGCGAGAGAAAAATAAAAGTTGTTAAATGAAGAAACTTCGAATGATGCAATAGTCTTCAGTACTGCGTCGGTGAAAACCACAAACAGCATTTAATGTCGCACAATATTCGCGATATTGCGATATTTCCACAATGAATATCATATATATGAACCAAAGAGCAAATTTTCCTTGTGCTCTGCTCTGAATATGTTCGCCGCAAAAGAAGTTCGGAAAAATTGTCGAATTCAACGCTAAGAAAAGTTCCACGTATCATTTGTCTGGTGGAACTCGAGGAGACTTGAAAATAAAGAAGGGAATATAAAAGAGGCCCATATTCTCCGCATCTAATGGCAACGAATTGTGGACAACAAAGGAGAGGATAAGTGTGCAAGTGAAAAATGAAATATTCATACCATCTGATGCGATACAGCCTAGGAAAACGTACCCACGCGATACTCCAGAGGGTTAGTAGATTCATTGTTAGTTTTACCTGCGTTTCTTCGTCCTATGTTGAAACTGTAGGGCGTTTTACTCCCGCGGTGCAATAAAAACGATTATTACCCTCTTTAAATCATTCGAGCTCGAAGTCTGAATTTATTCATCATTATTGACAGTAATTTACCGTGTTTATACAGATTTTCACCCCATTTGACATTTGATTTTTCCGCTTTGTCGCGCCCGCGGACTCGATACGCCCCTTAATTTCATTTATTATTCCACTGTGTGAAGGTTCGCGATGTACGATATGACGTATGCGATATGAGCTTTGATGACAATTTAATTGGGGGGAAAATTAAATTGAATAATTAAAAGAAAAAAAGAACATTAGTTCAGAATGCGAATCGCGTTGTTAATTATTCATTCGCAGAGAAAATGGTATCACTGTCCTTCTAACTCATGTGTCCATCATGAAACTGGAAAAAATTGACGTTATTGTGAAAATAACGAAATTTGTGAATTGTGATTTTTTTTCATGGTGAAAAATTAGTAGCTACTTCTTAGAGACTATTCGAGAAGAAAAAGTGTCTGTAAATAGAAAATATTTAACCCTTATCAAGCATCGTGATTTGGTTGTCTGTTTCCGCAAGTTTCCGAAAGAAGACAAAAATGCAGACGTTTTAGAAAAAAAATCAATCAAATCTGTCGATCGGTTCGCAAGTGAAAGCGGTTTGAAAATAAAACAAAGGATATTTACGAAATCGGTGAAGAAAAAACTATACAAACTACAAATAACTACAAATAATGACAGGAAAAAACTACGCGAAGCTACCAGAAAAAAAACTTCGAATAATTACAAAAAAAAAACTACAATAGGAACTGAAACAAAATCTACAAATAACTACACGAAAATAAACCGCACAAAACTACAAATAATGACAGAAAAAAACTACACGAAGCTACCAGAAAAAAACTTCGAATAATTAAAAAAAAAACTACAATAGGAACTGAAAGAAAAACTACAAATAACTTCAAGAAAATGAACTGCATAAAACTACAAATAATTGCAAAAAACTACACCAAACGACAAATAACTACGAAAAACTGCACTCAACTACAAGTACCCAGAAAACAGTTTGAAAAAAATTGTTACGAATTTTGTATTATTTGCTAGTTGGTCTAATCCATGATTTTTAGCGGAACAAACGAAAGGGCGACGTTGGAGAAAAAACGTGAATAAAAAATATCGAAATAAAGTATGTGAATAAACAAGGATTGGCGACCCGCAGCGGGGCTATTGGTACCGTTGGTGATAAATATCAACGAGAAGGGAAAATAGGGGCGCCACCGCTCGTCCTCTAAGCCATAATCTCTGGTCCCGTCGTCACCTCGCGTTGGCTAGGTTCGGGTTACCCCTCACCCTCGCCCTCACCCTCACCTTCACCCTCACCTTGCAACTCACCTTTTCGTTTCATTGAGGAATGATTTGTTGGGATAGGGTGGATACAGCCTCGAGCCCGGAAGGATTTTCAAACCCACAGGCGGGGGTGGAGCAGGTGAGGGGGTGCTTCCGGAAAAAAATTGATTCATACAACAATGCGAAATGCTTTCTTTCTCGCGGAAATTTTCTGGAACGAACTGCTCTACTTATTTTATTTGTTTTTTAGGAAGAAAGATGACCATAATATGGTTTTTGTTCGACTTCGAATCCACGAAATTCCGTTAATTCTCATGAAATTATGTGAAGTTTCATCAAGTCACTCAAAATCCCATGAAGTCTCATGAAATCCTGTGAGATGATCGATCAACTCTCATGAAGTCTCGCGAAGTATTATAGAAACCACATAGAAAAATTCAGTGAAGTTTTTATCAGGCGTTTGGAATTTTTTTTTAGGTTTCTTAGGTCTATGAAGTTTCATGAAGTTTATGAAACGTTCGATGTCCTTATGAAAGTCGATGAAATCCTAGGAAGTCCTATAATCTTCATAGAACTCCGTAAACTTTATGAAGTTCGCGCGATCCAGTGAAGATCTTGGAAGTAACATTTCAGATTTTTGAAGTATCGTGAAGTCTCATGAAATTATGTATCGATTCGCGAAGTTATATGAAGTAGTTTTTCCAAATTTGTCCAAACTCTAAGAATCTCAAGGTCTTTAAAATCTATGAATGCCCATGAAGTCCAATCGAAAGTTCTATGAAGTTTATTAAAATCCAACGATATCCTATGAATTTCTATGAAATCTCCCAGTTGCCTGGAGTATTTCGAGGTTCCATGGAGTCTTCGAAATCTTTAAAATCCCAGAAGGCCCATGAAGTCCACGAAACGCTGATGAAACTCTTAAGATCCTTTCATAACCGCGTGGTCTAAAACTTATTTCGAAGTCAGATTTACGAGAAATTATATGTCAGTCCCTTGGAATTCTTCGAGCTTCCATCAAGTCCTGTGCAGTTTATCGAAGTGTGTGAAGTTCTATAGAATTCTATAAACTTTACTGTCCCATAAATTTCCATGAAGTTTAGAAAATACTTCATGAGATTCCATAAAACTCATCGAAAAATTCAAACTCCCAGAAGTCCCACCAAGTCTACAAAGTCCACGAACTTCATCTTATCCTCAAGTCTCACGAAATCCTATGAAGTTCCGTCAACTTCAGCGAAGTCTGCGAAGGTTACTCGAATGCCATATTAATCACGAATCAAAATGTCGAGTGTCGAAATAATCAGAGCCCCTGTAAGTTTCACTATCTGAACCGAACTCTTTTGTTATCTTCGGCGGTCAATATATCGGCGCTGCTGCTCTATATCAGCCTATTATGATATCCACTCTGTCATTTCCGCTGTCTACTCCGATAATCCCCGTGGCTTCGAGTTATTATATCCATTCATTGACCCGTTTACGTTCATAATACGTCCATGCATATCATGCTATAAGAACATGCTTTTCGTAGTCACTCGTAGTTTCGTAGTTTCTTTTTTGTTTTACGTATTTGTAGTTTTGAGTACTTTTTTGTAGTTTTGTGTTTTGTAGTCGGTTTTTTGTAGTTTCGTGTGGTTTATTTTCTGTAGTTTGGTGTAGTTTTTTTTTTTAGTTTTTCTGTAGTCATTTGCAATTTTGTGTATTTTTTGTACTTATTTGTAATATCGTGTAGTTTTCTTGCAGTTTTGTGTAGTTAATTTGTTTTTCTAATTATTTCTAATTCTGCGTCATTTTTTTCTAGTCAGTTGTACTTTTTTGTAGTTTGTTTTTTTCAAGTACTTGTAAGTTTTTTTTGTAGGTATTCGTAGTTGTTCGTAGTTTTTGAAGTTTTTTTTTTTGCAGTTTTTGAAGTATAAAATTCAAAAATTTTATGAAAAATCTTGATAATTCACGATCTCTAAGCAACAGCATACCATTTCTACGGATATCCATAATACTCTACAGAACTACGAAAACTACATTGTAGTATATTGTGAACCACAATAGGCAGTGTAAGACAAATTCTTATCGTCGCTTTTGCGGGTTACGGTACACATTTGAAAACACCAGTCACGTTCGGTAATCGTATAACTTCGTTTTCTCTGATTAAAACTCGCCGTAGTAAAACCCGGTTGTACCTGCCTACACACAACGAGCTTGGCATATTAACATAAAAGAAAACAAACCATCTGTCTAATTTTTGCCTTCTTATTCTGTTTCTCACTTTTCTGGATAAAAATGATTTCAAAGTGATTATGTACGAACAATTTCGATGTACTATTTTTTATTAGATTGCATAGAATCATTTTGATGAAAATAATTTTGAACCAAAATACAAATTTTTTTGAATAGTTTCTACGAAAAAGTATACAAATGAATTCTTCTGCTTCGAAGTTAGGTTAGATTGAATTTTCATGATTTTTCGTCCAATTTTGTGAGAAAACTACAAAAATTACTCAAATTACGAATAACTAAAGAAAAGAAACTGCACAAAACTACAAAGAACCTCAGAGGAGATACTAAACGTAACTATAATTAATTGCGAAAAAGAAACTACACGAAACTGTAGTAGACGGATTTCAATAATTACTCACAATGATTCATTTTTTTATCAGGAAGCTTTTATTCACCGTGTAGCGTCTTTTCACCACCTCCGCCATACTTCGTCGGTCAGGCGTACCACCGTTACACAATCGCGCGGTTGGTACCCCTTCTCTCTGACTTAAAACTAAAGTCCCTAGACTACCTACAGTTCGGCCTATCTTGACCTTAGTTTGTCTCAAACTACCAAACACTAACATAACAAACATTCTTAATATATTTTCAATATAATCATCAAAACACAACATTTTACACTAACATCATATATAATATCATTTTTCCCCTTTTTTTTTTTCATTATAATCTTTACAATACATAAAATCTTAACATAATTATCACAATTACCAAAAAGTTCAAACTTAATAAAAAATATCATATTAATCTAACCAAGGTCGCATATTGGATGCTTCCCAGGTACCCACGTATGGTCTCTGAGTGTTCTGAAAGCCTTTACGATCAGCAACGACGTATCGGTTATTTCGCAATACCTTGGCGATCTCATACGGACCCTTAAAGCGAGGTATCATCTTTTTCGGTACCCCGGGAGTATTTTCGAAATTTTTTATCATTACCAAGTCTCCTTCGTTATAAATATGAGGGGCCTTGTGTCTCTTATCATATCCCTGTTTTTGGGCAGCTTGAGCTTGAATCATCTTTTCAGCTGCCTGAGAACGGATTTTTTCTAAATCTCGAGCACAGCCGGATGCTTCGGGTTGCACGATTTCTTTCAGTAAATCCATTTTAGGACCACGCTGATCAAGTCCGAAAAGCAACTGACTTGGCGTTTTTCCCGTGGATCGGTTAATAGTATTGTTAATGGCATGCTCGATTTGGTCGAGCATTTGGTACCAAGTTTTCACGTTAGCGTCATGGGTTACTTTAGCGAGCATAGGTGCAAGATCTCGATTAATACGTTCTATCTGCCCGTTGGCTTGTGGAGATCCCGTTGCGATCTTTATGTGGTTTATGTGATTTGCGTCCATGAATGTTTCGAATTCGTCGGACGTAAAGGCACTCCCACGATCAGAAACAACCGATCGGGGTCGACTATAGCTCTGGAAATATTGCCGGAGACATACGATAGCTTCCTTCGAGGAGGTGGTCTTAGTCGCATAGAAACGCACGAATTTAGTGAACGCATCAATAACCAGAAAGATTTGTTTTTTGACCGGTGCTCGAGGATCGACCGGACCAAAATGATCGATATGTAAGGTTTGAAAGGGTTGGTCACCCTTTGGGATCGGATGTAGGTAACCTTCGGCTTTCCCTACTTTCGGCGAGAAGGATATGCACCTTAGACAGTGGCGGACGTGGCTTTCGCACTTATCCCGCAATTTCGGAATCCAATAAGTGCGCCTGATGATTTCCACCAGTTTACTTACTCCGATGTGCCCCATCTCATTGTGATAATGGAACAACACATGAATTTCCATTCGTTCGGGAACAACGAACAGGCTGTTGCCGTCGTGTTTTTTGTACACTAGACCGTCACGCAATTCAAAGTGAGGATCTTCAGATGTCTCGAGATTCTGAATAATCTCGCGGATCTTAGGGTCTCGGTTCTGGCATATGGTGAGGTTCCATTCGAAAGGATTGTCCTCAACAACTAATATGCCAAATGAACGACTAAGTGAATCGACATGTCCCATTCGCGAACCAGGTCTATGAACGACTGTGAAATCGTAGCCCTGTAACTCGAGACACCATCGAGCGATACGGGAGTTTATATCGCGTTTGTCTAACGTCTGAGTCACAGCGCTACAATCTGATACGATCGTAAATGGCACTCCTTGCAAATAGATCCGGAACCTACGAAGCGCGTAAATAATCGCGAGTGTTTCCAACTCAAAACTGTGGTACCGTGATTCCGGTTCGGTAGTACGCCGACTGAAATAGAAAACTGGATGTAGTCTCTGGTCTAGTTGAATCTGAAGAAGGACTGCTCCGAACCCGTGCGCGCTAGCATCGCAATGTAATTCAGTTTTCGCGAGGGGGTTATATATTGCCAGAATCGGGGCTTCGGTGAGCTTCTTTTTAAGAGACTCGAACGCAGCGACCTCTTGATCACCGAACACGAATGTCACATCCTTTTTTATCAAGTTATACAAAGGCTTCGCGATAACCGAAAATCCTTGAATGTACCTTCGAAACCACGACGCAAGTCCGAGAAAGCTCTGCACACCTTTAGGCGATGTTGGCGTAGGATAATTCACTACAGCGGCTATACCGCTTTCAGTCGGACTTATTCCGTCGCGGGTTATCTTAAAACCTAGGTGTTCGATTTCGGTACATAGAAAAGAACATTTGTCAAGACGCAGTTCTATCTTGTTTTCGACTAACGCGTCCATCACCTGTTTCACAACCAGTAATTGTTTATCCAGCGTTTCAGTCGCTATCAGGATGTCATCCATATAAACTATGACATCTCCGGATTTAATCAATTTAGCAAATACTTCATTAATGAATCTCTGGAAGCATTGCGGACCAATCTTCAACCCGAAGGGCATGCGCAGAAATTCATATTGTCCCATAGGGGTGATGAAAGAAGTGTACTTTATGCTATCCGGAGACATGGGTATGTGGTAAAACCCATTTTTGAGGTCTAGTCGACTAAAGTACCGTTTCCCTCTCAATTGGTCCAGTTGGTCGTCGATAAGGGGAAGGGGATAATGATCCCTAGTCATCAGTTTATTCAGCGCTCGGAAATCTATGCACATTCGGATTTCTCCATTTTTTTTTCTAGTTAACACGATCGGCGATGCATATTCCGAACTACTTTCCCGGATTATATTATCTTTGAGCAACGCGTCTAGTATGTCATTAATCTTCTTTTTGTCCGAGTACGCAAGTCTACGCGGCCCAAAATGAACTGGCTGGCTGTCTTTGAGGGTTATACGCGCTTCTACCTTGACCTTAGGTGTATCTGGGCGTTCAGGTTCTTCGTAATGCCGGTTGAAAATTTCTCTGATTCTGTCTCGATATTCCTGAGGAATATCCTGGTTGACGAAGGTCTTGTCAAATGAGTGATTCTCACCCTGCATTTCAACCTGCATTATTTCTGAAACTGCCGTATCGAACCTTGGACTCTTAGTGAGGCCATATCCGAATTTCTTAAGTGTATCTCTACCTAGTAACACAGGAGTAACCATAGTATTTCCTCCGACGACACCCATTTTTATAGTTTTAGTTTCCCCATCTAAAGTAATTTTAGCTGAAACTTCCCCTGTTACTTGTAATTCCGAGTTATTTATACCGCGATATTTTTTCCATTGCTGCCCAGGGGGGTCAACCGAGTTAATACTCACGAATTGTTCCTTGATCAAACTGATTGGACACCCTGTGTCGATTCGTGAGATGACAGAAAAGGGCAAGGTTTCTTCGATCTGGAAATCAGTGATTTTTTGGAACTCATCCCTAACCTGTAAACTAAGATCTATAAAACCTATTTCTTCTTCTTCGTCGTAGTCTTCGCTGGGGTCTTGTGGTTCGTCCTCCGGAAGCTGGTTAGTCTCGAAGTCCTCCGTTACCTCTGCGACGTGGCAGACACACCCTACCTGGCGATCGCTCCGGACGGTGTTCTCCCTTTTGGGCTTTGGACAGTCTTTGGAAAAGTGTCCCTCCTCTCGGCAATTATAGCACCTGATAGTACCTCGAGGCGTAGCGTTAGATCCTTCGATCGTCTCTTTGCTGGTAGCCGGAGCCTTTGCTCGGCTCGTTGTTGGCTCGGTCCAAGGTTTATGTTTGGTGTCCCTAGGCGGTGGGAAATCTCGCCTAGGTCCCACTGGTTTAGTAACTGGCGGTGCGTTCAATTGAATTTTCTTGAACGCCTGTAGTAGATCTTGAATCGATGAGAATGACTGCATTCGTGCTTGATTCTTCAAGGACTCTGAGGGGATACCGTCAATAACATAATCAACAATTTCTTCATTGGAGATAGGTACTTGATTCCCTAGAATGATTTTGTTGTGGCAATAATCACTGAAGGACTCGTTACGCTGCCAGATCCTTGCTTCGAATCTCTTTCTCAATTCTAAGCGCCCAGGTCGTTGGTCGAACATTGAACCCATCTCGTTCAACAGGTCTTCCATGCTCATGGTAAAATGTTCGACTTTGGAGTGATACCAGTTAGAAGCTTTCCCACGCAGCTTCGACCCGACCATGATCCTGGCTGCGTTGTCGTCTAACTCGTAGGTGTTTTGGAGAAGATTTACTTGAGTTTTCCATCGTGCAAAACTCTCGCCGGATCCGTTGTATTCGCTGAGGAGCTCACATACGTTCTTTACGTTGATAGTCGATCGGGAGGATGTCGACACCTGGCTTAGTTGCGGTGATGCACGTAGCGTTGCGTTCTCCCGTCTTAACATCTCTAGTTCTAAGCGCAGCAGCTCTTGCTCTTGTTGTCGAATTTTTTCTTCCCGTACTCGTAAAGCTGCTTCGCGGTGTTGCAAAGTTTCGTCTAGTCGGCCAGGGTCGTTTTGACGTCCGTCCGATTGTTGTTGTCCAGAAACTGATAGGTTACTTGGATGCGGTTCTTGCCGATCATCGTCTCGAATTTGCTCCATCCACTGTCCCGATGGGTCGGCCTCCTCCAGTCGGAGAATTAGCTCGGCCTTACGTCCTGTTGTTGACAGTTGTAATTTCTTTAAGATCGTCTGCAACTGTACAACGGAAAAGTCTTGCGGATTCATTCTGCTACGATCGGTTTAATACTGCTCGACAGCGTTAGATGGCGTTGGCCACTACCGATTTACCGACGGCACAGTTACCAACTGCTTTTTACCGACTGGTCAAGCGTCGCGTCCCTCGGTTTTCAGCGTCACTGTTCTTCTTTAATTTGTCGTATATTTTTGCGTCTTTGAGCACACAGCACTGGTCACGGCACACAGCTGGTGATTTCTTTGATTGTCCGGCACACAGCCCTGATCACAGCACACAGCTTCGCGATCTGTTTTCGGCGGCACACAGCTCGCTTCGGTTTCTTTGTCCCGTCGAAGCACGCAGCGTTAGACGGTTTTATCACGTTTCCGGCACTCAGCTCACTAAACGCGACTGTTTTTCAGTTTCGATAGATAGCCCTGCTCGTGAGCTATCCCACTTCTGAATTTGTAGTAGACGGATTTCAATAATTACTCACAATGATTCATTTTTTTATCAGGAAGCTTTTATTCACCGTGTAGCGTCTTTTCACCACCTCCGCCATACTTCGTCGGTCAGGCGTACCACCGTTACACAATCGCGCGGTTGGTACCCCTTCTCTCTGACTTAAAACTAAAGTCCCTAGACTACCTACAAAACTAGAAGAGACAGCTACAATGAAACTACACGAAAGTACAACAAATAAACCACAAGTCAATTAAAATCACTACGAAAAAGAGACTGAACTGAACTACAAATGATTTAAAAGGACGAACTACACGAATCTACAACAAACTACTACAAAGAAACTACAAGTAATTAAAATCTACTACAAAAAATAGACTGCACTAGACTACAAATAACTTCAAAGAAGGAACTACACGGAACTACAAATAACTGCAACGAAGAAACTGCGCAAAATCTGAAATGACTACAAAAAGACACAGTAAAAAATTACAAATACCTGAATAGAAGAAACCACGAGAAACTACGAATACCTGCAACAAACTACACAAAAATACAAGTACAATTAACCAGAACAAGGAAACGACACAAAACTGGGAAAAACTGCAAATAACTACAATGGAAAAGCTACACAACATTTGAAATGTCTACAACAAAGAAACTACACGTAATTTAAAATGACTAGAAAAAATAGAGTAACTAAACTACAAATATGTTCAAAGAAGGAACTACACGGAACTATAAATAACTGCAACGAAGAAACTGCACAAAATCTGAAATGACTACAAAAAGACACTGTAAAAAATTACATATACCTGAATAGAAAAACTACGAGAAACTACGAATACCTGCAACAAACTACAAAAAAATACAAGTACAAATAACCAGACCAAGAAAACGACATAAAACTTGGAAAAACTGCAAATAACTACAATGGAAAAAGTACACAGAACTTGAAACATCTACAACAAAGAAACTACACGAAACTGAGAATAATCACAAGGAAACTACATAAACCTACAAATAACTGCACACAGCTACAAAGCAATACAAAAACCGTGAATAACTACAAAAAAAAAAAAAAAACCACAGATGAATACACTAAAACTACACAAAGCTACTAAGAAATCTTTCAAAATATAAAAAAAAACGTACGGTTTTCCACGCATTTATATGATGAAATTTTTTTTTTTCACCAAGGCATAAAATAACTATATTATGAAATTAGTTAAATTACATGTTTTTCGTATATGATAATATTTGTGAACAATTTTCACCCGGGAAGCTTGAAATCGGGGAGTTCTCGGCGGCCACCCTGTGTACGCTGTGGGTATAGATAGACCGTGGCCGTGGGGTAGAAATCGGTCGATCGTTAAATCGTAAAAGAAATCCCTGATCCTAACAAGTGTCCACCGGGGATTTGGAACCACCGTCGTGTCGCTCCGCTCGCCGGATACGATGTAAAGACACATCTACATATAGGCACCCCAAAAAAATTCAGATATGTGGGGTAGTCGAGGTATCGGTGCAGCTAGCGGTCGAATTCGATTTAAAATTGAATAAATTTACTCCCACTGTCGTTTCAATTCATATCCACAGACTGATAACGGAATATTAGATCCAAAAGAGACAAAAAAGGGGATCAAAAAAGAAAATTCGTTGGAATAATAAAAGAGAAAATTTCAGCCGCAAAAGACCCCCTCAAAAAATGTACAATATATAACACGATAAAAAAAATGTTCCTATCTCTATTCACGCAATACATACGAAAAAAGGGTTATAAAGTTTCACATTTTTAAACTCATGCATCCAGCCATTATGATTTTCAATCGTGAAAATTAGGTAAAAAATTTCAAAAAAGTAAAAACCACCGAACTTGATTTTTGAGACTTTTTAATGGTTCTTACATGATTTTGGAAAGAATATTTTTTTCTGTGTCTGATGCACGAAATAAAATCTACCGGTGGACCGATTTTAGTTTTTCGGGTCTCAAACCGTCCAGTGAAGAGGCTTTTCCGATATGAACAGAGAACTTTTTCATAACTTTATTTTTTACTCGAGTTATCATGAAAAGTAACGCATGAAGACAGAAAAACGCTATTTTATTCTAAAACAAGCGGGTTTGGGCTGACTGTGAGCCAGCCTTCGAACTTCCCGTTATTTATTTTGTTCTCAGCTATTTTGAAATTTGTAAATCTGACCTCAGATTCTTGATCAGCGGTTCAAAAAACCTTCGAGTACAAATTTCCGTAAGATTTCGAATGTTTTTAGTATTTTTCCCAGCAAATCGGACTCGCCATTTTGAATTTCGCCAATCTGACTTCAGATTCGTGATCAGTGACCCATAAAACCTACGAGTACCAAGTTTCATCCAAATCCAAATGTTTTTAGTTTTTTTGCAGCATATCGAATACGCCAATGAAAATTTTGCAAAACTGACTTCAGATTCGTGATCAGCGATCAAAAAAACCATATGGTACCAAATTTCATTGAAATCCGTTGATTCGTTCTCAAGATATCGTCATTTTTGTTGCGTTTTTTTAGAATTTTGTTATTTGAATGGTTCAAAAAGTACTAATCCGATCGAAGCCAAAATCTAATCAGTTCTAAGTTAAGAAAAGCCCCGTCGATTGAGCCCAAGTTGATCGAAATCCGACCACGCGTTCTCGAGATATCGCGCGGACAAAAATGTGGTCACGCACATACACACACACAGACGTCAAACTGAAAATAGTCGGAGGTGATTCTTTGGACCTCGAAATGTGAAGATTTAGTGAAAACTCAAATTTTTATTTTCGGGGTGATCACAATAACTTCCTTTTTTCTCTGAAAACAGAGAAACGGGAAGTTAAAAATGATGAATATCTGGTACAATTTTGATCGGATCAAGAAGTTCTCCGTTCATTTTGATAAGGCCTCTTTGACGAACGGTTTGAGACCAGAAAAACTTGAATCGGTCCACCGATGGACTTCATTCTGTGCATCAAATACAGAAAAAAAAATTCTTGTGAAAACCATTCAAAAGTCTCGAAAATGACTTTTTTCAAATTCTAAGGTGTATGTTCCCCCTTAATTTAAGCTCCTTATTGTCTCACGGTTGTGAAAGCCTTCGCTGCAATTCGGTTCGTTGTAATTTCACTGATGAATGCTGCAATCGATTGATTATGACATTAAGAGATTAATTAAGATTCTAGGAACAATTATCAGGATTTCTGATAATTGTGTCGTGCTTGATTGAGAGAGTATGAATCACGCAATACGATTTAACGAGGTCACTCAGATACAAAACGACGTTACGAAACGGTGAATTTTTTTTTTTCTCTTACAAGCCGACTGCGAGGCATGAGGCTTTTGTATGATATAACAATTAATTAATAACGACAAAAGCAGATAATCCAGAACCGTGCAAAAATTCGGCTTCTCATTAAATGAAAATCGCGTGTATCTCATCTTTTTTCCTTCCCTTCTCTGTTATACGCGATTTATATTCTTGAGATTTGAATTATTGCTGACAGGCTCGAAGACAAACAATTATCGAACGATTTCCAATAAGTTATCAGACACTTTTTTCTTCCTTGCTGATAAAAATAGTTCGAATAGTATCTAAGAATTCAGAGATAATCGAGGTACTGTTGTCCTCCTTTTAAGGGGGTACAGGTCAGTGCGGGCCACTTTTTGAAAAAAAAAAAATTGTTTCAAAATTATTAACATTTGAAGTAAAAAGAACAAATTTTATGACATTAAATTTTTTGACATGAAGGAAGATTAAAAATTAAAAAAAAAACAGTCTTGCCAAGGACTGGTTCAAAACGTCAATGATGATCCTGTTGAAATTTGATCCTGATCAGATTAACAGTGCTTGAATCACAGCAAACGAGGTTTAACTTTGATCGTGTCTTCAGCTTCGCAGTAAAAATGTGGAAAAATACGTTTTTCATGCGAGAACCTCTCAGCTATCCAAATAAATTTGTTATTTTTTAATTAAATCTGCAGGATTCACCGGAGAAACACGTTTTCCGGAAAAAAACAGCGATTTTTAACGCACCTTCCTTTTTTTGACTCTTTCATTTCCATTCTGTCAATAAGTGAATGAATGAGTGAATGAGGGATAAATTCTACGCTTGTAGTTCTCTTTTTATTGTCAACATATGGTATTTTTCACTGTTAATGTTCGATCGTGGCGCCATCGAGAAGATAAGCGATATCAATTCGGAAGTGGGTGCTCAACGTAACAAATCCTAGAGAGTACAGAGCAGATAAGTACCTGGGTATACTACATACGCGAAGTTAATTAGAATCTCTTGTATCTATCGCACGAATCCGTAAATCTTTTTCATTTTATATTGAGAAATAAACGACAAATAACTTCAACGACAAAACTACACGAAACTACAACAAAGAAACTACACGTAACTCAAAATCACTACGAAAAATAGACTGAACCGAACTACAAGTAACTTCAAAAAAGAAACTACACGAAACTAGAACAAAGAAACTACACGTGACTCAAAATCACTACGAAAAATAGACTGAACGAAACTACAAATAACTTCAAAGAAGCAACTACACGAAACTACATGAAAGAAACTGTACGTAACTCAAAATCACTACGAAAAATAGACTGAACTAAACTACAAATAATTTAAAAGGAGGAATTACACGAAACTACAATAAAGGAACTACACGTGACTTAAAATCACTACGAAAAATAGACTGAACTAAACTACAAGTAACTTCAAAGAAGGAACTACACGAAACTACAACAAATCACAACAAAGAAACTACACGTCACTCAAAATCACTACGAAAAATAGATTGAACTAAGTTACAAATAACTTCAAAGAAGGAACTACACGAAACTACACGAAACTACACGAAAAAAAAACTACGCGGAACTCAAAATCACAACGAAAAATAGACTGAACTAAACTACAAGTAACTTCAAAGAAGTAAGTGCACGAAACTACAACAAATCACAACAAAGAAACTACACGTAACTCAAAATCACTACGAAAAATACACTGAACTAAACTACAAATAACTTCAAAGGAGAAACTACACGAAACTACAACAAACTAGAACAAAGAAACTATACGTAACTCAAAATCACTACGAAAAATAAACTGAACTAAACTACAAATAACTTCAAAGAACAAACTACACGAAACTACAACAAACTAGAACAATGAAACTATACGTAACTCAAAATCATAACGAAAAATAAACTGAACTAAACTACAAATAACTTCAAAGAGAAACTACACGAAACTACAACAAACTAGAACAAAGAAACTACACGTAACTCAAAAACACTACGAAAAATAGACTGAACTAAACTACAAATAACTTAAAAAAAGAAACTACACGAAACTACAACGAACTACCACAAAGAAACTACACGTAACTTAAAATCACTACGAGAAATAGACTGAACTAAACTACAAATAACTTCAAAGAAGGAACTACACGAAACTGCAAATAACTACCACAAAGAAACTACACGTAACTTAAAATCACTACGAGAAATAGACTGAACTAAACTACAAATAACTTCAAAGAAGGAACTACACGAAACTACAAATAACTGCAACGAAGAAACTACACGAAACGAGGTTAATTAGAATCTCTTGTATTTATCACACAAATTTGAAAATCTTTTTCATTTTATATTGAGAATATTGGCACGAAATGTCCAACACGCGCTGACACACCCCTGGGGCATTTCGGGTCCCGTGAAAAAACCGAATGTTTTTCCAGCTTCCTACTCAACCTCTTTCACAGAAAAAGGTGAAGCTATTACCGTAATCGCTACGAAAATAAAAGCTTCGACTTTTCCTACCATTTTTACTTCTCGTGTCTTTTTACTTCCCGTTTCTCTGTTTTCAGAGAAAAAGTATCGATGTGAACAAACATTCGATGGGATTTCCTTCAAATTGAGTTCGGAAAAATTCTCGAAATTAATCGGTGAAACAGCTTTTTATTTGAACTCAAATTTAAGCTCTCAAAAATTTCTATGTCTTTTCATCTCTCATATGATTCACACTACACCTTCGAAGCTTGGAAAAAATCCGATCGGAAGTTCAAGGTCAGCAGTTCAAGGCAATGACATAAAATGATTCAAACTGACAATGAAATGAATCACATAAACTGTTGTTCATATATTTACGGTTTTCTCCACCATTTTCTTGGTTTTCTTCATCATTTTTATGTTCTTATTCATAATTTCTGTTTTATTTCGTCATTTTGCTATTTTTCGTCATCATTTTCATGTTTTTCTTCATTCTACCAGGCGCAAAACAGAATTCGCCCTCTACTCGTCGGTGATATCGTCCTGTGCAAGCGCTCGAAGGAAGGAGATTTCAATGCGACCGTGGATGGAGTGTCACGAGGTCCCTAAAATATGGGAGAATTCTCGTTTATATAGGGTCGCACATAGCGTACCCAGACCCTAGCGCTTCGGCTAGATTCACTCCAGTCACGTGATTTCAGAGCTTTTTCCGTTTCATGTAAAATCATAAAACCATAAAAAGAATCAGAAACAATTACGCAAAAAAAGAGGTTCGTATCGTTTTCACAAAAATCGCCCTCTTCTGTTTCTATTTGGAACTTCTTTTTTCCCTCTATAATTGAACGAGGCGATTTCTTTTTTCTGTGTACGTTTCCGAATTGATCCGGTTAGGTTTGAGAGGGTTTCACGGTTCCTTTTCAGACCGAGGGATGTCGATGGTTCGCGGTTCATGTACATACCTACATACATACATACCCTTATATACATATTCATCGAAGTTATCTGCGACCCCAAGTCTGGATAAGACGCGAATAAAGTCACCAGCTCTCGGTACTTGGGGCTCCTGCCGGTTGTGGTTTGTATTTCATGGTACTTGGCGATGATTGGTCCAGGCAGGGATTCCAATATCAAACTACTCACCCGAAATTTCATTGTGTACACTCTGCCCTTGAATGGGACCGAGTTAAAGCTCTCTGCCCTGTCGAGTATCTTCCCAATTTCGTTTTCTATGTGCCGAAAGAATTTCGCACGTAGGATTCCAAGAATCTTGTGCTTTTTCATGGAAATCCTTAAACTTTTCCGGGCACTCGACAGCTTTCAGAAATGGATGAATGAACGGTGTGAAAAGCTCTGCTTTGTCGGAAGCTAATAATAAACTGATTAAGAGAACAAGAATTCGGTTTTGTTGTCGTTCCGTGGGTGCTTGTGAGCTTTTAGTATCGAGGTAACGGAAAAAAAGCACATTTTTTAAGGGTCGAGGTTTACCAATGTCTCAGTAATTTGACGATCGAGTTGATAAAACAAGAAAAGTATTCTGACATATGCGTAGAATTGAGAGCTTTTTCGTAACGGAAAAAAGCACCTTTTCAGGGTCGAGGTTTACCAATGTCTCAGTAATTTGACGATCGAGTTGATAAAACAAGAAAAGTATTCTGACATCTGCGTAGAATTGAGAGCTTTTTCGTAACGGAAAAAAAGAACCTTTTCAGGGTCGAGTTTTATCAATGTTTCAGTAATTTGACGATCGAGTTGATAAAACAAGAAAAGTATTCTGACATCTACGTAGAATTGAGAGCTTTTTCGTAACGGAAAAAAAGCACCTTTTCAGGGTCGAGTTTTATCAATGTTTCAGTAATTTGACGATCGAGTTGATAAAACAAGAAAAGTATTCTGACATCTGCGTAGAATTGAGAGCTTTTTCGTAACGGAAAAAAAGCACCTTTTCAGGGTCGAGGTTTACCAATGTCTCAGTAATTTGACGATCGAGTTGATAAAACAAGAAAAGTATTCTGACATCTGCGTAGAATTGAGAGCTTTTTCGTAACGGAAAAAAGCACCTTTTTAGGGTCGAGGTTTACCAATGTCAGTAATTTGACGATCGAGTTGATAGAACAAGAAAAGTATTCTGACATCTGCGTAGAATTGAGAGCTTTTTCGTAACGGAAAAAAAGCACCTTTTCAGGGTCGAGGTTTACCAATGTCTCAGTAATTTGACGATCGAGTTGATAAAACAAGAAAAGTATTCTGACATCTGCGTAGAATTGAGAGCTTTTTCGTAACGGAAAAAAAGCACCTTTTCAGGGTCGAGGTTTACCAATGTCTCAGTAATTTGACGATCGAGTTGATAGAACAAGAAAAGTATTCTGACATCTGCGTAGAATTGAGAGCTTTTTCGTAACGGAAAAAAAGCACCTTTTCAGGGTCAAGTTTTACCAATGTCTCAGTAATTTGACGATCGAGTTGATAAAACAAGAAAAGTATTCTGACATCTGCGTAGAATTGAGAGCTTTTTCGTAACGGAAAAAAGCACCTTTTCAGGGTCGAGTTTTATCAATGTTTCAGTAATTTGACGATCGAGTTGATAAAACAAGAAAAGTATTCTGACATCTGCGTAGAATTGAGAGCTTTTTCGTAACGGAAAAAAGCACCTTTTCAGGGTCGAGGTTTACCAATGTCTCAGTAATTTGACGATCGAGTTGATAAAACAAGAAAAGTATTCTGACATCTGCGTAGAATTGAGAGCTTTTTCGTAACGGAAAAAAGCACCTTTTTAGGGTCGAGGTTTACCAATGTCAGTAATTTGACGATCGAGTTGATAGAACAAGAAAAGTATTCTGACATCTGCGTAGAATTGAGAGCTTTTTCGTAACGGAAAAAAAGCACCTTTTCAGGGTCGAGGTTTACCAATGTCTCAGTAATTTGACGATCGAGTTGATAAAACAAGAAAAGTATTCTGACATCTGCGTAGAATTGAGAGCTTTTTCGTAACGGAAAAAAAGCACCTTTTCAGGGTCGAGGTTTACCAATGTCTCAGTAATTTGACGATCGAGTTGATAGAACAAGAAAAGTATTCTGACATCTGCGTAGAATTGAGAGCTTTTTCGTAACGGAAAAAAAGCACCTTTTCAGGGTCGAGTTTTATCAATGTTTCAGTAATTTGACGATCGAGTTGATAAAACAAGAAAAGTATTCTGACATCTGCGTAGAATTGAGAGCTTTTTCGTAACGGAAAAAAGCACCTTTTCAGGGTCGAGTTTTATCAATGTTTCAGTAATTTGACGATCGAGTTGATAAAACAAGAAAAGTATTCTGACATCTGCGTAGAATTGAGAGCTTTTTCGTAACGGAAAAAAAGCACCTTTTCAGGGTCGAGGTTTACCAATGTCTCAGTAATTTGACGATCGAGTTGATAAAACAAGAAAAGTATTCTGACATCTGCGTAGAATTGAGAGCTTTTTCGTAACGGAAAAAAGCACCTTTTTAGGGTCGAGGTTTACCAATGTCAGTAATTTGACGATCGAGTTGATAGAACAAGAAAAGTATTCTGACATCTGCGTAGAATTGAGAGCTTTTTTGTAACGGAAAAAAAGCACCTTTTCAGGGTCGAGGTTTACCAATGTCTCAGTAATTTGACGATCGAGTTGATAAAACAAGAAAAGTATTCTGACATCTGCGTAGAATTGAGAGCTTTTTCGTAACGGAAAAAAAGCACCTTTTCAGGGTCGAGGTTTACCAATGTCTCAGTAATTTGACGATCGAGTTGATAGAACAAGAAAAGTATTCTGACATCTGCGTAGAATTGAGAGCTTTTTCGTAACGGAAAAAAAGCACCTTTTCAGGGTCAAGTTTTACCAATGTCTCAGTAATTTGACGATCGAGTTGATAAAACAAGAAAAGTATTCTGACATCTGCGTAGAATTGAGAGCTTTTTCGTAACGGAAAAAAGCACCTTTTCAGGGTCGAGTTTTATCAATGTTTCAGTAATTTGACGATCGAGTTGATAAAACAAGAAAAGTATTCTGACATCTGCGTAGAATTGAGAGCTTTTTCGTAACGGAAAAAAAGCACCTTTTCAGGGTCGAGGTTTACCAATGTCTCAGTAATTTGACGATCGAGTTGATAAAACAAGAAAAGTATTCTGACATCTGCGTAGAATTGAGAGCTTTTTCGTAACGGAAAAAAGCACCTTTTTAGGGTCGAGGTTTACCAATGTCAGTAATTTGACGATCGAGTTGATAGAACAAGAAAAGTATTCTGACATCTGCGTAGAATTGAGAGCTTTTTGTAACGGAAAAAAGCACCTTTTCAGGGTCGAGGTTTACCAATGTCTCAGTAATTTGACGATCGAGTTGATAAAACAAGAAAAGTATTCTGACATCTGCGTAGAATTGAGAGCTTTTTCGTAACGGAAAAAAGCACCTTTTTAGGGTCGAGGTTTACCAATGTCAGTAATTTGACGATCGAGTTGATAGAACAAGAAAAGTATTCTGACATCTGCGTAGAATTGAGAGCTTTTTCGTAACGGAAAAAAAGCACCTTTTCAGGGTCAAGTTTTACCAATGTCTCAGTAATTTGACGATCGAGTTGATAAAACAAGAAAAGTATTCTGACATCTGCGTAGAATTGAGAGCTTTTTCGTAACGGAAAAAAGCACCTTTTCAGGGTCGAGTTTTATCAATGTTTCAGTAATTTGACGATCGCGTTGATAAAACAAGGAAAGTATTTCAACATATGCGTAGAATTGAGAGCTTTTTAGTGTGCCTCAATGCGGAGCTTTGAGCTACAGAAAGAGAACCAGAAACGCTTTTTGTACTGACCCCATCCAACGGGAAGAAACACTACATATATGTATATAAGAACATGGAGCCTTTAGATTCTACGTAGTACTTGAAAGCTCCTAGAAAAAGTAAGAAAAAACCAAAAAAGAAAAAAACATAGAAAGTGCAGAACGAAATGAGTATAGCGTATCGCAATGAGGGAAACAATTCAGCTGTTTGAACAATCGAAACAATTATCCTTGGCACGAATACTGACTGAATTCTCTTATTCTTTTTCACAGTAGAAAAAGGATCCACATCAGCTTCTCTAATTCACTGAAGCGTTGGTGTTAGGTGGGTATAGATAATCCCACGTACAACAAGCGCAACAAAAAAAACGGGGGTGAGAATAAAGAAAAAAAATGAAGATTCGAATTTTAGCTTCATTCCTAATTGTATACGTACATATGTATATATATACTTATGTAGCATATAACAATGATAATATAATACCGAGGGAGTGCAATCATCATAAACCAAACGATCATCGTTCCAGTTGGCAAAGTGAAGAGAGAGAGAGAGAAAAAAAGAGTCAAATAAAGAGAAACAAACAAACCAAAAAAAAAAGGAAATTGTATCCAAGATTATACTGTCAGCGTTAATATTCTCTAACTTGATTAAACTCTCTCGTATATTATATCTGGACAAGATTTTTTCTAGGGGGGGACAAGTTAAATACAAATTTTAACAAGAGTGTGAAAAATAAACTTTCCAATCAACATGGTTTTTCCACTGAAAATAAACTGATGGGACTTCATTATTTATTCTTTTAATCCACGTCTGTGTGAAATTTAGACCAAGAGTCGTTCGTTCAGAGAAGATTTTCATAGAGAAATTCTCTGATAAAATTCACACCTTCGACATTTATACTTTTATCGAGATAATTTCATCAGTTTATACATGGGAACTCAGTTTTTTTTTTCGTAGAATAACAAATTTTCTATCTACGAATTAAACAAGTATTTCAGGGCTGGTGATGTATCAATTTTTAGTTTGATATACAGGCTATATAATTTTTGTCGCGGATTCGCAAAAGTCTGAGAAAAGCTGTTTCTTGTACAATTGGACAAAACACGATCAGATCTCAATAAAATTTGATAGAATCTGGTTGAATTTCATCTGATCACAAAAAAATCCTTTTTTTTTTTGTCTACTTGGTCGACGTTTCGCACGAAAAAGCTTTACTTTCGGGCCAAACCGCATGATTTGATTAATTAAATTTCTTTTCTCTCAATTTTCAACCCTACTCGTTAGTGTCGTTCCTCATTCACCTCAAACAAGAGGAAAAAAAAATGACGAAGAATTGAGAAACAAAAAAAAAAAAAATCTAATAAAAAAAATTTCGGAATAGACTAAAAGTGGTTTAATTTATACATACGGTACGGGGTTCAGGCGGGTATAACGGAGTCAGAAAATGAAGGGTCGTATGAATTAGTTGCGGTAATGGCATGTGTTCGGTTCGCGGGGTTTATGACGAGCCATAAATCCCAGTTAAACATCGTTTTGGGTTTCCTGACTCGGCGTGGTTCGCCAAATTCTAGTGCCTAGCTGTACACACTGTGATACAGGTTCGATATAACTGTTTTGGATCTGCATACAGCGGAAAATTTGCAATTTTCGCAAACGATAGATTGCAACCCTGTCTTCGTGTGGCGAATCGCATGATTATACGATCGAAATAATCATCTGAGATCCATACGGTCAATTTTTCGAATACTAAAGGCATATACAAAAGAAAACAGGTAATAGATCATTGAACATCAATTATCAGATTATAAATTTGATTCAATAACGTCGTAGTTCAGAATTCTCAATGGATTTAACGAATGTAGTTCATTTCTGAACTACGATGTTATTGAACCAAATTCCGAACGCGACGATGTTTTTGAATTTATAAGTTTATTGAAATTTTTGAACTGCGATGTGTTTCGATCGATTAGTTCATCTCAAACTTCTGAACTACGATGTTATTAAACCAAATTCCGAACGCGACGATGTTTTTGAATTTATAAGTTTATTGAAATTTTTGAACTGCGATGTTTTTCGATCGATTAGTTCATCTCAAACTTCTGAACTACGATGTTTATGAACCAAATTCCGAACGCGACGATGTTTTTGAATTCATAAGTTTATTGAAATTTTTGAACTACGACGTTTTTAATTGATTAGTTCATCTAAAACTTCTGAACTACGATGTTATTGATCCAAATTCCGAACGCGACGATGGTTTTGAATTCATTAATATATTCGAAATTCTGAACTACGATGTTTTTCAATTGATTAGTTCATCTAAAACTTATGAACTACGATGTTATTGAACCAAATTCCGAACGCGACGATGTTTTTGAATTTATAAGTTTATTGAAATTTTTGAACTACGATGTTTTTCGATCGATTAGTTCATCTAAAACTTCTGAACTACGACGTTATTGAACCAAATTCCGAACGCGACGATGTTTTTGAATTCATCAATATATTGGAAATTCTGAACTACGATGTTTTTTAATTCATTAGTTCATCTAAAACTTCTGAACTACGATTTTATTGATCCAAATTCCGAACGCGACGATGTTTTTGAATTCATAAGTTTATTGAAATTTTTGAACTACGATGTTTTTCGATCGATTAGTTCATCTAAAACTTCTAAACTACGATGTTATTGAACCAAATTCCGAACACGACGATGTTTTTGAAATCATTAATATATTGGAAATTTTGAACTACGACGTTTTTAATTGATTAGTTCATCTAAAACTTCTGAACTACGATATTATTGATCCAAATTCCGAACGCGACGATGTTTTTGAATTCATAAGTTTATTGGAATTTTTGAACTACGATGTTTTTCGATCGATTAGTTCATCTAAAACTTCTAAACTACGATGTTATTGAACCAAATTCCGAACACGACGATGTTTTTGAAATCATTAATATATTGGAAATTTTGAACTACGACGTTTTTAATTGATTAGTTCATCTAAAACTTCTGAACTACGATGTTATTGATCCAAATTCCGAACGCGACGATGTTTTTGAATTCATAAGTTTATTGAAATTTTTGGACTGCGATGTTTTTCGATCAATTAGTTCATCTGAAACTTCTGAACTACGATGTTATTGATCCAAATTCCGAACGCGACGATGTTTGTGAAATCATTAATATATTGGAAATTTTGAACTACGACGTTTTTAATTGATTAATTCGTCAAAAACTTCTGAACTACGATGTTATTGAGCCAAATTCGGAATGAAGATGTTATTGAAATAATTAATTCATGTAAAATTATGGAATACGAAGTTGTTTAACCAAATCCCGAAAGCGACGCTGTTTTTGAATTCATAGATTTATTGAAATTATCGAACTACGATGTTTTCAAATTGATTAATTCGTCGAAAACTTCTGAACTACGATGTTGTTGAACCAAATCCGGAACGAAGGTGTTGTTGAATTTACTCATTCGTCAAGAATTCTGAAGTACGACGTTGTTGAACCCGATTCTGAACTACGATGTTTTTCAATTCATCGATTCATTCAAAATTCTTAACCACGACGTTGTTGAGCCAGATTCCAAACGACAAGTTCTTTTCAGAAAATACTGCAAAATGGTTTTATTGCACCAAATCCTGAACTACGATGTTGTCGAATCGAATTCTGAATAACGGTGATTCTGATTTCAATAATTCGATGAAAATTCCGAACTACGATGTTCTTCATCGAAATTCCGAACGAAAATATCATCGAATTCATTATTTCATTAAAAATTCTGAAGTACGATGTTTTTGAATTATTATTTAATTCGTCAATAATTCTGAACTTGACGTTGTCGAATCGAATTCTGTTACTGTCAGTTGTTGATGGATAAAAAATTGTGGAAAAAATTATAAAGCACATATATCATTAGATATTCATGACAAAAACCGTTATTCCGATGATTTTCTTCACACTAATTTACAAATATTCTAAAAATCGATTATATGATGGAAAAAAAGAAGAGATATCCGGTGAGGATTAATTCTTCTTTGGTCAAAGATCGAGACTAAAGTAATCTTGACCTTTGGAACAATTTAAAAAAAATTAATATACGCAACTAGAACAAAGGAAAATTTATAGGGGTTCTGATTAGACGCTTCCTGCGACAAACGTTAGAAACAGAGGAAATTTGTTGGCGTTAAAATTAGTCTTATCACGAAACAGTGTGAATCCACCCTGGAGTCGTCTCATAGATCCGGCGTCCGGACTCCCGGAGTTTCCGTATCTAGCTGATTGTACCCGTTTTAATTCAATTAGCATCACCGACCTCCTGCACTAAATTAATCAGATAATTGGGTGAAGAAAATTTTGCTAAAATACACAATTATATCCTGCAGGCTAATCAATTTTTATCTAATAATTTCACAATTATTGATTCCTCCAGGCTCAATACCTCCTTTTTTGTCTCTTATCTTGTCATTTTTGCTATCAAAATTATAAAAAGACTATTTTAATCATCGCAGAGGCAGAAGATCGGGATTTACAATTTTTCTTCCCTCTCACAATCAGCTCTGGAAATTTTATAAAAATCATTGAAAGATCTGAACTGACTTACGGAAAGAAATGATGTAAAAATCTCAGAAAATCGAAAAAATCTAAAAATTTGTTCGACATTGATAAGGCTTGAGTGATTCTTCAGTGACGTTTTTCTTCCACCACCTCGTGATAATTGTGGTGCTCTCAAGAAAAGGAAGTGAAATTTTCAAAGATGAAGGTAAAAACTGAAAAGTGGACTAAATTGAAGAAAAAGTGGTAGGAAAAATGCAGCCGGAAATCTTTCCCGCCTCGAGGCTAGGCATGACCCTCTTCGAAACAACAGCATCTATTTTTCGCCTTAAAGCTGCACCCTTACAGAAATGGAAATTAGAATGAAATAAGATTCAAGAATTTAAGGGATAAAAAAATTAGAGAATTTGGAAAAAGTGTTTTCAAAGTCTATATGCCGAATGATAATAAATTAACAAGAGGTTAATCAACCCTTTTTTTGTCTATTTTTCCGTTTTATCATTTCCATCACCTTTTCATTTTGCTACTATTATTACTATTATTAGGTATTATTTTGAATTCTTTTTTGAAAGGACGATCAAATGTGGTGTGGGGGATCATACACGTCAAATCGAACGAAAAAACGAGATTTTTTTGCCTGATCCCTTCTGATCTGCTTGTCCTTTTGCACGGTCAAACTAGATGTTGGAAGGATGAACTGTGATTTTTTGCAAATTTTTTCGACTCATCATTCTCTCACGAAAAATCATGGAATAAATTGATTTTCCTTTTTTTTTTATTTTTCGCGCCTACATAGCTCGAAACGTGAACGATGTGTGAAAAAAGGTCCAATACGAAAATTTTGGACTTTTTCGTGAACTTTTCGATAGTATTTTCATCAGATTTTTAATACCCCGTTCAAGTGTAGTTTTAGTACGAAATGAGTGTAAATCATTCATAACTCAAAAGTGACCTGATGGAATTGGCTGAAATTTATACACAGCGTGTCTTTTACAATGCCAAAGGTTGTCTGAAAATTTCAAAGTGGGCCGAACAGTGGTTCAGAAAATGAATCAACAAATATTCGCACAGTGGCGAGAATTCGGCGATTATGAGGTCGCGAAAAAGTTTTTTCGCCCGCAGTTCAGAAATTCAAGGGCGATCGCGAGTACGTAAACAAGAACAATGAATATTGATCTTGAATTTTCGAATCGTGACTAACAAAGCTGTTTTGCGACCTCATAATCGCCGAATTCTCGCCACTGTGCGAATATTTGTTGATGTATCTTTCGAACCACTGCTCGGCGCACTATGAAATTTTCAGACAACTTTTGGCATTGAAAAAGACATGCTGCGTAAAAATTTCAGCCAATTCGATCGGGGCACTTTTTTGTTACTGACTATTTTCGATGATTTTTCACCAAAACTGCAGTTTCACGAGGCACAAAAAATTCCAAAAATTATTTTCAGAAATTTCAAAGAAAGACGCGAAACTTTTGTATCAGAACTTTTTTCGTTGCTCATCTGGATTTCACGCTATGTCGGCTTGAAAAATCGAAAAACCGTGTGAAAAGGGTCAGGGAAATCGACCGTTCGATTTGACGCGAAATCCCACTAACATGTACAGTAACAATTTGTGTAGAGATTATAAATAATAACAGTGTATAAGTATATGTATAATAGAGTGTATAATTAAATATAAATAACTAGAGCTTCTTGCGTAGCTCGTCTTTTTTTGTCTCTCTGCGGGAGAGCAGTACTAAATCTGACGGTATGGCTGTTGTTAGGGGATCGTTGCAAATCAAATTAGGTGGATAGCAGATTCTGTTATCGTGGGTGCCTCTGATAACGTGGTATATCGTTGGCACGTTGTGAGCATCTTGTATGTACCCCATCATGTCAAGGTAAGTGAAGGCCTTGGGCGGGATGAAATCCGAGATTCGGGCCCTTTTCAAAATACATCTGGTTCGGTAGACATGCTCCCCATATCAAAGGATGTATTGGCCGTACAATCTCAACGAAAAATGATTCTCGTCGGCAAATCGAGTACTTTACGATGAGATAAAAATCGGAAAAAAATCAACCGTGATAAAGATGATGAGAGTATTCATTTTGAATAATAATAATGCCCGAAAGTTATCAATAAATTGTTTAAACAAAACATTGTTTAACAAATTCTCCGGTAACGTTATTTTTTTTCATATCAAATAAATGCCCTAATTTTTCTGAACACAAATGCATTTTTTAAGAATTTTGGCACTATTTTGAAATTTCCGTTTTCGAAAATTTGTAAGAGCTGTATTTACGAAACTATTTGTTCTACGCTCCGGAAATTTCGGAATTGTTATCTACATCGTTTTCACAAAAACATATCCAAAATTCAGATTTTTCTTTCCATTTTTCAAAATTTGCAAATTGCGAAAACGGAAATTTGAAAATAGTGAAAAAATTCTGAAAAAATTCACGTGTATTCAGAAAAATTAGGGCTTCCATTTGAGATGAAAAAAAATGCTGTTACCAGAAAATTTGTTCAACAATGTTTTGTTTAAACAATTTATTGATAACTTTTAGGCATTATTATTATTCAAAGTTAATACTTTGATCGTCTTGATTGTGGTTGATTTTTTTCCCGATTTTCATCTTATCCCGAAATACCTAATATTGTCAAAATTTGTTGAGATCATTTTTGACTAGGAGCAACCGGAAGTGAGAAACGAGCGGAAATAGGGTCAAAACCAGTTTGCACTCAATAATAAAGCGAGTTGATTAAGATTCTGATGTAATTTCGAGAATACTTTCTCAATTCTTCAATGATTTCGTATAGTTCTGCGTTTTCAACTAACAATGAACAAAAAAACACAAAAAAAAAAAAAAATAGTTGGGTTGTGGAAAAATCCCAAATTGCACCCAAAAGCACGTTTTTTTTCATCCAGAAAAATGTTCCTAAGTTCTTTTCAAAGCTAATACCTGGATATTTCAACCCTCTTCTCAACTTTTTTTAGTTTCAAAATCTTGAAATTCAAATCATCAAGAAATGAAAAGCAGCTTTCTGATCAAACTGTGTTTTCTATCTTCTCGTTTATATTTTAATCGCGTTCTCTATTCATTTTCCTATTCATTCGGTAAAAGATTTTTGAGTTTGAGAACCTCACGAGTAGAAAAAAGAAGAGAACAAGCGGGTTTGGGCTGACTATGAGCCAGCCTTCGAACGTCCCGTTATTCATTTTGTTCTCAGCTATTTCGAAATTTGTAAATCTGACCTCAGATTCTTGATCAGCGGTTCAAAAAACCTTCGAGTACAAATTTCCGTAAGATTTAGAATGTTTTTAGTATTTTTCGCAGCAAATCGGTCTCGCCATTTTGAATTTCGCTAATCTGACTTCAGATTCGTGATCAGTGACCCAAAAAACCTACGAGTACCAAGTTTCAACCAAATCCAAATGTTTTTAGTTTTTTGCAGCATATCGAATACGCCAAATGAAAATTTTGCAAAACTGACTTCAGATTCGTGATCAGCGACCAAAAAAACCATATGGTACCAAATTTCATTGAAATCCGTTGATTCGTTCTCAAGATATCGTAATTTTTGTTGTGTTTGTAAGAATTTTGTTATTTGAATAGTTCAAAAAGTACTAATCCGATCGAAGCCAAAATCTAATCAGTTCTAGATTACGAAAAGCCCCGTCGATTGAGCCCAAGTTGATCGAAATCCGACCACGCGTTCTCGAGATATCGCGCGGACAAAAATGTGGTCACACACACACACACACACACAGACGTCAAACTGAAAATAGTCGGAGGTGATTCTTTGGACCTGGAAACGTGAAGATTTAGTGAAAACTCAACTTTTCATTTTCGGGGTGACCACAATAACTTCCTTTTTTCTCTGAAAACAGAGAAACGGGAAGTTAAAAAAAATCTGTATAAGCAACATTATTGAAGCTTGAAATAACCGCGATAACTGAACAGATAACAGCCCATCCACACCCGTGGATATATCCTCTGGGGTGTCTATGAAAGTTTTTTCAAATTCTGAATACCCTTACGGTTCGCCTCAAGAGAAATCTAGACTCTAATATTCACAATCGACTCGACGACTTCAGGGACTCGTCGCAAGGACCGCAAAAACTAGAGATATCTCCGCGTTTATGAATAGTATCTGCAAACAGTGGCAGAGAGATAAGAGATAGAGAGAGAGAGTCAGTACAGAAGCGGTTTTTGTCAAATAACTCGGCCATTTTTGACTTCAAGGAAAAACCGTAGGAACAAAAGTTGTAGGGAATTCGGTCCGCTGCAAGTTTGGTCCTTACAATTTTTCTTGTAGGATCGATATTTTTTTATTTATACTCAAAAAAACTTTCCACATTCCAAAAATTGCATTATCTCGTTTATTTTCAACTTTTCAGCTATAACGAATATAACCAAACTTGTAGAGAATCAAATTTCCAACAATTTTAGTTTCTTCCTTTTGTTTCAGAAATCGATATTTTTGGAATTAAACCTGAAAAACGCGACGATTTCAAAATCTTTGCATTATCTCGTTTATTTTCTACTAGGTAGGAGGTACAGACCGAAATTGTTGGAAATTTGATTCTCTACAAGTTTGGTTATATTCATCATAGCTAAAAAGTTGAAAATAAACGAGATAATGCAATTTTTTAGAATTCGGAACGTTTTTTTGAGTATAAATAAAAAAATATCGATCCTACAAGAAAAATTGTAAGAACCAAACTTGTAGCGGACCGAATTCCCTACAACTTTTGTCCCTACGATTTTTCTTTAAAATGAAAAATGGCAGAGTTGTTTGAGAAAAACCGTTTTTTTTTTTTTTATTACTGTTTTTGTTCTTGACGATATAATTTTATTATCTAACATAGTTTAGCCGATTGAATTTCTATCCACTGTGTAGCAATATTTGCAGGATGTATACCGTCTCGATTTCCAGACGCGAAGTGTCCCGTGTCGATGGATTCATAAACGACGAGGATAAAGCCTGTTCGCTATTTATGAGGCGTGATACCTTCACCATGTGCCATTTATGAAATATCGACAAATTTCATTCTCCGGTTTATCGCACCTATTTCAATATCGAGGTATATCCGCACCTCGGGCTTTGATACCCGTCTGGATCTTGAAGATATACAAAAATATAACCAGGAAGATTTTCCGCGCCCGTTGCAGGTCGGTGGCAATCCATCAAACTCCGATACCTGCGGGTGGATCCCTTACGAAAAAAACCCTTCAAGTTTGAGGGTGAAAACATCAATTTCGGGGTCAAACCTTTGATTTTTAGGGTTGATCCATCAAGATAAAGGTCAATCCTGAAAAATTGGTGGTTCAACCCTGAAAATTGAGGGACAACCTCCGAAAATTTAGCGATAACCTTAAAGGCGTTCAGGGTCAACCTTGAAAATCGAGGGAAGACCCTGGATAGTTCAGGGTCAATCCTAAGAGTTGAGGGATGGCCCTTAAAATTCAGGGAAGACCCTGAATAGTTCAGACTCAGCCCTGTGAAGTTGAGGGTCACTTTGGAAGGCTGGTGTTCCGCGTCCCTCACAATTGAGATGGCTAAGTTTTACTGAAATCTTTACGGTTAACCGTGAAGCGTTAATGGTATCCAAACCTTGAACCCTACCCTTACGGAAAAACCCCCTTAATATATCACCCTCAACTGATCCCTCAACTTTCAGGCTGATTTCGTACCCCTAACTTGACGGTCGACCCTTAATTGAGGGATACCTTCAACTTGAGGACCAGCTCTCAAACGGGGGTCCCCTCAACTTCAGGGTTGACCCCGAAACAGGGTACTGAATGAGGGAGACCCTCGACTTGAGGGTTGTCCTCGACTTGGGAACTAATTCTCACCGTCACTTTTCCAGCTTCGGGGTTGACTCTTCAACCATTAAGGGTCGACCCCTGAATTCCGGAGTCAACCTTTTGACTCATGGAAATCTTGCTTTAGGGTTCAAGGTTTGGATACCATTAACGCTTCACGGTTAACCGTAAAGATTTTAGTAAAACTTAGCCATCTCAATTGTGAGGGACGCGGAAAACCAACTTTACACGGGCTGAGTCTCAACTATTCAGGGTCTTCCCTGGATTTTAAGGGCCATCCCTCAACTCTTAGGATTGAACCTGAACTATCCAGGGTCTTCCCTCGATTTTCAAGGTTGACCCTGAACGCCTTTAAGGTTATCGCTAAATTTTCGGAGGGGACATGGTTGTCCCTCAATTTTCAGGGTTGAACCACCAATTTTTCAGGATTGACCTTTATATCTTGATGGATCAACCCTAAAAATCAAAGGTTTAACCCCGGAGACTGGAGGTTTGACTCCGAAATTTCAGGGTTTCCCCCCGAAATTGATGATTTCACCCCAAAAATTGAAGGTTCACCCTCAAACTTAAAGGGTTTTTTTCGTAAGGGAAACCTCTACTAATATGCAGGTGTAGAACCCAGGTGAATTTCTACAACGATCTGCGAAAATCAGAGAAAAAACGACGAAATTTTAACGAAAGATCCCAATTCCCGTGAAAAAGCGTAGAAATCATATTTTTTCGGAGAACCTATTTTCACGAGGGCAACCCTCAAGGCGAAGGCAACCCTCAAGTCGAGGGTCTCCCTCATTCAATACCCTGTTTCGGGGTTAATCCTGAAGTTGAGGAGACCCCGTTTGAGAGCTGGTCCCCAAGTTGAAGGTATCCCTCAATTAAGGGTCGACCGTCAAGTTAGGGGTACGAAATCACCCTGAAAGTTGAGGGATCAGTTGAGGGTGATATTTTAAGGAGGTTTTTCCGTAAGGGTAGGGTTCAAGGTTTGGATACCATTAACGCTTCACGGTTAACCGTAAGGATTTCAGTGAAACTTAGCCATCTCAATTCTGAGGGACGCGGAACACCAACCTTCCAAAGTGACCCTCAACTTTGCAGGGCTTAGTCTCAACTATTCAGGGTCTTCCCTGAATTTTAAGGGCCATCCTTCAACTCTTAGGATTACTCTTAGGATTAACCCTGAACTATCCAGGGTCATATTCCCTCGATTTTCAAGGTTGACCCTGAACGCCTTTAAGGTTATCGCTAAATTTTCGGAGGTTGTCCCTCAATTTTCAGGGTTGAACCACCAATTTTTCAGGATTGACCTTTATCTTGATGGATTAACCCTAAAAATCAAAGGTTCAACCCCGAAGACTGGAGGTTTGACCCTGAAATTTCAGGGTTTCCCCCCGAAATTGATGTTTGTCACCCCAAAAATTGAACGTTTACCCTCAAACTTGAAGGGTTTTTTTTCGTAAGGGTAAAGGAAGATTTCCAAGAGTCAAAAGGTTGGCTCAGGAATTCAGGGGTCGACCCTTAATGGTTGAAGAGTCAACCCCGAAGCTGGAAAAGTGACGGTGAGAATTAGTTCCCAAGTCGAGGACAACCCTCAAGTCGAGGGTCTCCCTCATTCGATACCCTAAGTCGAAAGTATCCCTCAATTGAGGGTCGACCGTCAAGTTAGGGGTGCGAAATCACCCTGAAAGTTGAGGGGTCAGTTGAGGGTAATATTTTGAATGATTTTCGCACCCAAGAATCGCTTACATAAGAAAAACTATTCCATTCCGGTTTTTCTTCCGGAAATGAAAAATAATAATGATAATAATAGAAATCGAAGAATCTAATAATATGACAGAAAATTGATAAAAAAATCGTAACATTTCGTAGAAATTTAGTCAAATAAAGATCATCGATTTTCTTTTTGTGTGTGAATTTTTCACATAAAAAATTAAGAGACAGGAGAAACAAAAAATCAAAATTTTCTTAAGATTTTGAAAAAAATGCGATTCTCTGTAATCACTGAAAATTTTTCAACCTTCTATCAGCGTTGATTTACAATAATTTTTGAAATTTCAAATCAAATCAAATGAAATTTGCGAAATAATTATTTTCCATATTTCTTCTCCTTTTCTCATGATAATAGAGAAAATATAATGCCTCCTATATGTATAGATAATAGAAATTCCAATTTTCAAACGTTCTCTACGAGATTCCCGCATCGCGAGTTGATGAGAAGCAATAAATTTGGTTAAATTAACTATCTAGCCATCAGGGTTCAGCCCCAACGCTGCAGGCTACCCTGTTTAATGTATAAATCGACTTGGCATCAAGAAAAAAGAAAAAGAAAAAAAAAACGTTTAAAAAAAGTCGTTACAAAAAATTAAAAAGTTGATAAAATAATTAAGAAAATAATTCTTCAAACTTTTTTTTTTTTTCTTACAAAAAAATTTTCATTATTGCATTCCTGATTCATTATTATTGTTTTTTAGTCGAATCAAGAAACAATTGTTTGAAGCATGAATTTTGAATTTTGAATTTTGATGAAAGAATTAAAAAAAAAAAATCTTGAACCTTTTTTTTCTCACATCAAATTTTCATAATCACATTCATTCATCATCATCATCATTATTATTATTATTATTATTATTATTATTATTATTTTCTAGTCGGATCAAAAACAATTTTTTTAAGGCATGAATTTTGAATTTTAATGAAAGAAGATCTAAGACAAATTCCTTGAAACTTTTTTTTCTCACATAAAATTTTGATAATCGCATTAATTGATTCATTTTTATTATTATTATTATTATCATTTTTTAGTCGAATCAAGAAACAATTTTTTGAAGCATGAATTTTGAATTTTCATAAAAGAATTAGAAAAAAAAAAAAATAAAAATCTTGAACCTTTTTTTTTCTCACATCGACTTTTCATAATCGCATCAATTTATCATTATTATAATAATTATTATTATTATTATTTTTTTCTAGTTGAATCTAGAAACAATTTTTTGAGAGATGAATTTTGAATTTTTGATAAAAGAATTAAGAAAAAATCGTTGAAACTTTTTTCTCCTCACATCAAATTTTCATAATCATATTCATTCATCATCATCATTATTATTATTATTATTATTATTATTATTATTTTTTTTTTTTATTTGAATCTAGAAACAATTTTTTGAGGCATGAATTTTGAATTTTAATGAATATTCTTTCTTTATATATTTTTTCTCACACCCGGTCGCAAAATGCCACTTTTCATACCTCTTGAGCGGGCGCAAAACAGATCTTTTCGGCCCTCGGGCGGAAATGTGCTTTGCGCCCGCCTAAAGCGGGCGCAAACGACTCTTTTCCTGCCCTCGGGCGCAAAGTTCCGTTTTGCGCCCGCTCACTCGGTCTGAAAAGAAGCATTTTTGCAGACCAGGTGTTGAGAAAAAAATCGTGTGCAACACGGGCGCAAGGCTATTTTGACGAGTGTGATTGCAGTACACTCGCCTTCGGCTCGTACTGCAAATTTCACACTCGAAAAATAGTGTTTTGCGCCCTTGATACACAATGTACTATATCGTTCCTTCCTATGCCATAACGATCTTCTTTTCCACACGAAAAATTGAGTTTCTCGGAATACATTTCCTGCTTATTTTTCTTTCATTTCCATCTTCGTCGCGATCTACTCGTCTTGTATCATAATTCATAAATTGCTCCATTAACATTTTTCATAACTTAATATCGAATTTCAATGTCCTTTCTTCCTTTATCTTCTTTCCAATCATCAAAGATCGTTTTAAATAATTTTTGATAATTTTTGAGTCACTAATTTAGCCATATTTAAAATTTTATCATCTCAATGCCTGATTCCAAGTCATGATTCATTAAAAAAAACTTTGAATTGTGTTTCAGCTTTTAGAAGAAGGAAAAACTACTTTCAAACTTTTTCAGTTCATCTTCATTAATCTTAACACGAGTTTTAATCTAGTCGATTAATAGATCAAAATATAACAAATAGAAAAATCGATTAGCAAAGAGATCTAATCGCTCAGAATCAAAGGTGCGAAGATTCACTTTTTTCGTCATATCTCGACAAATATTCATCCTATCGTCACGAAGGTTATTATAAAAAATGTAGCTTATTAAATTCTCTACAAGAAAGGTGCAATACATTTTTCTCCCATCTTCGATAGTTTGTCTCTAATACACGAGTGAATACGTACATAATTCTCACAAGGTTGTGTACCAATATCGATACTTTAGGCCCTGTATTACACAAAAACTATCAAAGATATGAAAAAAATGTATTCAACCTTTTTTGTAGAGAATTGAATAAACTTCATTTTTCATAATCACCTCCGTGACGATAGGATCAACAATTCTCGAGATATGATGAAAAAACTTACCTCGAGTACCTTTGATTCAAGATAGTGGATCAAGCCGTACAGTCAGACGCCAGGACGACTAGTCCCTTCCATTTCCACTGATTTATAAACCTGTACCTGTGTTATCAACATAAATAATTTCAACTGTTCAATTCAGCATCAGATTTAATTGATCAAACATGTTCTGATCATTCTTCATCCACACAGCAGTAAAGAGTCGTATGTGTAACACGCATGACTATCGCCGCAGGTTTTCAGCCGCAGGACAAATAAAGGTACTTCGCTCTAAGAGTCCGCGGTACGATTCGCACAAAGAATTCCAATTCCAGGAACCTCTTCGATCTGCCCAAAGAGGGTTAGGAATGGAATGGACCGAAACCTAATCCCAGGATCCTAAAAAGTTTTCTGAACATTTTTTTTTTTTTTAGACAGATTCAGGTGCTGTGTGGAAATTCTTTGCGGTAATTATTAGTTACCAGTTATGAGAGAAAAAAAAATAAATAAGCTGGAAGTCAGACTTGCAAAATTTTCAATATACAATATTTTTGCAATATTTTCTCTGTACTTTTCGTATTTTTATCACCATTTTTTAAATAATTCTGTAATATTCCGAAATTCAAAATATTTGTCGCAACATAAAAAGTGACAATTTTCATTTTTTGTGTGCGTGTGTGTTTCAGACCGAATAAATTCAACGAATAAATAAATATACTGACACTTTGTTTCATTTCAATCACAAAACTCCGATGGAGATATAAAACGATAAAATGCACACAGAAATCCTTTGAATCTCAATTTTCCGCTCAAATTGCAGATAGAAAAAAAATGTATATATATATATTTTTTTTTCCACCACGAAACGGTCCGAATTCAATATATATCGACAAATCTGCTCGAAACGAGACCAGATTTCTTTCCATTTCGATTCGATAAAGGGGACAGGCTTCTGGCTATTGCCCCGAAGCATGTGGCTGACAATATATCGAATTAAATGTCAGATTGTACGATAACGATAAAGATATAAACTCGAAAAATGTTCAATCAGCCGCGAGATCCATGCATATCAGCGTATCAACTTGAAAGTATATATATATCTCCTCACAAATTATGAAAACCCAATCGAGTGAGCGAGCGTAGCGAGCGAACGAGCACAACGGTATATGGTTTGATTTTTCTTTTTTTTTTCGTACTTGGTACTTGTATTTGATATCAATCCTTTTACAGAGATTTTTTTGAAGGACGACTTTTGTTGAAAACGAATTTTTGGAAGAAGACTTTTTGTGGAAGACGAATTTTTGTTGGTGGGTATTTTTAAAGACAAATTTTGTGTGAAAGAATTTGGTTGGTAAATTTTGTGGGTGGACCACATTAATGTACTTGGCGAAAGGTTTTTGCACCAGAGGTGCTTTTTGGGGGATATCACTACTTTTTGTATATTTTTTTTACTTCCTGCTAACTGCGCTAGCTCGCTGTGCTTGCTCGATGGGGTCTTCGTAGATCCTCACTCGCTATGCTCGCTCGGTTGTCAGTATTTTTCTGACCGATTATTTCTATTGAGTATATCCCATTGGATAGACGGTGAAAAATCTTGAATTTTCTGTTAATAAAAGTTGATTTCTGTAACTCTGACTCTTGCTTAGGAGCACACGTGAAATATTAACCCTTATTGGGTTGCATAAATTGAAGCGTCAAAATCATTCATAGTAAATATTCGCAACGTGGAACCCTGTGCGCGGCCCTCCTCCCTTCTCATCCGGGCTTGGGAGCGGCCACAGCGGAGTTACTTACAGGTAGGGTTATAGTCACTGCTCATTACAAATTAAATCTTAAAAAATGTTCACAGTAAGAAAGTCTGAAAATCAGTGTATAAATAATCATTGGTATTCACTCAATAAAGTCTTCCGGGATAGTGCTTCTGTTATAAATTGCATGGCAAGATTCGTCTGTTCCATCCGGTCCACCAAGGTATTCTTAGAAGTTAGAACCCGATGATTTCAAGTCGCGTAACTCCAGTAGTCTAATAAGTATGCCGTGATGTGAAAATTAAAAGCTGAGTCATCGAAGCAAACTCCCTGAGTATACCGCAACGTACACATTTCTTCCATAGAGCTATAAGTAGGCGTGCGATAACTATAATCAAAGCGATCAAACAATTGATCATATCGTCAAGGTCAGAATGGATGGACGTATTCGGCGGACAGTCCAGAACTCACACGTAACTCAGAAAACTCTGTATGAAGTGTTACGGACCTATATACTTGTCTCAAAGCATATTTCAACTCGTCTGCTCTAGACTTCCCGCTGAGATTCATCTGCTTTCTCAGGATGCGTCGATATATCAATAGCTCGTCCACGAAATAGTCCCTCCGGAACTCACACAATTTTTTTTGTTCGTAATGTACTTGCCTCGATACTCTACAAAGTCTCTTGATATTTAGCACCTGGATCATGAACATAATCAATGTATAAACTTACCACTTACCCAAAAGACCAATATACCCAAGGCTTTGTGATTGATCTAATTGATTGACTCTGATAACCTCATAACTTGATTTTTCCATGAAACAGGCTCGCGATTTCCATACGATGTCGAGCTGAATACATAAACTCAAAGCCCATCTTGTTTCACTTTGTCGGTAATGACTCTCACATCACATCATGTATCTCAATATCACGTAGTGATAACGAGTGGAATGAAATGTCAAACCGAAGCAGCCGACGCGAACACGCTATAGCTAGCAGTTTCGGTCAATCGATTCTCGATCTGTTACATTTAAAGATGGCGGCTTGTCTACATTCTCGATTCGATCTAACTCGTGATTCCGGCGGCCAATGCCAGGTACTCGGATCGCTGTTGTCCCGAGTCCCGACTATCGAGTGGTCGATATATATGAATGAAAATACTTCGCGCAAGACTCATCAATCGGATAATAAAAGAAAGAGGCGGAAAAATTTGCCGAATTCAATCTCGACAACGGCGCCACCTAGCCACTGACTGAGGGTACTCTCTCTTCTCGTCTGCTCTCTGCGTAGTCTATCTACTAGATACCGCCGCTCTTCTCTGATTTTTATACTCATAGGCCGTGGCAAAGTCCGGAGGAGACGACGACGACGAAAAAGGATCGAGTGAAACGGACCTGTCAGATCTTTCAATTACTCACATCTTATCTTTACGTGCACGGATTCAATCGAAATAGGGCTCAAATGAAAGCTTTTCGTACCGACAACCTAATATAATAATTCTCCAGACCCATGGAGGTCGCTAAATGGAAGAAAACAGAGATTCTGATTACCCCCACCACCGCGAATAGCTCCCGTTCGGGTAAATAGACTCGGTGAGTCTACGCGCGGCGTTTAAAAAAATTTTTTTTAATGTACTTGGCGCGAGACTCTACCGAGTCTCTTGATAGATCGATCGATTCGTGCAAAATAATCTGTGAAATTGAATAAAGGTCGTCCACAAACTTCACACACATCGAAAAAAAAATGAAAGAAAAAATGAACAAGCGGGTTTGGGCTGACTATGAGCCAGCCTTCGAACTTCCCGTTATTTATTTTGTTCTCAGCTATTTTGAAATTTGCAAATCTGACCTCAGATTCTTGATCAGCGGTTCAAAAAACCTTCGAGTACAAATTTCCGTAAGATTTAGAATGTTTTTAGTATTTTTCGCAGCAAATCGGTCTCGCCATTTTGAATTTCGCCAATCTGACTTCAGATTCGTGATCAGTGACCCAAAAAACGTACGAGTACCAAGTTTCATCCGAATCCAAATGCTTTTAGTTTTTTGCAGCATATCGAATACGCCAAATGAAAATTTTGCAAAACTGACTTCAGATTCGTGATCAGCGATCAAAAGAACCATATGATACCAAATTTCATCGAAATCCGTTGATTCGTTCTCAAGATATCGTCATTTTTGTTGCGTTTTTTAGAATTTTGTTATTTGAATAGTTCAAAAAGTACTAATCCGATCGAAGCCAAAATCTAATCAGTTATGAGTCAAGAAAAGCCCCGTCGATTGAGCCCTATTTGATCAAAATCCGCGAACTCGTTCTCGAGATATCGCGCGGACAAAAATGTGGTCACACACATACGCGCGCACACACACACACACACCCAGACGTCAAACTGAAAATGGTCGGAGGTGATTCTTTGGACCTCGAAACGTGGAGATTTGGTGAAAACTCAATTTTTCATTTTCAGGGTGATCACAATAACTTCCTTTTCTCACACCCGGTCGCAAAATACCACTTTTCATACCTCTTGAGCGGGCGCAAAACAGATCTTTTCGGCCCTCGGGCGGAAATGTGCTTTGCGCCCGGCTAAAGCGGGCGCAAACGACTCTTTTCCTGCCCTCGGGCGCAAAGTTCCGTTTTGCGCCCGCTCACTCGGTCTGAAAAGAGGCATTTTTGCAGACCAGGTGTTGAGAAAAAAATCGTGTGCAACACGGGCGCAAGGCTATTTTGGCGAGTGTGATTGCAGTACACACGCCTTCGGCTCGTACTGCAAATTTCACACTCGAAAAATAGTGTTTTGCGCCCTTGATACACAATGTACTATTTTTCTCTGAAAACAGAGAAACGGGAAGGTAAAAAAAAAAAAAAAAAAATGAAATAAAAATGTGTTGTAGATTCAAACTTTTGATTTCTTATCATAAAATATTGTATCTACCTATATATATATATATATATTCCGTTGAATGAATTTTGTTGGTTTCTTTTGATTCTTTTCAATGATCCTGATAATTATTTTCAAAAAACTGAAAACGAAAAACGAAAAAAAAAATTTGTTTTTCTTTCGTGTGCCTTTGATTCTTCTTAATTATTCTGACGAATCTACATATAGATATGAGATTGACTTTTTTTTCTTTTTTCGCTGAATTTCCTCACTTTTTAGAAAACCGTGAAATTGTTTTTTTTTTTTTTTTTATGACCGCAAAATCCGGAGGTTCTGTATTTTCACGAGTACGTAGAGAGAGAAAACGAGTATAAATTAACTTTCCACTTGAAGCCCCTGCGTTTAAAATGCTAATCTTTTATCAACGGATTCGCCGATGGACGAACGCGACCAGACCAGATGGTTTCAGAACTGATCACCCTATATGAACTTTAATCCTGAATAATTATTGTTATTATTATACAATAAAGAGACAAAAAAAGAAAAAAAAAGAAAATAAAATAAAATAAAAACTTTAATTAATTATTAGGGTTGAGAGACAAAAAACAAAAAATAAAAAATTGTGAACAAACTCGAGTCAATTTTGAAAAACTTGTTTAAAAAGAAACTCAAATAATTAATAAACTGGATATTTATTTATTTATTTTTTTTTTTGTAATTAATTAGCTGAATATTTTATTCTTCAAATTATTTATTTATTTTATTTTTTTTTTCCAATTAAAAATCGTGAAGGATAACTTGAAAATAGAAAAAAAAAAAAAAAAATTAACTTTTATAATATATCGATTTGAAAATATAATTGAAACAGATTCTACTCGCATTTTTTTCTTTTTGTTTTGTTTTTATATGATCAGATATAAGCGTCACGAGTGACAAAAAAACCGACTTCAACACCAAACTACTTGACCGATTTCGATGAAATTTTTATGGGACCAATCTGAAAGTATACCCTTTCGAATAAAAAAATAATTTTCCAAATCGGTTGATAAATGACGGACTTATGAGGTAACAAACATTTAAAAGAAAAAAAAAAAAATACAACCGAATTGAGAACCTCCTCCTTTTTTGAAGTCGGTTAAAAATGTGATCAGATTATATCAAATTTGATCTCAATTTTGACTAAACTTCATTTACGAACTGATAAATGAAAAAATATATATGAAAATTTTATCTGAATTTATGAAATTGTAAAAAAAAAAAAAATCAAGATTTTATAAAATCTTTTTTGAATCTGATAGAATTTTATCTGATAATTTTAATTTCACTTCCACATTTATTTTGCATTTTAATTTATTGATAGAAGAAAAAAAAAACGTTTTCGTTATCATTTTTATTATTCATATCCGTTTTTTTTTTTTTTCACGTGTTTTGCCTCGTAATTAGGCTTTTTTAAACGAGGTTCAGAGAATCGATGCGACCACGTTAATTATTCAATTACTAGCCGAGACTCGACACGCGAAACTTGATCTGAAAAAAATTTCTACGCCTTTTTCACTCCAAACTCAGAATTACCGCGTAATCAGGTTTAACCTACTTGACGAATCTCAAGTATGATTATTGAAATGATCAATTTTTCATGAGTTCTTAAATTCATCTCGAATTAGGGATAATTTTGAACGAGATATGTATAGACGAAATAATATTATCCAATTGTTTGTGATAATAAAATTCTCTGCATTTGATCGAGATAATGAAAATAGTACATTGTGTATCAAGGGCGCAAAACACTATTTTTCGAGTGTGAAATTTGCAGTACGAGCCGAAGGCGAGTGTACTGCAATCACACTCGTCAAAATAGCCTTGCGCCCGTGTTGCACACGATTTTTTTCTCAACACCTGGTCTGCAAAAATGCTTCTTTTCAGACCGAGTGAGCGGGCGCAAAACGGAACTTTGCGCCCGAGGGCAGGAAAAGAGTCGTTTGCGCCCGCTTTAGGCGGGCGCAAAGCACATTCCCGCCCGAGGGCCGAAAAGATCTGTTTTGCGCCCGCTCAAGAGGTATGAAAAGTGGCATTTTGCGACCGGGTGTGAGAAAAGTTATATCAAGCCAGGCATTACGACAGGAAAATTTTATCCCCCTTCACATTCGCTTGATTGTCACAGATTTAGGTACATCGTTAATTCAACATCGTGGAGCAAACAGGTTTCTCATTCCTGTAGGGATCTTGTAATTAATTCAGGCTAATGAAGGGTGTAGAAGAATGAGAAGAAAAAAAAATACAATTTCAATCACGAATATTCACTGAATCGCGTTTTAAGTCCCTGAAGTCCCTTGGAGTCCCTAAAGTCCCTTCAAGGATTTACAATCTCAACCAGAAGTGATTCTCGTCGAAAATATTAGGTACTTCGAGATGAGATAAAAATCGGAAAAAAATCAACCACAATCAAGACGATCAAAGTATTAACTTTGACTGATAAAAATGCCCAGAAGTTATCACTAAATTGTTTAAACAAAACATTGTTTAACAAATTTTCTGGCAACAGCATTTTTCTTTTGTCTCAAATGAATGCCCTAATTTTTCTGAATACGCATGAATTTTTTTCGAATTTTGTCACTATTTTGAAATTTCCGTTATCGAAAATTTCCAAATTTTGAAAAATGGAAAAAAAATCTGAATTTTGGATATGTTTTTGTGAACACGATGTAGATTACAATTCCGAAGTTTCCGGAGCGTGGAGCAAATAGTTTCGTAAATACAGCCTTTACAAATTTTCGAAAACGGAAATTTCAAAATAGTGACAAAATTCTTAAAAAATTGATTTGTGTTCAGAAAAATTAGGGGATTTATTTAAGATGAGAAAAAATAACGTTACCAGAGAATTTGTTTAACAATATTTTGTTTAAACAATTTAATGATAACTTCCGGGCATTATTATTATTCAAAATGAATACTCTTATCGTCTTTATCACGGTTGATTTTTTTCCGATTTTTGTCTTATCACAAAGTACTCAATTTGCCGGCGAGAATCATTTTTGGTTGAATTCCACTAAATTAAAAAATTGCACGTTTCAAATCCGGTCAATTCTGCAAGTATCACATTGCATTAATTGCATAGTACAGAGTGGGTCCAAAAAATTCAAAGAAATAAATTCCCCAATTTCCCTGACCACCCGATCAATCAATTTTTCCCCGATCACCTGAGTTGAAAATTCCAATTTTTTACATAGATTTTCTGAAAATGTTTCTATTCACGAAATAATTGTCAAAATAATTTGCTTTTCCTGGGGTGAAAGCAGTAAATTTTCCTGAATAATTTTACAATTCCTCTTTTTTTACAATTCCTTTTTTTAGAATTTTTCTTCCAATCGTCACGATATTAGTTCAAGAAAAGAAAGAAAATCGCACGCGGTAAGAATTCATTCGCTAAAAACTGAAAAACGTCGATCCACTATAATCAGATGCTTGAGCGGAGGTATTTAATCTTCGGGGATTAAAATCGCGAATAAATTGAAGCACCAGTAGAGAAAAAAAAAAAAAAAACGTAAAAAAAGAATCCCTAGCTGTATTGCTGTAATATTTATGCCCCCCTTTCTGCACTTTTTCTCATTCCAATTGATAATCCCTCGATTACAGTTGGGTAAATAAAAAGAGCAGAAGAGAAAAATGTATCGCTGATCAAGTAGATAAGCCTGCGGTACGGATAAGAGATACTTCTGAGGGGGAGGAAGGGGGGGATCAGACGATATTCAAGAAATTGCAAATGCCCTCAGATCCTGACCAAGCTTTCAACTTTATTTCCAATCTCACCAGTTTTCTACGATTATATTTCTTCCATCAATCTAGAAAAATATCAGAGTCTGATGTATATATATATATTTATTTTTTTACTCATACAATTTTTGTGAAGAAGATTTAATTGAAAAGACAATGAAAAAAAAAGTTTTATGAGAAAAATTGATTGATTTATTACATAATTGATTATTTGTTAATAATTTTTTGTTTCGTTTGATCGCTTTTTTGTTCACTTTTTGTTTCCAATTGGTGTCTTTTACCTCCGTCATATTTTAATTCAAGATTCGAGAAGATTGAAGAAAACCGTGGGACATTTTATTACTCATTTAATTCTCGCCTCGTTGGGTTTGTGGAGACGGAAATTATAACGCACGTATTTATATCCTTTGAGGGATTAAACCACGTAGGTTAAACATTACCCGATGCTATACGACTCGGGATTCAAATTATCAGATAATGAAAATGAAAAATGCGATAAAGAATCCGGCATTAATTAGATTTTACACCTGAATTAAACCAAAGCTGAAGAGAAAACCCGATAATCGCCATTTTTTTAATACGACTATCCTGCGATTTATAGATTCATTTTTTTTTTTTCTCACACCCGGTCGCAAAATGCAACTTTTCATACCTCTTGAGCGGGCGCAAAACAGATCTTTTCGGCCCTCGGGCGGAAATGTGCTTTGCGCCCGCCTAAAGCGGGCGCAAACGACTCTTTTCCTGCCCTCGGGCGCAAAGTTCCGTTTTGCGCCCGCTCACTCGGTCTGAAAAGAGGCATTTTTGCAGACCAGGTGTTGAGAAAAAAATCGTGTGCAACACGGGCGCAAGGCTATTTTGGCGAGTGTGATTGCAGTACACTCGCCTTCGGCTCGTACTGCAAATTTCACACTCGAAAAATAATGTTTTGCGCCCTTGATACACAATGTACTATTTTTTTGGCTTTAAGGATCGTGAAGTGAAGGCTAGTTTACTATTTGCTTTATTTCTTTAGCGTCACTGATTGCCACTTGTTCAATGTCACGGTATGGTTTGGGCATCCCACCGCTGTCACCAATTGTTACGCCCGTTTTAATCGTTCGGAGGAATTTGTTGTACAGTGACAAAAGTTCTCTGAAACGAAGTTTGAAACAATAATTACCCCCAAAAAGACACTTTTTAACTTCCCGTTTCTCTGTTTTGAGAGAAAAAATGAAGTTATTGTGATCACCCCGAAAATGAAAAGTTGAGTTTTCACTCAATCTTCACGTTTCCAGGTCCAAAGAATCACCTCCGACTATTTTCAGTTTGACGTCTGTGTGTGTGTATGTGCGTGACCACATTTTTGTCCGCGCGATATCTCGAGAACGCGTGGTCGGATTTCGATAAACTTGGGCTCAATCGACGGGGCTTTTCGTAACTTAGAACTGATTGGATTTTGGCTTCGGTCGGATCAGTACTTTTTGAACTATTCAAATAACAAAATTCTAAAAATCGCAACAAAAATGACGATATCTTGAGAACGAATCAACGGATTTCAATGAAATTTGGTACCATATGGTTTTTTTGATCGCTGATCACGAATCTGATGTCGGTTTTGCAAAATTTTCATTTGGCGTATTCGATATGCTGCAAAAAAACTAAAAACATTTGGATTTGGATGAAACTTGGTACTCGTAGGTTTTATCGGTCACTGATCACGAATCTGAAGTCAGATTGGCGAAATTCAAAATGGCGAGTCCGATTTGCTGGGAAAAATACTAAAAACATTCGAAATCTTACGGAATTTTGTAATCGAAGATTTTTTGAACCACTGATCAAGAATCTGAGGTCAGATTTACAAATTTCAAAATAGCTGAGAACAAAATAAATAACGGGAAGTTCGAAGGCTGGCTCACAGTCAGCCCAAACCCGCTTGTTTTTGTTGTTTTTTCACAAATACGAAAGTAATTCACCTGGATTCAGGGACCAGACCTAAAAAAGCTCACGTGGAATCGTTCATAATATATCAAAGATGATATCTGCGAAACTAGAAGTTGATTCGATGAATATTTCATCGCCGGTTACATTTTGAAATCTGAAAAGTGGGTGAAAATCAGTTTTTGAGATGATCAAAGGTTTGCAAAAGGCTGCGTATCGATCTAGAAATCCGGAAAAATAGTAGTCCAAGGTATACTCATATCGTTTTATACTTGGTGTTAGTTTGGTCCGATGACAAGTTCCAAGTTTCTCATCGCTCTTGACTTTTTGTGACATGTATCGCTCTCATTCTGAGCTTTGAAATTGGATAATTTTCCCAGATTATCACCTTTGGGCCCGGATTAGAACACTTTAAAATCAGACATTGAATGTATCAGTAAAGAAATCCTCAATAATTTTGAGAATCGCATCATTTCGGGACTCTTTCAGCCCGAACCACATCCTTAAATCCTCAAATTAGTTCTTAATTGACTATAGACAATAAAATTGAACGAAATTGAGCCTTCTCGTCATTTTTGGGATTATCCAGAGTTTCGATCCAAAGTTTCAATCAATCAATCCGATTACCAGCGTTTTGGCCAATCAGAACGCTTTGGGCCAAACCAGAACAAAGCGCGATTGAGTAGAATAATTATGAATTCTCAATCGACTCATTGTCAGCAAAATTTGAATAACGTCTTTGGCTTCCGGTCTTCAGAAGGCATTACGAAATCTCCCAGTGGAAATCAATAACACTAGTCACTGACCCCCGGACAATAAGTCGAACGGGGAAATGTTGTCGATTCATTCATTCATTATTTATCGTTATCGGTTCATATTCCGGAATAATTTGGTCTATCGAATCTTGAATAATACAAGAGCGTGGGATACGTTGAACGGGTACCCGAAGGTAATTACGGCGTGGTTGTTAGCTAATCGATTATATTGTCAATAACCACCCTTTGATCATGAATTAATAGTCCGGGTATTGTGCCCAACGGAATACAACGTTTAACCTTTTCCCGTCATTCGAAAACAAGATCCGATGTTGTTGTTTATTTCAGTTTGAACATCCTTAGAGCCTCTGACCGTAAATTCAGGATCATCTCTTCGTTGACACTGACTGAATTTCCTTTTCCTTTTTCCTACGGTCAAATGAAAGCTTCGATCAAATTTGATTCAACCTCAGGAGATTTCCTTGAATGGAAATCGATGAAACGAATTTGGAAAATCATTTATAGACTTACTAGGGGCTCCGCCCCTCCGCGCTTCGCGCGGCAACCCCGCTCGGCGCTTCGCGCCTCACTTTTCCTAGGAATGGCTGGTCTAACTTTTTTTAATCTTCAGTGGCTGTCCTAACCATTTCTAACCCTTCTTGGGACACTCATTCCTATCCGTTACACCCACTGTTACTACATCGAATCCCGTAGACCTGGAGACCGAAGACTATGGCGCGATAGACCTGGACACCCAGAACTATGGCGCGATAGACCTGGAGACCAAAAACTATGGCGCGATAGACCTGGACACCAGGAACTATGGCGCCGTATACCTGGACACCAGGAACGGCGCGATAGAACGCGAATATAACTTGGATGCAGAAAACTTATGGCGCGATAGACCTGGACATCAGGAACTATGGCGCCATATACCTGGACACCAGGAAAGGCGCGATAGAACGCGAATATAACCTGGATGCAGAAAACTACGCCGAAAACTCATGACCCAGATGCTGACACACAGAGATCAACAAGTGTCAGAAATCAAGCCTAGATTCTGACCGTCCATGGTTACGAGCGCCCATAGTTACGGGGACACGTTTGGCCCATAGTTACGGGGACACGAAACTTTTTTATATATATAAAGAGATGCATTTCATCTGCTCCTTTTTCTTCCAGACATTGTGAACAGTGCAAATGCATTTTTACTTTCGATAAAAAATTCTTACATAATGTTCATATAAAATGTACATAAAATGAGAACTGGAATATATACACCAGGATTTTCATTCAACACGTATTTTACAAACGTGGAAGGATTAAGCTGTTCACAATAATCCAAAACAAAGCACCGGGACCTGTTCATTGTTGGCTTTCATGAACATGGCTGGATTCAAACTGCATCCTCACAAATCCCTTGCTCAGGTTAGAATCCAAGTATTAATGAATGGTACTTGCATCCGAAATTACCAATTCACAAGTTTCTGAACATAGAATACGAAACGGGCATTCAGGATTCAACCACTTTTCCTCAGGTCGATAGTGACTGTCTGAAAATGATCCTCGAACCCTTCAGAAAGTGGAAGACAGGAGTTAAGGCATCAACATCTCATCCAAAGAATTGGATTTTACCATGTCAAAATTAGCAAATTTTCCTGGTTCCTTTCATTCCTTCAATTCGTTTCAATTCCTCGATGTAAGCTCCTCTTTCCTGCTCTCAGCAGGATATCCTCATCTCGTCTCTCCTTCATCGCACTCGGTGTTTATTCAACGGTTTAACTTTCTCCCCCGTCCTGTTTGATTGTCAAACACAAACAAACACCAAATATACGGTTGGGAAACCAACAAATCTACCGCAACTAGAAATCACCGGACGTGGAGAATTTCTACCCACGTGACAGAGACGAAGCAGTCAATCAAATGCGTTTAATCCCCGCTTCGAGACTTTCACAGCAGTTTAGATAACGAAATAACGATTCATTGATGCAAATCAAAGCTCGTTGAGTGGCAAAAAAAGTGAACAAATTCGTCTATCCGTTCAGATTCCAATTTCAAATTGTTCTGCTTTCCGAAGTCAGGTTAGGTTAGTCTTCACTTTGAAATTTGTTCAGTGTCGTTGAATCAATGCATAATCTGTTGATTTTTTTATCTTCGACGATACATGTCACAAAACGTCAAGAGTGATGAGAAACTTGGAACTTGTCATCGGACCAAACTAACACCAAGTATAAAACGGTATGAGTTTACCTTGGACTACTATTTAGTTCCGGAGTTCTCAATCGATACGCAGCCTTTTACGAATCTTTGATCATCTCAAAAACTGATTTTCACCTACTTTTCAGATTTCAAAATGTATCCGGCGATGAAATATTCATCGAATCAACTTCTAGTTTCGCAGATACCTTCTTTGATATATTATGAACGATTCCACGTGAGCTTTTTAGGTCTGGTCCCTGAATCCAGGTGAATTACTTTGATACTTCGCGTGTCTAATGACATAAGGTCGTATAAGCGCCAATATACGACTTTTTGCTTTTTGTAACGGCAAAAGGTCGTATATATATTTTTTTAACCGTATTTAGAGTAAACACCCGAAGTTTCGTTCATAAACGTTGAAATTTGATACTAGGTCGATTAAAGGCAGAAGGTCGTATGTACTGGTGGATACGACCTTTCAGTCCTAACTTCGCAAAAAAAATAATGGTTCTCATTAATTGCATAAGGTCGTATCCGCCAAAAAGAAATTAAAAAATTGGCGCTTACGACCTTCTGGTTTTATCTGCGAATATTTTTCATCGAAGTTTTCGAAACGGTCGTTTTTTCAAGTTATCTTTGCGTTTCATGAGTTTTCACAACTATTTGAAAAAATCATGAAAAATAAAAATAAAAAAAAATTTGGCGGATACGACCTTCTTCTTTTATCTGCGAATATTTTCCATCGAATTTTTCGAAACGGTCGTTTTTTCAATTTATCTTTGCGTTTCATGAGTTTTTACGACTATTTGAAAAAATCATGAAAAATAAAAAATAAAAAAAAAATGGCGAATACGACCTTCTGCTTTTACCGTTTTTTTTATTTTCCTCAAAAATTGAAATGAAAGAATGACGTATCCGCCCAACATACGACCTTTTGCATTTACATTTTTCGATTTCGAAATTTCAATTGATCTAATACGTTTTGGTCATTTTTAGAGCGAGTGCCGAAAAAAAAAAAATTATACGACCTTTTGCCACCAAAATCGTGTTTTTGGCGCTTACGACCTTATGTCATTAGACACGCGACTTGTGAAAAAACAACAAAAAAAAAGTGTCTTTTTGGGGAAAATTATTGATCCAAACTTCATTTTTGAGAACTTTTGTGACTGTACGTGCGTAACAATTATGGTGACAGCGGTGGGATACCCGAACCATAATCACAAGGGCCTCTGTGTGGGAAGATTAGGTCACTCTTAGGGTTCAGGGAAGTGTCTTAAGACCTCGAGATGTGATGTGTCCGTGTATCATCTGAATGGCCGCTAAGTGCATCATCAGCTACCTTGATGTAATCACTTGTATGCGAAACACTGGAGGTTTTGTATTTCGCTTCAGCGCATAACGTCGCAGACATTGAATAACAATGCGAGATCCAACGCGGGTTCCGGGGGTGCGGTTTCAATTAATAGTTGATACCCGCGACATTGTCGAGCGGCATTATTAGATAAAGGTCACATTGCTCGGACCCCTTGGGAGGCGGAAGTTCACAAGCCATTCTCGGCTCGCGGCGCCATATGCAATTGTGATAAACCACACCAATTTCAGTTTCCCAGTTTCCTGTTTGTCAAATGTATCAACTCGGGACTCTATGTGTGCCATAAAGTTGCGAGGACCGAATATATGCAGTCCGATGCTGCTGCTATCAGTAAAAACTTTCAGTACCCTCACACCGGAGTTTATTCTCAATGGTATATTCTCATCGCGTGACATGTGCGGTGATCTACGCCATTCGAACAGGAATTTCATACATCGTCGTCTTTTTGATTCACCGCGTTAGCGACGTGGACCAAACTTCGCAAAAGTCATAGTACCGCAAACTTTAAACTCATCATCGTCGGAGTTTTGGAGGGTAAAACCGGAAATGAACGTCTCAGAACTTTTGCAAGTGTTGCAATTGGAAGTCAGAGTCTTGAAAACCGATTTCGAATGGCCAACGAAAAGCGGAATGGCGTTTCACTCATCATGGTGTACCTGCTTCCATATGTTATCGATTAGCTAGGCGTCATCCAGTATTCATGCGAACGCTGAGACTGCAACTGGCAGGTTCCTGGGTAATTTCTTGAACCAACTACCTGCAGGAACCTAATCAACCGCAGTCAATCTGAAGCAACTTCAATTTGCATCCTCAATTGATTAGTCGTTCATTAAGGATGTATTGGCCGTACAATCTCAACCAGAAATGATTCTATGATTAATCGTTTTCCACCAATTATTTTTCTTCTGATCAAAAAATCGCAATGGAAGATCGCAATATCGCTGAGTCTTTTTTCCAATAATTCGTTTCATTTTTTTAAATTCTGTTCTATGTAAATGATGAATTCCTTTGCACTCATAATCAGAAGAGCATGAAAATCCGATTTCTCAATCCGCTCTACAGCTAATGGAGAATCATGAATAATTTTCGTTTGCTTCTTAGAGATTTTAAAAATACAGCTGAAAAATTGAGAACTGCAGCTGCAGTCCCTTCTTCGGTTTTTCTTACTCTCTTCATGGCGCGTGCAATTAAGTACCTAAATTGAGAAAAACAAGATTCAATTTTTTACATCGAATGAAAGTCCAGAAGAAAAAGCAGAAAAAAACGATGAGGGGGTTGATGATAAAAAAAATCCAGGGGATGCACGAAAGCTTTTTGAATTTATGTAATTATCGTGAAATCAAAGCGATTAATCGAATGATTATCGGATAAATTATTAACGCTGGGTAAGTACTTTAGCGCAGATTGCAGTTTATAATCCAATAGAAAGAAGCTTTGATGATCGAATTGTTTTTCCTCAGTTTTCTTCTATAGTGTGAAAATTACCAACTCTTGTCACATTATGAACAAAGTGAAGGCGAGTGAAAAAGAAACGTTGTACATTTTTTTTTTTTTGTTCGTAATAGTGTTTTTTGTATCGGAACAATTTTCCATCAAGACTTACCCCTTAATCGACTTTCTGTAAACTAAAATTACAAGAAAAATTAACAATCTTATCTTCAGCGAAAACTTTTGTTGTTTGAGTGATGAACAATTCGCAATCAAAAATTGTGTTGCTTGAGTAAATAAGGTTCGAAAATTTTTCAAAAAATCGAAATTTCTAACCCGAAAACCAGGAAATTTCTTCCAATCGTCAAAAATCCTTCGAAAAAAAATCTACACTCTATGAATCTGTACAATGCCTTGATCTTTGGCTACTATCAAACGTAATGAAAGTCCTGACCTCTAACCGGACGTTTTTATCCGCCATCTTGAATCAAAGGTGCTCTAATTCAGTTTTTTCAAATTTATTCTCTGAGGCTTGAAGCTCCACGAGAGAGTTCCTCGTTCGCTTAATGCCCGAGTAGAAATTTGATAGGGCTAGCCTGATGTGCTATCAGGCCCTGATTGAGCTTTGTTCAGGCGGTCCTGAGTAAGACAAACCTGCTGTGGTCCTGAGTAGGGTCCCATCAGGTATCCCTAACAGGGGCACTCCTGATATGGCCCTGGTCAGGATGCTTTCAGGCCACACTTACCAAGGTTTGCCTGCTGGGCCCCTGGTCAGAATGCTATCAGGCAACACTAGCCAAGGTTTGCCTGCTGGGCCCCTGATCCGGATGCTATCAGGCAACACTTGCCAAGGATTGCCTGTTGGGCCCCTGATTAGGATGCTATCAGGCAACACTTGCCAAGGTTTGCCTGTTGGGCCCCTGATCAGGATGCTATCAGGCATCACTTACCAAGGTATGCCTGTTGGGCCCCTGGACAGGAGCTGACAGGCATCCCTTCCCGAGGTGTGCCTGATTGGCCCATGATCAGGATGCTATCAGGCAACAATTGCCGAGGTTTGCCTGTAGGACCCCTGATCAGGATTCTATCAGGCATCACTTACCAAGGTATGCCTGTTGGGCCCCTGGACAGGAGCTGACAGGCATCCCTTCCCGAAGTGTGCCTGATTGGCCCCTGGTCAGGATGCTATCAGGCAACACTAGCCAAGGTTTGCCTGTTGGGCCACTGATCAGGATGCTATCAGGCATCGCTTACCAAAGTATGCCTGATTGGCCCCTGATCACGATGCTATCGGGCAACACTTGCCAAGGTTTGCCTGTTGGGCCCCTGATCAGGATGCTATCAGGCAACAATTACCGAGGTTTACCTGTTGGACCCTTGGTCAGATTGGCTTCTAGAGTACATGATACTAGAAAGTGCAGCGCGCCTGTTGCGTCCCTGTTCAGGTTGGTATCAAGCATCCCCTACTGAGGCAAGCCTGTATGGCCGCCAGCAAGGTTGGCGCCAGGCATCCCTTACTCAGGCATGCCTGCCACGCCCCGGATCAGGTCTTCATCAGGCTGTCTTTATTACGGGTTTCATGCCACAGTGTGAAATGTGTGATTCATTAAGAATCAACCATTATTTGGTACACTTTTAACCTGCCGGAAGCACGCAGGATAATCATTTAGATAAATATATTCGAAGCTCTTATTATTAGTAGATCAAAGTTTTCACAATATCTAATAAGTAGTTTGGCGTAGTAGGTAGGGCGTGCGATTAGTAATGCGAGCGAGCGATAGGTCCAGGATCGAAACCCGGTTAGGTCGAAACAATGCGAAGTTTTTCTGAAGTGAAATTGCGTTCTAGCGTTGGTATGCGGCCGAGCATGAGTGGTTCAGCTTACTCAACCGTTAAAATTTTTTTTTCATCATTATTTTTGTAGCATCTGATGATACAAACACAAATCCACAAATATGATCAGGGCTTGATCAGGGATTGATCAGGAAGCTTGATCAGGAAGCTTGATCGGGGCCTGATCAACAAACCTAATCAGGGCCTGGCTGTAAAATACTGATCAGAGCCTGGCTATAGAACCTGATCAGGGCCTGGCCGTAATCCTAGAATTTTGCGTTACATTACTGATCAGGGCCTGACCAGGCAGCCTATTAAGCACCTGATCAGGTGGTAAGGTTTGCTTGATCATGCCCTGATTGTGGCCTGACCGAAATTTCTACTCGGGTGGTCCTCTGATAGTACCCATATCCATTTAACGATGGTAGCTTCCAGGGTGCGTAAATGCAGGGTAGCTGGAGCTGCAACTATACGTCCTGGATGAGGGGTGAGACCCGAGGATGAGAATGAGGATGAGGATGAGGACGAGGGTCAGGGTGAAGGGTGGTCGGTGTTGAGGATGATACAATCTCAGCCAAAAGGGATTCTCGTCGACAATATTAGGTACTTCGGGATGAGATGAAAATCGGAAAAAAATCAACCACAATCAAGACGACCAAAGTATTAACTTTGAACAATAATAATGCCCAGAAGTTATCAATAAATTGTTTAAACAAAACATTGTTTAACAAATTTTCTGGTATCGTTATTGTTTTTTCATCTCAAATGAATGCCCTAATTTTTCTGAATACACGTGAATTTTTTTAGAATTTTGTCACTATTTTGAAATTTCCGATTCGAAGATTTCCAAATTTTGAAAAATGGAAAAAAAATCTGAATTTTGGATATTTTTTTGTGAAAACGATGTAGATTACAATTCCGAAGTTTCCGGAGCGTGGAACGAACAGTTTCGTAAATACAGCCTTTACAAATTTTCGAAAACGGAAATTTCAAAATAGTGACAAAATTCTTAAAACATGTATGTGTGTTCAGAAAAATTGGGGCATTTATTTGAGATGAAAAAAAATAACGTTACCAGAGAATTTGTTGAACAATGTTTTGTTTCAACAATTTATTGACAACTTTCGGGCATTATTATTATTCAAAATGAATACTCTCATCATCTTTATCACGGTTGATTTTTTTCAGATTTTTATCTCATCATAAAGTACTCAATTTGCCGCCGAGAATCATTTTTGGTTGAGATTGTAAGGCCAAATACATCCTTAATCCAGTGATATTGAAAGAAGAATCGGGCGTGTTGTCTACACATAATCACGCACATAAGTGGAGCGTAAAAATATTAATACACCTGCCCCTTATAGAGGCGGAACGGTTTTATGACCGAATTACACCTACCCTCCGTGTTTCTCAGTGGGTATAACCGGATTATGGTGTCTTTAAACCTCGTACGTGTAGATGCAGTGGGTTCTTTTTTTTGGCAACTTTGTTTGATTTCATGTTTTGAAATTTTTACTATGAACTTCCCGTCATTCATTTTGGTTCGGCTATTCCAAATTTTGCAAATCTGACCTCGGATTCGTGATGAAACCTCGATAACTCCTGGTGATCGATTTTTTCAACCATTTCTTTGAAAATTTTAATGTGTTTGTCGATCTGTTCCAGGTGAAACTCGGCGAACCGTCTTTGGAAAGGGACAACCGTCGTCTTACAGTAGGTGAGTTTCAGAGTCTCACACATCAGTCGTTTCACTCACAGATAACGTAATCTGTTCCGTATCGAGCCGCGGAACCACAGCCGCAATCCTTATAGCCAGGGGGTGGCCGCGAAGTGTGCAGGTGAAACAGATCAGAGAAGTTTACGAGTTTGTCCATCAGATGGCTTGAGGGTACGGAGCTGTTACGAAACTATACGTACTCTGTGACTGCATGTACCCACGCCGTGGATTTAACAAAGCCAAAACGCGTTTGACTAAGTTTCAATCATGCCTTCGAACGTGTGACCTAACCCTCAATCATAAGCAAGGAACAATTCTCAAACTAATGGGAAATCGCTACCCTGAGACCGTTGGAAGTCGTTACGTAATTCGATCCTAATTTCACAATCGTCAGATGAAATCAAACTGAACTTGGAGCAAAATGGCCTCCGGTAGAAGCCGGGTTACTCGTAGACAGAAAAAAGGAAGGGTGTCGCAATGTGCGAATTCCCATATGGAAAAAACACTCCTAACGTTGAGAGTAAACCTTCAATCATTGGGTGTAAACACTTGCTCAACGAGTGTGAATCCCCAAAGTTGAGGATCAACGCCGAAGGTTGAGGATGAATTCCGGAACAACTTCAAGTTCTGATCTTGACCATAGAGAGTCAACACTCTCATATCGAGTGTCACACCCTTATCATTAAACACTCAGATTCTGAGTGTTGATTCTCGAAGTTAGTATATGTATCGAGTTCTTTGATCCACCGAATGTTGAAGATATCACTTTCGATCGACTGTATCCATTTTCAACACAATAGATCGAATAGTCAGCTCACTCCACTATCGATTGTGCACCCTGAATCTTCGAGTGCAGATCATAAAACCCTGACGAATGACACTTGGAATTATAATCAGAGTCGTACTTCTCACTTATTACGATTCTCCGAGCTTGTTTTCTCAACTTGAGCGTTGGGCCTCAATTCTCAAGTTGAGAATCAACCCTCGAATTGAGGCTCAACTCTCAAGTTGAAGGTTGACGTGGTAATTCAGAATTTACGCTCAATTCAAGTGTCAACTCCCAGGTTGGAGTAAGAAATGATCATCGAATTAAGTGTCCATTTGAGTGTTTTTCGTTTAGTTTTCTTTCCAAGAGGGAAGGTATTCGAGGAGGAACAGAAAATGAGAGAGAGAAAGAAACTGGGTTTTTCGTTTGGGCAACAAAGGGCGAACTACCAGCCCGACAAGAGATTGAATAAGCGGGGAGTAACTTGTGTGGAAGAATGACGAAGACCAGGTATAGAAGAAAATAGTTTGAATGTATGGGGATGTGGTAAAAGTGTTGATGCTCCAGGTGCTCGACGTCGGGCTTGAAGAACACGTACCTTCCACACTCTCTTGCTCCAACACGAGGCCGGTCACTCGTATAATCGTTGTAAGCACCATCCCTCCCCCACCCTTCCCTTACCAACCCATCCTGGCCTCCTACCCCGGTGAACTAACCCCTATGCGACCTTCTCTTAAAGTTGATCACTTGCAGAGTTTTACTACACTTTAAAAAAAATGAAAATAAAAAAAATCAACCCGCTAACGACCACGATGGTGCTCACCTCTTTTTTCCATTCGAAGCTTTGTGCAATTTGGATGAATAATACCATAGGGTAGTTTACTAGTTGCTTTATTCCTTTAGCGTTACCGATTGCCACTCGTTCAAACGTCACGGTGTGGTTTGAGTATCACACCGCTGTCACCATAATTGTTACGCCCGTTTAAATCGCGTTGACTACTATCCTAATGCATTCGAATTCATTCTAATCACCCGATTCATGATTATACCAATGCTTCTAATAGCTTTTTTTAAGCCACTAGGTTTGAAAAAGAAGACATCAATCCGTATTTTTCGCTTTTCTTTGCCATTTTTGCGGTACCTTCCTATACATCAATAGTGTGCGGTTTTCTGACTCAGGATTGGGCAAGAATTTATCATACTTCTAGTTCAATTCTACTTCAATTTCATATATTAGTAGTTTGCACAAAAATGACCAGGACATCTTTTCTAAATTGAATGAAAATTGAAGGGAATACAATGAATAAAAATTCGCCAAGTTAAATCGCTGGATTTCATTGTCATTCTAAATGGAAAATAAAAAACATGGTTTCATTATTTCGAGCTACTCTACATCATATCGGAATTAAAATTAAAATTGTTCATCGAAATTGAAAAGAAAAATTCCATGCAAAATCGCCAAATTCGGTACCAAAATGAAATTGAGGATTGACGGAGGAAAAAAGGGAAAAGACAGAGCAGGAAAAGTACAAGAATACTAAGGTCTTGGAAAAAAAAAAACCACTTTGCTCAACAGAGAATACACTCGTCTTCAGAAGCTCCAAAATTCTGGGAAGAAGGAAACTTCTTTTTAAACATATTTTTTCCTCCTGATGGGTGGTTCCTTATATAAATTGATTGGACACGAGATTTGTTAATAATATCGTGAGTGGAATGAATTTTCACCAGTAATCTCCCACATGGTCCAGATGCTTTGTTCTAGATCGAGAAACTCTCGAGTTTGAGGTAAGGGTATATTAGCTGAAGGGAACGAAGAATCTGTCGGTGATTTTTTTTTGTTGATTTTTCTTTTATGCTATATAACGGAAGGGGGAAAGAAAAGGAGGAAGAAGAATGTTGCATAGCCGCTGAACGGTGTAGCTGATAGTGTATCCTTTCACCTACCGACATATTTCACTTTTTACGGTTCACGTGTTCACGTTTCAAACGAAGTGCTGTGTTGTCGCCCATTGTCTATTGAATAGCTTATCTCTGTTTGAGGAACGGATAATGAGCGTCACATCGTCCCTCTTTTAGGCCTTTGTGTTCACTGCAACAAACCAGTGCGGCAGCATGGGTTGAAGAAATTTGCTTTTGGAGACGTGAACTGTATTTCAACATCTTCCATTTTTAGACAAATATTTTCAACGATATCAGACAATTTCCACCGTCTTGAACCCGAGTTTCCTCAAGGCTACCAAATGCATCTGGATGTTTGTCGAGCACTTCGAAATTCTGAGAGCTAACACCGACGAACGCCTTCGCATAGAGCTGAATGAATTTCGTTCTGGCCAATATTCTGATTGCTATTCCACCTTGGTCGTCCCGGCTTGAGCTCGTGTTTGATTTTCTGGTCATGCTGAGTGTAGATCTCGCTGAAGAGACTCTACATTCACTGCAGGGGAGGAGAAAGGAAAAAAAATCCTGTCAATCTCATGTTTTTATCTTTTGCCGAGTGAGCTTGTCTTCATTGTCCAGATTCTCGCACATGCTGACCGTAAAGCTGAACAGTGAAGCAACACGGCGATATAAAAACATGATTTATTAGAGGGTTGGCGTTGGCAGAGCAGTAAATAAGACATTCCCTCCTGGGTTTCCTGTTCTGTGAGAATCGTCGGTACCCAACAGTCTTTCACTCGTGATTTTCTGGTGAACATTTTTTTCTCCGTCACCTCGCAGACGTTTCTTTTTTTTGGCTTCTCTTCTCTGACAAAGTGAAGTGGAACAAAGTGGCACGCTGAGGTTTGGGAAGGCTGCCGACATGACAGGATTCATTAGGCGGAAGACGTTTCTATGAACTACAAGAAACCAAGTCACACTCTTATCGCTTATCCCGGTAAATGTCAACTGGAATAGACGATGACTGGTGCCTTAAGCTACTGCTTCTCTTTTTCTCCACGATCGCAATTAGTCTTCTCAACCCGTGTCCGCGGACAGCTCTGGGAAATTGAGACCATCCAGGTGCCCAAAACCACCTTGACCTTCCGAGATCACGTCCAGCACGAGAAACAAGATTTTGGATAGCTTCCGACCATCGATGATCCAGATTCTGTCAACCCTGGCATCATGTTCGACGATCAAACGGCCTTAGTTCCGTCGGATCGATATGTTCCGGAAGGAAGTACAACTACGCCAAGGTGGGCAGAGCCTCTTTCCTCACGCGACGGAGGATCAGAAAAAAATGGTTGAACTGCATTTCAGTTCAGATTTTATTTTTGGTTGGACAGTCCATTTTAGAAAGCGTTAAAAATGTCGAAAATCACAAAACGGAACGTCGAACTGATTCCACCTAATCCTGATCGTCGTCAGTGTCTGGACACGGGTAATTATCGAGAGCGAATAGAAGGGCAGCTGCGGCCAGGAGGACCCCGATCCTCCGAGACCCGCCACATTTCATTTTTGACAGGTTAAACTGTAACCAAAATAATCATAAGCCAGTCGTAACCTAGATAGCCTCGAATATCGAGAAGCATGTTACACTGACCTGTAGCAGTGTTCGAAAAATAATCAATGAGTTCGTGCGTACTCAACCGCGCAGTAGACGAGAACCATTCCAACCATGAGTCTGACCACGTCTTCTCTCATTGCTGTCGCTCATCGGAAACGATCCGGCGTCTGTGAATGATTAAAAAAATGGAGGATCGGTGAGCATCACCCAAGCGCTGCTCAATTCACGCAGTCACATCCTGTCGTTAAATTATTGACAAGTGTTAAATGACCGTTAAGCCTCGAAACATCATCGCGATCTTTGGAGTCTCGGTGTTTGCTATGGAGAATTGAAGCATGCATTGAATGTTCGTTTTGAAATCGTAGTTGAAATTCTATGAAATTTTCGAAGTGAGGTTACGATGATCGGTTGCGGACGCTGCTGTCAAACTGGAGATAACGACTCTGGTCTTCGAGGAAAGGACTTCGAAAATGCCAGGCGACAGTCGCTGCTCGAATACCTCGACGGTCTTCGGTCTGCGCCGGTAAGGGAAATGGAGAAGATTGGATGCCGGAAGTGTCCAGTGGCGAGGGTTCGACGTTCCAAAAAGTCTGTTCGACGGTCTTCAGCAACGATAAAACCCGGTAGAGCTTCCACAAATAATTCCAGCTCCGTCTCTCCAGCCACAAGAGACGCGGAGTCTAGGATGAACTTTGCGGTTCTAGACTGTGAACCGGGGTCGATATTGCGTGGTCAAACCTCAAGCTTCAAAACGCAAGCTTCGAGATCTAACAGCCGGAGTTCTGTACACGCTTTTTCAAGCACGAAAGGTTCTCGTAATTGCCGGACCAACACCAGGAGGAAATTTCCACCCCTCACCACGATATCGAGCGCTGGTCAACGGCTACCGAGACGCTGGTGCTGCTGTTCGAACAGAAGGTCTCGGCCCAGGTCGAGCTACACCTCATCAACCACTGACGAAGAGAGTGTCGACTACCAAGTACCGGTGGAGCCCTCTCTCTCATCTCACAGATGCAATGGTACCAGAAGTGGCAGCGGAACTCTGGTCCCAACGTCGTCCCATGTAACAATCAGAATTTGCTCGAAGGAATCGAGCTCCACCATCTCATGTGACCATGAGCACGGGCCTCGGTGCTTCTCCGAGTCCGAAGACTCCTTGAACCACCTCGAAGAACGAGTTCGAAGGAGCCTCGAGGCGATGCGCTCGAAAGGGACTGAAGATCCTTCCTCAAGGTCGAAGGTTTTGTGTTCGAAAGGATGCCAGACCTCCGGTGCTTTTCATTCTGGCCCAAACCCTGAGCCCCAGTGTTGCAAATGTGGCGACAGTCCGGTGCCTGCTTCAGACCCTGAAAGCAGTGACGAGGGATCGTTCCAGAGGTTCAAGGACGTTCTGGTCGACGAGACCAGGGGTCGAAGGGTGGTAAAAAATGAAAACCCGACGATCATCCTCTCCGCCAAAAGGTACAAGGAGTTCAGGGAACGTTGCGAAGGGATCAGAAAATCGATGAGGGACAAGAACGTCGGGGAATACCCGTTCTGGAAAGGACCTCGGGTGAGTTTGAGCGACTTTCGACCCGACCTGCCGCCTCTTGATCACTGGTCCCAGTACGAGGACGGAATGAAGAAGGTGTCGAACGAGTACAGGACGTTAAAGTCTTGCGTCAGTTTGATAGAGTCGGAGGCAAAAAAGCCAGGATGTTGTTGCAACGAAAAAAGTATCACTCGGACGTACCCTTCGGGTACCGAGTTTACCTTCAAGGTTAAAAGAGCGGAGGATAAGGAGAAGCTGTTGAAAAAGTGTAGAGAGAAAAAGTCAGAGAGGGGAGAAAAGTTCGTCTGCTTCGGAGAAAACAAGACTGAAGATTTGGAAGGTCTGGTCGACGAGGGATCGAACATCGAAGGTGTCAAGGCGAGAGAAGCTGACCTGGTCAAGACGCTGGAGACTTTTTGCGAGAAGATGAAATCGATGAAATCAGAATTTGAAAAATCTTCGCCCCCCGGTCGCCCCCAGGGTAGGAAGAAATGCTTGAAAAAAAAGAACCGCTGCAAGAAGAAGCTCCTCATATTTCCACCCGAGGGTGAAAATGGGCCGCCTTTAACACTCTACAAAAATTCTTCGAGCGTAAACTGCAGGGTTAAAGGGGACCGCGAAATCGGATTTCGGTACGACGTCACATACGTTCAACGGTTTGTCAGCTCGTCGTGGAATCCAGACAGAGAGTGTCAGGGGGGTGTCGATTCTGGTTGAATCTTTGGTCCCCCCGTGAGAGGCTTACATTTTATCGGCATTTTTGTGTTTCTGCAGCATCAAATGAAACAAAATTATTACCGGCTGAGGAGGACCCTCAGCTTTTTTAAAGGTCGAAGGGGGTCGGGGCTCTCGGCCCTTATCGATATTTATAGATTTTGTAGATTTTTATATCCTGCTTTTATGATAACATATCAATCTACGTTTACACATATTTTGTAGTGTCGTATTTTTGACGTAATAAATAACACCTAAACCCTGCCCATCCGGAGTTTATACCTGTCTCTTGAAATTGGTCTATCAATCTACGGGGAAGACTACAGACATTACTGATAGAGTACAAACAAAAAAGGTCGCTTAAGGGGGTTCATACACTAAAATCAGTACCTATGAATCTCCTCAACGCCGTGTTCTTCTTTTTCGTCGATATCTCATCTTCTGTTCGTCGGACGGTCAAAATACTAGAATCAACAATCGAAGCTGACAAAATTTCTCACAAATTAGGTTCCAAGCACTTTTTTGATTAGACGTATACTTCAGGAGCACCAGTAGCCAGAAAATTTGATGCTCTCAGCTGATGTCGAAGAAGTCGCTGAACTTTGGGCTGCTGTTACTCATAAAGTATCGATCGCACGGCGAACATTCAAATGACCTTTTTTGAAGAGAATTTAGTCAGCTCTAATTGTTCTCTGAATCATTTTTGCGGTATGACGAAGAGGAAGCGAGATATCACCGGAAAAACAGTTTTTCGCAGCCGGCCAGAAAATTTGATGCTCTCAGCTGATGTCGAAGAAGTCGCTGAACTTTGGGCTGCTGTTACTCAGAAAGTATCGATCGCACGGCGAACATGCACAGGGCCTTTTCTGTAGAGAATTTAGTCAGCTCTAATTGTTCTCTTAATCATTTTTGCGGCATGACGAAGAGGAAGCGAGATATCACAGGAAAAACAGTTTTTCGCAGCCGGCCAGAAAATTTGATGCTCTCAGCTGATGTCGAAGAAGTCGCTGAACTTTGGGCTGCTGTTACTCAGAAAGTATCGATCGCACGGCGAATATTCAAATGACCTTTTTTAAAGAGAATTTAGTCAGCTCTAATTGTTCTCTGAATCATTTTTGCGGTATGACGAAGAGGAAGCGAGATATCACAGGAAAAACAGTTTTTCGCAGCCAGCCAGAAAATTTGATGCTCTCAGCTGATGTCGAAGAAGTCGCTGAACTTTGGGCTGCTGTTACTCAGAAAGTATCGATCGCACGGCGAACATTCAAATGACCTTTTTTTGAAGAGAATTTAGTCAGCTCTAATTGTTCTCTTAATCATTTTTGCGGCATGACGAAGAGGAAGCGAGATATCACAGGAAAAACAGTTTTTCGCAGCCGGCCAGAAAATTTGATGCTCTCAGCTGATGTCGAAGAAGTCGCTGAACTTTGGGCTGCTGTTACTCAGAAAGTATCGATCGCACGGCGAACATTCAAATGACCTTTTTTGAAGAGAATTTAGTCAGCTCTAATTGTTCTCTGAATCATTTTTGCGGTATGACGAAGAGGAAGCGAGATATCACAGGAAAAACAGTTTTTCGCAGCCAGCCAGAAAATTTGATGCTCTCAGCTGATGTCGAAGAAGTCGCTGAACTTTGGGCTGCTGTTACTCAGAAAGTATCGATCGCACGGCGAACATGCACAGGGCCTTTTTTGTAGAGAATTCAGTCAGCTCTAATTGTTATCTGAATCATTTTTGCGGCATGACGAAGAGGAAGCGAGCTATCACCGAAATAACAATTAGGCTCTAAAAATAATGAAACCTGGAGCACAGCATATTTTGGTGGTACATACGAACCACCGTGTTTTTACTCTGCCAGCTGGTCGCCGCTGAAATGAACGAAATCGAGTCACGTATGCATATCGTACTTCAGAGCTTTGAAATGAAAAAAGAATTCCCTGAAAGCGGACAGATTCCTTTTTCCGCACGTTTGATAACATTATCGTAGATTGAACATTTTTTCCCGACGAAACGGCTACCGTGGCGACTGGCTGGCTTTTGATTACATCAACAGGATTCGGATGAGAAGAGTAAGTTCTACTCCAAAGCGTGAGAAATTAATTCACGAATCTTGTTTTTTTCTCTTTCCCTTTCAGAAATCTGTCTCATAGCATGAAAAGCCATCGTAAAAAATTGTACCTTGGACGATTGACCATAACGCTCTTCGTCCTCTGGACAGGGTACCTGGTGTACTTCGAGGATTGAGTCTCTTCTCTCAATTTCGGATTAATGATCCCGTGTCAAAATGCGAACTATCGATATCGCGATCGTTACGATCCTCTTGTACTGTGCCTACGAAATCTTGCGATGAATTGTTCTGAAAAAAATCGATAAACTTTCTCTGTGATAATGTTCGAGTGAATAAAGTCGATTTTGATGAGAATGAGAAGTGAGTAATTGGACGAATAATTCATCCTCGGTTTCATGATTCTTCTAATTAACGGTCGTTACGAAAGTTCAAAGAAAGTTCGTTCGCTTCTGTTTAGAATGGAACTTTGATACTAATCGTTCAGCGATCTTTAATTTATTCAGCATTCGCAATTATTCACCGGAGATTATTTATGGCGAACTTTGATGGGGTCAAATTATGAGGCGGTGCATTTATCAATCCGAGTTCAATTTTTTTATAAGTGTCTCCAGTACTCCAAAGGTCATTAATATCTTATCCAAAGTTCATTACAAATCGAAAAATGGACTTTTTCAGATCGCTTGACAAATTGGAAAAATGGGAACAATTTAAGTATCGATTTTTCCGCTCTGAGCTTGAGGAAAATTCGATAATCTCGTCAGCTCCTTCCAGCCTCCCCTCAGGAGCCAATTGGCCGATGAGGCGTATCCGATGATATAAAAATAACCGAGTTTGAGGTTAGTTAAGCCCGACGCAAAGGGTGAGGGGTGGTCGGCTCGAGCCTAAGCCCCCGCGCCACAGAAGGTAATCAGGTAATAGTCAGATTGCTTCGCAAATTGGCAGCTCCAAGTTGCATGCAAATGTGGCTAGAAGACCGTCTAGTGTCGGTAAATGGAAACGGCTGATTACCCGAGGCCAAGATTCAACAATTACGAGGATAATTAAACCCGCCCCGTTCTCCCTCTCCTACGGCTCTCTTAATATTCATCAGGGCTTAACAGAGTCGCCGTTGAATTAAGGAGGAAAACAAAATCAGGCAATTCTTGAAAAATTGATATTCAAGACACTGTTTATGACTTGAGGAATCATCTCATCTTAGTTTTTTCATCATATCTCGAGTACTATTGATCCTATTGTCACGAAGGTTAGTATGAAAAATGAAGTTTATTAAATTTTCTACAAGAATGCTTCAATACATTTTCTTCATATTTTCAATAGTTTTTGTGTAATACAGGGCCGAAAGTATCGATATTGGTACACAACCTTCTGAGAATTATGTACGTATTCACTGGAGTATTAGAGACAAACTATCGAAGATAAGAGAAAAACGTATTGAACCTTTCTTGTAGAGAATTTAGTAGGCTTTATTTTTTATAATATCCTCCCTGACGATAGGATCAATAGTTGTCGAGATATGATGGAAAAACTGAATCAGGATGAGATGGCTGATCGTCTCACTGTAAAATCACATGCTGTGATTAAGGTAGAAGTGATTTCACGATAAATCTCAGTCATTGTAACCGAGTCGTTAATTATTCTGACTCTCTTTCTCGTTTCCGTCCAACATCAGTCCAAATCGGAGAAACTTATTCATCACGAATTCGAGGAAATAACATTTGGCGAGCATCACAACATAATTCCCGCGACGTGACGACACGTGCATGGTTCACGGCGTTATTGAATAGCCACACCATCTACCCTGGAATATCCATATAAATGAATACCAACACACTTTGGCTCGGACGGTACAAGGGGCGCAATGAACCCCCCCAGTGGCACTCGTTATTTCTGCTTAGCGATCCGTTTTTAGTTAGGAGCTTTTTAACTAGGTTGTCGCCAAATTTCGATAACAGACCATAACTTATGACAGGATCTTTTTTTCCCAGTTTCCCTCATTCATATGACGAAGAATCGCTCTACGAAGAAAATAAGACGTCGAGGGACACAATCGGATCAACCGTGTGTCTGAAACCTCACGACAAGTGATTTTTGAAAAAGTACATTTTTCGATTTTTGGAGTATGGAGAATTTTTTTTAACCTCTCAACGAGCTCGTTCCACACGAATCAATGAATTTCTAATTAGATGTGATTTGAATCTAGCAATAGTAATGTCAGATAAGAGTGTTTCACCACGTGTCGCGATAGCGTGTGCAGAGTTTTCCACTTCTTACTACACCCACCCCTGCCACCCTCCCTTCGCGGATCGCGTGTCGCTGATTCCGGCCGGTATTCGATCCGCAGTGTGTGGAATTCACTCTGGAGTCCGGGCTGTTTTCACCAGCTCCTTCAATCACATCGCTGTCGGGTATAATTTTCATAACCACTTAAAGAGGGTGTAATGTGAAACCGTTGAATGGATTGAAACATCAGTTACGTGATCGCATTCCCATATTGACTCTTCAATTTTGCAGAAAGTTCAAAATTTTTGGACATCCACCACAATGAGGAAATATTGTAAAATTGTGAATAATATTCGATATCCTGTGCTGTGTGAAGGAGCTTTTTAACCCAGTTTCCTAATTTCCACCAGTGAATCTGCCAATTAGAGAAGAGTTACCGAAGGAGTTATTAGGTCCGGATGTTTTATCCCTTGGTCAAAGCTATGCCACAGGGGTAAAAGGCAACTAACCCTGAGGAAATTTTATCCCTCCCTCTTGACCCCGTCTGACGTATGTACGTGACCTCTGTTATTAGTCAGAACAGGTGCGTTGGTCAGGCTCCGTCTACTCTTCTCGGGGAGACCAGCTTATCGGAGCCAGTCTGACTTTGACTTTCACTCTCCATCAGCTATAGACAAACCGAAGTTGAACTAGTTCTCCAACTATATCCTATGCGGTTAGAATCCTAATCACCAATCGGCCTTTAGATCAGAGGATCTTCAGAAAAAAAAGACAACAAAAAATCAAATAAATGTCAAAGAGATCTTTTCGACCAATATTGATCACCGTTATGTCAAAGGAAATCCTGGTAGTAAGTTAGGTGAAACGGGACGTTGACACAGAACGAAGTTATACCACTTGAGGAACCCCAGGCTCGGGAAGAGACTCAAAGAGGTCTACTTAAACGAGGCTCTTCAACCCCAAGAAAAACAGCCTGAAAATGAAGTATCCGGTATTTCGGTGTTTGGAGTAAAGCAGGAAAGCATAGAACCCGGATTCAATAGCCAATGAGCTAAAGTAGTGATAGGCGTTGAAAGGCTGTTCCTAGCTATATGCCAAATCCACAGGACCCTTCTCAGTTATCCGCTGTCTGTGAGATTGTCTGATGGTCAGTCTTGCGGTTGAACAGCTTATTATAGGGTTAAATGATTACCACTTCACTCATTCCCAACGTGGCTGATAATCGATTCTTCAGGTGAAAAAAAGAATCACCACTTCGATGTCTGAACCCCTCTTTGATCGTCTGGTGTTTTTTTGGGGGGGATCACCGAAGTACCTTTACCGCAAATTTTCCACATGTGCCATTACTGAAATGTTGCAGGAATGATGTAGCACTTGTATCATTACATGGCTGCAATGTTGTCATAATGAAGCAATGTTGCAGTGTTGAAGTAATGCTGAAGCAATGCTGCAGTGTTGAAGCAATGCTGAAGTGTTGAAGCAATGCTGAAGTGTTGAAGCAAAGCTGAAGTGTTGAAGCAATGCTGAAGCAATGCTGCAGTGTTGAAGCAATGCTGAAGTAATGCTGCAATGTTGAAGTAATGTTGAAGTCATGTTACACTATTAAAGCACTGTTGAAGCAATGTTGCAGTGTTAGATCAATGATAAAACGATCTTGTGATATTTGAGCAATGTTGGCGACGATGCCATCTTCAGATCGGAATATTATAGTGATGTCTTAGTTAATTCGGCAACATTTTAGCACTGCAGTGTAGTACAAGAAATATTGGAATGCTGCTCACCGAAGTCGTTGTTGAGGCGATCACTTTAATGTTCAACACGATCCTCTCAAAATTCTAGAACATGTTATCCTTGGACCGAATGTACGAAATTTATCAAACCATTGTTCAGAACTCCTCGATTGTTATTGGCTCGTACTAAGTTCGAACAACAAGGTATCCACTATACAAGAAGCTACTCGAGTCCATGACTAGGATAATCAGTTTTAATTAAATTCAACAACGTGTTAAGAGGGTGAGCTTGCGATATAAGCCGAGCCAACAAACTGGCACAAGGATCACCTCAACTAATGATCACATTGTGTTTCTTTATTTTTCTTTCAGAATGTTCATCCGCTCATTCCTCCTGCTATCAGGGCTGTTTACATTTGTGCTGGGTGAGAAATTGTCGAGCGATGTTATACCCGTCAAGCGAGCTCCCATGGGATTCCAGGGTATGCGAGGAAAGAAGGACCTCACGTCCTCCATGGAGCATGACGACTACTCAAAAAGAACCCCTATGGGTTTTCAGGTGAATTGTCGGGTTCATAAGGGTTATGACGAGGAGCACATTAAATAATCTATGAATTACATCCTTATTCTTCAGGGAATGCGGGGTAAAAAGGATCTGATGGATTCCATTGAGTCGGATGAGAACGAGTACGAGAAACGGGCTCCAATGGGGTTCCAGGGGATGAGGGGAAAGAAGGATTTCCCGGAATCTGATTTCGACGATCATTATTCAATGATAAACAACTTTCAAGATGGCGATTACGACAAAAGAGCAATGATGGGGTTCCAGGGAATGCGAGGAAAGAAGGCCGTCAGTGATGACGACCTCTACAAAAGGGCGCCCATGGGGTTCCAGGGAATGAGGGGAAAGAAGTCCCTCGAAGAGGTGAGACAGCTTTGAATCATTTTGCACGAAATTTGTACGTCACTGTTCTCACCAGGTCATCGAAGAGATCGAAAAACGGGCGCCAATGGGCTTCCAAGGAATGAGAGGCAAGAAGATGTACCTCGATCTACCGGAAGATTACGAAAAACGTGCGATGATAATGGGCTTCCAGGGAATGAGGGGAAAAAAGGACGAGCTTGATGCGGAATGGGACAAACGGGCGCCCATGGGGTTCCAGGGGATGAGGGGTAAGAAGAGTCTCCAGGATGAGATCGAGGAGCTTGAAAAACGCGCGGTTATGGGATTCCAGGTAAGTCTAGTGGAATGAGATCCCGTTGGACCCTCGGGGGATCCGAGGCTATTAAAACTCTTAATTGTTCAGTCAGGTTGATACAACCGATGGATCGCGGAATCTTTTGTTTGGTTTGAAACGATCCTCGGGAGTAAAACCAGTAGCTGAAGTTATCACAGTTTCATGATTCTCGACGTCGTAGACGGAACGGAGGGAACGAAAAAAAAATACGGTCACATTGTATAAAATATCCCGTTTGCAGGGTATGAGAGGAAAGAAGAACGTAGTCGATGGAAGTATCGAGAATTTAATCGAGGACTACGAGAAACGGGCTCCTATGGGATTTCACGGTATGCGGGGAAAAAAGGAGGACTACGATTCTAAAAGAGCCCCTATGGGTTTTCAAGGGATGAGGGGAAAAAAGGACTTCCAGGATCAGACTTACGGTACCAACACCGACTATGATAAAAGAGCACCGATGGGTTTCCAGGGTGAGAATTTTTCAACCAGTCAGTACTTTCGTAAAAACACTCCACAAACAAAAATGAAACACTGATCATGGTGGTAATTGCTTTGGTGTTGATCTTTACAACAGGAATGAGGGGCAAAAAGGACGAGGAGCCACTCCAGTTCGAGAAACGATCTCCCTTCGGATTTTTCGGCACACGTGGAAAGAAGAATCCTAGATGGGAAATACGTGGTAAGTTCGTTGGCGTCAGAGGGAAAAGGGATCAGATAATGGCCAATGACTTGATCGATAACATCGAAAGGATCAACTCCAAAACGGACTTATCGTCGACACTAGGTAACATAGGTGAGGCTTAGGATTAATTCCTGTCTGTCAACCCCATCAGCTCGTTAATTCACACAGGTGTCAAGGTCACCACGTGTCACCCGATCATATCAACCAGTATTTCAGTGTTATTCCTCTCAAGTCTTTTTCTGCCAACTAATTTCATCATGTTTTGCGCGATTGTATCCAATTTTCGAACATGTTTTACTGTATCGAGTGAATATGGTGTTTGTCAACCGGACTTTGATCTGATTCAACTCGTTTTAGTTTATTTCATCGATCGTCATGGTAGATTGAAGAAGATGTGACAGTTAGGGACATTGTTGTCATAAAAGCAACGTAGTCAGCCGTTTTTTTTCACATTTTGGAAAAAAACATATTTTTCTTTTCGTCTATATTTTATATGGGTACATATTTTAGTGTGTGAAAGCGAAGCTTTCGCATTCTTTCAAATCGAAATTTCGTTTTTAAAGTTGCGTGTACAGTTGTAGAATAGGACACAGTGATCCCCAGAGGGACCAAAGGTCGAAACCTAAATCCACTCTGAATCAAAGTGACGATAGAGTAACTCGAAGTGACGCGTCTACCCGAAACCAAAGTAAACATTCCGTCAACCGTATCGAATTCGTCAAATTCCTTTGCACAATGGCCAAGGCTCCAATGCTCGCTGACACCACGAGGGGTTAACCACTCTTGAAATCAGGTGTACATGTGGCTGAGGACTCCTTCTGAGTTGGCTGAAGCCAGGTTAGAGTCACTTGAAGTCACTAAAAGACATGTGTCACGGTCAAATTCAAATGACTTGAGGTACAACTTAAAGTGACTCAAAGACACTTGGAGACATGTGAATTCAGTTGGAGTCACTTCAAATCATCTGAATTCAGTCGAAGTCAGTTAAAGTTAGTCAAATTCAAATGACTTAAGGTAAAACTTAAAGTAACTTGAAGACACGAGAATTCAGTTGAAGTCAGTTGAAGACGGCTGAAGTCAGCTGGAGTCAGTCAAATTGAAATGACTTGAGGTACAAGTCAAAGTTACAAGTCAGGTGAAGTCGGGTGAAGTCAGTCCAATTCAAGTTACTTTAGGTACAAGTTAAAGTGACTCAAAGTCACTTAAAGTCAGGTGTTAGGAAGTTAGTCAAAGTCAAATTACTTTCATTTAGGTTCAAGTCAAAGTCACCTAAAGTCACTCGAAGACATGTGAAGTCGCTTGAAGGCAGCCAAAGTTACTCAAATTTAAATGACATGAGGTTGAAGTAACTCAAAGTCACGTGAAGTCACTTGACTCGATGAAGTATTGAAGTCTTGAAGTCGGGGTAGGGTCAATCGACGAGGCCCGGACATAACACATCCCTCCTGCCTCAGGGATGTCACACCCGAAGTGCGACCGTGCTCAAGGGCCGGTATACGGGATGCCTAACTACCCCAGAGAATTGTCGCTCGCACCAGACACGCGCCGACCTCCACAACCACCCTTTCCTAAACCGTCTAATTGTACACATGTTCCTTCGGGGTGTGCAAACTCAGTGATCAAAATGTCTGCCACCTTTTTTCTTCATTCGAGGAGTCCTTATGAATCGAATTGACACAACTAGAACGATGAACAACTGATTTGGTAGAGCTTTACAACAATGCAAGGCCCTGCATGTCTGAATCTTCGATTTCCTTCATTTTTAGAAGGATTCTGAAGAGCAGACCCAGAGGCAGGCATAAAGCTGTGACTTAGTACACTTTTTATTACATTTTTGAAGCTTCCTTCATTGACTGGACCAAATCGATTCATACCTAGCCAGCTCTCTAACTACTAGTTTGATGTCAGAGAAGAAGGTTCTTCATCATCTTGTAGTCGTGTAAATTGAGACTAATTCCGTGTACTTTTTACCCGAAGGAGATGTTTTTTTTTTTTCTACTCGGGTGGGTTTAAACTTGTTTTTCGGTGTTAAAGTGTCGTTTGAAGTACGATACTACGATACCAGGTAGTGTAATCACGTTCATTCTCTGTTTCAGATATCCTTCAGTAGTTCGTATAAACGTTAGAGCTTAATTCTTCCGCGGATGACAGGAAAGTTAAACAACAAGAGAAGATAAAATAAACACACAGTACACACACAAACACATACACATAAGGAAGATGAATAAAAAAATGCCCAAATAATTATATACATATATATATATATATACCATGAATATATATTTACATATATTCTAGTCGAACAATATATTATATTATTATGATAGCTGCTCGGATGTCACAGCGTCGTGCAACAATTATCAGATTGACGTCGTTTGTTGTATATAGGAGCTCTGTCACACCTGTTACGTTTCGTCTGAAATTAATTATCAATAATTATCATTATTATTATTATTATATAATATATAATTACGTAAATAAAAAAACTGATGTGCATTGAAAAATATTGCATTTTAATCGTTTCTTTTTTCTAGTCTTATCGTTCGATAATGGAAATTATAGATTCTGAATAATTTCATAAAATTTCAAAGATTCCGAAAAATTTCACCGAAGTAAAAAAATAAAATAAAAATATATAAATATTTTGAAAGACTTTTGAATGGATTTTCAATTTTTTTTTTTATCTCGTTTGTGAATGATTTGAAAGAGATTCCAAGTATTACACAATTATTCACAATATTACATAAATGTATGTATATAAATGTGACCTTTATGATTATCGTCAAAAATTATCCTGTAGAAACAGAAAATAATTATGTTTCAATAATCTACTAAATCGATTGAAATATTTAATTCAACGTCAAATTTATCAGTATTTTTTTATCATCATCCGCGCCATACTTCGGTCCAGCTTTTATGATAACATGAAAAAAAAGAGGGAAAAAGAATAGCTTCTTTCCACTTCTGATCATGTGCGTAGAATAATCATAAATATATAACGTAATTGCAAAAATAAAATCCTTAATTTTTTTTCAAAACTTCTACATGTGTCTCTGTGTCTTTATAGTGTCTAAGAATCTCTTAAATTGATATGATATCAATTCCACTTATATGAGACAAAAAAAAAAACGGAAAAATCGATATCATCGTCATGTTATCTATTCTCGAAATCTAAAGTGCGTGTCTATGATAGATTTATAAAAGAAAATAATTCTGATCCAGGCTGGAAGAGGAACAATTTTTATTTACCATCTCGTATGTATTGTGAAGATCCTGAAATAAACTATCCGCAATTGTGGATATTGGATGATAACAGAAATTAAAAAACAATTGAAAATAGATAAATTCCATAGAAAAGGAACGGCAATCTTGACAGTCACGTATTATCATGACAAAAATTGATTTAGCCGTTTTAGAGGTCATTTTTTATCATATTTTTTTGCCATCAATTTATCTAAATCAGGGCCTCCCACGCATCACACAACCCTTTGAATATTGGAATATTTTCACAATAATAAATAAGGGGGTAGATATATTTTACCGGGATTTTTTTTTTCCTTTTCAAATGAATCTTCATGAATTTTTTCCGCCGAAATGGCAAGACCTATCAAAACGTCCTTCTGCATATATGATTATCGATATTTTTTGAGCGTCTACAAATTTTTATGAATTATTTGGTTTCGTCACACTCGCTTGGCGCGTTGGACCGTAAAAAACCTGTATTTTCACGGTGTACACGATATCTCAATATCCGCTGAATCGATTTACTTCAAATTTGTGCGAAATTATTCAAAATACGTTTCTCTAAAGTCCCTACCACGAAAAATAGTCTGCATGAAGAATTACGACCTGTACAGCTTGACGAAGTAAAGACTGAAAAATACTGCTAAGTATCGCAAGAAAAATTGTCATCATTTGGTCATTCTGTGAATAATTTTTTATTTTTTTTTTTTAATGAGGTCAAGGTACGAGCTACGAAAGGAAATTCTTATAGGCATACAAAATATTTATGAATATGTGTAGAGAATTTTTTAGTTAGTGAAAATAGAAAGGTAGAAAAAATTCATGAAAATTGATTAAAAAAATTCCACAAGGTGATTTTTCCACTCGATTTTCACTGACTCTGATATTTCGATGATTATCTCAGCCGAGGAACGTTTTAGAGAACCGAAAAGTTATCTTTTGTGTACAATACCAAACACTTTATTGTAAAAATATCTTAGTTACATAGCATAATGAAAAAAAAAAAAACACAAATTCTTTAAGGATGTATTGGCCGTAAAATCTCAACCAAAAATGATTCTCGTCGGCAAAGCGAGTACTTTATGATGAGATAAAAATCGGAAATAAATTAACCGTGATAAAGATGATAAGAGTATTCATTTTGAATAATAATAATGCCCGAAAGTTATCAATGAATTGTTTAAACAAAACATTGTTCAAGAAATTATCTGGTAACGTTATTTTTTTTCATCTCAAATAAATGCCCTAATTTTTCTGAACACAAATGCATTTTTTAAGAATTTTGTCACTATTTTGAAATTTCAGTTTTCGAAAATTTGTGAATGCTGTATTTACGAAACTATTTGCTCCACGCTCCGGAAACTTCGGAATCGTAATCTACGTCGTGTTCACAAAAACATATCCAAAATTCAGATTTTTTTTCCATTTTTCAAAATTTGCAAATTTTCAAAAACAGAAATTTCAAAATAGTGACAAAATTCGTAAAAAATTCATCTGTATTCAGAAAAATTAGGGCATTCATTTGAGATGAAAAAAAATGCTGTTACCAGAAAATTTGTTAAACAATGTTTCGTTTAAACAATTTATTGATAACTTTCGGGCATTATTATTATTCAAAGTTAATACTTCCATCGTTTTGATTGTGGTTGATTATTTTCCGATTTTTATCTTATGCCGAAGTACCTAATATTGTCGACGAGAATCACTTTTGTTTGAGATTGTACATAAATCCGTGTCATGTCTTGATTATCGCATGAAACGGAGATATTTTTCACAGACAAAACGTTTGGCGAGAGACTCTACTGAAAATCAACTATGGAACCGCCTTAAAAGCTTTTTTTCGCATTGTCAATCGATCATGAAATTTGATGAACATTGTCATGTATTGTCTCTCTATTAATTTCTGTATTCAAACACCCGAATTACACGAACGTATGAGGCTTGCTTCCTCCGAGGAGGGATACGTTTGCGTAATTCGATAACTAATTGTCATAATCACTGTTATCACTTATAATGTCCTCAAAAAAGTAGAAATTCTAATTTCTCTCTCTACTATACTTCAAGACATACTGGATTATATAAACTTCTAATTCGCATTGTCTTTCTAAATGTTCTACTATACCTAATAGCTGTCATTGATATTGTGTCTGCATGATGAGATTGTTTAAAAAAAAAAAAAAAAATGGATTAAAAGTGATTGAAAAAATCGTTTTTGAATAATCTGAATTATGCAAGTATGGCGCGGATTATAAATAATCCGAATAGATTTTATTCTTTAATTTTTGTCGAATGTGGAAGAATTGATTAAGCTACATATTCTAATCATTTTATAACCACGGTTTCAACAGCTACGACTTTGCCTAATAATTTCATAGGTTATATACGTAGAAAGTATAATTATGTAGTGACAGATATATATATAATAATTAGAACCTATACCACACCTATGTAAATATAATTATTTATTTATTTGAAACAAACAAACAAACAAAAAAAAAAAAAAAAAGCGCTACAGCGATACAATGGTTAGAAATTATATGATCATGACATCTACAGAAAGAAAAAAAAAGAAAAAAAAGAAAAAACACAAGTCTAAAAACAAGTTGTTGTATATGTCTATGATTATCAAATAAGATATGATGAAAAAAGCAAACAATATATAATGGTATACATATCAATAAAGGAAATGTTCATTACGTCATTTGAGAGGTTGAGGACAAATTTTTATTCCCCCTTGTTCTGATTTTGATATCTTCTTTTTGTTTTTGTTTTTTGCATTGTTTTAACTTCTACTCTCACGGAAAAACGCTAAAAAAACACTCAAATTAATACTCATAACCACACTCATAATGGACGCTCAATTCGATGATCATTTCATACTCCAACCTGGGAGTTGACACTAAAGTTGAGCGTAAATGCTGAATTTCCACGTCAACCCTCAACTTGCGAGTTGAGCCTCAACTCTCAAGTTGAGAAAACAAGCTCAGAGAACCGTAATAAGTGTGAAGTCCCTAGCAGATTCATTTACACCACTTTTCCTGGTGCTATTCTGGTGTATTTTTGGCGTGGTGTTATTTTGGTGTGATATAGGTGGTATTTCAGTGACACACTGCAATCCGTCTAAAATTACCCCAAAATTGCACGGTGCGGTTTTGAATTTTTCACACTACTTCCACACCAATTTCACACCAACTAATTTTACACTGGTTTTACACCCGACCGATTTTTCACCGATTTTACGGCAATTGCACACCTTATCTATTTAGATCGAAGTGTACCAACTTCTTTTAAAACGGAAAATCAATCACAATCATATCAAAGCTTATGAACCTAAAACTTGGTTATATCACTATTATGAAGTTCCGTAGCTCAGACGGTAGCGTCTTTGCTTGCAAATTCGAACGTCGGCGGTCGATCTCGACTCAGGTATCCCATTTTTTTCTCGAATATCCGTTTTGTGTGAAATGGATGTAAAATCGGTGTAAAATTAGTCAAGTGTAAAATTAGATGGTGTGAAATTGGTGTGAAAGTAGTGTGAAAAATTCAAAACCACACCGTGCGATTCTGGTGTAATAGTGGACACAAGATGGTGTTTTACCGAAATATCACCAAATTTACACCATTTTTAACTGTGTATTTTCGGTGTATTTTTGGCATAACCGAATCCGCTAGGGGTACGACTCTGATTATAATTTTAAGTGTCATTCGTCAGGGTTTTATGATCTGCACTCGAAGATTCAGGGTGCAAAATCGATAGTGGAGTGAGCTGACTATTCGATCTGTTGTGTTGAAAATGGATACAGTCAATTGAAAGTGATATTTTCAACATTCGGTGGATCAAAGAACTCGATACATATAACCAGTGTTGACACCGGTGTGGACATGCTGCTTATATGTATTGAGGTTTGATTGGCTCTAATATATTTCAAAAGTCTCGTACCACTCGAAGTTAAGAGTCTTTTCTCAACATTCTGTGTTGATTCCCAACTTCGAGAATCAACACTCCGAATCTGAGTGTTTAATAATAAGGGTTCGACACTCGATATGAGTATGTTGACTCTCTATGTTCAAGATCAGAACTTGAAGTTGAGAGTTGATTCTCAACTTCCGGAATTAATCCTCAACCTTCAGCGTTGATCCTCAACTTTGAGGATTCACACTCGATAAGCAAGTGTTTACACCCAACGATTGAAGGTTTACTCTCAACGATAGGAGTTGACACTGAAAAGGTGATAATACACACCAAAAAATTCAGTGCCCTGGCGAAAAAAAAATTCTGAAAAACTCCGCATTTTTCTCCGAAAAACTCTGCAAAAAATTCTACATTTGTCTGTTATTTGGAACACCTTTCAGAGAAAAATCAGTTTTTCTCAGAGAAAAATCAGAGTTTTTTTATTGAGAAAAATCAGAATTTTTTCCATAGAAAAATCAGAGTTTTTTGTTTGAAAATCTCTGTAGCACAAAAATTATTCCGCGACGCCTTTGTGCGTACCTATTTCTCCATTTCGATGAAAAATTGCGAAAAAGTACACATATTTCTGGAAATCTCCACAAGTACGAATTTCAGAAATGGACCCCGCCTGTAAATATCTGCATTTCCGCGAAAAATTCCGGAAAAGTATACATATTTCTGGAAATCTCTTCAAGTACGAATTTCAGAAATGGACCCCACCTGTAAATATCTGCATTTCCGTGGAAAATTCCGATAAATTATACATATCTCTGAAAATCTCTTCAACACAAGCCCTAGGCGTGCGCACGGGGGGGGGGGTCGCCTCCCCCCCCCCCTAAATCGGCCGCCCCTTATTCATTTGTGTTTACGATTTCGAGGCGAAATTCTGAAGAAATTGGAAAATTCCTGTGCATCTCTGCAAGTTAGGATTTCTTCATCCGCCTCTAGAAAATATTGGCCCGACAGTAGTCTAGGCACGGGTGACGTGGCCACGGTGCCGCGCCAACATATATCCCCACCGTGATTACTTGGCTGCGGGAAGCAACGCCGCCGCGTGGCGGTCACGGGTACTAAATTTCTCCGTAAAACTCTGGATTTTTCTGCTGCTGAGAAATTTGTACCTGGGGAAAATTTGAAAAACTCTGCAGCAGAAATTTCCAGAATTGACAATTGGAAATCATCGATTTCTATGCAAAACTTCGAATTTCTCTGTTTCTGTGAAATGTCCATAGGCGTCATTCAAGTATTACGTAATGCTCAGGGGGGGGTGTTACTATGGGGGAGGGGGGTCGGTCAAAACGTGACCATTTGTTGGTGGGGAGGGGGCGGGCGGGGGGGGGGATATCGTCAGACGTTACGGTTTTTATTTCCAATAAATACTTGAGAAACAAAAGCATATATCCACATCGCCAAACAGTTTAATTGTAACCATGAAAAATGATCCTATTTTTTTTAAATTTCCAGCGCTTTAGGGGCCGTGCATAAATGACGTCACCACTCAAAGGGGGGGAGGGGAGTCACCGAAAATGTGACGTTTTGTGACATGGGGAGGGGAGGGGGGTACACGCAAATGTGACGTCACATTTCGAAATTTCAATTTTTCTTCAATATTCAGTCAAAAAACCCTGTCTCAAATTTGAAAAGCCCGCCCGAGGGGGGGTATGTGAAAGTTTTGTGACGTCACCTTGGGGAGGGGGGGTCCAAGCTTTGTGACTTGGTGTGACATGGGGGGAGGGGGGGTCAAAAAAGGCAGAATTCATGGTGACGTCATTTATGCACGGCCCCTTATCATAATCTTAGCAATTGGTAGCATAACGTAACACTTAGGAGGGGGGGGGGGAAAATCAAAAATAGCGTTACGTACTACTTGGATGACGCCATACTTCAGGAAATTTTGAAAAACTCTACAGCAGATTTTTTCAGATTTTTCTAGATTCTACCAGCCAGTAACAGAGTTAACATATCTGAAAAACTCCGACTTTTTGTTCATTTGCTTTCATAGATTTTTGTAGAAATTTCGCATAGATTTTTTTTAACCAGGCACACTGTGGAAAATTTGCAAAACTCTACAGCGGAAATTAACGAAATTTGTCATCGAAAATAATAAATTTCTCTGCAAAACTCTGAATTTTTCTGTTATCGTGAAATTTGTAAACTTTTGAAAATTCTGCAAAACTGTGCACCAGAAATTTTCAGATTTTTACATAAAAAATCATAAATTTCTATGCAAAACTTCGGATTTTTCTGCATGGAAGATATTGCGCACACTTGTGGAAAATCTGCAAAACTCTACCGCGGACTTTTACAAAATTTTTAATCGAAAATCATCAATTTCTCCGCAAGGCACTGAATTTCTCTGTTGTCGTGAAATTTGTACAAATTGGATAATTCTGCAAAACTGTACAGCAGAAATTTTCAGATTTTTTCATCGAAAATCATAAATTCCTCTGCAAAACTTCGGATTCTTCTGCATGGAAAATATTACGCACACTTGTGGAAAATCTGCAAAACTCTACCGCGGACTTTTACGAAATTTTTCATCGAAAATCATCAATTTCTCTGCAAGGCACTGAATTTCTCTGTTGTCGTGAAATTTGTGAACTTTTGAAAATTTTGCAAAACTGCGTGCACCAGAAATTTTCAGATTTTTACATCAAGAATCATAAATTTCTGTGCAAAACTTCGGATTTTTCTGCATGGAAGATATTACGCACACTTGTGGAAAATCTGCGAAACTCTACCGCGGACTTTTACAAAATTTTTCATCGAAAATCATCCATTTCTCTGCAAGCTACTGAATTTCTCTGTCGTCGTGAAATTTGTACAATTTGGATAATTCTGCAAAACTGTACAGCAGAAATTTTCAGATTTTTACATCGAAAATCATAAATTCCTCTGCAAAACTTCGGATTCTTCTGCATGGAAAATATTGCGCACACTTGTGAAAAATCTGCAAAACTCTACCGCGGACTTTTACAAAATTTTTCATCGAAAATCATCAATTTCTCTGCAAGGCACTGAATTTCTCTATTGTCGTGAAATTTGTACAATTTGGATAATTCTGCAAAACTGTACAGCAGAAATTTTCAGATTTTTACATCGAAAATCATAAATTCCTCTGCAAAACTTCGGATTCTTCTGCATGGAAAATATTGCGCACACTCGTAGAAAATCTGCAAAACTGTACCGCGGAATTTTACGAAATTTTACATCGAAAATCATTAATTTCTCTGCAAAACTCGGAATTTCTGTGTTCACAAGAAATTTCTACACTCCGGAAAATTCTGTAAAACTCTACAACAGAAATTTTCACATTTTTCCAAATTTTTCCAGATTTTCACAGCGAATAACAGAGTTTACATTTCTGGAAAACTCTGAATTTTTCTGCATTTTCGTTTGTAGATTTTTGTAAAGATTTTGCAGAGTTCTCATTTTCGCCAGGGTGTTAATGCTCTATATTGAGGATATACACTCAAAAATCGAGTGTTTTTTTTCCATAAGGGTAATCGAGTCTCGTGTTCAACATCCGAGGACTCTACGTTATCCACCGACTCGATCGCTCGCTTCGGAGCGCCACCAGACGCTCCGATAAGTGGCGCCGTCGACACAGCGTGCACAATCTCATAACCAACCATCAGATCATTATTATCGAAACCGAAAACAGTTTTCTGTCACCAAACACTGGATTTTTTTCATTATCAGTCCGTAAACAATCCTCAACACGAGACTCGTCGGTCTGCTAGCTGATCTCATCGCAAAGGTTAGTGCAATGCATGCATCGACTCTTCCTAACCTGACTAACAAATTTCATGCACCTACTTATATCCCATGCGAAATTATATATGGAAATTTAGGTTAGGTTAGACCGCAGGTTGACCACAAAAATTGTCAATAAATTCTATTATACAGTCGACAAATTTGTTTATCGGTCACATCGAGGCGATTCAGTCGTTAATTATGGCTCATAACCTCGAAATCGACTGCGTTGTATCATAATCCGATCTTATGAACCCTGCGAACGTCATTTTGACCGTTGATGGAGGTAAGGGACCTCAGGTTTCACTACAAGAGAACAAAAACCGCCTCAGAAATTCATAATTATCACTTTCGAATTGCGCATAATCGAAATCTGGGTTATGCGCATGTACCTGAAGTCGGTCAAAAAACTTTTTCCACCCTAAAGAAAAAAAAGGTCTTATTGAAGTTCCAACGCCCGATTCAGTGGAACCTGTTGATTTTATCGATTAACTTGATATAACCTTTTTTGTAGAGAATTCATCGTTCTTTATTTTCTTTGGTGTACTTCAAAGTGGTTGGATCGATAGGAACAATGATATTCGCGAAAGATGAGAAAGAAATGTTTATTGCACCTTTTTTTTTGTATTTGACTGTCAAAAGTTACGTGTAACAAACAACAGAATTTTGGCAGAACTTGAACTGCACTGGGTTTCTTGGGACTCTAACGCCGAGCTTGAGTTCGCAATTACGTATCGCGCATGCGCCAAACCTCGACGCTACGGCGTTAAAATACCTAGTCTGCCTTCTTTAGTTCCGTGTACATAAAGTATCCGTTTCTGCTACGACGATTGTAAATCAGTGATGATAAGTGGATAAACTTTCCGAAACAAAAACCAACAATCTAAACTCCCATGAAGTCCAAGTTCCCGGAATTCACACCCTGTGCTCGTCAACTGTGGAAAGAAAAAGTTGTCTCGAGACCCTCTGACCTAACCTCAATTCCATTAGTTTCGCGTGTGCGGTATATATGAACCTGTAAATGTAGAGAATAACAGTCGAACGTTTGAAGCAAAGAGAGTGTCGGTATAACAGGAACCCTCCAGGAGACCAGAGAAAGGGAAGAGACGACACTGTGCGCCTACCGGTGAGGCGGGGACCGCGCGACCACCGGAGGAGCGAGGGGGAAGGGGACAGGGTCGTTTCCCCGGTACCTGGGGCGAGGGGAGGGCTATGTCGGAAGCAACAAACCGCGATTCGAGCTCACACGATGCCGAGAGCGTGGACCCTATACTATGGGAGGACAAGACGGAAAAGGAGATGCTGGTGCTGCTGATGTCGAGGCTGAACGAAATCGAGTCAGCCAGGGTAAAGGAGAGCCGGGAAATCAGGGATGAGATGAGGAAGCTCAGAGAAGAGATCAAAGCTGGTATAGAGGAGCTGGGAAACTGTAGGAAAATTATCGAAGAAAAGTCCGAGGACAAAACCAGCAGTCAGGCCAGAGAGGAAGCGACCACAGAGCCAGAGGAGAGAATAGGAAGGGTCGAAGAGCGGATGGTGGTCGAGGAAGAGCCGGAGGACGTGGTGGCTGAGGATGTGGCGGACCAGAGGAGGGAGGAGACCCCGGAAGTGGACCCACTCTCGGAGAACTACGGGCAGGTATTCATAAAGGAAGAAGTGGATGAAGAGGACCACGGAGAAGAAGCCGGGGATAGGGGAGGCTTTGGAGGACTAGCTGAGATATTTTTGAAAATGGAGGATAACAGTAGCAGTGACGAGTTGGCGTGCATCCCTGCCGACAAGAGCGAGGCATCGGGGAAGACAGGGGATGATTCGCTACCACATAAGTCTAAAGTGCAGTACGAGTCTGCTTACAACACATTTTCCTATTGGAGGAAGAAAAGCGGAAGAAAATCGTCGTCGGAAACCGTTTTGATGGCGTATTTTGAGGAACTTAGCAAGAAGTGGAAGCCATCCACCCTATGGTCGACCTATTCCATGCTCAAAAGCACGATAAACATCAAGGAGAAAATAAACATCGGGGAATATCCGCTCCTTACGGCATTTTTGAAGAAACAATCGGCCGGATTCCACAGTAAAAAATCCAGCGTGTTCACCTCGGAGGATATTCAGAGGTACTTGAACGAGGCTCCGGATATCGACTTCCTAGCGACCAAGGTGAATATATCATCGAATACATACTCGAAAGTGCAAATTCAACTGCAGTATTGAAGAACGTGATTTTACTGTTAAGGCACTGGAATTTAAGGGTGCTTTAAGTGTACTAAGTACTTTTTTCCAATTGATACAATCATTCTTTCGATCATTTTTTTGTTCTTTGTTCATTCAACTCTGATCATATATAAACAAAGAAACACAAAATTGAGATTAATTGAAATGAACGGAATTTTGATTTCCTTCAAGTGTTTCTTTTTTCTTCATGGATTTAGTTGGATATTTGAAAAAAAAATATGATTGAATTTTCTGATTAGAATAAGAGTACTTTGTATATTTCAAGTACCCAGAATTCCCGTACCGTGTCAATGAAAATTTATCCTCGATCTTAAGTCACGTCCTTCCTTACTTTCGTTGAATTGTACAATTTTTTTGCTTTTTATTACGGTAAAAGGTCGTATATATAATCGTTTTCTTCGAAAATAATTAATTTTGATAGTAGTTCAATCAAACTATGCAGAAAGTTGATTTTTCCGATACATTTTCGCGTTTCAGGAACTTTTAAAACTATTTTATAAAATTGACAACAGAATCTTTCTTTCGGTCTTCCTGTGATTTGCACGTTGAAATAGAGGAAGAATTTCGCCCCTGTTAAAGACAAAAATTAATTAGTTTGGTTCGCCTAGTCCGATATATTCACTAATTTGAAAAAAAAAAAAGAAAATACAGTTCGCTCTGGTAATAGTGCCGGCCAAGGGGGGAGGGGGGGATTAATTTTCCCTGTAACTGAGGTACCCCTACTACTAACGCGTGTTCACGTCGTCGAAATTGACGTCGCGCTCTTTCTAGTCCGGTCAAATTATCAAAAATCGAAAAATTAATGAGTAAAGATTTATAAACCGGCTGAGACGATCATTTTGTTTTTTGATCATATCTCGACAACTATTGATCCTATCGTCACGGAGGTGATTATAAAAAATTAAGTTTATTAAATTCTCTACAAGAATGGTTCAATACCTTTTATTCATATTTTCAATAGTTCTTGTGTAATACAGGGCCGAAAGTATCGATATTGGTACACAACCTTCTGAGAATTATGTACGTATTCACTGGTGTATTAGAGACAAACTATCGAAGATACGAGAACGATGTATTGAACCTTTGTTGTAGAGAATTTAATTAGCTTCATTTTTTATAATAACCCCCGTGACGATAGGATCAATAGTTGACGAGATATGATTAAAAAACTTCGCGTCGACCAGGTAGAGGTCAGGACTTTTTGTCCATTCAGTTGTACGCCCAGATGAAAAAATTCACAATTTATACATCTTCAATAATTAATGTTGTTATTCGACATATTTCGATCCAATTTGACTTGACTACTTCTAATAGTGCCGCCGGGTAACATATGTGATAATCGTGTATATTTAGATTCGGTAAGTATGCATTTTTAATTGAACGACATGCGTTTTTTATATGAAAAAAAAGTATATATCCTGCACAAAACAGAAGTATCGATAATTTTTGTGCAAACTACTCATTTTTCCATGTTGCGTTTTGATAATTATTCAATTATCTAATCAAACCAACCGAAATTTGGATTCGAAAAATATTTTTTTTCTTAAAATCAATTTTCAAATACATGTAACTTAATTGTGATCCGAGAAATAAATTCACAAAAAATTAAATAACATTTTTAAAGTAATATACATACATATACTGAAATTATACATAATGAATAGAATTAAAAAAAAAACTGATATAAATGTTTGGAATTACAGAAGGAAATGGAACCTGAAAATATGACCGAAAAAATTGAGGATATTGAAGAATTTTCTTCCGACGTTAATCCAGTCCCGAAATTAGTAAATCAAACAAAAAATCAAGAATTATCGGACGATCAACGGGTAAAAAAAAGGAAGAGATTTTCTTTCGAAGAGAAGAAGAACATATTGGAGGAAACCAAACATCATCCCCAAGATGTGATTTGCAAAAAATACGGAGTCAACCACCGAACTCTGAGAAAATGGAAAGGGCAGAGAGAAGTGATAATCAAAGAGGCGAAAAACAGTAGCACAAAAAAATTGAAGAAAAAATCCAACACGGAGGAAATGGACGACGCCGTATTCAAGTGGTTCGTCGAAACACGAGACCGAAATATTCCCATTTCCGGATCGATGATTAAACGACAAGCTTTGATCGTGAGAAAAAAAAATCACCCTAAAAATGACCATTTTAAAGCCAGCGACGGCTGGCTACATGGATTCAAAAAGAGAAAAAAAATTTACGGGTTCAAATTCACAGGTAAATAAATATCATCGAGTCACCTTTGATACACACTGAGAATAAATTGATATTCGGAAAAATCTTCGACATCTAAAAATGAATGGAAAACTTTTCAAAGTAAATCATTTTTTTTTTTAATATTCTCTTTCTTTTCTCTCTTTCAGAAGAAAATTCTTCGAGTGATGACGATGCAGCATAATTATATAAATTTGAAAACAAAAAATTATCGCAACCTAAAACATGCAAAAAAAAACAAAAAAAAAAACTGGCTAATAGTTGAATCCATAAATTTTGAAAAACCTCAACAATGATGATCTGTGTTTGAAATATTGCAATAAGATTGGAAGAAGATTGGTTAAAACAAAACAAAAAAAAAGACATAGGAAGATTTTTCGTTGAATTTTGTATGGGAACAAAAAATTATTCCTGGGAATACGTGGAAAATTGGTGATGAAGAAGCACTTCTTGTCTTGTCGAATGATTGGAAAAAGTGAAGAAAAAGGTTAGTTTGAAAAATACTTGAAAAATAAATTGTCGGTATATAATAAAAATTCTTTTGTCCTGATTTTGTAGAAAAAAAAAAAAAAAAATGACAGGATGTACAGTGACAAAAATTATGAAAATTTGTTTCGAAGAATTATTCATATGGTTTGTGTGTGTTTTTTTTTTCTCTCTTTTTACAGCAATATCCGAAGAAACATGAAGGTTCGAGAGCGCGAAGTCATCGAATCCATCCGGATGAGTTTTTTGTACAACCGAATTCGACCAACATCGAATTGCCCGTAGATTTTGATTTTATTCTTCCCACTTTTCAACTTTCTTTTTTTCAAACTTCCGATTTTTGTGAGTTTAATTTTTTTTTCGTCATCATTTCATCAGTAGAATCAATATTTTGGTTCTCGATTATTAAAATTCAAGCAAGAAATTTAGTGATTTATGTCTTCTAACGATAAGCTTAATTATAAGCTAATTTTATTTATGTATAGGATAATTATGTATATGAAGTTCAATTTTGTTTTCAATGATACTTTGACTGAGTCCAATGATAATTTTGGTGTAAAAAATTACAGGAAATTGAACAAGACGTTGAAAATATACTTGATGAAAGTTTATTAAAAATGATTGTCCATTTTTTTTTTCCTCTTAATGAACCTATTTTTCTCCTTATCACATGAAAATCAATTATTCGTATAAATTTCTTCATTTCAACAAAGTGACAGCAAAAAACGTAACGTCGAAAAAATTCTCCCAAAAATTAATAGAAATTTAAGAATTTATCACAGAATTTTTTTAGAATTTCCTTATCATTTCCTAATATCACCTATTTATTTGAATATATGGAATCAATTATCACTTCAATCATGACAATGAAAATATAAAAATTTTTAGTTTTGGTTTTAGTTCAAAAAATAATATTTTGTGCCTCGAAATTATGAATTTTGTGATAAAATAACATAATTGAAAAAAAAGAAGAAAATAATGCCTATGAATCCAATCTGAAGCACATAGGCTATTTCGTTTAACCAACGTGCGGCACTATTGAGAGGGACGACTATGAAACCCGAGGTGAGCCTCAACGTGGGGAAGCGGCACTATTGCCAGAGCGGACTGTACACAAGCTTTTAATTGATTTCAATTCAAGATTCATTTTCTGTAATTAGTCATGCCTCTAAATTCTAAAAATTTGAATTCCGATAGACTATTTATGAACCTTTTGGTCATATTGAAAAATCTGTACGACCTTTTACCACTGAATCAAAATTCCGAACATCATTAATGATTGTAAATCGGAAACGAAACATTTTTACTTCAAGTTTCGAGTCTGAATCCCGAGTCCAAAAAGAGGGAATAAAAAAATCGCTTTTATATAGATGAAAATAAACGTGATTTCGGACCATTTTTGAAGATCGCTAGACGATCTATAAAAAAAAATTAATCCCGTTCCAATTTTTTTCACATAATCTTCAAAATCGTGGAGGTAGAAATTCAGGTTTGGATAAAAATATGAAAATTTGGAGACTGCTTCAATCACTATGGGACTTATTTTTCAAATATTGATCACATCGTGAAAATTCTTACCTCCCTAAATTGTAATGAAGCTAAACCTCCCTGAATGAAATTTCTACAATTTGAATCTGAATTTTTTAGATTTCTTTGCACCAGCCGGCAGGTTTCTTCGTCTTTCTCTCTGACAGAGCATATAAAAAATCATTGAAAATCTACACACTGAAAAAAACGGATACTGGCAGCAAGTATCTATTAGATAGCCGTCGGCAGATACTCGCACTCCCCATCCGTATCTCCGCGAACGCCATATTGTATTGCCTCGGAGCAAGGCTACATGAGGTAGCCGTGGTAAGCATCAAGATTGGCGAAACTCGCTCGAGCGAGTCCTTAGATAGCTGTCGCGCTTATCCCATGCGATAAGCGCTACCAGCATCGTCAGTGCGCAGTAGATGTGCGCGTCATGTTTTTCTTCAATTAAATTTGTTGACACATGCCGTTAATTTGGTGAAAACATGGATGAGTGGGTGAAAGATAAATTAATTCAGTGGGACCTTGAAAAGTTTCAATCGGTATTCGAAGGTAAGTCAGAAGAATTCTACTCGCTCATTGCTTTGACAGGGCGACTTAACCTCGAAATTTGTTCTAGGTGCTACATAAGCTTGTTGCTCTTAAATGTTATGAAGTGGATGAAAAAAAATCTTGAAAGCAACAATATGTAGGTGGCAAATAGAATTGGACGTTGATTATGTATTATTTATAGAATTACCAGACGCACTGATGTAGCATAAATACCACCGATTCCTTTCCTTTGTACTTATTTACTAGTTTTTCGTAACACCTGCATGTGAAGTTCGACTCCGCGCACTGTAGAGGGTGCGCGAAGTGGCTGATTCCCTTACCGGCCGAGAGCAGTGCTGGAATGTGGACATTCCGGCACTGTCCTCGGTCGGTAAGAGGATCAGCTATCTCGCACATTCTCCACAGTCCGCGAAGTCAGACTTTTCATATCAGGTTTTATACAAAAAACAGGATGTGGATCTCGTGCGGGTTGGCGATTCCTAACTCGTGTGAATGCCGACACTCGCCTTCGGCTCGTCCGGCATACCTCACACTCGTCCGGAATCGCCAACTTCCCGCACTTGATGCACAATATACTATTTCATGAAATTCACTCACTTCTTTGCAAAAGCTAGTGGAATTGAAATTTTTCCCAGTAGGTATTTCTACCCCTTTCACTTTCATTATTTGAAATTAATAAATCAACCTTTGTAAAAAATGTTTGTGAATTGTATTTTTAAATCATTCTTTTCAACATTCAACATACATTTGAAACAAAGTACAATCAATTTTGAAAAATTGAATTGTAGAATGCAATAGTATATTACGCACCTAGGGAGGGAAAGTAGGCTATTCCAAACTGCGAAAGTCGAACTTTCCGCGCAGGTGTGGTGAGAATAGTATATTTCGATACGAGTGCGAAAAACAACTTTCACACATCTATCGAAAAAAATTTTTCATCACAAACGCACGTAAAGTCCGATCACACGCACGCTTGCGTGCGTAAAATCGAAGTTTATGCACGGCGTGCGGAAAAATAATTTGTGATATTAAAAATAATCTGCCACTTTTAAATCGAAATTAAATTGCACCGGAATAATGGAACGAAATCGAAACATGATATTAAACAATGCTTAAACTTTCGACTATGTTAATAAAATGGATACATTTTGATTCGCAGGAATAATTGTTATAGAAGACCGAACGTTATTGGTGCTATCTGTGTAGTCTTAATTATCATTTGCGAGCGATTTTCAGTCGATCATGAAATAGTATATTATGCTACAAGGGAGGAAAGAGCGCGATTTTCGCCGAGTGCGAGGTTTGCTGCCCGAGGCACGAGCGAAGCGAGTGCAGCGAGGGCAGCACGAACAAGAGGTGAAAATTGCGTTCCTCCCGTGTGGCATATGCTATTTTTCACCCGACTTCGATAAAATGACCTTATTCCGTCGCTGTAACGCGAGTGGAAAGTAGGTAGTCAATTTTTGACCAGAAGGAAGAGAAGTGATTAACCGGGTAGAAAAGTAAATTGCCGGGCAAAAAAGCGGACTTTTTTATTTACTTTTTTACCCGGCAATCGACTTTTCTTCCCTCTGGTCCAAAATTGACGACTTTCGACCCGCGTTTCAGGGGCGAAATACGGTCATTTTATCGTAGTCGGGTGAAATAGTATATTACACACCTAGGGCGGGAAAGTAGGCTATTCCAAACTGCATGTGAGATTGACACCCGAGCCGAAGGCGAGAACGCAGTTTGGGATGGCCTGTTTCACGCCCGTGGGTTGTATACTACTTTTCACCACCCCCTGCATCGGAAAGCACGACTTCCCGTTCACACAGCGGGCCGAAAGTCGTACTTTCCGTGCAGGTGTGGTGAAAATAATTTTTCACCCGACTACGATAAAATGACCGTATTTCGCCCCTGAAACGCGGGTCGAAAGTCGTCAATTTTGGACCAGAGGGAAGAAAAGTCGATTGCCGGGTAAAAAAGTAAATAAAAAAGTCCGCTTTTTTGCCCGGCAATTTACTTTTCTACCCGGTTAATCACTTCTCTTCCTTCTGGTCAAAAATTGACTACCTACTTTCCACTCGCGTTACAGCGACGGAATAAGGTCATTTTATCGAAGTCGGGTGAAAAATAGCATATGCCACACGGGAGGAGCTCTTTTCTCCCTTGTAGCATAATATACTATTTCTCTCATAATCGGTAGAGTCAAGTATGCATTATGCGTTTCAGACGAGGAAATTGGTAGAGAAACTTTTAAAAATTTGTCTCAAAGTTCTATCGACAAAATCTTTACAAAAATTGGCCCGAAAACCAAATTTCTTTCCAAATGGAAATCGGAATTTCGTGTTGATAATAAATTCAACAGTTCAGACTCAACCGTACGACAAGTTTTATATTACCAACATTTTAAAATTTCATAAAATTTTGATGTCTTGATCTAATTTTTTTTGTTTTGATTTCATATGGCTACATAGGTAACAAACAGCACTTCTGATCTGAATTCCAACGAAGGATTCAACGATTTCGAAACACCAGATGTGAAAGGTATTTATACTGAAAAATTTTCTAGTGGAAAATGTTAGCAAATGTAATTCATTCGTGAATTTTTCCGTAGATATTGAGATTCTAATCGATAATGACATTGCCATTGGCAATGTCACCGGAACGATTTGTAAGCCTGTTGATCTATTTGAAGCGCTTGAGATTGCGGATTTGAATCCTACGACTTCACTTCCCATAACGAATCTGATTGAACATCTGAAAAACAATCTGCTGGGAGCCTTAGCGCTGAACTTCTATAAAAGAAATCGGAGTCTCACCGAAGTATACAGGAATCGTTTGGCCGATGTTATCATCGAACATGAAATACGCAGTTCAGCTTGTTATTTGTAAGCATCAATGAAATCTATTAATTTTCTCAAGAAAAGAATCCCTGTCGATCGAAGATGGGTAAATTTCCACTACATCCAACAATTGTTTTGCAATCCTAATCCCTGTAAATAATTTCGGAAACTTAGTATAATTTAGTTTTTTCAATTTTGCAACCGTACAAGTCCTTGCAGTCCCATTTGTTCATGTAATCACTGATAAGTGACAATATAGATTTGTTTAGTGGACAAAATTTTTTATAGAATTAAATCGGCGCGATTGCAACAGTTGGCCGATTTGATCGTCGAAGTATTCCCAACGGAGAATAAATATACTTATTACATACCTTATCAGTACGATTCTGTCACCAAGAAAAGAGCTTTGGCCAAAGGAAAACTTTACGACAAACATACTCATTATCGAGGATTGTTAATCGAGGCCGGCTTATCACAGACTCAAATTTGCAAAGGAGCAAAAAGGAAACGCAGCGACGATTCTAATCTGGCAGTCCTTGGTTTTAGAACCAATCTAGACTCTCCAGAAGGTACTTATTTTTCGCGACTGTAAAATTTGCGATGTTCCAGCAATCATATGATACCGATGTTATTACATGTATTTCAATTTACAGATGAAAAAGATGAATACGAAGAAAACGTAAAGTGGTTAAAAAATAACCTGGATCCATGGCCAAGAGTTAAGCAACTTTGGATAGCTACATCCAAGAAAAGGGTCCGAAATTTAATCGAAAATGAACAAGAAGTCGACTACGTGAGTCAATATGGAGCTTTGAGGCACGTCAAGAGGGGAATCGAGTTGGTAAGAATTTATATACGTTACAATTTCATGTGCAATTATAGATCGCAAGTGGACCAGTCATTGATTTTCTTATACAGATCAACATCGACTTTGCAACTGTGTATCCTGGAAAAATCTCGCGATTGGAAGAACAGTACGATACGTTTGAAAGAGAGATTTTGAATTGTGCCAATAAGAAAAAAAGGGGGCCAGAGCTCAAAAGTATTTTGCAAAATATCGAAAGATTGGAAGGAAAAATACAAAAGGAATTAAATAAAACAGACCCTAACGAAATAGCTAACAATGTTCTGAGAGGTATGAGTGTAAAAATGTATGAATTTGATTATCGGACCTTTTTCAGCGAATATTAAAAAAAAAAAAACATCTATAAATGTTGCTTCATTGTAATTGTTCACAATAATCGGTACGATATATTTTTCAGATTTGAAATGTTTGGACATTTTTCGATTGCTGGTGCTGTTGTTGCCATGCCCACCTGCAATTTCATATGGCAAGGCTAAAATTTGGAAACCATCGAAGAACGAGGTTCTAAATGGATTTATTCTTCATGTGAAGGTAATAAACCTGAAGGAATTATTGTTAAATTTTTATGTTATAATATTTGAAAAAATGATGTATACTTAGAACGCAGATGAAATGACATTCCGAGTCGAGCAACAGAGGAAAAATATACTCGATTACGGATTGACGGTACAGCCATTCATCGTAGTTACCGGAGAAGAAGAGATACAGTGCTTCGTCCGTGTCAAAGATATAACCTACAATGCCTCATCTTTGCTCCAGGCCATTGATATTTGTTTCAAAAGTTTCTACGCTTTTCAATTCCTGTACCCAAAAGAATCTCGCTTTCCTTGGATGACAATTCAACGTAGAATCTACGACATAAAAGGCGAATCAGACATTGATTTTCCTAGCCTCAACACGTTTCTGACGACGTTGAAGCGATCCGGAAGTTAGGATCATTATTTTCGCAACCATGCTGACTTGTGCTGAGTGTAACGTAAATTGTGATTTGTTTGACCAATATCATTGCAGTAATGGACGAATTTCAGAATATCAATTAATGAAGATGACGTATATTATCCCAGCAATTCGAATACAGAAAAAATTGTTGGAAATAGTGGGAATGGAAGTATTGCGAATGAAAAAAGAGCATCAGATTCAAGCGTACCATGCGATCCTAACGAGGCAGAAAAGAAGCAGCGACTTTTACAAAGCTTTCAAAATAACGTAATTGAAAAGTATATGAAGTTGCAACAATTGTCAGGTTTGTCGGAAACATATTCACAAAATTTCGTCAATTTTTGCAAAAGAGATCGTAATTTCAGGTTGTCAAATTATCGAAGATGAATCGAACTCTGTCAATGACTGTAACACTTGCGTTACTTCAAAATCTATCTTGGATTTGTTTCGGTTATCATTTGATGAATTTGACGCTGCACAAAAACGTCAATCTTATTTAGAAAAAAATGGTGATTATATACCTCCGGTCAAATATACGATAGGCAGATTCATATACGATGTGCAGATTTTGTAAAATGAACAAATTCCAAAGGTCACTCGCAGGCATAGAAGACAAAGATTGTATATATGCGAGCCAAATAAAATTACGAAAAAGATGCGCTCGCGCAGGCGAGGTGTCTTTCACAGGGATTAAAGAAGAATGTGTTTTTCATAATTTACCAGATTTCCACGTGACGCAAAACTTTTCAGCTGATATGATGCATGATTTCATAGAAGGGGTATGCGATTTTGATATGGCTGCATTACTGAATTATCATGTAAGAGAGAAAAAATGTTTTTATAACACCTGCGTGGAAAGCTTGATTTTCGATGCCTGTGTTTGGTTTGGAAAGGGCCCCTTTTCAGATGAGTGAAAAAAAGTAATATTGCTTCACTATCGCGCAGGCGCACATCGTGCATTGTCATCATTTTTTCACCAACAGGCATGCGCACTTCAAGCAATCTACATTTCTTCACTATCACGCATGCGCACTTTGAAGTAAGTCAGTCGTTCAGTAGCGCCATCGGTCGGTGGCAACGTCCAAGCGTCCGCGAAGTGGCGCCCCAGGCGGCAGCGATGTGTCAACCTAGATTATCGCCTAACTTCGGGTTGGTTATGGTCGGCCATTTGCTCATCTGTCAAATGTTATTCGTCTGTATCTCAAATCAAGCTTTCCCGCAGGAGTTATAAAAAATATGGTGTGCGATAAGTGCGGATAGGCGACATCTGCCTCGTGTGAAGTTTGAATCACTCGCTCGGCTCGCACAGCATTCACACTCGTCTCGTGTCATCCCGCACTCGCCTGCGGCTCGTGAGTGAACGACACTCAACTCGCCTGAATGCTGGCTGCTCGCCTTCGCTCGTGTTACAAACTTCACACTCATCGGATATCGCCTTCTTTCCGCACTTATCACACAATATACTATTTTCACTTGATGATTTAAATAATCGTATCGACGGCCGCTGTTAATATTGTCTTATGTTTTCGTTTCCATTTGGAAAAGACCTATCTGAAAATGGCTCGGGGTAAAAGACTTAAGTCCTGTGTATAAGCATAGGAGATAAGTCTTTTACCCCGAGCCATTTTCAGATAGGTCTTTTCCAAATGGAAACGAAAACATGAGACAATATTAATAGCGGCCGTCGGTATGTCAACCCACGACTGGGGTTCGGCACAATTTGTTAACATTCCACCGCCAATTCTAGAGAAGGTCTAAAAAATGATGACATCAGAATGACTGCATCAGAAACATTGACATTTGTGAGACATTTCGGCATTCTGGTAGGTGATTTGGTTAGTGAAGATGACCCATGCTGGCAAGCTTACTAGAGTTTGCGTAAATTTCTTCATATTATTATGTCCCCGACAATTCAGCCACAGTGTGTTATTATTCTCGAAAACATCATACAAGAGCACCATTTACTGCTTCGTAATGTCTTGAAACGAAATTTAAGGCCGAAAGATCATTTCCTTATTCACTATCCTACCATTATGAGAGAATCTGGCCCACTTATAAACCTTTGGTGCATGAGAATGGAATCGAAACACCAAGAATCGCTCTGTTTTACAATTGCCAAGAAACATCAAATGAAACTCGCCGCGATATTGTTGGAAAATAATTTTTTTCTTTTACTTTGAAGATCGGACCTTCGAAAGAATGTCTATATCACAGATTTGAACGTTTGTTTTTGCGATTCATTCTCGAAGAACAATCATCTCTTGAATAGAAAAATTCGCGTCGCAAATTGGGTGGCGAAGAATGGAAGTAGGTAGGAGCCTGGCATGGTTTTATGTTTAAGCGAACATGACAATTTGCCTGTGTTCGGAATTATTGATTATATTTGTTTCGTCAATGAACAATTATCATTTCTTTATAGTCAAACGCAAACAATATGGAGAGCTCACGAGCATGCGTATGAAATATTGAAGGTATCGGCAACGTCAGACATAATTATGTACGAAAAACTATTGCAATCCAGACCACTCAGTTCTTCAGCGAAATTCGATAGGAATTTTATTGTATTACGCACATGCTTATGAACAATTAATAATTCATGTTCTTTTTTATTACTCGATACCGCATTAAAACATGCTGTTACTGTGATATGTGTATTTTAAATACTGAATAAGTTCATATAACATGTATATAATTGATGTTTCATTTTGAATAAATTTTGTCGTATAATATTCAACTATATGACTCATTTCTTCATTTTTAATCTAGGGATTATTCAATTGCTGAATGTAATTCTTTTAATCATCGCACACGACACTCTTCACTTTCCATATACAGCGTGTATTCCTAACGACTGAGGGGTCTGAAGTTCGTTAAGATCGAAAAACAAGCTTTTAGACTGTTCTGGACCAATCCAATTGTCCAGAAGCTCATTTTTCGATTCTAGGCAACTTCAGACGGATCAGTCGTTAGGAATACACGCTGTATAATATATTACGTTACCTAGGCCAATAAAGTAAGAAAAGTCTCAGATCACATGTAATTGGTGGCCGAGGCGAAGCCGAGGCTGACAAACATGTCGCGTGTCTAATGGCATAAGGTCGTAAGCGCCAAAAACGCGATTTTGGTGGCAAAAGGTCGTATAATTTTTTTTTTCACGTCATTCGCTCTGAAAACGGTCAAAACGTATAGATCAATTGAAATTACGAGTTCGAAAAATGTAAGTGCAAAAGGTCGTAAGTTGGGCGCTTACGACCTTCTGCAGTTAACTACGAATATTTTTTATCGAAATTTTCGAAACTACGTCGATTTCGATTTTTCTTTGCGTTTCACGAGTTTTCACACCCATTTGAAAAAAGGAAGATCAAAAAACAAAGTAAAAAGAGAAGGTCGTAAGCGCCAATTTTTTTTTTCAATTTTTTTCACGATTTTTTCAAATAGCTGTGAAAACTCGTGAAACGCAAAGAGAAATCGAAATCGACGTCGTTTCGAAAATTTCGATAAAAAATATTCGTAGTTAACTGCAGAAGGTCGTAAGCGCCCAACTTACGACCTTTTGCACTTACATTTTTCGATCTCGTAATTTCAATTGATCTATACGTTTCGAACGTTTTCAGAGCGATTGGCGTGAAAAAAAAAACAAGCGGGTTTGGGCTGACTATGAGCCAGCCTTCGAACTTCCCGTTATTTATTTTGTTCTCAGCTATTTTTAAATTTGTAAATCTGACCTCAGATTCTTGATCAGCGGTTCAAAAAACCTTCGAGTACAAATTTCCGTAAGATTTCGAATGTTTTTAGTATTTTTCCCAGCAAATCGGCCTCGCCATTTTGAATTTCGCTAATCTGATTTCACATTCGTGATCAGTGACCCAAAAAACCTACGAGTACCAAGGTTCATCCAAATCTAAATGTTTTTAGTTTTTTGCAGCATATCGAATACGCCAAATGAAAATTTTGCAAAACTGACTTCAGATTCGTGATCAGCGATCAAAAAAACCATATGGTACCAAATTTCATTGAAATCCGTTGATTCGTTCTCAAGATATCGTCATTTTCGTTGTGTTTTTTCGAATTTTGTTATTTGAATAGTTCAAAAAGTACTAATCCGATCAAAGCCAAAATCTAATCAGTTCTAAGTTGAGAAAAGCCCCGTCGATTGAGCCCTATCTGATCAAAATCCGCGAACTCGTTCTCGAGATATCGCGCGGACAAAAATGTGGTCACATACACACACACACACATACACACACACACACATACACACACACATACACACACACATACACACACACATACACACACACACACCCAGACGTCAAACTGAAAATAGTCGGAGGTGATTCTTTGGACCTCGAAATGTGGAGATTTAGTAAAAACTCGACTTTTCATTTTCGGGGTGATCACAATAACTTCCTTTTTTCTCTGAAAACAGAGAAACGGGAAGTTAATTATACGACTTTATGCCATTATGAACAGCAAAATGTCGTATAATGGCGCTTACGTCCTTATGTCATTAGACACGCGATGTGATCTGAGGCTTTCTTATTTACTGGCCAAGGTGTGTATACTATTTTTCTGCTCGACGCAGCCGGAATTGCGCAGCGGCCAGAAAGTTTCCACTTTTCTATAATTTACCAACCAAATTCTTTCACACAAAATCTGTCTTTAAAAATACCCACCAACAAAAATTCGTCTTCCACAAAAAGTCTTCTTCCAAAAATTCGTTTTCAACAAAAGTCGTCCTTCAAAAAAATCTCTGTAAAAGGATTGATATCAAATACAAGTACCAAGTACAAAAAAAAAAGAAAAATCAAACCATATACCGTTGTGCTCGTTCGCTCGCTACGCTCGCTCACTCGATTGGATTTTCATAATTTGTGAGAAGAAAAATTGGGAGCATGAGTTTCGAGAAGAGGAAATTTTCGAAAGAAAAAATTGTGGGAGTGGTACTTGCGGGCCAGGTGTGAGTGAGTGGAAGAGTGACCACTGAGGTCTACAAGTCACATTTTTTTATCTCGCTATGAAGGCCCGCCAAGTACCACTCCCTCAATTTTTTCTTTCGAAAATTTTCTCTTCTCGAAACTCATGCTCCGAATTTTTCTCCTCACAAATTATGAAAACCCAATCGAGTGAGCGAGCGTAGCGAGCGAACGAGCACAACGGTATATGGTTTGATTTTTCTTTTTTTTTGTACTTGGTACTTGTATTTGATATCAATCCTTTTACAGAGATTTTTTTGGAGGACGACTTTTGTTGAAAACGAATTTTTGGAAGAAGACTTTTTGTGGAAGACGAATTTTTGTTGGTGGGTATTTTTAAAGACAGATTTTGTGTGAAAGAATTTGGTTGGTAAATTTTGTGGGTGGACCACATTAATGTACTTGGCGAAAGGTTTTTGCACCAGAGGTGCTTTTTGGGGGATATCACTACTTTTTGTATATTTTTTTACTTCCTGCTAACTGCGCTAGCTCGCTGTGCTTGCTCGATTGGGTCTTCGTAGATCCTCACTCGCTATGCTCGCTCGGTTGTCAGTATTTTTCTGACCGATTATTTCTATTGAGTATATCCCATTGGATAGACGGTGAAAAATCTTGAATTTTCTGTTAATAAGCGCCGTAAAACGCTAAATATTGTCGGAAATGTTGATGAGAACGCGTAAATGTATGTCCAGTTGATTTCTATAACTCTGACTCTTGCTTAGGAGCACACGTGAAATATTAACCCTTATTGGGTTGCATAAATTGATCCGTCAAAATCATTCATAGTAAATATTCGCAACGTGGAACCCTGTGCGCGGCCCTCCTCCCTTCTCATCCGGGCTTGGGAGCGGCCACAGCGGAGTTACTTACAGGTAGGGTTATAGTCACTGCTCATTACAAATTAAGTCTTAAAAAATGTTCACAGTACGAAAGTCTGAAAATCAGTGTATAAATAATCATTGGTATTCACTCAATAAAGGCTTCCGGGATAGTGCTTCTGTTATAAATTGCATGGCAAGATTCGTCTGTTCCATCCGGTCCACCAAGGTATTCTTAGAAGTTAGAACCCGATGATTTCAAGTCGCGTAACTCCAGTAGTCTAATAAGTATGCCGTGATGTGAAAATTAAAAGCTGAGTCATCGAAGCAAACTCCCTGAGTATACCGCAACGTACACATTTCTTCCATAGAGCTATAAGTAGGCGTGCGATAACTATAATCAAAGCGATCAAACAATTGATCATATCGTCAAGGTCAGAATGGATGGACGTATTCGGCGGACAGTCCAGAACTCACACGTAACTCAGAAAACTCTGTATGAAGTGTTACGGACCTATATACTTGTCTCAAAGCATATTTCAACTCGTCTGCTCTAGACTTCCCGCTGAGATTCATCTGCTTTCTCAGGATGCGTCGATATATCAATAGCTCGTCCACGAAATAGTCCCTCCGGAACTCACAATTTTTTTTGTTCGTAATGTACTTGCCTCGATACTCTACAAAGTCTCTTGATATTTAGCACCTGGATCATGAACATATAATCAATGTATAAACGACCAATATACCCAAGGCTTTGTGATTGATCTAATTGATTGACTCTGATAACCTCATAACTTGATTTTTCCATGAAACAGGCTCGCGATTTCCATACGATGTCGAGCTGAATACATAAACTTCAAAGCCCATCTTGTTTCACTTTGTCGGTAATGACTCTCACATCACATCATGTATCTCAATATCACGTAGTGATAACGAGTGGAATGAAATGTCAAACCGAAGCAGCCGACGCGAACACGCTATAGCTAGCAGTTTCGGTCAATCGATTCTCGATCTGTTACATTTAAAGATGGCGGCTTGTCTACATTCTCGATTCGATCTAACTCGTGATTCCGGCGGCCAATGCCAGGTACTCGGATCGCTGTTGTCCCGAGTCCCGACTATCGAGTGGTCGATATATATGAATGAAAATACTTCGCGCAAGACTCATCAATCGGATAATAAAAGAAAGAGGCGGAAAAATTTGCCGAATTCAATCTCGACAACGGCGCCACCTAGCCACTGACTGAGGGTACTCTCTCTTCTCGTCTGCTCTCTGCGTAGTCTATCTACTAGATACCGCCGCTCTTCTCTGATTTTTATACTCATAGGCCGTGGCAAAGTCCGGAGGAGACGACGACGACGAAAAAGGAACTAGATACCGCCGCTCTTCTCTGATTTTTATACTCATAGGCCGTGGCAAAGTCCGGAGGAGACGACGACGAAAAAGGATCGAGTGAAACGGACCTGTCAGATCTTTCAATTACTCATATCTTATCTTTACGTGCACGGATTCAATCGAAATAGGGCTCAAATGAAAGCTTTTCGTACCGACAATCTAATATAATAATTCTCCAGACCCATGGAGGTCGCTAAATGGAAGAAAACAGAGATTCTGATTACCCCCACCACCGCGAATAGCTCCCGTTCGGGTAAATAGACTCGGTGAGTCTACGCGCGGCGTTTAAAAATTTTTTTTTAATGTACTTGGCGCGAGACTCTACCGAGTCTCTTGATTAGTAGAATGTTAAATATATTGTATATCGTTAGGCGTCGATTTAAGTTGCAATTTTTTTCAACATCTCGAGAATCATATTGATCGAAAGTCGTTTCAAATTTTGTTTTAAATTACGACTATTATTTTGAAATGTAATTTTTATAATATACAAAATATAATTTGAATTATTTAATTTTATTTGCAAATATAATTGCTATTTACATTTTATTATTTCAAATTTTGATAGAACTATACAGATTTATAACTTGAATATTCAATAAATCGCGAGAATTAAAAAATATTAGATCTGGTTTACTAAAATACCGGGATACTTGCACGCCCTATCAGCTATTGCATAGGTAGCATCAGTATGTCGGATAGCCACCGTCCCTATCTACCGCCAGCTAACTGATAGATACTTGCCGCGCCTACCCAAAATAGTGCGGCTCACAATACTACTGGGATGCGGACCACAACCATCTCGGATGCGGCGGCTCAGCAGAATATGGTGACTGCAGCTATCTATTTTTTTCAGTGTGCCTCTAAATTCTAAAAATTTGAATTCCGATAGATTATTTATGTACCTTTTGGTCATATTGAAAAATCTGTACGACCTTTTACCACTGAATCAAAATTCCGAACATCATTAATGATTGTAAATCAGAAACGAAACATTTTTACTTCAAGTTTCGAGTCTGAATCCCGAGTCCAAAAAGAGGGAATAAAAAAATCGCTTTTATATAGATGAAAATAAACGTGATTTCGGACCATTTTTGAAGATCGCTGGACGATCTATAAAAAAAAATTAATCCCGTTCCAATTTTTTTCACATAATCTTCAAAATCGTGGAGGTAGAAATTCAGGTTTGGATGAAAATATGAAAATTTGGAGACCGCTTCAATCACTATGGGACTTTATTTTTCAAATATTGATCACATCGTGAAAATTCTTACTTCCCTAAACTATAATGAAGCTAAACCTCCCTGAATGAAATTTCTACAATTTGAATCTGAATTTTTTAGATTTCTTTGCACCAGCCGGCAGGTTTCTTCGTCTTTCTCTCTGACAGAGCATATAAAAAATCATTGAAAATCTACACGGATGCATTTTCCAAAAAACAGTTTTTTTTTTTTTTTTTAATTCAATTTTTTTTGTGAATCTTTCTCGTTTGAACATGCAACTTTTCTTATCAAAAGTGATAACGATGAGATTATGCAGTTCATTTAGTGGCGACGATGATGTTACAAATTTTGAATAAAAAAGTCGAATGAATATTTTTTATATTTTGAAAAATGGGAAATTTTACAGTGAAAAAATCTTTCCAAACCAATGGCAGCTTCAAAGAGGCTATGAACCAACTTTTGACTCGTCGCAAGAGAGTTCTCTACATAAAAAAAAAAAATCGAGTTTGATAAGTGTAAACCACCAAAAGTCGTGGAATTTGACAAAATGTGTCCGTGGACTTCGATGCCTACAAAAATATCGCGACAAGTAGGTACGACGAGCTCTTATCGTGAGATTAGAACAAAAAAAAAAAAAAATCGTTTCCAGAAAATATCCTGTTATCACATCGTAGCGAATAATTCGCTTAATATAATCCATCGATCCTTTGGTCCAAGTAATCGATGCTCGAGAGTGAAATCAATGCTGATGATAACATTGACGGTTCCCAGAGCAAAGAATCGCAGATTTTAACGCCCACTATAATGTAGAAGAATTTTCAAAAAAGCTCCAGATGACAAATACGAAGTTAGCAGCGAAGGTAAATTACATAAACCATCTATCTACAAGTAAATTGATCAATATTAAATAATTGAGAATGAGGATATCACCAAAATTCTGTCAAGAGAGCAGAAAAATTACATGAAAATAAATACTCTCGAAGTTTCCATTATTTAAGATAATTTTAGAAGAAGATCTTGGTGCCGACCAAAAACCACTTGTTTCAAGAGTCTATAAGCAAAGTTTCAGCAAAATCGTCAATATCTTATCCAAAGTTCATTACGCATCGACAAATGGACTTTTTCAAAAATCACCTGTCGTAAGATTTCAGGCACACGGTTGATCCGATCACGTCTCATTTTCTTCCTAGAGCAATTCTTCATCGTACGAATGAGGGAAACTGAGAAAAAAAAATCCTGTGACAAGTTATGGTCAGTTATCGACAATTTAGCGACAACCTAGTCACTCTTTTGCTGATAACTTGGTCCAAAAATTTTGTTCTCCAATTTCATTCAGACGATGAAGGATGAAGGAAATGAGATGTGGTTTAGGTTAAGACTTAGGTTAGGATTTACGACTTAGGTTTAGGTTAGGTTAGGTCTTAGGTTTAGGTCAGGATTTAGGTCAGGATTTAGGTTAAGTTAGGTCTTAGGTTTAGGTTAGGATTTAGGTTAAGACTTAGGTTAGGATTTAGGTTAGGGGTTAGGTTAGGTTAGAAGTTAGGTTAGCAGTTAGGTTAGGGGTTTGGTTAGGGGTTAGGTTAGAAGTTAGGTTTGCAGTTAGGTTAGGGGTTACGTTAGAAGCGATCCGCTAAATAATGACTTGATGATTTTCAGGTAGCCTTGATACTCGGAGTGAGTGGAGCCTGTCGTCGAGAAGAACTCTGCAAAATAAGAACGAAGGACATCAACGATACCGGATCCATGGCTATAATAACGATACCGCAAACGAAGAAACACGTCCAAAGGACCTTCAAGATAGTCGGAAAATTCTACAACATTTTCAAAAGCTACGCCGCTCTGCGTCCAGCAAATGTCATTTCTGATCGATTCTTCTTGAATTTTCAAAACAAAAAATGCACCCACCAAGTGATCGGCATCAACAAATTCGGCGGCATGCCGAAGCAAGTTGCCACGTTCCTAAAACTCAAAGATCCCGAAAAATACACCGGCCACAGCTTCCGGAGGACCTCGGCGTCTCTGGTCGGATTTGCTGGAGTCGATATAACCTCGTTGAAGAGGCACCGGGATCAGGAGTCGAGCCGAGTTGCCGAGGACTGCGTCGAAGATTCCACGAGAATCCGCGAACGAATCGCAAAATCTGTTACCAGTGGAATTGGACCACCGCCAAAAAAAGGAAAAACCGTGTTCAATACATCCAGACGGAGTTTTACCGCAACTAAAACGACTGAGAATAATTCTTCAAGTTTGACCAATTCCGTCAAACAAGAAATCGAAAATACTCACGAAACTAAAGAAGTTATTCAATTTACTGAATAAGACATTTTTTTATACTGCTATATGTATAGATATTGAATTTTCGAAGATATATGATTGATTTTATACTCACTCCACATGTCGTCAAAAAAAAAAAAAAAAAAATGTGTTCTGTTCTACTTCTTTTTTTTATAATTTTAAGAAATTGAAAAAAAAAAAAAAACGCCAAGTTGAACAATCTCTTCTTATACAGTTGGAACTAATAATTTTTTACTTGTTTTCCTGTGAAAAATTTGTCAAAATAAAATATAATTTTTCAATAAACGTCATCTAAACTGATTGTAATTGAGGTTTGAAATATTTTTGAGCTATAATTTTCCCCACTTCCGATCTGACACGTGAATATTACTAAAATTTTCCCAATAATACGAAACTTGAGTGGATAAGGGTTAATCACTTATCGATTTTGTGTACACCTGATGTTTCAGGAGATTAAAAAAATATTTAATAATAGCGTAGAATACAAAATAATTGAAAGATTACAAAATACTTTAAGAGATTTCAATCGTACGTCTACAATACGTAGAACAAACACATTGAAACAGAGAATTTTTATTGCCAAGTAAACCGATTTACTTTCAAGGAATTTATTTGACGCAGGAAAAATTCACTCAATTTTACTAGTCAATTAATTGATTCGAATTGTGTGCAAATTTTTTTTCAATTATTTTTGATTCCAGAAAATTGGCACACGAGGACCAAATAAAATTCACTTGATGATATTTAAGATCGTCATCCCTCGAAATTTGGAATTACATCCGAATTCGAGTGCGTCTCTAAATTTTCAGCCTCACCTTTGCGATTCATCGAAGGATTCTGAGGTTTTGTTTCCAACAAATATTTCCGCAAAAATTTAATTTTCTAGAAAACAACGTTTTCAAAAATTTCGAGGCTTTTTTTTCTTGTAAAAAGACAACTCACCGTAGGCCAAAAGTTGGTTCTGGCCTCTTGGAAGCTACCATTGGTTTGGAAAGGGTTTTTCCACTGTAAAGTTTATTAAAAATTAAACAAAAACTATAAAATTAAACAAATTCATGATAATGTGAATTGATTCTCATTATTTCAGTCATTTCTTATCAATTCAGGTGAATAAAAAATTCTAAATCATTTCATGAATCCATCGACACGTAAATTCAACGAGTCATTTCCCTCTGAAATTTACCCTTCGTTGTCACACTCCTGGAGAATCCATTCCGGAAGCCAAGTACCATCGTTGATTTTTGAAAAATAAAATGTCAGCGTGTTCAAAAAACAATCAAAATATAAAAATATATGCATAAAACTTCGAAAATGAGATACTTTGAGGAAAAAAATAATTCAGTACCTTCACGTTCCAAAAAAAGACGAAAAAACCTACTTAAAAATGACCTGTGTTGAAAGTATTGAAACAAGTACTTGAAAAAATGTTCACCTTGGGTGAAAAATTAAATTTTTTGTTCAAACAACTGGTGACAACACAAAATTTAACACATCGATCAAATTACTATTCACAGGTGGGTCTGATCTTCGGAGTTTGCGGCGCGTGCAGAAGCAACGAGCTGGTGAACATCCGGCTCCAGGACATAACCAAACAAGGAAACCTGATAGTGGTAAACCTCCCGGTAACGAAGACGAAGAAACCAAGAACCTTCGTAATCGGTCAGGAGTTCACACACATAGTGAGGAGGTACGAAGCCCTCCGTCCCAGGACGACGAGCGACCGGTTCTTCCTCAACTACCAAAAAGGAAGGTGCACCGCCCAGGTGATCGGCGTCCACAAGTTCTCCATCATGCCGAAGCAAATAGCCACGTTCCTGGGGCTCGCCGATCCCGAGACCTACACCGGACATGCCTTCCGCAGGACGGCCACGACTCTCCTAACGGGCTCGGGAGCCAACATCATAACCCTGAAGAGATACAGAGGCGCGAAGTCCAGCACCGTTACGAAGGGATGCAGGGACGATTCGGTTCAGAACAAGACGAGATACGCCGGTACTCGGTTATCGACCTCGACTGCAAGCATGCTTTCAGTGCCTTTGATGACTCCTGAATCAGCGAATGATGTGGAACAGTGCTCGTTGCTGAAACGGAGGAAGATGGGCGGGGAAGCGGATGATTGACCTCAGCAAATGATTAAAACACACTGTTCAATGATTTTGACGTGGTGATGTGGTTGATCACCAGAATCAGTAACTGAGTGATTGATAATCTAGGCAATGAGGTCAGGCAGTGACGACTGAACAGTCTGAAGTTGGCTGCAATCGAGATTTGAGTCGAATTGGATCAAGATGTAGAAGGTCTAATATTGAAGGGGCTAAAAGTCCTGACCTCTGACTGTACGGCTCGATCCGCCATCTCATCCTGATTCAGTTTTATCATCATATCTCGACAACTATCGATCCTATCGTCACGGAGGTAATTATAAAAAACGAAGTTTATTGAATTCTCTACAACAAAGGTTCGATACATTTTTCTCGTATCTTTGATAGTTTTCCTCTAATACACCGGTGAATACGTACGTAATTCTCACAAGGTTGTGTACCAATATCGATACTTTCGGCCCTGTATTACACAAAAAGTATTAAAAATATGAAAAAAAGGTATTGAACCATTCTTGTAGAGAATTTAATAAACTTAATTTTTTATGATCACCTCCGTGACGATAAAATCAATAGTTGGCGAGATATGATGAAAAAACTGAATAAGAGCACCTCTAATCCAAGATGGTGGACTGTGCCGTCCAATTAGAGTCAATCAATTTTTCTATTTCTACTAATTTTAGTGGACATTCACACAGTTGAATTGCGGTTCAGAAATGACTGAAAGCTTGTGTTTCTCGATTCTAGCCAACTTCAGACTGTTCAGTCGATACAACCCTATTGTAATAAATGACTATTCGCCATCTGGTGGCCGGTCTCACGCTTTCGAATAATGAAAACAAGCCATTGAGGTTATGATTCACCTTCACCTTCATCTTATCAACATTTTACGAACAATGTTTGAAATTTTATCATGAAGAAGTTAAGGTAGAGAACCTAACCTCAAAGGCTGAAACTAGAAGCCACTAGATGGCGAATAGTCATCTGATACCACAGGGTTCTGTGGCTAATAGTGACGGCAAGACCTTTGGAGCGAATTTTCCCGATAGATTCTACAAAATCGGAAAAACATAGTTTCTTGTGAAAGTTTCGATTTTCGAAATCGGAAAAATTTTGGTGACCATGGAAAATTCCGGATTTAGGATTGCTTTTCAGAATCTTCTTTTCATGAATCTTTTTTCTGTTACGTCACCGAAACCATGTTTTATGTTTTTTAAGATCCATCGAAGGATCCAGGAAAAATTCCGCAAAAATTTCTTCAATTTTTATTATTTTCCAAATTTTATTTCCCATATTCTAAAAATGCAGAATGAACGCAGTTTCTTATTCCGTTGAAAATTTCGCTCCTTTCTATAAGCAAAGGTAGACTTAAACTTTTTATTCCATTATCCTTTTTCTTCTTTCCCTTTTTTTTGGCCGCTTTCATTTTTCTTTTTGTAACAAAAAATTATCTACTTAATGACGTAATGATACTTCATTTTCATTGAATTATGTCATAACATAAAATTTTAATTCTATCTTTTTTCTTCAATAGAAATATACTAATAATAATCATAATGATCACACGATGTATGTAAATTATTATAAAAATTAATAAAACAATAAATTGACGATTTTCAAAGAAAGATGCTTTTTATTTTAACTAATTTTCAAACTATTCCTTATAATTTTCCATAAAATTTGATATAATTTTTTTTTTTTTTTTACAGCTTTATAAAATTATTATCAGAACAAGAACTCGAGTTATAATTTTACATAATTTTATCTGATTATAATTTTGAAAAACTTCCCCAAATTGTCGTCTCCTTCATTCACTTTCCCACTAAACCAATAAGATATGCGATGTATTATAGACATAAAATAGTTTATTCGGGATAAATCAAAAAATTTAGTATCTTTTTTCATTTTTGTTCAGTAATAACAACAATATTAATGATAATAATAATAATGAGCGTAAACTAATTATATATTTTTCTTCATATCACATTTCGTGCATTTTTCATTCTTTGTATGATAAGATATACATTTATTCATTTATTATCACTTAGCATGCACCATCTTTTTTTTTGTCTCTTCGAAAATGATAATTATTTCATCTTTTTATGATTTTCAAAAATTTAGAAAAATCATTCAATACTCGATAATTAGTGTCTATCATTTCTATCGAATAAGAAATACAATCAATCCGACGTTCCTCAAAGATCCTGATAATAGTTTGAACAATTGAAAGTATTTTTTATTGCCACGATCAATTGTATAAATTTTTCCCCAAAATCCAGCCACAAGAAAGGGAATTATGCAATCTAAATCGGGCAAAATTTAGTGAGAGAGATTCGATGGGGAGCGTCAAAGAAAAAAAAAAGGAAAAACCCGTGTTCATAGCCAATTAATTGAAATTGTTGTCGTTGATTGATCCTCAGATTATCCACCCCAGGGCCAAAACCGTCCCTGAAGTTCGTTCGAAGATGGTAGAATCGAGTCGAACCGCGTCTGAAGTTCGTCGTAGCTTTGGCTCCTCTTCTTCTTTCCACCCCAGGGGTTAAACAGCATATTTTGACGCCCGTAATCGATGCCTGATATTTTTTTCTTGGGAAATTGGATAATTCGATTTTCCGACAGACGAGTTTCGTCCCCATACCCTACGTCCTCGGTATCATCGGCATCGATACTCCCTGATGGCTTGTTCAGAAGGTGTGACGTGTCCTCCTCTTTAGCCCTCTCCCATTTGTCTTCCCTCGCTTCTCCGATACTGGTAAACGACCTTTTACCACCTGTCAGAATGTGAGAGCGAAAATAAATTTCATTTTGTCATTTTTATTGCCAGTTTAATCGCGAAGGGTTCAAAGATTCCGAAGCTTCGAGGAGGAGGAAAAAGTTGTTTAGGGTCGCTGATAACGAATCCACAGTCAGATTTCCAGGATTTATGATAGTGGATCCAGGGCGCGGTTCCAAGACACAAAAATCGTCAAAATTTGACGAAAAAAACCGAAATTCGGCAATAATATTTCCTGAGCTCGAAGCGAGTGAAAACACTTTGCCCTAAAACCGCTTTTGGTAGTAAGAAAGTTTCAGTTTCAGGGAAAAAAATATATCCTCACCCCAAGCGTTGAACGTGCTTCTCTTCGTTTCGATTTCCTCCGGCAATCTTTTCTCATTATTGAAGCTCCTCTTTCCTCCCCAAGCGTTGAATCTCGTTCTTTTCACTTCCTCGTCGTCACTGACACCATTTTTGCTTCGTTTTCCTATATAAAAAAAAAAAAAAAATCTACATAAAATGACTCGCTTGTACAGAATTCGACGTAAAATAGAAACACTTCTTTTCATCGTCTGATATTGGAGCCTGTATCTTCCGAACCGTCGGTTCTACATGAAAGACCTTGAGATCTTTTCTGTAGAGAATTTCATGATCTTTAAAATGGATTCAGGTCATTTTTCACTAAGACTCAACCGGAAGTGAGATAACGGCAGAATACATGAGATCGAAGTAACTGTCAGAAATCAGATCATCTGATATTTGAGTCTCTATCTTCCAAACCGTCGGTTCTACATGAAAGACCTTGGAAATCTTTTCTGTACAGAATTTCATGATCTTTAAAATCGATTCAGGTCATTTTTCACCTAGACTCAACCGGAAGTGAGATATCGGCAGAATACACGAGATGGAAGCATCTATCAGACATCAGATCGTCTGATATTGGAGTCTCTATCTTCAAAACCGTCGGTTCTACATGAAAGACCATCAAGACCTTTATTGTAGAGGAATTCATGATCTTCAAAATCGTATTCGGTCATTTTTCACCTAGACCCAAGCGAAAGTGAGATACGGCAGAATACACAAGATCGAAGCCACGCTCACCCCCCCAAGCGCTGAACTTGGTTCTTTTCTGCGCTCCATTTTTTTCGTAGTTTTCCTCGGGGCCGGTGATCCAGTCGCGTTTTCCACCCCAGCTCGAGAAGTGGGCGCGTTTTCCGCCCCAACTGTTGAACGGTACCCTGATGGGCCGCCGAACCTTGGCCCCCTGACCAAGAACTGTGACGCGCTTACCACCCCAGGGACTAAACGCTCGGCTCTTTTTTATCTCCTTCCAAGGGTCCTGGCGACTCTGGCTCCGAAGGGCCTGAGAAACAAAATGGATTAGATCGGGCAAGAAATTATATTGAGAAGACGAAAATACGGCGTTTAGACTTCCACATGAGGGAAATTGTTTCAAAAGAACACAAGAGAAATGTTAGTACAATAAATCGCGGGCGGAAAACAATTTTTATGTATCGTAGAGACACTCAGAATGACGAGAGAAAAAATTCTGCATTGATGAAAACTGTGGGAAATTGATTATTGTCAATCGCCATCTCGAATCAGTTTTATCGTCATATCTCGACAACTATTGATCCTATCGTCACAGAGGTAATTATAAAAAATGAAGTTTATTGAATTCTCTACAAAAAAGGTTTCATACATTTTTCTCATATCTTCAATAGTTTTTGTGCAACACAGGACCGAAAGTATCGATATTGGTACACAACCTTGTGCGAATTACGTACGTATTCACTGGTGTATTAGAGACAAACTATCGAAGAGACGAGAAAAATGTATTGAACCTTTCTTGTAGAGAATTCAGTAGGCTTCATTTTTTGTAATGACCTTTGTGGCGATAAGATCAATGGTTTTCAAGATATGATGAAAAAACTGTATTCGAGTTCTAAAACCTCAAGACAGTCTTATTTCGAACCTTGTTTTCAAGGTTGATCCAAGATATCCACGACTCGATCGGTTCCGTGTTGCGGATGTCCTTTAATGAGGACCGTTTGTTTCTCTCTTCCTCCCGCTCCTCCGGTTTCTTCAAAAACATTTTTGGTCCCGGCAAGCTGAGGTCACTGATCAAATTCGATATCGATTTTTCGTAAGGGTTGATGATTCCCTGAACAGTTGATCCGGGAAGATCCTCCCTCCACCCACTTTCCTCGCTCTCAGACACAGGCTTCATCTTCTCTTGCAGCAATTCTCCGTCACCGACTTCCTCCTCCATCACGATATCCGAGCCCAACGCACCTTTTGGTCCGATCTGATCAGCCTCTTGGCTAGCCATCAGCACTCGAGCTAGCACCGGAAATGCCAACCATGCCCACATCTGGGAGCAAGAAAAATTGTCAACAATTTGCTTATAAATTTTTTCAAAAATATATCTCTGATTTTAACTTCTAAATTCAATTTTTAGGATCCTTTTCGCTGCCTTTTTCCACTTGAATTTTCCCATCCACCGATAAACTTCGTCGCGGTTTAGTCAGATCTTTGGGGTGTCGAAGAACGAGGGGATGAATTTCCGTCGTACAATAAACGCATATTTTTTCGTGTAAGTAAAATCGGGATTCGACTGTGCTACGAAATTTCAATAGCAGTATACTACTAACAATGGATTTTTCATAAGGAAAAGCTTAGCCGAACGATATTGCTCTTTTACTGTCTGGCTGGTTGATACGACACACAGAGATTCTCCAACCCTCTGACATAATGTCCTGCAGTACCATTATAAATTTCACTCTATACCACATAATATATAATCCATATAGTATGAAAAATTTCGGTCATCATTGTACACAAGATTTTTCTTTCATCCCACCCGCCCACCTTCTAAACTCTGCCCCTTAAAACTTGTAGAGCTAAAAACTTCATTTTCAGTATGGAATAAATTTCACGAAAAATTCTTGAACACCTAGAATATCGTCTTTCAATCCGATGTCATTTCATCTGAAAATTTATTCAGAAACCAATTTTTCCCGGGGCATAGAGCCATTTTTTTTTTTTTTTTTTTATTATTCACGATCACAAAAATGAATCCGATGTGACGTCGTAAAAATTAGTTGAAGACCCGATTTCGCGCTCAAAAATTGACGAAATTTGAATCCTTCTATTACTCTGCCAAAAATGATTCAAGTGTCTTTTTTTTTCGAGAATAGAATCGAGCTTCTTCCAAATTTATTCTGCTTTCAGTCAAAGACTGTCTGTATTTTATGGTCACTGTTAAAAAAAATCGTTTTTCATGATTAAAAAAGTGCACAGTTTGACCTTGAACTTTTTTTAAATTCAAATTTGGGCTACAATTTTTTTTGGCCAAGTTATCAGCTTTTTTCTGAATCGCGAGATCCACATCACATTCATGACATATTTTTTATATCGTCATTCAATTCTGATACGAATTCATTAAAACTCAATTCAATCATGGATTTTGGTTTGATAATTTGTTTTGGGATATTTTATGCCCTTTCATGACGTAATTTTGACTGGTGAACCAATTTGCATCGATGAATTCCATTTTTGGTTCCGAAAAACTTTTTTTGTGTCATCCGTCCCGGGTGGGACTCGAACCGGGTTCGCTCGGATTACAAGTCGCACGTCCTACCGATGACGCCAAGCTACCTCATGGAGTCCTACGACCTGATGTGTCATTTATAATATTCTTCAGTCAGAAGTTGAACGCGGTAGAGATAAATGCGAACATCTGCTAAGCTTTCACGAATTCACACAATTTCACTATTTTCAAATTTGTTGTTGACTCAACCGTAAAAAATCAACCAACTGAACGAATGTTTCTTCATTTGAAATAAGCATGAATTGAGCCGAGTCAAGTTAATCTCTGAACTATATCATTTCATCAAAACTACTTTTCGCACTAAGGCTTTGCTTTCTGCACTGCCCGGAAATGAGGCACTCTATACGCAAGCTACACAGGCTTCGAAAATCATACTTTCCAAGCATGTGTTACGAAAATGTATTCGATAGGATCACCAAATCCTCTTGGTAACAGAAAGACACATGAATTTGCAATCAGTTACGCTACCACCGTTATGTGACGATAAAGCTAAACCGTGTTAAAGAAATTTCGAAGGTATTCCAATTGGGATGAAAGGTGTTTGAATTTAGTTTTTTCATCATATCTCAATAACTATTGATCCTATCGTCACGGAGGTGATTATAAAAAATGAAGTTTATTGAATTCTCTACAAGAAAGGTTTCATACATTTTTCTCATATCTTCAATAGTTTTTGTGTAATACAGGGCCGAAAGTATCGATATTGGTACACAACCTTGTGAGAATTATGTAAGTACTCACTGGTGTATTAGAGAAAAACTATCGAAGATACGCGAAAAATGTACTGAACCTTTTTTGTAGAGAATTTAATGAGCTTCATTTTTTATAATAACCTCCCTGACGATAGGATCAATAGTTGTCGAGATATGATGAAAAATCTGCGAATATATTGGGGAAATATTGAATCAGTAGAACGAAATATGAACTTTCGAGATGGAAAACTCTATTCAAAATTTCGATGAGGAAAAGTAATCAATTTGAAACCGGAACGTGAGAGAGACGCGTTCATTGTTGACGTCGACGAAGACGACTGCAGTGCTCCAAGCGTGGTTATCTGTATAAATACCTTCTTTTTGCAATCCTCATTTTTCTTATTATAGTACAGCGAATGAGCCTGTGGGTAGGATAAAAGAAGAAAAAAAAAATTTGAGCGGCTTTATACCGTTTCCCGTTATACTGCTGGGGCATCTCATCAACTTTACTGTATTAAAACAAATGATGGGATATCCGGAAACATTTGATATGCCACGTTGATTCCAATCCGATGTGACAGTCGAACAAACTATATAACGAGTTTCATGGAACTTATATATCGCTGCCTATCGACAAGGCGTTTGATACGGTTATTATTTATATTCATGCGAAATAAGTTTTATCTAGAATTTTCTACAAGATTATTTCAAATTTACTCGAAATCAAACCATCATTTTTCAATGCACTAAATGACTATTTTGAATTTTGTTATCCAACTTCAAATTCTTGATCAGCTTTCTTATTCCAATTATTATTGATCTTCGAATCCGATTTTATTGAACTGTCTAAAATTTATCAGTATTACTGAAAAAAATCAACTATTCAGTTTCTCTCAGGATTTTCCTTTTTTTTTCTTTGTTCTCAATTATTGTGTTGAATATTTCTGAAATTATCAGGTATTTGTACTTTTTCTCATCCTCAAAAGCTGAGCATCCTTCAAATCCCAGGTCAAAGTCTGAAATAGTATTTTGAAAAATTGAAAATTTAGTTTTCCTCACAGAAAAATGAATTATTTCTCCCACATTAATTTCGAGGTTCAGATTTTCACTATGATATGACCTGAACGTAATGAATTGGATGATGGCTTCGATTCTCGTCCTGAGCCATTCGAGTCAAAGTCGGAAATAGTGTTTTGAAAAATGGAAAATTTAGTTTTCCTCACAGAAAAATGAATTATTTCTCCCACATTAATTTCGAGGTTTAGATTTTCACTGTGATATGACCTGAACGTAATGAATTGGATGATGGCTTCGGTTCTCGTCCTGAGCCATTCGAGTCAAAGTCTGAAATAGTGTTTTGAAAAATGGAAAATTTAGTTTTCCTCACAGAAAAATGAATTATTTCTCCCACATTAATTTCGAGGTTTAGATTTTCACTGTGATATGACCTGAACGTAATGAATTGGATGATGGCTTCGGTTCTCGTCCTGAGCCATTCGAGTCAAAGTCTGAAATAGTGTTTTGAAAAATGGAAAATTTAGTTTTCCTCACAGAAAAATGAATTATCTCTCCCACATTAATACCGAGGTTCAGATTTTCACTATGATATGACCTGAACGTAATGAATTGGATGATGGCTTCGATTCTCGTCCTGAGCCATTCGAGTCAAAGTCGGAAATAGTGTTTTGAAAAATGGAAAATTTAGTTTTTCTCACAGAAAAATGAATTATTTCTCCCACATTAATACCGAGGTTCAGATTTTCACTATGATATGACCTGAACGTAATCAATTGGATGATGGCTTCGATTCTCGTCCTGAGCCATTCGAGTCAAAGTCTGAAATAGTATTTTGAAAAATGGAAAATTTAGTTTTCCTCACAGAAAAATGAATTATTTCTCCCACATTAATTTCGAGGTTCAGATTTTCACTGTGATATGACCTGAACGTAATGAATTGGATGATGGCTTCGGTTCTCGTCCTGAGCCATTCGAGTCAAAGTCTGAAATAGTGTTTTGAAAAATGGAAAATTTAGTTTTCCTCACAGAAAAATGAATTATCTCTCCTACATTAATACCGAGGTTCAGATTTTCACTATGATATGACCTGAACGTAATGAATTGGATGATGGCTTCGGTTCTCGTCCTGAGCCATTCGAGTCAAAGTCGGAAATAGTGTTTTGAAAAATGGAAAATTTAGTTTTCCTCACAGAAAATTGAATTATTTCTCCCACATTAATTTCGAGGTTTAGATTTTCACTATGATATGACCTGAACGTAATCAATTGGATGATGGCTTCGGTTCTCGTCCTGAGCCATTCGAGACTTGAGTCGATATATTCACAATGTAATTTTTTTTCCCCTTCCCCGACCTCTGTCAAAGCGTATTCGTAATAATTTTATATTCATTTCCGTAGTTAAAATATGTATTATACATATTCCAGACTACTATTATGAATCATCTGTGTAACAGTTGAAAAGTAACCGAATATCTTCGCCTCCTTTTATCGTCTTTTTATTCTTCGAGTTCCCTCTTTCATTTTACTTCTTGGAATAATGTTTAACATCAATTTCTTTTCAGCTTTTAAAAAGACGAAGACAGAATGTGAAACGTCCACCGCAATCGCACAAAGCTGTAATACTAAACTTGAATCGGAATCAATTTCACCCTTTCCTAAAAAAAAAAAAAACTCTTCAATACTCTCATTGATTATCCAATGTTTGAGTATAAAAAAAAAAAAATTATCTAAAAATTATCTATACATTCTTTTTCGGCTTTTATTAAAATCCTGAAAAAACAAATTAATAAAGAATGGAAAAAATTAGCGGTCCAACGAGTAGAAGAAAATTGATTTTTTGGTTTTAAAAAAAAAATTACGATATCAAAGTCCTGTACTCAAATTAATGAACAAAGCTGATAAAAATTATAAAATCGTTGTATCAGCTACTAATTTCATTAATTAGTTGAAATAATAATAGTAATAATAATAATAATAATAATAATATTATAGACACGAGAATTTTTCTTAGCAGAGAGTATAAAATATCTAAAAACTTTATACACAGAGATATAATTTATAGAGTAAATTTTCCGAAGTCGCTGTTATTAAATAAAATATTATACAGCATATTATACGAACGTTTGTTGGCGGTGGTGTATATGTAAATATTATTATGGTATACCACAGAAACTCTGCACACAAGTTTTAACGTCCTGAGAAAATCCCAAGACTCACCTTTTTTTCTACAGACTTTTTATACGCTATTTTACACCTCCCCCCCCCCCACCCATCATCCCATCCCAACTACCGAAGTAAATACCGCAACTAATCCAACGAAAATGAGTTTATATCGTATTATATTTTAGTGTCTGTCAGAATTTCTAATCAAGGGAGCCAGTGCCTGTTAATATCTTATCCAAAGTTCATTAGACATCGAAAAATTGACTTTTTCAAAAATCACGTCTCATTTTCTTTGGAGAGCAATCCGCCATCGTGTGAATGAGGGAAATTGGAAGACAAAATTTTTGGACCAAGTTATCAGCAAAAGAGTGACTAGATTGTCGCTAAATTTTGAAAACTGACCATAACTTATCACAGGATTTTTCTTTCTCAGTTTCCCTCATTCATATGACGGAGAATCACTCGCCGAAGAAAATGAGACGTCGAGAGGCATAATCGGATCAACCGTGTGCCTGAAACCTTACGACAAGTGATTTTTGGAAATCGAGGATATTGATGATTTTTGGAGTATGTAGAATTCGTCCAATCACGCTGTACTGGTCCCCTTAACCATCTTTGAACAAGAGGAATTGAAAGACAAAAACACTGATTTTCCGAAAATTGTTCTTATATTCAATTTTCAAAGTGACCCGACGGTCATGAATGGAATAAAAAATGTATGCAATATCTTACGATTGAAAATGTGCTTCTCACACAGTGAAAAATAATTTTCAAACAAATCCTTTCGCACTGCACATATTTTGACATGATTTTATGATTACTTTTAGGAACAATGAAGGTTTCATACAATCATCGGATAAAATTTGACATACAATATGCACATAATTTTTTTTATTTCCCCATGAAATTTTATCTATGTTTTTCCAAATTTCGTGTCTCGCGTGATTTTGGCAAATTTTCATGTGATTCTCCTGAAATTATGAAACCTCATACAAAGAGCATAATTTTATTCAACAATTTTTGGTCGAGTCCAAAAAAAAAAAAATAAAAAATTCCTTGGATAATGAGCAACAATTAACTCAGAAATAAGAATTGAAACAATGAAATGAAGTTGAACAGAAAACATTGGTAGAAAATTGATTCAGATTTTCCTCGACTTACCTCGTCTCCGACGATGGCACAGTGATTTTGTTCTTTAATGAATGAATGAATGAATGAAGTCGAGCTTCACAATCGTCCCTCAATCTCCTCCGAATATGGGTTAGAAGTTTGGTGTCAGGTGGTGCAATGGCCAGTGAAGGTGCGCGTCCTCTTCTTTATACGAGCCACGTGCTATCTCTCACCGGTGTCTGATTGGCCAAAAAATTACCCCCACGTTTTTCACCCCCACACGTGCTCCATCCTCCTCCTCTTCCTCCTTCTTTTCTGACTCTTCTCTCCCCCTCCCACTCCTCCTCCTCCTCCTCCTCGTTCAGGCAATGGGACATTAGACGATCATTCGCGTTCGCAAAACTCTTGCATCTTCCACAAGAGGTGTTTCCTTCACCCTCTAGCATCGAACGACCACGATCAGATCTTGAATGAGGTGGACTACCGATAAGGAAGCATCCATGAAGGACGGCCGTGCTTAGGGGGGGGGTCCTTCATTGTGACCATCGGAAGAAGGGGTGAAAAATTGTCAAAAAATCGCGGACGTCCTTTACGAATTTGGTATTCGAAGGAGCTCGAATTTCGTATTAATATATTTTTCGAAAGGATTTTTGGCACCGCGCAGGCAATATCCCTCAGAGGTAATTCCATTATGTATATACACCGCAATTAATTTGGTTGTTCAAATTTTCATTAGCCGTGTGATCCCATGAAAACCGTTGATGTCCTCGTTTGTTGGCCCTTAAACCACCGGTTGATACCCAATTATAAACAGGCTTCAATTATTATTACTTCGTTGAAAATTCGGAAAAGAGAGTGCCATCACATGAGGGAGGGGGGTTCGGTCGATAACGTAGACACGAGAAGAATCGATCGTAGGTAATTGGTGGTTTTTTTATAAACGCGTTTTGGGGCACCGGAAACGGACACCAATTGTAGGAGTTTGAAGTCGTCTCATCATTGACTGCGAGGAACTTCTGTGCTTGTCGATATTTTCTGGCCAAAAATCTGTGCCTGGTCATAGCTTAGCGTCCTAACTGATTCGGGAAGTTCATGGATTGAAATTTCAAAGTTGAACTACTTCCACAGTTTTGAATATTTTAGAACCTAATTTGGTGTAAATGATCAGTTCACTGTGCTACTATGAAATTCTCCGTTTCCAGAACAGTTCAAAAATCGAAACAAAAAACAAAATTCACAGAATCATCAAGGAGACAAATTTTTTATGAAAGATTATGAAAATCTTCGGTCTTCAAGCAACGGAATTTCAGGTCTACGAATATTTACTAAAATTTGCAGGAATTTATGAACAAGGTGAAGTTGAACAAGTTTCAACATTTTTCGAATACAATACAATAGCTGCATAGATATTTTTTCCACTAGGGTAGACTTCATGTCAGTCTTATGGTAAAAATGGACACACGTGTGCCGATACTCCTTGAAGTCTTTTTTCGCATATCTGCTTCTCAAAAAATGTTCCAAGTTCAAAAAGTTAAGTTTAGAGTCTAATTCGTGCCTATCAGGGTCTGATCGAGGGTAGAAGAAGAAAAAGCTAGTAACGCGTTTGGTCAGTCGAAAGTAACTCTTTGAGAGTTTGATTCCCTCAGATTGATCAACGCGGGAACAGAAGAAAAAAGTTTTCGAAAAAGAATCAAGAAGCACTAATTCTCACTTTGAGCTTCACGTCAAGATTGGATGAGAAACGTGTCATCAAAAACGTAACTTTTGATACGCTACCTAGAATACAAAGAATGCTCAGTAAAAAATGATGTCTTCCTCAAAGTCAATATTCAATTTTTTTTTTCGGGTGAGGCTTGATTGAATCAGGTCAGGCCAGGTTAGGTTAGGTTTTGTATTTCATTCGACACAACGTAAAAAATTGTTCAACGTATGAATGAATTGTTGTAATGAGGTATGATAAAATTAACACAATGTCTGATTGAAAATATGAGAAAATGTACGAATTATCATGAAAAACAATGAAATTTTTTTATTGCTTCAAATCTCGTCGACTTTTGTTCTAGAAAGAACTAGAAAGTAGATTTTTTTAGAAAAAGCATAAAAATTTAGGATTTTTCGACCTCGATTTACCTCATTTTGATGAAAATTACTACTTTTTTTCTTATCAAATTAGCACTTAAATTTCTGTACTGATGAATTCTCATTTTTCAATGGACTTGAAACGTTCCTGAAAATTTTTCATCTACTGAGAGGGAAAAAAAAATTGATGAACGACAATTTGTAATAAAATGAAGATATCTTGGTGACAAGAATTTCCGACATTTTTATCAGATTCAAACTATCGAAAGAATAAAAGTAATGACTGATTGAATAAAGCCATGATCGATTCATCGATTATTGTTTGCCTCTTCGCGATCCTCGGTGCTGAAAAAATTAATCTACCTACACGAAAAGGAGAAGCCACTTTGACGGATGGTTCCAGAGGTTCGTGTTCCTTTTTTCTTTTTTTCCCCGCCCATACGTTACCCCGGAAAGCTCTAGTGAAAAATTGCTCAGGTATTAACAATAATGCTAAAACCCCGTTCTTCATCCTCGGGAGTCAATTTTTTTTTCTAGTGTGTACAAAAAAAAAAATCAACAGCAACGAAAAAGAAAAGAATTTGTTTTAGGCTCAATATCATCAACCGATTCGAATTTTCAGTCATTCGCTACTTTACTACTTTCATCATTGAAATCGAATAATAAAAGAACAAAAAAAGTTTGTCATTGAAAAACAAGAATTCATACGATTTTAGTGACTTTTTTTTCAATTTTTATCAAATGGTCGCAATTTTCCATTGAAATAGAAGAACGATAATGAAAAAAAGAACATGAAGAAAATCAGGAAAGTATTTTACAGCTGAATGACGATATAAAAAAAAAAAAAGTAAATTATTAATTGGAGCTGCTCTGGATCACAAACCGCGAAAATCTGGTTGAAACAAGAATTTTTTTTATCTCCAAGTAGTGCAAAAATTTGTTTCCTTCTCTGAAAAGACTGGAACCCAAAAAAAGAAATTGGCGAAATACAAAATACAATCGTCAGACGACTATTCCAAACTTCTTCAGATTTCAGGAACAAAAAAGGGAAAGGCTCCGCTTGAAAATCCATATTCCTGGGGAATCGAGGATTTTTTTGTGGATATCGCACCGTCCAATGACTCCCACACACGTAATACTGAAAAGCTCTATGTAATAACGAGAAGGGTGCCGGAACGCGAGGCACTCATTCGTGAAATTTGGGCGCCGTCTGAACGCATGTAGGTCTTCCAAAAGCGCAAAAATTAATCCGACTTACACGAGGAGTTGCAGGACTCTAGTGTTTTAATATCCCTGTTGACCCTCACGGTACAACAACCAGAACACAACGCGTTACTTCCGGTCGATGATTTTTCACAACTTCTAATTATCTCACGACGCCTCGGCAAGTCACACTGACAATTCAATCATCCCTTACATTTCATTCGCATTGTTTATAGCCGAGGACGTCATCGGTGTCAGGGTAAATTCTTCGTTGCAAACTATGAGAGGATGGGTGTCCTTAATTTGAAGGAGTTCAACTTCCGGCTGACGATCGGAAGGACGCCATTTTGTTATTACATAGAATTTCGAATCTCAATTACGCCGAAGAAAAATCGTCATTTTTTGCGATTTTTCAAACGGCGAATTCTGAAAAATTAATCAACCTGCATCAATTTGATATCGAGAAGACAAAATTTTCCTGTGATTTCAAAGATTTCAGAAAGTTTGATAGCAAATATTTGAACACATATTTTTAGTGACTTCAAAAGGTTTGGAAAAGGTTTCGAAAATTTTTCAGGAGATTTCAATGATCTTGATAAACTTCCAAAGATTTCGGATAGTTTGGAAAGGATTTCTAGCATTCCGAAGATTTCAAGTGATTTACTCACATACTTCAGAGACTTTAAAAAACGTCTCATTGCCAGAATGATTTTTTACATCGACTTCAGGAGATTTTGGAAGATTCCAAGAAATCTGATAGACGTAAAAAGAAATGCATAATATGAGGGAAGATGTCACAAGATATCGAATAGGATTTTCAAAATTTCAAGAGTTTACAAAATACCGATTAAAAAAGTTCACAAAATTTAAATAACCCCTCGGTTGATAATAATTTCGAACTTATTTCTGTGTTTCGAGTGGTGCTGGACTATTCCTACTTCTAAATCGATTGTTGTTGAAAAGTCAAATGAAAGCAACCATGGATTCCGAGATTTTTCTTGTTTGAGGAAACCGAAGGCAATATTGACCGAATAATAGAATACTATATATTTATTAAACACCTATGACAGGAATAATTATTATCTTGACAATGCACATCATCGCTAAATGAGCAACAAAAAAAGTGAACCAAAAATCTAAACAGTTTTGATCATCGGTTCGTTATTGGACCCTAAGAAGACTCCCCCAGCCTTGTCTTTCGAGAAGTCGGAAAGTTTCTGCATCAATTTAGTCCGTGTACTTTTGGCGAATATCGAGTACTTCCCATTCGCATTCGGCGGTGACTCGTCGGCCCTGTTGATCGTCAGGTCGAAGTACTGCGAGTACGGGGCAAGCTTCTTCCCCCTCGCGACGTAGAAAGGGTCGTCGCTGGTCAGAAGATCGTCCAGCATCCCCCTCCGGTTCCTCGGCGGTTTGTTCTGCCCTTTCGACTTCCTGTCGCCCCCTCCGATCCTCGAAATCTGGTCGAAAACCGGGTCCAGATAGTCTAGGTCGTGGGGGATCCCGACCGGCACCTCATCTTCGTAGTACTCCGCCTTTTTCCCCCTCGAAATGAAGAATGGCTCATCCAGTATGCCCTGAAGATTGGAGTGCTTGTCGCGAAGGTGAGAATAACGGGTCAGTTGCTTGACTCCATTTTCGAAATCGCCTCCCTCAAAAACGTCCGCCGTCGATCGCACCGCCCTCTGTCTTGACCCGAACTTTATATCCGTCGTTCTCGAAACTCCCACGGCCTTTGTGTCGAAGTTGCTAATGGGGACGGGCTCGGAAACCAGTTTGTCCGACTTCTTAGCCTCCCGCTTTCCCCGAGCTACGAAGAAGGGGTCGGCGTCGTGGGGGTTCAGGACGAAGTCGAGGTACTGGCTGCCCTTGGCGTCCATAACCTCGCCGCGTTTTCGGCCCCTGGCCACGATGAACGGGTCCTCGTCACCGACGGAACCCCCCAAGGTCCTCTGGTTGTAGTCGAGCGCGATCCATCGGGGCTCCTCCACGTAGAGGGGCTGCTGGAATCGCCATCGCTCGCCGCCGCGGCGGCCGCGGCCGCGGTTTTGCGGGCAACGACCGCCACAGGTGGGGATATTGTTGTCGTCATCGCGAAAACCCGGGAGTGGGAGAAGCAGGGATATCGACTTCTTTCGAGGGCAGAGACTGAGGCCCCAGGTGTCCAGGTAGTCCTGCAGCTCTCCCGAGTTGCCGAGGAAATTTTCGTCGCTGGACCACGAGTGGCTTGTTTGGGAGAGAGAGATTTTATTTTCGGTGAGAAACGGAATGATGCAGATGGACGGATGGCAGTTACGGGAAAAGTAAATGTCGCAGAAAATCGTGGAAAATTTTATCGACATTCTTGTCCACCTCGACGGCCGCTATTAATATTGTCTTATGTTTTCGTTTCCATTTGGAAAAGACCTATCTGAAAATGGCTCGGGGTAAAAGACTTATCTCCTATGCTTATACACAGGACTTAAGTCTTTTACCCCGAGCCATTTTCAGATAGGTCTTTTCGAAATGGAAACGAAAACATAAGACAATATTAATAGCGGCCGTCGACCTGTCTTCATCAGCATTTCGAAGATATTCCGTGCATGCTCAATGAATGATGAGACAAGTTTTCCAAAACTTTTTCCTCTCCGTTGCCAAAGAAAGAAAGAAAGAAAGACTCGAATGAACATCTTCAACTTTTTCAGTCGATCGAAAGATTCTCTTCCCCGAGTCCATCTTGGATCTTCCCATCACTCCGAGATTTTATTTGATTTCGTCCCCTTTGTGCGATATTCCACTCACCTCGGGTATCCGATTTCTGGATTTTGCGGAACGTCTCGATGCCTAAGTGTGTTGCCGAAGATCCGCGAGTCGCCCCAGTACGATCGCCGACCCCTGGTTGGCCAGAAGTTTGGGTCTTCTTCCGGTGGTATTCCGAGGCGTTTTTTTGGCTGAGGAGAGAACAAAAAATGCCTACAGGTAATTTTGGCTTCATTCGACCCGTCCGTGAGCCGGGGAATTAAACGAACCGTTAAGGTCTTGTTTTGCATCGTCACCGATCAATAGACCGTGCGTAATTTTATACCGAGAATTATTACAGTTGAAATAAGAACTAGAATGAATGTTTGTCACCCAGAATATTTTTTTCTTTTCTTAATCGATATTGACCCCAGGACTTTGAAGGTTGTACCTACCGATATCAATCAACATGACTACATGAAACCGACGCTATTTAAACTTCAATGTCACCCATCTAGGCGAATGAAGGAGAGAAAAGTCGTCCGAATAGCTGCCATAATTTCCGAGGTGAATTGATATCATCTTCATCAAAGTCGTTGAAAGAAAACTTTCTCCTCACAGGAGTTAAAAAGTCACTTTTAGGGCAGTCAAATTTGATGAAAATATAGCAAACGGAGAAATTGATGAGTGAAGATGTATAAACTGATAAAGGCTTTCATTTCGGCTGACTTGTTGAATGGACTTAAAGTCCTGACCTCTGACTGGACGGCTTGATCCGCCATCTCAGATTAAAGGTGTTCGAATTCAGTTTTTTCATCATATCTCGACAACTATTGATCCTATCGTCACGGAGGTGATTGTAAAAAATGAAGCTCACTAAATTCTCTACAAGAAAGATTCAATAAGTTTTTCTCGTATCTTCGATAGTTTGTCTCTAATACACCAGTGAAAGAAAGAGATGATAGACAATGGCCACTGTTAGGTTCAAGAGAGTGTCGAATCTGATTAACACCGTCGATATGCACACTGATAATCATCAGACTAGGTACACGATACAAACCTCAAATTCTTGAGAGAAAACCATGGATAGAAGAGTCACAGTCACTAGTAGCTCTCGCATTCTGAAAATGAATAATAAAATAGTTCAGTTTGGTTGTTTCATTTATTCATATATTTTATGTATTGCAATAAATTGATCAAACGACTATTTTATTCATTGGTAAGTTTCGATTAAACTATTCATAGTCGATTGAGAGAAAAATTGAATTGTGCTGAGAATTATTCTTCAAGAAAAATTCACCCAAAATCCTAACTTTCAATTTTTACTTTTCTCACATCTAATTTCAGAATAATGAATGTCATTTTTTTTTAAATAATGTTTTTATAATCCAAAACTTTTTACTTTGTTTCAAATTTGAGTCTCAATTTTTCAGTGAAAACAAATATTTCAAAATTGAAATTTCGCCGGATTGGGATTTAGAGGAATTCGAGAGATTATTTTTCCCAAGAAAAAAATATTAGTTTCTCCATAGTTGTTTAAATTTTTCAAACTATTCATCAACAATTTTCGCATGAAAAAAACCGGACAGCCACAAAATATCGTTGAAATGAGTCAAATTTCAAATTCAAATTGGAATCAATTCGACTAAATAAAAATAATATTTTGAATCCAAAAATCAGTCTTTTGTGCCTCATGAAATTTTTTCAAAATTCGCGTCAGTCAATTTAAAACAGCTTCAAAAAAAAAAAAAAAAACCTTACGGAACTCAAAATCCGTTGAAACTAGTGTTTAAACTATTTCGAAATAATTATTCCGTACCGGAAATGAGGCGCCAGGTCCTACCTGTTGCCGTTGTCGGTCCACCTGTTGGTGCCGATCCTTTGCTTAGCTCGTTCCCACAGAAGTGTTTGAGGTCCTGGTTTTGTCCGGGTATATATCACGGGTTCCCGGACGTCCCTCGGGTGAGGAAGTCGCGGTTCGAGGAGCAGACGGATTGCACGGGGAATACGGCCTCCGCGGTCCAGCCCCACGTCAATCTTGTGCTCCGGGCTATCGCTATAACACGGCAAATATTCGCCAACGCTCAGGACGCTATACCTCGCTCCCTTGCTCCGGGCGAATTTAGTTCCACGGACTAAATTAGGGTGGGAAAAGGAAACCTCGATATGTCAAACTGGCAAAAATTGCCCAGAAGCTATCTATCCGGGCCTCCGCACCTCCTCAAGTTCGAGATTGTGTTGCAAAACAAGCTGATCCAGGTGCAGCTAGGCTGCCCCAATGTGTCAGTCTTTGAACCTTTTTTTTTGCGTCTGTGTACAAGAAATATTATTATTCATTCGAATTTTCGGAAACCTAATTCAGAAACCGAAAAAACCTGTGGATAATACCAGTTGGCATCAGACTTCAGATTCGTGATTGGGTACCAATTTTGATCGAAATGTCAATATTTTTAGATGTTTTCGCCACCATATTGGATTCGCCATTTTGAATTTCGCAAATCCGACTTCATATTCGTCATCGGCAACCCAAAAAACCTTCAGTTACCAATTTTAATCGGAATGTTAATATTTTTAGATTTTTTCGCCACCACATTGGATTCGCCATTTTGAATTTCGAAGATCCGACTTCAGATTCGTCATCAGCAACCCAAAAAACCTTCAGTTACCAATTTTGATCGGAATGTAAATATTTTTAGATTTTTTCGCCACCATATTGGATTCGCCATTTTGAATTACACAAATCTGACTTCAGATTCGTGATCGGCAACCCGAAAGAGGTTTGGATACCAATTTCGATCGAAATGTAAATATTTTTAGATTTTTTCGCCACCATATTGGATTCGCCATTTTGTATTCTGCAAATCTGACTTTAAATTCGTGATTAATGACTCGAAAAACCCGTGGATATGAATTTTCATCCAAATCCGTTGATCCAATCTCTAGATATCGTAATTTTGATTTAATTTTCCGGAATTTTTGTTGTTCGAATAATTAAAAAATGACTGAAACTGATCGTAAAAAAAATCTGATCAGTTTTGAACTCGGAAAAGCTGCGTCGATTGGGTCTAATTTCATATAAATCCGTTTCCTCGTTCTCGAGATATCGTCGAACAAATATTTATCACATACATAACCTCAAAACGCGCAGATTGAGTGAAATCTGAACCTCAATGATTCCAATAACTTCTTATTTTTTCTGTGTAGGTACATAAAAACGAGAAGTTAATAATTGTCATATATGATCATGCATGACCATGTTTTTTATCGATTTATATTCGGAATTAATAATCTTTATATTGAGTGCAAAATTAGTTTTAGATACATCGAAATCTCATGTATTTCGCACACTTTTATGACATCACAAAAAAATTAGATTGAGGAACAAAAAATCTGCAGCTCCTGGAAAGCCCTCTAAAAATTTCGTTTTGCGGATCATCTTTGAACATATAAGATCACAAGTAGGGATATCTGGTAACTATCCGGTATTTGGTCCATCTGGCCGTTTTTTCACTATCCGGCTGGATAACCGGATAGCAATTGTTCAATGTTTTAACTATTTGATCAACACTTTAATGTTTCAACTAATTGATTATCGATAATAAAAAATTGGGTGATTTTTTCGTGCCGGATACTCGGCATCCGGTTATCCGGCCAAATCGCTATCCGGCACATCCTAATTGCCAGTCATCATACATGAACCCATATTTGAATAAGAATTTTGAGAATTTTCCAGGATTTTGAATTCTATATCATCTAAAGATATAAATATAAAAATTTCGTTGACATTTTGAGACATTCAAAAATTAATAGCCATAAATTCTCTTTCTGTTTCTTTTAGTTTCGACTCTATAACTCAGAGATATCGAGACATCGTACCATAAAAACCGGAGTGAAATAAACAACGCCTAAGTTGAAAAGTCGAGAAAAGAAAAATGGTGAGTTTTCGATTTTCATCATCTGATTAATGATCCAACGACACTGAATAATTTTTCTGACTTTTTGCACAGAAATTTCGATTCCTCGGAGACGGCGACTGCCCGGATTGGCTTCTCTCCGAAATAAATACCCTTTCAAGAATGGTAAATGAATTTCAAATTTCTCTATAAAATTGATTTTCAACTATTCAAACAAATTTTATTATCATTTTTTGTTATAACGTAACAAAAACCCTGGAATTTGATTACCTCTATCGTTTTTGATGACCATCTTGAAAAGATGAGAAAAAAAAAATACGACCTAATTCTCCCAAAATTACTTTACTTTATAAGCGTATATAAAAATTTAACAAAAAATATCAGTAACGCAAGATTCAATTTTTGATTTTTTTTTCGTCCGTCAGACTTCAATCAAGATGAAACTCCTTGGACAACTCGTGGCCAAATCTCTGACCGATGGGAACCTTGACGTGAGTAATTGACATAGAATAAAAAAAGAAAATGAAAAACAATAAAATTTTGCCATTTTTCACGATCAATATCGTCAACTTTCCACACCCATACTTTTATATCTCGGTTATACCCCGCGTGTTGTAATGGAATGTCCAAACTCTGCGAAGCAAAGGAAAGATCCACGTGGCATTGAATTTCAGGCATTATGGTTTTCCGACAGACAGACTCAAAGAAGTAAACGAGTTTACTTAGTTTTCTCTTTACCGGTAAGAGTCACCTCCTCTAGTCTCTATTTCTTACTGTACTTGAGTAGAAAATAATTTTCACCATATGGTATACGAGGAAAAAAAATGTTGAAGTTCGTAAAGAAACTCGGTTTATATCCACTAGCGTGGAATACCATGAGATAAATACCAGAATACTAAATACCAGACACTATATTATTCTGAATATCAACTAATTTCTGGATACTGAATACTAGATATCAGATGCTCAATGCTGAATACTAGTTACTTTATGATACTAGATATCAGATACGACTAAGACACTAGATACTAGATAATAAATGGTACTAAGTACCAGATGGTACCAGATACTAGGTCCTAGATCCTGTATATTATTAGATACTCAATACTAGATACTACTTTGATACTTGAAATTAGCTGTTGGACATTCGATACGAAATACTAGGTAATTCTTGATACTGCACAAATTATAAAAACTAGCCGCTAGATGGTAGATGATAGATAATTCTGAGTAATCGATGACACATGATACTAGATAATGCTAGATATTAGATACCATATTCAAAGTGATACTAGATACTGAATACTCGATACTGTTCAGATCCTGGAAATCGATCGCTACTTGCTGGGTAATGAATAATACTAGATGTCAGTAAATACTGCATGATACTGGATACTGTATGCAACATACTAGATGATATGAGATATTAGATGAGGCCAGATAAAACATAACATACACTGGCTGATACTAGATCTGAATACTAAATACTTCCCAGGTACTAAAAACGGCATGCCCCCTGGATGCTGAATGATAAATGATACTAAATGATACTAGGTACAAGATACAACGTCAGATGTCACAAGGTACTAGATACCATCTACTGGATCTTAAAAAATACGAGATACTAGATACCGAATACTAGATACTGTTCAAATACCAAAAACTAGTCGATAGATGGTAAATAATAGATAATTCTGAGTACTCGATGACACCAGATACTAGATAATGCTAGACACTAGATACCAGATACTGGATATTACGAGATACTATATACTAATGATACTAGATGACACCGTATACTAGAAAATGCTAGATATTAGATACCATATTCAAAGTGATACTAGATACTGAATACTAGATACTGTTTAGATCCTGGAAATCAATCGCTACTTGCTGGGTAATGAATAATACCAGATGTCAGTAAATACTACATGATACTATAGATACTGTATGCAACATACTAGATGATATGAGATATTAGATGATGCCAGATAAAACATAACATACACCGGCTGATACTAGATCTGAATACTAAATACTTCCCAGGTACTAAAAACGGCATGCCCCCTGAATGCTGAATGATAAATGATACTAAATGATACTAGATACAAGATGCAACGTATCAGATGTCACAAGATACGAGATACCATGTACTAGGTGATTCTGGATACCGAATACTAGATGTTCAAACACCAAAAACTAGTCGATAGATGTCAGATATCCGACGATCGTCACTAAATAATATATGATACTAGATACTTTCTACATACTAAACACTAGCTGCGACATACTGCATGATACTAGATACAATTTACTAGATATCAAATACTAGATGATACTGGAGACTTGGAAATTTATGAAAAACTTAAAACTTCAAACAACCAAATCAAAAACTGTAAAATGAATTCTGAATTTTGGAGAAGCAAAAGTGTACAAACATGTCAAGTTTCATTTATCTTCATTCACGAGGCGACGAGGTGTTCGAATATGTTATAAAAACCGATCATACAATACATTCAGAATTTTGAAAAGTTGTAAAACCGGTGAAGCTAGAGTCTCTTCGTTCAGCTTATGAACGGTGATAACGAGCCAGATGACAAAAAGCACTATGGCAATCGTTGCGATTCTCAAAATCCCAATGTCCCAAAGAAAATAGGCTAACTTGATGCACAATTTGATCCCAATGAGGATCAACCGTCCGGCGACGATTACAGTTCTCACGAATATCAGACAGCCTGTTTTAAGCACGATTTTAGCAAATGAAAGAGTCAGACAGAGGTTGAAAATCACTGGGATCACGAGATAAGATATTTTTAGAAACAGAAGACAAAGTTTTTTCAATATTCTTGATAACAGATCTCGGAGGTGATGCAGCAAGTGTTCGAAGAGATTGCGAGACAATTCTTTCAGCCCGATTTCGAACATGACTGTCTTGCTGTAGGTCTCAATATTTACTGACAATGAGTCGATACTTGACTCCGGAAATAAGCCCTTGGAGTCAACAGTAGACACTGCAAATTGTATTTTCAAAACAGAGATTTCAGATCTCGCCCATCATTATTGAGGAATTTAACGGACTCCATTATTTACGTTGTGGTGATTCCTGTTTCAGGAGGATAGAGTCAAGAAAATCACTCAGGACGCCAAGCTGGGTTCGTATTACCAATGGCCTGCATGCTCCCTTATTTTTGAACGAGTAATTGACCCCTGAAATGGACCCCATCGATTAGAACGCGTTCCAACACAGTTTTTATGCTCCAATCTATATCCTAGTTCTTTTCTTCCATTTCGAATTTCCTCTTCTTCTCAAAATAATTTTGACTCCACCTTTGATTGACGACTATCTATTGGCGACCACATTTTCGTTTGCAGAGACTGGGGATGCGAAGGCGATCGTGGCCGCGTTGAACCTTATCTTTTCGTCTTCGACCAGTCACGCGGTTTCCGCAACTGATTTAAGCAGCGAACTTCAGCAGCTGGGTCTTCCTCGAGAACACAGCACGACACTTGCTCGTCTGTACACCGAGCATAGTCCCCAAATAACAGGAACTCTTACTGGACAGTCTCTGAGACGTGAGCAATTCTAATGAATGTTCAATTTCTTTTAAGGGTGATCTAGCCTTCAAGGAAATCTGAAATGGACATTGACTTATGTTGATTCGATTTCTTCATTTTTTCTTCGTCACAAATCGCAGCTAAGTGTCTCTCCGAATGACTATACAGATCGCTTCTTTCTTTCGATGATTATAGTAAAACGTCTGACTTCAATCGATACTTTGGAGAACGAGAGTTCATCTCCTTTCGTCAAATTGAGGATGAACACCGACGACATCGACGGAAAACAGGAAACGAATTGTCTCACCATTCCTAAAGCCGAAATCCCGGTGCTACTGGCAGGTGAAGAATACTTACTCATCGTGCTTCAGACTTTTTGGGAATCACTAGAAAAAAAAAACAGGGTGACTTTTCTCCGGGTCCCGATGAGGGAGGGGCTCACCAGGCCAGACTAAGTATCGATAAGCCCCTCCCTCATCTTTCCGGACCCGGAAAAAACTCACTCTGTATGCGTACAGCGACCAGAATCAACCTGTTTGCAGTATTTCAAATTCAGCCAACACAGATTATCCGTTCGATGTGGATACGAAAATTGAGAAATATGCTTTGAATGTTGTAGAATGTGTAACAAAAACTCGGTTTATTAAAGACAACAGGTTGAAAAAAAGGGATTTTTCATCGAATTGTGAAGATAGAAGGATTTTGCTGAAAATTGGACGGGTTGATTCCACCCAGTGTGACTATAAAGGACCACCACAAAGATTCCCAATGATTATTTTCCTGTGTAATCCATACGATCGAATATTGCATTTTGACTTCTTGTTTGCAGAATTGAAGAGAGCGAGGACTTTGATGGAGGGACTTTAATCAATGCCGAGAAATTCTCTGTTCAAAGCATCGCAAATCTTCAGATTATGTGTAATATGGTTCGATTTTCGTGGAATTAAATGATTCGATATAATTCAGACTGTCTACTACTTCAATCACTTGACATTCATCCTTTCCACAAACTCACAAATCTCGTGTTATGGTCGAAACGTTTAGAAGAAAAAATGCATTTCTGACTTTGCCATCAAGTTTGTTGATCTCACGCAGATTTCAAATTGACGTCCTTAGGATTTCGGAAAAAAATGAAAATCCTTCTGAAATTATGTAAAAAATCGATAATCAAGAATTCACATTAAATCCTAATATGGTGAAACAAATGAAAAAAAAATAAAAATTGAAACCTCAGATTATATGGGAATTCGGTGAAAATCTATAGAAAGACAATCTTTGAAATTCATGCATGGAATTGAAATAGAAATCCTAAAAAAATATCAGGAACACTGGAAATTTTTATGAATATGATGTCATATCATATATAATTTCAACAATTTCACAAAGTCAGTGAATAATTCTGTAAATCTTGATAATTTGTGACGAAGAATAAAAAATAAAAATCTGTAGAGTAAACGAATTGAAAATTGCTTGGAATTACAGTAAAATCTGAAGTAAATCGCTGAAACGATAATCATAATTGAATCCTAAAACGAGTTACAATGATTTAAGTGAATCCAAAAACGTCAATTGTCGAATAATTTATTATTTATTTTGTTGGTAAATGAATATACAAAGTTTACATTTAGTTTTATGTTTCGTTTTTTTTTTCTTGCTTGAATAATATATAATATGTTTATATGTATAATTATTATTGATACGTTTTCGACGATAACTTATGATCATTTATTTTTTATTCAATTTTTTTTTTTTGTTTTTACTTTTTTTTCATTCAATATTATAATATAATCAGTGGGGGAAGGGGGGAGCTTACGTGATTAATCATTATTATTATTATTATTATTACTATTATTATTATTATTATTATTATTATTATTATTATTATAGTACGTTGGTATGCATTATTTAATTCTGTGAAGAATAAAAACCCTCGATTATAATCCAATTAAATATATAATATAGTATATATTGTATATTTATTATCGACATCGATTATCTATATAATATATATATATATATATAATTGATAATATTCTATATATATATAATATGTTTTCAAAGATACGTTTATATACTCATTAGTACATGATAATATTATTTTTATGAACACAAAAGTTAAGCAACGAATAAAATAAAAAACAGTGAAAAATTAAAAAAAAACTATCGATATTATATATATATATATAATATATGGAATTTGGTGACAGAAAATTTAATCAAATTTGAAACATAATGATCACGTAATATTTAATTTCAAATTTAAGAGGAGCACAATATTGAAAAATATGAATTTTCGGAAACAATAAATTTTTTCAGTGACCTAGGGATTTTTCCCAATGGGAAAATTTGAAACAAAAATGATAATGATAATGAATTTGTTTATCAATAATCGTATTACAAGCCTAAATGATATCGTAAGTTATTATCCTTCACAGAAATTCATATTATTTGTTTAATAAATATACCAATAGGCTATTCTAATCAGTCTTTATACAATATTTCGTACACTCGATTCGCCCTCGTTTATTTATTTATTTATTTATTTATTACTTATTATAAACCTTTAATTTATTATACTTTATTTACAGTTTCAATAATTCGCGGTAATTTTTATGATATCATGATCAATGGTTAATTATATATAATAATAGGATCGATAACATGGAAAATTGTTTGAAAAAAAAAGATTTGAATTTTTTTAAAACTTTTTCTAGAAACATAAGAAAAAAACATCAACGCAGTAGAAAATTCAATTGGACTATATTTTCCATTTTTTTTTGTCTTCTCCTTGTTGCTCTTTTATGCTCAAAATTTATTTATAATAAATATTAAATTGAGCATGTTGATAATATCGAAACGATGAAAACAGTGAAAAATTGTTTCTTATAGATAAAGATAATCCACTCAAATTTTCGATTCTACTTTTTATCTTCGCTTTGTATAATTATATACATTCATCAATTTGTTTGTTTCAATATACAAATTTTCTGTTCAAACTATACGAAATAATAATAATAATAATAATTGAATAAAATTGACAAAAAAAAAAAAATTAGTTACAATATTTGAGTGGATTTATTTGTGTTTGTTATTATATAATTCGTGTTTTCTTTAATTTTTTTTATAGCAACAATGCGGATGAATATTGTGTAAGTCAATTATTTCCTTTTGCATTTTTGACATAATTATATATCAAGTAATTCTTATTACAACCATATCGAGATAGTACCTATTTATTATAGTCTTAGTAGATGAACAAAATAAAAGTTCTTCTTAGTTTATGATTCCTTGTCTTTTTTTTTACTACTATGATAATCCGAGCTGTCTTCATGCACCAAGATAACATTCGCAAATCAATATTGATACGTTTGCAAAATTTACTATTTTTTTTTTCCTCTTCATTTTTCACTAGATAAACCGATTATGATCATATGAATGATTTTTGACAATGTTTTTTCCTGTCTTTTTTTTTTGTTTCTTTGTTAACGAATTTTTTTTTTTGTGTTTGTTTGTCATCAGAGTAGAATATGTGGTATGAAAATATATTCATTCATTATCATTCACTAGTGAAAAATAATGAATTACAATACATATATTATGTACGTTTTTTTTATCGTTATTAGAATGAATCATTAATCGTACGGATGTTTTGTAATAGTAATTGTATAAATATTTTAAATGGTAAAAAATGTATAGAATAATTATCATATGTATGTATATGTAAACTGTATGTACCTGTATTCGGGTTTATAATTTAGTCATTTGTTTGATATTCAAATATTTTTTTCGATATTATTATTATTATTCAGGTGAAAAAACTACATTTCTTATTTTTTATTATTCATTCCCTTATTGTCGATTGATGTGTTTATTTTTGTTTTTTCCCCCATTATCTTTCTCAGGACTTTTTTTTTTAATTTTTTTTTTCTTTCTTTTATAAAATCGTACATGGAATAGCCGGTGAATTTAAAATCGACCTTTTGAAGAATCTTGTTCAATATTGTTGCAAATTTTTTCATATATCTCGATTCTACTTTATATTTTCTTCGTTTTATTCTGAAATACATTCATTTTATTATTATTTTTTTTTCGGATCTGATAGTGATTTATCATCAATATTTTATAATCCATAAAAATGTTATTGTTATTGTTATAACTCGACATGGTCCTCGCGTTACGATATGCAATCGTGACACCTTCTTCGTTACAAATCATTTGTGTAAGATTAACAATCTATTTTCAACTATCGTGTAAACCTAGTAAAAATTTACGTAACGTTTTTTTTTTTTATTCAATTACTACCACCGCGACGTGTTTAAATTTCAAATATTAAATTCCGCTAATTTTTGTTGTTCATTATTACTATTATTATTTTTATCATTCATTTAATTATTTTAATATTCTCATATTGATATAGTAGATCGTTTTTTTCTTCTAGTTCAAAATTATCAATCATACGCCCCTCAATATATTGTATCCAACATTTTTTCTTCTTCTAATGTTCGAACACAATATGAAATCATGTTTCATGATGTTCACCTATTCAAATACTCAATTGCTATAGCTTACGATTAGACCCTAACCTAAAACACCGTATCATTTTTTATGTAGGTATTACAATATAATCTGTGCTTCAAGACAGAATTAACAAGATTTCAGTTTTCAGGCTTTCGTGAAATCGTAGTACATGTTCAAGCTACAAGTTTCTTGATGAACATAAAATTTGCGTTTTAACAAAAATATAAAAGACTGTTGCTAAACTTCAGTAATTTATTTATTATATCGTCGTTTACATTCAAAATTGAATTCGACGAAAAGATATGTTCAAGATGAGACATAATTTGATGAAAAAAAATTTTTTTTTCCAAATCAATATATAATGAATTGTTATCAACGAAATATACAGTTTAATACAAAATATAATAGGCGATAAAAAATAAAATATGAAAAGAGATTAAATACAGTAATTATAATATGCTTAGAAAAGTTTTTCTGTTCTTCATTATCCGATTAAAAAAAAACACTATCTCGTTAGACTATCTCGATACATAATGATATTTTACACAATAGAAGCTAAGACCTATATCATATACCTTAATCATATCCTACATCACACCCATAATCTCTACAAACGAAATAAATTCTCTCTCTCTAAGATCCCGCACGCCCAGTGTCATTAGTGCGGGAGACAAGTGTCCGAATCTCCGCTACTAGCCATAGAAAAATTTGCCGAGTCCCTATCGCTCTGTCTGATCTGGGCCGGCGTTGAAAGCTTCCCGATCTGTGGTTGGGGGAAGGTGTGATGCCCTCCGGGAAGAGTCCAGCTGGGCACCCCCTGGTGGACGACTTGTACCGGTGGGAATCTCTTAACGAACGGATTCGGTCCCCCGTGAAGGAGCCTCACGCCGTTGTGTTGGGAGGGAAGGGTCGTGTGCGTCGGTAAAGCAGCGTGGTTCGGTATGGTAGTGTTCCTCGGCACAGACCCGCAGCTCCCAGCCGTCGAGCCTCCCATGTTCGTCCCGTTGCTGTGGGTCGCGTGGGGTAGCGGCATAGTCGAACAGTGGGGGTAAGTGATGACGGGTTGGGTCGGGTAGTGGGGGAGGGTGGCGGACGAGGCCTGCAGACTCCTCAGATCGTTGTTCTCCGTGAACGACGTCATCCTCATGTTCGTCGAACGGCCGAAAGGCTCCTCGTTGGGGTTCAGAGGCTCGCTCAGCTTCGGCCTCGACAATTTTCGACGAATTACGACCGTGGCTTCGTTCGGGTTCTCGAGAATCACGGCTGGGCAACCGGCCACCATCTCACTGCCTGCTAGGAGCGGAGTGTGGTTGACGTACTGCGGGGTGAACGACTGGCTCGTACCAGGCCGAGAATTTGGTGGAGAGAACGCAGTCTTAGCCGTGGGGGGCTGCGCCCCCCGCTGCAGAGAGCAGCTCCGCCATTGCGGTTCCTCGCGGGGCTCCCCTGTCAAGTCGTCAACGCTGGTTGCTCTCCGCTGGGTGCTGCTATGGCTCGCGTTGCTAGCATTGCTCGCGTTGCTGGCGTTCGAGTGAACCCCGCTGGAGGTCTCGCTGTGGCTGCTGCTCGTGTTGCTGTGGACCGTTGATCCCTCCAATGGCGGTGAGTTCGAGAAGTCTGAACGAGGTGTGAGCTCCTCATGAGGCATTCCCGAGTCTGCTCGACGAAGACATCGCGGTGTTTGGCCGACGGTTATCTAAAACAAGATTGTTCGTTAGTTTTTCACGGTGTGGGAGAGCCTGATGGCAACACTGATGGTATTCATTGATGGGTTAGTACCTGTGTGTTACTAATCAGTGGTGCTGTGACGACCTCTGAAGGAGGTGCTGTGTTAGTCGGGTTCGGGGGCGACGATGGTAACGGAACCGGAAGGGGCGGTGGATCGGGAAGAGGTTCTGGAGTGAGAAGAGGAGACGGGTCTCCTTCCGAGGGCTGCAGATCGCGGTTAGCGCTCGCGTAGTAAGTGACGTGGTCGTCGTTCACGCACTCCAGCAACTGTTCAAAACGCATGCGGTGTTAGTATCGAAGGAATAGACAATCGCAGATATGATAGAAAATCGTCAATTAGATACATAGTTCGATCGTCACACAAACAAGCTCGATTCAATAATTTGATCTACGTTTTTTTGTTACGCTTTCAACTCTAAAAAATCAAACAATGAGTATATTCGACTGACTAGTATTCTGCAGGTTGAACTTCGTTCGTTCTTGTCTATCCAAATTCTATCCCCCTGGCATCAAAGGTTCACATAAGTATCATTCTACCAAAGTTTTGTCTATGTTTCTACTGACGATATGGTCGAAGGTGGTTCTTATAAGCCTTGACACTCTTCATGATCTCCTTGTGGTAGAAAATGTATTTTATAGACCCGCTGATCGAGTCTGCAATCAGGCATCTTTATATGAACAGTCATTATTTGCAGATTTTGATGCTTTCCATGACTTTGAGGTCGACCAGGAGAAGATCCACCTTCATTTGCTAGTTCTTGTTACACTACAACCAGTGGTGTGACTATGAGTGGGAGGAATGATCGAAGTAGTGTCGAATGTCCTCAGGGATTATTTCCTTCATCAACAAAATCCAAGGAACTTGAATATGTCGTTGAATTTGAGCGAATCGTGTTGTTGATCAAATTATTTGAACACCAAGTTACACCACTGTTTAAAAACTGTCTGTTAGCAAGTTACAATAAAAAGAACTGAATAATTGATGAAAAGAAAAGTATCACTTCAAAAGTTTATTAGTCTAGCAATATTAAACACTGATTATATTTCGTCTCTCCAATATACGAGTTCTGATAATATTGTTATCCTCTTACATAGACCATTTTATGGACATTGTTCCTACGCGGTAGCAGCCATCTTCCCCACTGTTAAAATTGAAAATTTTGTTCAAGTATAAAATGAAAAGAAAAAAAAAATGATCACTTAGTCAGCATCTGTATCGAATCCTGAATCAATGTTATCTCATTCACCTTATTTTCCTCGGAAGTTGAATCGTCTGCTATCTCATGGGCCACCGACATCAATGGGAGTTCCCGTAGTGTCGCATAGTCACCGTCGTCATCTGGTCCACCATCACCGACACCTCGTCTGGTTTTTCCCTTATTACTGAACAGGAAAAGGTCGAGTTTAGAAAAGGAGGTCAGATAAAAAAGACGAATTGCTAGCTTCTGCGATCTTCTTTATACTCTGCACTAGAAATTAGTATCTCTTTGAATTTGATTCCTTGGAAAAAGTTCATCATCAGAATCCCAGCCGATGACGTGAACTTAAACTTTCCAAAAAATGTTGTGTGCATGTTACAAATTCGAAGCGATCTTTTGCGTTGTTTAAAGCGATTGATAAATTGTTGTGATTAGTAAATTGTTAGTAATACGGTGGATGGTTAGTTGAGCGATGAGCGAAATGAGGGATAATCGAAGCACATAGTATAGGATCCGGTTTTTGTGATATAAGTTAGTAGACTTTTGGTTAACTCAATTAATGTAATGTATTTATAACAAACGATTACAAAAATACAAAATATATATATATTATTTGCGTGCAATGGTGGTGAGCTAACAATTCTACTGTCTAATAATAATAATAATAATAATAATAATGATAATAATAATAATAATAGTGGCGTATAAATATGTATAAAACAATTCTAAGAATGTTTACTATAATTTCTGTGGTTTTTTTTTCTCTTAGTTTCTCAATTAAGAGGAGCTGCCTTATCGAATAAACTATTTCGGTATTGATGATCAATTACGTACCTAAGTGTCTTGTTTAATTCAGGAGTACGTGAATTCATAATATTTGTATTGACTAGAATAGTCAGATATCATAGTTTTACTAATTATACTATACATATCATATCAGCTGATGGAAAATAATTGAAAAAAAAAAACCAAACTAAACCGAAACTACTAAGTTTTCTATAAACTTTATTAAACGATATTGAAAATATCGAGTTTTAGTACAATTCGATACCATACTATACGTACATACATACATTATAATCAACTAAGGGTATCGTTAGAAAAAAAAAACAAGTACGAGAAAGGATTCATTGAAAATCAGTCGTTTCAAGACAGAATAATACTTGGATCAGGTATCATGAGGCAAATTCTCTGATGTAGCCCTCATGGATTCGGGCACCCAATAGTACTTTTCTGTAAGGGATGATCCATAAATGTCAGTGAAATCAATGAATCTTTTCAGCCACAAACGATACCCTGGGGCTTCACCTCTCTGACCAACACACAATAATATTTTAAATAACTGTGATGATTATTGTTATCGTGTTAGAAATTTCTACACAAAACTTCAACTACATTCTGAGTATAAACACGTGTACAAAATTTTGAGCCTCTTGTGTAATCGATGGATCAATACGATCTATGAACAATTGATGTCCTTCAATTTTCAGTTTAATTTGGAACCTTGAATATCTTTGTGAATCGATTCTTCATCATTGTTCCATTTACTACACTGGTTACAACGCGATTCTAATATATGCACGGATACATTAAAGCGAATTATAATTAGAGAAAGACATCTCGATGTTCCCTAAAAACTTAGGGTCACAGTACATTGTCGATTAGTATTCGAGATCTATCAGGATCGGATGCACTTTTATACGTGTACATCCAGAAGGAAGAACAACAAAATGACAGTCGTATTTTTTTTCACAATTTTCTGATCCCTTTTTCTTGAAAATTGTCTCTTAAGCACATTAGTTAGTCTCTATATTATCGTTGCTGAAGCACATCGAGCCGAACAAAGCTAATGATTGGACTGATGGAATCTTAAGATTGAATTTGAATTCTGTTCCAGTTTGATTCAAAAGCAGAAGCTATTTCCTGTAGGTAACTGTTATCTTATGTCTAGACAATATTGACAAAAAAAAAAAAAATCAAAGAAGCGAGGATGTAAATCAAGCGGGTATACAAAACGATAATCCTATGTTATCAAAGGTGCGAATTAGTGACAAAACAAAACAAAACGAACAAAAAAACATAATCAGTGACAACAGGCAGACAGACAGACACAAAGACACCAAGAGGGAGGAGGAGGGTAGTTACCGCGCGCCGGACGTACTGGGCAGGTCGTTAAAGGTGACTTTTGGTTTAAGTTTCTTGTTCAACCATCCCTTGTCGCCATTCGCGGCGATGGCACCGTCAGCCGGTGACTGTGCCGGCGATGGCCTCAGCTTTGGCCTCAACCAATAGATCTGCTCGTCTCCATCAGCGTTCGACTCTCCATCGACGGAGTCTGCGTTGCCTCCTGAAAAGGAAGTAGCACATGGATCATATTGCAGGAACTCAACCGCTGAATAACCCGAAGCCGCCTAATTACCTTGGGCTCGAGCTTTCCGCTCCATCGCAGCCTTCTGAATGACGCTCATGATCGCCTTCTTCGGGGAAGTGTCAGCGATGGTGTACGTCCGACCGTTGCCGACGACCAGGAGCGGAGCGTTGGTGCCTTCCTCGTCGTCTCGAGCAGACAGGAGGTCGACGTCGGTGACGAGTTTGACCGACCTCGCAGACCGGACTGTGGCTCTGCCTATGGTCACTCTGAGCTTGAAGATCCACTTCTGTTTCATTGTGAGGAAGACCCAGAGGACCAGCCACATGAAAAGATGCAGGACAGTGCCGATTATGCAGGCCAGCACCGCTCCGTCGAGACTGCCTCGGTACACCACGGTGTAATCGTAGAGAAGAGGTGCACTGCATATCGATATCGCGAGAAAGACGCACAGGGCTACACAGTGCGTGAAGTAACCCCAGCCGCTACCCTCGCGACCCTCCTTCAACAGGATCACACGACGCTCACGTTCTTGGTTCAAGAATGCTGTGAACCTGGAATTCAAGGAAGAGTTTCACCCATGGTTTTGGGAGGGCAGGAACGTAGTAATACAGAATAAGACTAAGTTCAGGGTACACCTGATTTCAGGACTTCAGAAGACCTCGAAGGTGATGACGATTTCAGAAGATTTAACGAAATACTGAAAGCGTGGAACCAGTTTCACGTGACTTTTAATGATTGTTTTATGATTTAACGTAGATGATCGTAGGAGATTACACGATATCACATGAAAATGCTACAAATTTTGGTCAATTGGGAAAGTTCATTAATCATTTCACCGATTCACGCCTCTCACGCAACAGTTTGGACGAACTTACCTGCCGTGAGCGTATAGGTACATCACCATACTAGAACACAGTACCAGAAGAGACGATAGTGCGAAAAGAGCCAGAGTCACATGTGGGTTCAGTAGGAAGTAAGAATCCCCAAGGAAAGTGGATATCGTACTGCTCGTCGAGATCGTTCGGTGTCTCAGCATCGGCAGTACCTTCAAGGGTCCCATGACCTGGACCTAGGATCAAGGATCATCGGAGTTAAAACCTCGAATGTGTCAGTCAACTGATTGATATCAACATTCCAGATTCTGCATCACACAATGAAGATGGCCTGCAGAATCGTTGGCTCACCTTGTAGAGTACCGACATTCCCGCATACGCCAACAAGCTTTGGGCAGAGTTGGCCAAGAGCTGGAGGCTGAAGATGGTGCCCAAAGCTTTGTTGCAGGACCAGAAAACCGCGGGATATCTGACCGAGTAGACTGCCAACGCCATCGCGTAGTTCAAGTACTCCAGCGTTATCGGACCGTAAGCTTCACCTGGAACGAAACAAACTCGAATCAGAAGGCAGGTCGAGACCGAGACTGAGAATCAGAGGTAATCTACCAACCAGAATGAAATTCCAAGTTCAGGTTTTCGGGGCGGTCCAAATCAGCCAGACTGTTCATGCTCAAGGCCTGACTCTCCGCGGTCATGTTTCCCTTGGTAGGCTTCGTTGGTTTGGTGGCGGAAGTCTTGGTGGTAGCTTTCTGCTTTATCTTCGGCTTCACCGTGCCATTCTTCGGGGTGCTCTTCGTGGCGTTCAGTTTCTTCTGAGCCACCGTTACCTTCGTCACAGTCTTCGAAGTTGCTGTTGGGTTAGCGCTGGTCGTGATTCGCTGCGTCGTGGTGCTCCTCACCGTCGTCGTCTGCATCACAGTGGTGGGACTCGTCAAGAGCCTCTGGGTCGACGTTAACGGGGTCGGAGACGAAACGGTGGAACTTGACTTGTACCACAAGCCCGAATGATTCGAGGGTCTTCCAACCCCGAAGAGCGGTCCGAGATTGACGGTCGACGTCTCCGCAGCTTCCGTTCCATCCATCCCTTCAGTCTTCGGGATCTCGGTCGTCGACGAAATGACCATGCTGTCGATATCGTCATCGAACAGGGTCGAAGTCACGTAGGGCTGGGGCGTGATCAGTCCAGAAATGGTGGTCAGGTTGATGGGAGGATTCATGAAGCTGAGGACGACCAATCGATCCTCGTGAATGACGACCCAATCGAGATCAGTGCGCCAAATTGCTTCTGCAATTAAAAAGAAACGAGTGACGAAATATAATTGGATGGCGGATAAGTGGATTTTGTGAATTATTGTTGGAAAATTCGAAGAGCCGCCTAACGATTTCAGAGGGCGATACGATCTCAAACGGTTTATAAAACAATACTTTTCGAGTGTGTTTGCGGAGGGTAAATGAATTCAACGGTCTCAAAACCCCGGGCAGCATCCCACTCATCCCAAAGGACCTCTTTCCCTCGGGCAGAATGGGGTGAAATCCTTTGGGACTCTGTAGTGTTTGCAATTTTGTTGACTCTCTCGCGTCTTAGGGTCGAGCTTGACACACTCACAGTATATTCTTGGTGCCCGGCGAATGCCCACTCCACCATCTCATTCGTCGCCAAAGGTCTTAGGAATAATAAACTCGACGTTACCGGGGATCCATCGAGCGAAGCTACTATCTTTGTCGTGGATGAAGGGTGTAGATCCAGAACTACGACACTATCTTATCGTCTTTCGGACGGACCGTGAGAAATATAGGTACTCCAATAGAGAGGGTAGGGGGGGAGAGTCCAGGGTTGTAATTTCCTGAACATCGCGAGGTAGTGTCCATCCACGTCTCCCGTCCCCCTCCTCGATATAAACTCGACGCGAAACTTTCCTCCGTCTTCAACAAAATTTTCCGATTCTTATTTTTCTCTCGAGTTTTCATCATACAGCTCCGCGGGTATTACGTTCTTCAAAAAAGTTATTTCCTCGTCTGTCTGACGAAATGTTTCAGTTTTTTTTCTTCCACTCTGTTGTGTATTGTGAATTTTTATTCAAGTTTGAAGAGAATGAGAGCAATTTTGTTATACCGATGTCGACACACTTCAGGTGACTGAAGCCCACTTGGACCACAGCCCATTAATTTGAGTGCAATCCAAAGGAACGACTATGCGGAATGTTTTTTCCGCCTCTCGGTGTTCGTTAATTTATGAGTTCAAAGTTTTTTTTTTTCCTGTAACGCTCGTTGGAGGAAAAGTTTTGGTGTCACGGGAAATGATTTAAAACGGGGTTGTGGCTCTGGTACAACGACGGTTAAAAACTTTTCAGTTAAAATGGGGCGGAAAACACGCCGGTGGAGACACCGGTTAATTAGACAAAACTGGCTGATGCATCCGCCCGCGGCTCTGCCAGGATCGTTTAACTCTTCCAGGTCGCCGTTTAAAGAAAAGAGAAAAATCGGAAGGAGCGTGGAAGAAGAAGAAGAAGAAGAAGAGAGGAAAGAAGCAGACCGCTGTGCCGTTTTAATTCTCGCCAACTCAGCAGCTAAAAAAGCTGGGTGTGAAGAAGTTTTAAATCAAATCCCGCAGATTAAGGCACGCTCAGAACTACTGAACCTAGCTGCGACCCCGACATGGAAAAAGGGGCTGTGGAACCAGCTGGCAATCTTTTCTGAGACTCGGGCGATACGAAAGTTTCTTTTCCATTTTCTTTCCCCTGCACATCGCTTCTCGCTACGTGAATTCGACCAAAGTTTCACCAGGAACTGATGACAAAACAGGAAATGGATGAGACACCTTTCTTCAGTTATCGAATTCCATGGGATTGAAAGACTCTGCTGAAAAAGACTGATTGGAATGAATTACAGAATGGTGATGATTGAAAAATGACAGAGACAAAAAATTATCTGTTTTCTTGCGACTTATTGAATTTCCAAATGCTAACATCATGAGATTCAGCGACTTTTAGGGGCAACGTGGGCAAGATTTTGGTTCACAAAAACCGCTGCCATCGCGTCTGCAATTTTACGAATCTTTGTGACGGATTAGACTCAGAATGTTGGGAAAAGATGGGCTACTAGAGTAACAGAGTCCCTCTAAAACCCGTGAAAATCGTGTGCTTCCTTTTCAGGATCCCACATCTGCACCATAATGTGGTAAAGCCTGGGAAAGTCGTATAGAAAAGACTCCTGTCCATTGAGAATGTGAATCATTACGACATGAACGGTGGAATTTCCAAGTTCCAATGGTTTCGATGCTTCTGTTACCTTTTCGATTCTAAGTTTTCCCCTTCGATGTGAGAGAAACACTGGCACTGCAGTCTTGATTTGCATGCTGATGGTAAATTCCCCCGGTTCAATGCACAGGGGGCAGGGTCACACACTGTGCAACAGTTGCATCCTCTTGCTATCTCACTCCCTCACATTATCAAGTTCATGAATTCATCGACCAGGTATCGGCTATATATATATACGTAACATCGAGTAATGCTGCTCTTGGCACCGATGAACGTCGATATTGAACTCGGGGTTTTGAGCGGTGTCAAGAAGTTTCCCTACGATTACTTCATTCATTCAACGATAACCGAGTTTGAGTATTGATCATCAAGTCGCACGATACAATTTTATGTAATATTTAACGAGATATTCCCTTTATCCAGTGGTGTCAATGATTACGACGTTGATACCAATGATAATGATGATGATAACGATAGTATTGATGATAATTATCAAAATAATGATGATAATGATGATCGTAACGATAACAATAATGATTGTAAGAATAATAATGATGATATTAATCAAGATAATGATGATGATAACGATGATAATGATGATGATAACGATAATAATGATAATAGTGATGAAGATGATGATGATAACGATAATGATGATGATAGTGATCAAGATAATGACGATGATAACGATACTAATGATGATGGTGATGAAGATAATGATGATAATGATATCACGAACCATAATGATGATGATAACGATATCAATGATGATAGGGATGAAGATAACGATAATGGTGACGATGACGATATAAATTATGATAGGGATGAATAAAACGATATGATAACAATAAAGCTGATTATAACGATAATCATGATGATATCAAAGATCATCATAATGATTTTGACGATATTAATGATGATATTAACGATGCAAACAAAGTGATCAAGATAATAGTGATGACAGTGGTGGAGATGATGATGATGATGATGATGATGATGATAACGATAATAATGATAATAGTGATAAAGATAATAACGATGATAACGGTACTAATGATGATGGTGATGAAGATAATGATGATAATGATATCAAGGACCATAATGATGATGATAACGATATCAATGATGTAAGGGATGAAGATAACGATGATATCAGGGAAGATGATGGTGATGATGACGATATCAATGATGATAGGGTTGAATAAAACGATGTGATGAGAATGAAAATGATTCTACCGATGATCATGACGATATCAAAGATCATCATAATGATTTTGACGATATTAATTCTGATATTAACGATGAGAACAAAGTGATTAAGATAATAGTGATGATAGTGATGGAGATGATGATGATAATAATGGTGATATTGTCGAAAATAATGATTTGATAATAATGAAGACGATTATAATGTAATTAAGCATGATATTTAAGATAATGATGATGATAATGATGATGCATGAAGCTTTTCAGAAATTTGCCAATTATTCCAAGTCCCCAATTTGAATATGAATTGTGATCAAACCATCGGGTAGAGACTAGATTAATGAAATCGACAATGTTCATTTTCAAATCCAACACTGTGGCTTTTTATATTCGTATGATACAGAGGGACAGTAATGTCACGTAACGCTCTTTAATACGGACTGTAGTAGGAAGTGAGCAGGTAACATTCAACTCCTGTAAAGGATCTTGGAGGACGTTGTGTTTCTCCTTTTCAACAAATGGCGATTTGGAAAACAACCGGTAATAAAGTTCTCTGTTTCTCAGTGTGCGGGGCGTATACAAGGATCAAATGTCGCGCACACCGATAGTAGGAGCAAGTGAACACAGAGACCGTGGTATAAAATACAATAAGCCAGGTGATATAGATGAACGTATTCGGATAAATAAATATACCGTGCGGAAATACGATGCAGGAAATAAAACGATCGTAACATTTCCTTTACGATGCCCAAAGCGCGCTTTTGCAACCCGCTGCATTACCAGAGTTTACGATCACCGTGTCTGTGTTGTATCGGATGGAGAGGATGTCAAACGGAAATAACAATTAAATGCCACTGTATCATAGTCTGGTATCGGGGCTTGGACAGAAATGGAAAATCAATGTTCGCGAAAAATTTCAGTCCAAAACATTTCACAAACTAGAGATCTTCAAATTTTTTGGTTCCTCGACCCTCGAACCTCAAATTTTCGGGACCGAGTTCTTCCCGATGACAAAAATCTGACGAAGATATCCTAGTACCAAAGTTCATTCGCTGCCATCGAAACGTTCCTAAGTCACAAAGTTCACGTAACTGGTGCACATCCGGTCACATAAGTTTTGTTGACGCGGTTCCCTCAGTTAATTGAAACAGTGCGCGTTGTTCCGGGTCGAGCACGCGCCGCCTAATCGAATTACCTGCTAATTAGTTTACATAAAATTACGTTCTGCCACCGAACGAACCACCGTGGTTACCGTGTCGCTCGTGAACGACACTAGGGTTAATAGGGTTACCGACGTTCTACGTTGTAGTGTCAGAAATACATGTACCTGGTTCATGCTTGCAACATGGCGAATCATATGGTTTACGGGTCGCTGATCATGGATCTGGAGTGAATTTTGCAAAATTTTCATTCGCCGAATCCAATTTGCTTGAAAAAAAAACACTATCTCATGAAAATCGTTTTTTTTTTCAAATCTAGCTATGCTCGAGATCAAATCGTGCATGTAGCTTGAGTTAAGGGCCTCAGATAGGCGAGGCACGACTCCCCCATAAGGTGGGAAGTTTAAGGAGCGAGGTGAGCCAGCAAAGACGAAGCGAGGCGAGAGATAAGACCAGGGAACGACCGTGACGACGTATTGATCGACCTGCAGGTGTATGGAGGCACCTAAGCGTGCAGTTTGCTGCAAGCTGCCTGAACTTATATCTTGTAAAATTTTCGCCACCTAATGTGGGCAGGATTTCGATTGAATATTTTCCCACTTCTTCAGTTTTTTTTTTCAATTCTAAACTTTGATTGAATTGAATTGATCCCTGAAACATTCATCCAAAGACATATTTCGGGTTCAGGGTGTAGCCAAAATTAGCATCAGAGAGTGAAAGATGGAAATTAAATCTCGTTTTGTGAACCTATTCTTCTTTTTTTCTTTAGACCCCATTGAAACTCAGGTTTTATACCCTCGCACGGGGGGTGGGGTGGTGTAAATTGTAATAGAATTTAGCACGAAACAATGCAATCAGTGGCTGACGGAGTTCCATTGAAAATTACGCCGAGGGACTATAAACTTCGTGTGGCTGGTGGAGCCTAAAGGTGGATATACCGAGATTGTCACTGCAATTTATTGGGTGCTAAAATGAAGAGAAAGAAACACAATTGCGAAAATCTTGCGAATCTGACCTCAGATTCTTTTTCAGCGGTTGAAAAAAAACCTTTGAGTATCAATTTTCATAAGACTTCCAATGTTTCTAGTTTTTTTTTTCCGGAAAATTAGACTCTTCATTCCAAATTTCGCAATTCTGACTTCAGATTTGTGATCAGAGACCCAAAAAAACCGTGTGATACAAAATTTTACTCAAATTCGTTGATCTTTTTTCGAGATATCGTCATTTTTATTCTGTTTTTGGAGAAGTTTTTGATTTACATCAAAACACAAAATGGATCCTTTCGGATTTTTGATATCTTGATTTTTTACGATTCTGACAAGTCGAAACGGTCCAAATATCGATTTTTCCGCTTCGGAGTTTACGACATACTTTTCAAAACACAAAAAACAAAAAAAAAACAAAAAAACTCTTTTTCTTATCGTTAGTCGTCCCTTTGAAAAAAGTCAATCACAGCACATTTTTCATTATCGCTTTGTATCGACGGCAGTATGGAAGAACGTGACATCTCAAATTGTGCCAGAAGAAGGTGACATCTCAAATTGTGCCAGAAGAACGTGACATCTCAGATTGTGCCAGAAGAACGTGACATCTCAAATTGTGCCAGAAGAACGTGACATCTCAGATTGTGCCAGAAGAACGTGACATCTCAAATTGTGCCAGAAGAACGTGGCATCTCAAATTGTGCCAGAAGAACGTGACATCTCCTGTGTTTAAGGATAGGAGATGTCACGTTCTTCTGGCACAATTTGAGATGGCACGATCTTCTGGCACAATTTGAGATGTCACATTCTTCTGACACAATCTGAGATGTCACGTTCTTCTGGCACAATTTGAGATGTCACCTTCTTCTGGCACAATTTGAGATGTCACGTTCTTCCATACTGCCGTCGGTATGATGATCGATGTAAACGACGCCAGGAGAAAAAGTATCATCAGTTTTCCCTTCTGATGATGACGTTTGCGATAATCAACCCTCGACATGAATTAATCACTTTTATACACAATCTCATCATGTCGTCCTACTGCGGTGATTGATGAACTCGACTCTTTTTTATACTGTACAACACGTATATTCAAGTCGTAACTTCGTGTGAAGGCAAACTCTTCTCAACTGTTTGATATTCTTCCTGGAATGAAGGTTCAAGTTTATGAGAAAATCTTGAAAGTTTTCATTGAATTTTGACGTCAGTGACGCTCGGATGATGTGATAATATTTTCCCCGGTGTTGTACGAGAGCTTCAGGTAGGTACGTAGGATTATACACGGAGAAGTTTGTATCAGAGTTTGCGGAAACACTAAAAGCAAGGGAAAATAAATTTATTCACGCCCCCACACCCCGAGCCACCTTCAGCTTCGGGGCGTTTATCATCGCGGAAATAACTACCCTAGAGCGTCAGCTGGTCACAAAATTCAACTTTGCAACCGGGTATGCATGCATGCACTTCCGTCAATCCCCTTGTATTTTGCACAGCTGGTTGATTCCGGTTTCCCTCGCTCTGCTGTTCATTGCGATTCATGTTCAACAGATATTTGAACCCCGAAATTGGACTCGGTTTCAGAACAATGCAGATAAATATTCCGCATCCTACGCCAAAACGATGACAGTAATTTGCAACATTTGTAACGTTCACGAGAGTTTGGAATATTCATGGAATCTGAAGCATGAGGAACGATGTTGTAATATTTGCAACATTTTCAACAACATTTGGAACATCCACAAGAATTTGTGGAAAAAAATTTGCAACGGCTTCGCGGTCATCGCGGTGAATACGAATTCGTGAGAATCGTGGACATTGAAAGAAACGAGAGAAAGGGGATGATTCGAATTTCGTTTATGTATCACCACCCTCACGATCCACATCTTCCATTCTTATTCACTTCAGGCATTCCGCTTTATCCCACCTATGCGTGCCGCAGAAAATTCAACGATTCCCTGCCTCTGACTTTTTCCATTTTTTGGATTTCTTATTCGCTGACGTCGGGGAAGAAAATTTTTCCACAATTCAAGATTTCGTGATTTGTTACCCTTTTTCTTTTGTGTTTCTAAATTCCTTCTATTCGGACTGGAAATAAAAATGCGGAGCGGAAACGTTACAGAGTTTAATATAGACGAATTACTGATATCGATATCATCCGCATCTCATCCCCTCGAATCTTCAGCGAGTCGATCAGGCGGAAAAAATCGAATCACAATCCTCTTTAAGCTGTATAGAGAATTTCATCTGGACCGTTACCAATATGAGGAAAATTGAATAACGATATTAGTTCAGGAGATTCTAGCGAAAACTTATAAAATTCATTGTAAAGGATTCGACACACTTTTGTCGTTCTTTTTATGTTATAAATTCATAGAATTTGAAGAAGCTAATAGAGATTCGTGAAAGTTGATGAAAATTCATACAAATGTTCATAAAAAATTGGACAAATTTGTAGTACTTACAATTAGTGAAACTGTTTGTGAAAATTTTTGGGAATTCATCGGAAAAAAATCGTAAAAACTATTTTCCCTGGAAAATCTGACATCTTCAGGTGATGCTAGAGGATTTCTGGAATAGCCACAGCTTAGGCTTCGAGGAATTCGTTAGTTTCTTCATCATTTTGGACGCAGGTTGAACGTGACAACGTGAGAGGGTCGTAAAAGTCTCCCCCATTCCGAGGAATCCGCAATAAAAACCGAACGATTTTCCCAAATCTCTTCGTCTCGCTTTTCCGTCATGAAAATCAACCGAGAAGTTTGAACCTGATCTCCGACCTTCCGAGGTCCAACCCTTTTCATCATCTCCAGCTTTGACGAAATGGGTATAAAGTGATTTTTCAGGGATTTATCCGGGCTACCCTCGTTCAAATAATCTTCGCACGATCCTCCGGGGTTTTTGCCACGACCCACTTCGCACTTTTCACTTTTCAAATACCTACTTTCAGTTAAGGCAATGGATAGAGCCCCTGACGCTCAAAATTGATTCACCGGTTGTGCGAGTGGGTCGGAAACGATTTTTTTTTATTTGTATCTTGGTTATTTTCCCAACGAACGAGTATGTCTTCTAGCTTGAAAAAAAAAACCTTCGAATTTCCCAATTTTTTTTTCGCAAATTTCCCAAAAACCTCGGAGCAATTCTTCAATCTAGCCAAATCTCTCGATTCACATAAGATGACTCATTGCTATTAACAATTTGTTTTAGAATTTTCACTTTCACCTTTTGGCAGTTCACCAACTGTCGGATCTCTTAAACAGAAGAATCGCTCTTTAAGGACCTGTAGGTCGTACCGTCTGCGAGAAAAGTTAGGAAAAGTGGAGAAAAACTTTTTCCAAAAATTGTTTTTTTCCCCTATCAGGTTAAGTTAGAATTTGAGATCATCAACATCTTTACTGAACTCAAAGACCTGATGTATCCAGTCCTACTACTATCGTAGGCTGTTGAAGATGGTCAAAAGTTTATTATTCAAACAACGTCTTCCTCAAACAATCCATTTTTTTTTTGTTGTTTCTGTTTTTTAGTTTCTGCGAATGAGCCAGTTCTGTAATTTTTTATCTCGACAGTGAATACTCTCCCCCTTTAGTACACTCGGACATGAATTTTTCCAGAATAAATTCTGTAATGGTCGGGCTATGCTCCTACCTTTTGGCAAAAATCCAGCATGAATGAGTCTCGCTTCCATTAGTAGAGACGGAAGCAGGAAACACATGGCTGTACAAAGGTGTATGAAGGCTGCAGTGGGTCCTCCGTGTCTCCATAGGTTGCTGGCCAAGCCTGGTGGAACAAAAAACGAAAAAAAAATGGTATGAATTTTAATTGTCTCTTTAACGAGTGGAATAAACAAAAAACAAAACGGAAATATCGCGAGCTCACCATTGTCTGGGTTGTTGTTGATCAGTGATGAGGGCGGGTCTCTGGTACAGGCACTCAAATGACGTCCCAGTTTTATTCCATCGTTAGCCAAGTTTCCTAGTTTGAAAAAAGCCGCTGCCAGAAGCACAGGAAGCAGGAGTACTCCGGTACCAGCTAGAACCAGACAGGCATGGAGCTCCAGCCTCGGTGGAGGCGCTTCCGTCGGCCAGGGAAGAGAGAGGTAGGCTGAAAATTGTTTAAAAATTGTAGCAATTACTTGAGAATTATCTTCTTCAAGTGCATAATTAACGAAATTTTGAGAGACAGGTTGAGAAAACTACTGTTGAGATATTGTTGAGCTAATGGTCCTCGGATTTAATCAGAGCTTGTCAGGGGCGTTGGAACGAGCAGAGTCTTGATTAAATGTGTTTCAATTAAAACAATCATGAAATACCGTCACTGTCGACAAGTTTTTGAGCCAGTCCACTCGACGAAGTGTTTCATGTTATTAAAATTATGCACTCAGATTCAGAGAAAAGTTACTCCCAGTTTCTTGAATGTGTCAAATGATCTCAAAAATAGAAGAAAAATTTGATGGTCGAATTCTGGTCGAGCTGATACAGCAATAATTGTTGTACAGTGCTGCCATCTAGATATAACAGAAGGCTGTGGCGCGTTTGAATCGTAAGCCGATTAGTTGCCATCATGGCTGACAGTCCGGCTCTCTATCATTACTCGCTATCGATGTGAAATCAGATCAATAAACCATATTCCTATCGAATCAACAGAGTTCAGTCATTGACTAAGAACATTATCCAGATATTACTAATTCAGTCTCGACAAATGCCCATCCGGATCTCAAAAGATAAAAACGCGATATTGAAATTACAAAATTAGGGAAACAACCATTTTTTCTCTCGTTTGTTTGAAATTTCCAAAAATACTGGTTATAGCTACTGATAGAACTGGTGTTCTTGTAAAATGTACAGAATATAACAGAGCAGTCTCTCATATTGATACAATGCTTTGTAAATTTTGAACAGAAGAGTTGTTTTTTTTCTTATTCTCTCATTCCCCCACCAGAAATCATCACATCACGTCATGTCTTAAACCCTCGAGTGGCGAATACAAGATTATAACGATTTTATAACATCAATGACACAGAATGTGCTCGCCAAGTACGTAGCTCTTGGTGAATTGTGAAGAGAAGAGGTTTTTTTTCTTATTCTCTCATTCCCCCATCAAAACCATCACATCACGTCATATCTTAACCCTCGAGTGGCGAATACAAGATTACAACGATTTTATAACATCAATGACACAGAATATGCTCGCCAAGTACGTAGCTCTTGTTGAATTGGGAAGAGAAGAGGTTTTTTTTTCTTATTCTCTCATTCCCCCATCAAAACCATCACATCACGTCATATCTTAACCCTCGAGTGGCGAATACAAGATTACAACGATTTTATAACATCAATGACACAGAATATGCTCGCCAAGTACGTAGCTCTTGTTGAATTGGGAAGAGAAGAGGTTTTTTTTTCTTATTCTCTCATTCCCCCATCAAAACCATCACATCACGTCATATCTTAACCCTCGAGTGGCGAATACAAGATTACAACGATTTTATAACATCAATGACACAGAATATGCTCGCCAAGTACGTAGCTCTTGTTGAATTGGGAAGAGAAGAGGTTTTTTTTTCTTATTCTCTCATTCCCCCATCAAAACTATCACATCACGTCATATCTTAACCCTCGAGTGGCGAATACAAGATTACAACGATTTTATAACATCAATGACACAGAATATGCTCGCCAAGTACGTAGCTCTTGGTGAATTGTGAATGGAAGAGTTGTTTTTTTTCTCATTCTCTCATTCCCCCATCAAAAATCATCACATCACGTCATGTCTTAAACCCTCGAGTGGCGAATACAAGATTATAACGATTTTATAACATCAACGACACAGAATATGCTCGCCAAGTACGTAGCTCTTGGTGAATTGTGAATGGAAGAGTTGTTTTTTTCTCATTCTCTCATTCCCCCATCAAAACCATCACATCACGTCATGTCTTAAACCCTCGAGTGGCGAATACAAGATTATAACGATTTTATAACATCAATGACACAGAATGTGCTCGCCAAGTACGCTCTTGGAATGGGGTTACGAAATCATACGGCACACAGAGGGTCTAACTTCATGATGTGCAATGAGAAATCTCAGTGCTTGATTTCTTTCATAACTTCACCAAAGAGACTGGCGATAATTTTTGTTTTCTTTCGCAAAACAATGTGAATGTTGTGTCGGTACTTGGCGGCAATTTTTATATATCCAACATTCCTAACGACGTGTAGGCATCAAATGACAATTCTTGCGAGCACCTTATGAGAAAATGTGCTTCTTTGATTTTTTCCAAAACCGGAAGTAACCCTGAATCTTCGACTCACCAACGAATCTCTTCGCGCATCTGGTAGCAATGTAGGCTTGAAGGGCGACGGCCCCAATTCCGTACCAAACGGACCAGAGGCTATTGACGTGTCCTCGCGTGCACGATTCACGTTTTGGAGGATTCCGGCTCCTCTTAGGTTTGCTGGTGGTCGTTACTCCGCTGGAATTAACGCTCGATACCACCGGAAGTTGTTTCAATCCCGGTTTTTTGCACTTGGCCTGGTTCACCTCGTTGTTATTCTCGTACCCCATCAGGCTGCCTGTCATCGACATTTTCTCTTCCCCTGAAACAAGAGCCGAGTCAAGGTCAGTCGGATTCTCATCATGAGTGGGCGAAAAAATGAGGCAGCAAAAAAAAAAGCCTTTCAAGTTATTCAAGTCGTTTGAACGAATGGAAACAGGATCTCGAAAATAGAAGGAGGCTTGGAGGAGGGAAAAGGAGGGAGGCTGACTGAAATAACAAAAATTGAATGGAATAAAGGGAAAATGCAAAGGCAATGGCCTGCGAGAGATAAACTGCTCGGCGTCTCGCGGTGCGGCTGTAGTTTGTAGAAGGAGAAAACCGGAAGTGACCGATAACAGAGAAATATAGGACTGTATTCGATTATACAGGCATTACAGCCCTGGTGAAAATAATCTCTACGAAAAACTGCCTAATTTGTACAATCTCCTACAGAAGTTAAAACAGTTTCAAATTTTTGTAATTTTTTTGCTCAGATTTTCATGGATTGTTTTTGTAAAATTGAAATAAAAAAATTTGCAGTTTTTCATGGAAATTATTTTTACCATTGACGAAAATAATCGATTCAATAACAAAATGCCCATTTTATCTCATTCTGATATGATTTGACAATTTTTGAATTCAGAATTCAGAATTCATTCAAGACTATGGTTCTATAAAATTCAACTTACTCAATCAGAATTTATTCCATTTTACACACAATTTTTTTTATGACTCATTTTCCGAGGTTATTACGATAGAAGAAAAAAAAATGAAGATGAAAAAAAAATAACCCAGGACGTTGCATTTGCATGTTGATTGCACGCCGTGTACCTAGATGAAGGAGTGGGGGGAGGTTGCGAGCAGATCCAAGAAAAGGCGTTAGTTAATTCCTCTCTTCACACCTTGCCTCTTGTAAGTCGTAATTGAGTAAAAAAACAAAAAAAGAAACCAACGTTCATACAATGAAAATAACTAAGGGTGTCAACTAGCAAGAAATTATAGACCATTTATCCAAATAGCTGTGGCAGAACCATGAGCCATGATACCGATACTGCTTTAATTACACGTATGGCAATGAGAGAAAGTTATAGCGTAATAGGTGTGATGAATATTCATGATATCCATACCGATGAACCTGTAAAATTTTCTTCCAAAGTTTATTCAGCTATACGCTTCCAGATGCTTCGTTTCGCAGAGGTGGAAGGGCTCCGGAGTTTGAAACTGTGAGAAGAGAAGAGGAGGTAGTGCTTCGTCTAGGTGAAGTTTTCTAAGCTCTGACAAAGTTCGGGACGTGGACGTGGCCTGGGGATGGAATAAAGACACTCTTTAATTCCCGTTTGGTGTAAAAGTGTCACAAAAGCTCCGGCACCCTGCCTCATATGACGGAAATAGAAATTGATTCGCTTGAACTCTTGGTGTTCGTGTTCTACTGAACAACCAACAGGGCTGGCATAAATGGGTTGTGAGTTTGATCAATAACGAACATCGACTGAAAATGATATCGATTGTTGTCGTACGGCTCTGACCGATGGTGAATAATTAAGAGGAAAACCCACCATGGTCGTCATCGGGCCGGAAGGGCGACCCGGGTACGAACCGATTAACCTACGTCATTTTTTATACCAGGGCACTTTGAAATTCAAAGCTGTGTGAGCGCGCCAACGGAGTACCTACTCTCCTCCACCTCGTAATAACGAATATAAATGCAAATACGTGCAGAGTTAATGGGCGTCGACGGACGTACGTGGTTTTATGCACAAAAGCATAAAACGAATGATAATAAAATTGGAACTAAATAATGCGAAAGTGTGTGCAGATTCATTTCATGAAAGTGAATGGTGATGTTCTTCTTTCCATTTTGGCAAGAAGGTCAAATCTGGTGATCATACGTGACAATCGATCTCTTCAAAAAATCATACGGATGCATTCATACACATGAAGTACCCTCGCGGAAAAAAACACTCGATTGTTGAGTGTATGTCCTCGAAATTGAGAGTTGACACTGAATTTCCTGGTGTAAATGTTGATTTTGGGAGTATATTCTCAATTTTTCAGTGTCAACTCCTAACGTTGAGAGTAAACCTTCATTCGTTGGGTGTGAACACTTGCTTATCGAGTATGAATCCCCAAAGTTGAGGATCAACGCCGAAGGTTGAGGATAAATTCCGGAGGTTGAGAATCAACTCTCAACTTCAAGTTCTGATCTTGAACATAGAGAGTCAACACTCTCATATCGAGTGTCGAACCCTTATTATTAAACACTCAGATTCCGAGTGTTGATTCTCGAAGTTAGGAATCAACACAGAATGTTGAGAAAAGACTCTCAACTTCAAGTGGTACGAGACTTTTGGAAATATTTGTGAGCCAATCAAACCTCAATATATATAAGCAATATGTCCACACCGGTGTCAACACTGGTTATAAGTATCGAGTTCTTTGATCTACCGAATGTTGAAGATATTACTTTCAATTGACTGTATCCATTTTCAACACGATAGATCGAATAGTTAGCTCACTCTACTATCGATTGTGCACCCAGAATCTTCGAGTGCAGATCATGAAACCCTGATGAATGACACTTAAAATTATAATCAGAGTCGTACTTATCACTTATTACGGTTCTCCGAACTTGTTTTCTCAACTTGAGGGTTGGGCCTTAAATCTCAAGTTGAGGGTTGACACGGTAATTAGGCGTTTACGCTCAACTTTAGTGTCAACTCCCAAGTTGGAGTACGAAAAATGATCATCGAATTGAGTGTCCATTTGAGTATCGTTACGAGTGTTGATTTGGGTGTTTTTTTCGTGAGGGTATAGTTTTAGTCCTCGGGAAATAATTTGCTCACCTTTCTCACAACGACCCTTATCTGCGCCTAAAGTCTTGAAGGTCTTTCTTCCGGGTAATTAGTCTGGAGTGTGAGCATCTTCGGTCATATCAGCACCTGTAATCATAAAAATGAAAGAATCGTCACTAAAAATTCTAGTCGTTGAGTTTTTATCATTCAGTTTCGAAAAAGGGGGAGAACACTATCCGTCTGGTGGTGAAGCTTAGAAGGAAAAACTTTGCCACATGAATTTGAGACAGGATATCATTTATTTTTCCACAATTTTTAGCAACGTTGCTGAAGGTAAATATACCAGGTTCTGGAAATGGTAGGGAGAACGAATCACAGGGTGGGAATAGAGCCTCGGGAAACGTTGCAATACGCGGTTCGAGTGGGATAGCGTAAAATGTAAATATGTATAGACTTTTGAAATTGAATAATTTAGTATAATTTAAAATTTTCTCCCTAATCGGCTTTCCTCTCGTTCCAAAGTTGAGCTCGCTATTATTCACAGTGTAAAACTCTTAGTTAAAATATATCTGTATCTATACAGTCTCGGTGTATCCCATCAAGCAAAAACCACCACCAGCTGGGTTCTTCCTTTCTGGTATAATTGAACCGAACCGCCCCTCGGACCGGTTACTACTTTTTGCTGCGGATGTTAGGTTTACTGGTTGGTTCGTGTACCAGTGAGGCCACTCTTCACTAATGACTCGGTGTTTTGCTTCTCCGGTAAAGGAAAGCAGGAAAACACTAGTGGACTCTACACTAGCTTGTTTGAGGACTTATTTACCCTCATAATTGTCATGGAGAATTGGCGGTTCAGTTTGAATCCACCCAAATTACTAGATACTAGTCGAAAAGAATCCTTTTTAACACTTCAAAGAGGGTCATAAGAGTCGGTGGTTGATAACAATTGTATCGACCCTGAAGTTATCCCCGAGTCGAAGTTTTGGTTCGTCGCACTTCAATCACTGATGAACAACCTGTGCGAGGATAATGAGTCTGAAGAGGGGATCCTGATCCTTTGCGTCTCCGTCCCTATCCCCGGAACCCTTTCTTCCTTCGGCTCATTGCGGTTAACAATTAGACCGTCTTCTAGTACCCTAATAATTGGAGGTGAATTTAACCGGCAAAAGAGCGAGGAGTCATTGTAGTATGACCCTTGGCTTGTGGCACTTTTGCGCCCTTTGCAATATTTTTTCTTTGTTTTGTTTGGTTCATCATGCCCTCTCTGTCTTGCTCCATTGTCTCCTGGCTCTCTAGCCCCAACACCTCTCTGACGTTGTTGATTGTCGGCCCATTATGATTTGTTTTTTCTCTTTGTCAACGCGCCCCTCGACCAGAAGGAGCAATTTACACCCTGTGTGCGAGAGGCGACGTTCATTCAACACCTGGTGGCAGAGTTTGAAAGTGTCAAATATCGAAACATTGTGGTGAAAGATACAGACGCAAACTTTGGTAATAATATGGTTTCCACACTAGGAAGAGAAAACTCGGCGTACGCGCATGCGCACTACTCAGTCTTTCTGTCTCACTTCATCCATTTCATTCTCACACGGAAAGGAGTGAACCTCAAATATGAAATATGGATCTACGATCCTTTGAGAGTTCCGAAAGGCGTCAGGGGTAGGTTTTTCTCTTAGGTTACACGAATCGGACTCGCTGTAGCCCCTTTTTCTTGGCAAAGGTCTCAGAATTGTTTCTGGTTATGTGGAACCCCGTTTCTCGCCGAGGTATTGAATTACTTTCGTTTTGGGAAAGGTGAAGTGATATTTTTTTAACGACCCGTAAGAGGAGGCCTGGAAGCATCCCCGCTGTTCGACGCCTCAATAATGTCGACTAATGGTATCTCATCTCGGCTAACGGCAACGCAGAGGGTTTCAAAAAATAATAACCCTGCCTCTGTAATTTAATGGAGAAAAAATTGTCGGATCTCTTCACCGCCAGTTTCTACGTTTAATAAACCGCTTTGCAACACAAATATTTTTCACCCTTCCTTTATCGCCAGCTGTGGAATGTTTTAATAACCCCAAGATTCCACGGTTTCAAGCGTTACGAAGACCACCTTAAGGCTTGAGCTCCAATATCTCGCCGGGAAATGATCGTAGAACGAACGATAACAATGGGATTTAAAGAGGATACTTTCATCTTCAAGAGCCCAACAGGATCATTGTCACGCAAGCAGTGGCCAGTCAAATTCCAAACTGTCACTTATGGATTTATAGAGTCGTATTTCAGTCAAGGCAAGTCAAGAAAAGAAAGTCCATGCTCTAAAATTGTTTTTTAACAATTATCCTACGATGCTTCTTTTGTCTTTTACGTTAGGTCAAAGTTTTAGGATACTTTTTTGTTAAAAAATAATCTGAGACAGTCGTTAATTTCTGTGAGGAGTGTCTTCATGTTATTGGAAATATTTTCCGACGAAGTGTGCAAATCGGATCATGAATCACGTCGAGGAATCGCCAAAGACGAAATGAGCAAAGCAGGATTGTGCAGCGAGGGAAATTCTCTCATCTGCATCGTAGATTTCGTTATTAAAGAAAAGCTCCGGTGTTTGTTGGTCCGGAAAGGGAAAGAGCAGTCCATGATATATCATGTGCTTGGAACTACCCCGACTCGAGCCTTCTCGCTCGTACTTATGCACTCGCGATCCTCAGACACAGCCCCAGCCATCGTCAAACTTTATGCATATTGAATTCCACAAGGTGAAAAGAAACTCCATCATCTTCGATTCTCGATATTCTCACAGCTTCGGGCACAATATTGAACTTCGTACTGCGCAAAAGATGAGTCGGATAGACAGAATTCAGAGACGCATTGAAGCTTTGCGAAAAGCTCTAAAAAGTTCTTTATAGTGTTCCAATGGACGCTTCATGATCAGTGACTTCTCTTGTAGATGTGGGCGTAGTTTGTAGTTCGAACAATCGAAGCACCGAGTCATTACAGATAAGCTGCAGACGCCAACCGCGTTAGAGGATTGTCATTAAATTAATAGGAGTCGGCTGCGTTTGTATATGCTTGGATTATCCAATCAAATCATCTGGCTGCCTCGATCTACCCCATTTCCAATCACAGTAGAGAATCCCTTCGTAATTCGAATGTCCCTAAGGACCCCAAAATACTCCACCGTGATACAACCGCTCAATTATGGAACGCGTTTGCTCAAGTGTAACTCATATAAAGCACCGCATTCGGACTGTTGATTAAAAAGATAAGAAGACTTTTTCAATGGAGTCTAGAAACATTTTCTAGGACGTCGATCATTATCCTCAAGATCCGGCTGGTTGAGCTCTGACCCCGTCGCAGCATCTTCAAGGTCTGCGTGACATCGGTTGATTCACTTAGAATTATCCAAGCAGGTCAATTACCTCTTAACCTCATAGTCGGGAATCGAGCTTTGAGCATCTTACAATTCACATTTGGATGTCTTAACTAGTAGGATAACTAAAACAAAGACATGAACTTATTCCAACCATTCATTTGAGTCGCTCTTTGCTGTCTTCAACAAAGAAATTTCAAACAAAACGTTCGAACACTGGTACTTCTGATAAAGTGCCAACTGATGATGCCCAGATTAGTTGAAATTCTATCTTCATCTTCTATTCCACAGACTAGCCAAAAGATTTCATAAATATAGTCGTGTAAGCGTTTCCATGCTGTGTAAATTGAACTGCGTTTCACTGTGAACGACATCTCATTCACGCATGCAGTGATTATGCCGGGAAATGGCCCACGGTGATGACTCCGTTCAAAGATAAACGGTCGACAACCTTTTCTCCCTCGATTAGACAAACGAGTGTTCAGGATGTTGCACTTTGAGGACGTGGCGGATCAGAAGTAAACTATATCCATCATCGTAGCCTGAAGAAGAAACCGAAGGGATCCAATTTTACGTAAGATTCCTGCTATGTCGCTACAATGAGTAAGATTACAACAATAAGATTTCAATGAGTATAAAGATTGCTGCAGTGTAAATGCCATGTTTCCACAATGCTGCTGAGAAATACCATCGATACGTTACATTGCTCCAATATAAGTGTCAAGTTTGCTGCAATATGGCTAAAATTAGTAAGTTTTTTGCGATATTGCTGCAACACGACTGCAATAAGTAAGACCGCAGCAATGTTTTTGATTTTCTCCCACCGCGACCGATCCAAAGTTTCAAATCAATTTTCCGGAAAAGAAACTGCACACCGGCTGGCTGAGAAGTGGCCCGATAAAAAAAAAAAGAAGAAGGAGAGAAAAAAAGGTCCGATAAATCTACGGTCATTACCCCTAGAGTGCTCTGCAACTACTTGGAGCCTGCGAGGTCCCGAGACCCTGCTCAACCTTGTTTTGCGTACCCCGCCTCCTATCTCGATCGATTAGATGGAAAATTTTTACACTCAGCCTCCCGGCTACGGCCGGGATCGCAACTCCCGGCGAAACCTCTTGATAGGCATTGTATATTCGACGATGATTATCTAGAAGAGATTATTTTCACGTGCACTATCTGTTTTCGGGTGCTCCTTCCCCACTGGTTTTAATTAGGGGGAGATTAAGGGACGGATGAGACTCTCAACCCTCATCTGGTTCCATAATCATTTCCCTCTTTTATTTATTTTTCCCCTTTACGGCCAGCCCTCTTCTCGGCTGACTAATTAAATATGGTAAAGATCAGAGAGGCTTTTTATTTCACGGAAAAAAAATCCCCTGAATATTCTTTTATTCGAACCTGAATTCCGACAGACGGGTTTTTCAGACGCTACCTACTACGAGGTTATTTTATTCATGGAATACGGAATCGTCGTGCTCATTCAGTACCGCGGGAAGACAGTTGGATTGACAGTTACGAAAACAATGGTCTTCTCTAGCGTGGCAGATATAGGGGTGCGAGAAATGCGGATGGCGTGTTAGCCAGGGGTGGGTTGACCGGGCGATGCGATGTGACGCCACGCAGTCTCCCAGTACAGAGGAGACTAGGCGTCGCAAAGCTTTCACGGGCGTTTGCCACCGTCGCCTGTCACAAATACCACCCCTAACACACATACATCTGCGATCCTGTGACGTCGCCCCTGACGTCACACCAAAACCACCGCATCCACCTATTATGCGGCTTCGCATGACGTCGGGCAGATATTCACGCCGTTATGATCAAATACTGTTAGCTGAAGGTCATCTACTCAATGTGGTCGACATGATGATCTGATCTCAAGACGGACTGTTTAACCGGATTGAATGGAATCGGAAACAGCAACGTGCACTTCAGGATATCATCATACTCTCATTTTTCACCCATTCCCACAGCAAGCTAGTTGAACATGTTCAGCATCAAAAAGGGATCTCAGTATGATCCTCTGGACCGAATTCAATGAAATTTAGATTGATCAGTGTTCATATTGAGAAGATGTTACAGTTTGATTTTCAACCCACTCCCACCTTCGGTTCCGAAACGGTGGACGCTAACGCAGCTAGCAAGCGAGCACTGGTCAATTGAGCACGTTCAGCATCAAAAAAGGGCGTCCCAGTACGATCCTCTGGACCGAATTCAATGGAACTTGGAGTGCATGATCAGTGTTCATGTTGAGAAGATGTTACAGTTTGATTTTCAACCCATTCCCACCTTCGGTTCCGAAACGGTGGACGCTAACGCAGGCAGCAAGCGAGCTATCGCTAGATGAACAAGTTCAGCATTAAAAAGGGATCTCAGTACGATCCTCTGGACCGAATTCAATGAAATTTGGACTGATCAGTGTCCATCTTGAGAAGATGTCACAGTTTGATTTTCAACCCATTCCCACCTTCGGTTCCGAAACGGTGGACGCTAACACAGCTAGCAATAGTTGAACATGTTTATCATCAAAAAGGGATCTCAATGCGATCCTCTGAACCAAATTCAATTAAATTTGGACTGATCAGTGTTCATATTGAGAAGATGCTACAGTTTGATTTCCAACCCATTCCCACTTCCGGTTCCAAACAGTGGACGGTAACGCATGTTTATCATCAAAAACGAATGTCGAGATGAGCCCCTGTGTATGGTTACAGTGTGTTTCTTTTTATTAGCATTTTACAACGATCGAGTGAGCCTTCTCACAGATGATATACCGTTTCGGTGCATGTGACGAGGCATCTTCTGATATTCGCCAGATCCCACACGCTTCGGTTGACACCCTCGAAGAATACTTCCCCCATTCTTCTTTTTACATCCGTTTCTTACTCATGGTTGAAACACTTCCACGTCAGATCACACAGTGTATAGTGATACAAGAGGTTTGTTTCCATTCACAACACAGACGACCATTAATATTTCACTCGTTCCTGCTTCCTATTCTTATTCTTCTTTTTTTACCGTCTCTGTGTGGGATGAAGAAAGCTTGAGCTCACGCAGTCGGAGGGATCACTCATCCGTTAATATTCCCTCTTCTCGACGAACAGGTATTCCCGTGCAAAAAAACAGAACCCGCGTGCCTCTCCGATCTCCTGTTTTTTTGTTCATCCTTAGAGATAGAAAAAGGGAACTGGGATCTATCCGTGTTCAGGAATTCAAACGGATCGATTCTAAACGCATCTGGACCTGATCAGAGGACCGGGAACTCCCTTCGGAAAATAAAAGGAAATAGAAAAGTGATCCGAACAGATCCATCAAGATCTGGATTAAAAGTTTAATGGGAATCGAACTGGTAGGGAATCGACAAGACCGAGGGTGGATTTCACCGAATGACAAACTCAGCTTCTTCCTACCCCTCCTCCGTTTTTTTTTATTCTTCTGGAAGACCCAATCGATGAACCAATTTTAAGACACCTGCTAAATTCCCTGAACAGCAAAATAGTTTTTCCAATAATAGCGAGGAAAAGTTTTCAATGATGAAGATGCAGCTAAGCGTCTAACTTTTACAGAAGCAGCTACACATGTATATCGGACACTCGAAACTTGGATGGAGGGGGAACAGCGGAGAGATAGCTGGGGCTTAATAGAATAAATTACACCCCAGTAAGTAGCTAATGTCATCAATTATTAGTACACTCCGTCCAAAGAACACCAACCTCATTCGTCGAGTGGCCATAAAACGAGTCCTGCAGATTCTTAGGGGAGCCTCCTTTTCTAGCATGGCCTCCTTTTCTCTTCCAATTTTTCTGATACGAATTCCTTCATACTAATTTCATTCACTCTCCAATTCCACATTCATTCTCTAACTGTCCTTTACGCAACCCTTATTTCTTCCCTTTGTCCCTTTTTCCTTCGTCATTTTTCTTCTTCTCTTCTCTTCTCTTTCCACCTTCTTCGTAGCGCTACAATTCACATGAGATTTTCAGACATGAATCTCGAAGTCAAACTTCCTTTCAACCCTCGAGGATGACCTGATTCACATCGTTTCTTGAAGAAACTAGTTCATTCTTACTTCGACAGATTCGAACCTCCCTTCCCTCTTGATAGGGAAAGAATTCTCAAACCCGAACCAGATCGATTCTGTAGTACCAATCGAGTCTATCTCCCCTCTCAATCGAGAAACGGATGGCTCCTCACTCTATTTTCTAACCTCTAGCATGGGCTCCTTGAGCAACCTAGGATGGAGACCCTCGTCCTGGAAGTTCCTGAAACTCGGTGAAAGTGCGATATGGGAACATTTCGGCTCCCTTTTAGGTGGCAATAAGGAACCGAGAAGCGGCTGACTGCCTGCTGGCATATTTGCCCAGGCAAACTACCCCCAACCTAGTATAGGGTCATTACTACGCGAGATGATGCGCCCTGAGTGATCAGCAGTTTCTATCAAAACCCGCAAATCGTCTCTAAAGAAGGATCAGGGTATCGGCGTGGTTTTCGGGTCGAGAAAAAAAAATCACGAATTGTTGATTTCCATCATGTGCTGCACAGTAGCATTAATCTTGGACATGAAGGTCTTGAAGCATGGAAAAATGTCAAGCACACATTTTTTAAAACTGTCGTTCAAGTCCTGATACGGGTCCTCCTCGGAGGTGAATGTTTTATTCCGTAATGTTTTTGAATGAAATAAGTACTCGACGAAGTTCCTGATCCGTATGGGAATCGATCCTTAAGGAATAGAATATGTGTTGGGGTTCAAGATGCAATTGCTGGAAGACTGCAACGAGGGGGAAGCGAATAGTCGTTCCAATTTATATATACGTATCTAGGAACTTATTTTATCAGGGGTTGCTATGGGAACGACAGCGACAGCTATCCGGCAGTGTCTTCTAGGTGCTATTACTCGCACATGGTGTGCGAGGGTTAGGAAAGAAAGAAAATATAATGGCACGAATCTTCAGAGTATCCAGAAATACCTCTAACACTGAGAAGGTTGTCACAGTCTTCAGGTAGTGTACCGTTATTTGAGGATATGGTGTACACGATGACTCGAGATATTAACATCCGATTGATTGGAAATTTGAAACAGTTACTCGAAACAGTATTTTCCAACTTCCTACGTGGGGTTTTTTCAAAATTCAAGACATCAACGAAATGGCGCTGCGTCAAACATCTCAGTGCTTCTGTTTCTGATGATACTTACAGACGCCTCGGTGCTGATTTGAAGACGACTATTCATTTCTCGGAAAAATCCTTCCGTAAGAAGCTGGAAAATATTGTTCTCAATGACGAAACAAAATCTAGAGTCAATGGGATAAAAATTGCCTGAGACATCGTGTACAGAATGCGAAAGAGTTGACATGTTCATTACCAAAGAGCTTTTTTTTCAGCATTCACACTAGATTTTCTTAATTAATATTCCGAGAATTATCGTGTCACAGGATTTCACAAGTATTTTTCTTCAGTCTAAAGTTTCCTTAAGTCCCCAGCCGAGGGACGAAAGCAGAACAATATGTACACAGGGGCAATTAAAATACGGGGTACTTATAATAAACTTGAAATCCCATTATATTTCACAATCCTCGAGGCAAAGCTGCGTGTGCAGCAGTTAATTCGAATAATAAAAGCATTTTGGGTTCGTGGTGTGGCGGGGGGGGGGGGGTCTTGTCCCCCCTAATGAAGGACTCTCTACAGGTTACAAGGCCGAAAGTAAGGAGCTGGCGTTTCGCTGCCCCTTATAAAATTTTAAATTAAATATTCTCGCAATTAATCCCGCATTTACGAGACTCGGAGAGACGATGGGGTGGTTGGGCCGCTGGGGCGGTGCCAGCGACAACGACTTGCCGGGCTACACAGGATCAGAATGGGGGAAAATAACCCCGGCTCTACCCTTCGGCCTTAGCCTTAGCCTTAGCCTTCATCCTGCAGGAGACAATTTTCCTTCGTATCCATGGCGACGATCTGACTCATTCGTTCTATATATACCACAATCGGTGAATCAAATTCTAGACACTTGAAGAAAAGAACAACGGTTTCAAACCTACGCGGAGGACGAATAAAATGAAAACTGGAATATTGAGAAAATATGTCCAGTCAGTATAGACTTTGACCCTCGAAAAATTTCATGGCGCGATTTTGTCGTTCTATGCCCTTGGGGGGTCACTTGGAGTGTAAATTTCAAATAGCGACCAAATTGTGATTTTGCTTGTTTTCGAAAAGTGTTTTTTTTTCTCATAGAAACCGGTTTTTCTCAAATAACTCGGCCATTTTTTATTTTAACAAAAAATCGTAGGGACAAAAGTTGTAGGAAATTTGGTCCGCTACAAGTTTGGTTCTTACAATTTTTCTTGTAGGATCGATATTTTTTTATGTACACTTAAAAAAACGTTCCCAATTCCAAAAATTGCATTATCTCGTTTATTTCAAACTTTTTAGCTATAATGCATATAACCAAACTTGCAGAGAATCAAATTTCCAACAGTTTCGGTTTCTACTTCTAACTAGTAGAAAATAAACGAGAGTATACAAAGATTTTGAAAGCGGCGCGTTTTTCAAGTTTAATTCCAAAAATATCGATTTCTGGAATAAATGACGGAAACCAAACTTGTTGGAAACTTGATTCTCTACAAGTTTGGTTTTATTCATTATAGCTGAAAAGTTGAAAATAAACGAGATAATGCAATTTTTGGAATTTGGAACGTTTTTTTTAAGTGTAAATTAAAAAATATCGATCCTACAAGAAAAAGTGTCAGAACCAAACTTGTAGCGGACCAAATTCCCTACAACTTTTGTTCCTACGGTTTTTCGTTAAAATAAAAAATGGCTGAGTTATTTGATAAAAACCGTTTTTTTTTTCGAATGATTTAAGTAATTTCCGAATGATTCCGGATTAAAGGAACAACCAAACAGTGGCAGATCCGTGAATTGGATAATTTCTTTCCATCCATCAATGAACCCAGCCCCGAGTGAAGTGAAAAGCTGCTGTCTGTCGTATTGTCTGGAATGATTCGTCACCCTCGGCTTTTCTGGTGTTCAGAGATCAGACTATGCTCGGTGCATCGGTGTGGCATGTGGTAAGACGAGAACGTCGTCGTGGTTTGGGGTCTTACTTAGGGTCTTGGTAAGTCTTCGGAGAATACAAGGAATATAGCTCCGCATTCAAGCGTAGATTTTTCTTGTCTTTTTTTTTGAGGAAAAAAAAGAGAAACTCTCAGTGTAAAATACAGAGATTTGGAAGCCACTCAATAGTAGAAAAAGAAAGAGAATCCTGTGATGAGTTATGGTCAGTTATCGAAATATTGCGACAATCTAGTCACTCTTTTCCTGATAACTTGGTCCAAAAATTGTGTTTTCCAATTTCCCTGATTCAAGCGATTAAGGATTGCTCTCCGAAGAAGATGGGACGTTGAGGGACATAATCGGATCAACCGTGTGTCTGAAACCTTACGAGAACTGATTTTTGAAAAAGTCAATTTTTCGATGTGTGAATGAACGAATTTGTTGAATCACGCTGTACTGGTCCTCCAACATTCTTTTTCCAGCAAAACTAGTATGCCGGGGAAAAAAGAGTGATTCCATCGCTCCTGAAGTCCCATGAAGTCCCTTGAAGTCCCCGAAGTCCCATGAAGTCCCATGAAGTCCCTGAAGTCCCATGAAGTCTTTGAAGTTCCTGAGGTCCCATGAAGTCCCTGAAGTCCCTTGAAGTCCCTTGAAGTCCCACGAAGTCCCACGAAGTCCCTGAAGTCCCATGAAGTCCCTGAAGTCCCTTGAATTCACTGAAATCCCTGAAGTCCATTGAATTCCCTGAAGTCCCATGAAGTCCCTGACGTCCCATGGAGTCCCGTGAAGTCTTGAAGTCTGGTGTTAGCCATTTTTTGGAGTGGTTCACCCCTCGGATTCCATTAATCTTCTCAGAGTACTTCGCTCTGGTACTTCGCACCATACGTGATGGTGTGTCGCGTGAATTATACAAGGGGCGCAGCGCGATTCTTCCGTGTGGGTCGAATTCCGCGTACACAGCTTTACGCTCTATCTAACTTAATCTGTGCGTTTTGTCAGTAGGCACGTCACGTACTCTACTACGATGTTGGCTAACGCCCACGCAATTCCCCTAGAAAGTTCAAGATCCTCAAGATCACTGACGACCCTCACCGAGTGCTGCGCCGTCCCATCGACCAGGGAGGCTGCACGGCTGAGGCTAAGTGATGCATGGTGATGGATCGCAGGATCACAAAGAACTGAAACATTTAAACGCGTATTCAAACTTTGACGGGGTAATCGATTCCCCGAAGAATACTGAACTGGGATTCTGAAATCACTTTAATATTCCAGAAAATTTGGTCGAAAAAGTTTCATCCAGTCACGTCAAATTGCAGATTGATTTGATTTGATTTCGCAATGTTTTCACAACATGTCCAACATTTGAACTGTTTCAATATTTCCTCGATATTGTGAAACATTTGTGAGATTCGCAAAATCACAGTATTCAGAAAATTTAACAAATTTGCAATATTTCTAAATCATTGGGTTCACCGAAAGGTTGAAAAATGTTCACCTGTAGGAGAACACAATCGATCAATTATATTTCCAACTTGATACTGTTCGCGATATCGAGTCTATTCAAATGAGTGATAAAACTGCTGATAATCAGTGGCGTCCCGCAGTTCTTGACCTTATTAATGGAATATTATAACCGCTACACCGTTTCGACTCACTTAGTCAGCTGTAAATCACTAAGATTGGTTGGATCAGAAATGGAGACAGTAGGTCGAGTATCGATTTCGATTTTTGAGTATCTGCACACGGCTAGGTAACACCTCGCAGCCTCATTCTGGCCACTGTCTTCTAGTGTGCCTGGTACCTCGACGTCAAGAATATCGAGTGCACACTGAAGTTACATTAACATGAGGAAGAGGAAGGGCTTAGTAGCCTGGAGGAACACATTAATCACATTTAGGGACCGGAGCCAGAACAGATTTTGGAAAAAGACGTCCACCTATTTTTGTGGAAAACGTAACAGATGAGCGAATCGCACAAATCATCCAGAGCAGTGATGAGATAACATCGACGGCAGTATGGAAGAACGTGACATATCCTATGCTAAAACACAAGAGATGTCACCTTCTTCTGGCACAATCTGAGATGTGACCTTTCATGCTGCCGTCGACATCGCGTCGAGCATTAAATTACAAAGAATCATTGATTGTACTGTACAGTTATCATGACAATATCGACGAAATTCTTGATTTATGGAGGTAAAAAGTTTCTCCCCAAGTAAGAAAGAAGTCGAGTGGTACGTCTTCGAGCTGAAGAGCCAGCGAGTTAAGGTTTCTCTCAAAGGCCTGGAATCATTCTGGCGTAAAATTCCATCAGAAACGAAAATATGTAGCAGGACCAAAGGAACCTGCCTACATTTCTCCTCGTTAAAATATAACTTGGTGCATAAGTTATTCTGAATTATATAAAAAATTCGAATCCTGGGTTTCAAGCTGCCTGAGACCCCTGACCCGTACATCTTCACGTCACTTGAGCAAAGTTAGTGAATATCCTTTGCAGAGGCAAGAAGTTTTCCACCAGGTTCGAGGTTCCGGCTTCTTCTTCGCCACAAAAGCAGGAAGTCCGAAGTCAGGCGACTCTGGGATGTAATAATTTCAAAAAAAGCATTGAATCTCTGGATCAAAGGTCGCTCAACTCCTGATGGCACGATATGACTGGATCAGGATTTCCCGTTAATTAGTTTACCGCTTCCCATTCTCGAGGGAACCCCTTGGTCCACAGAGTGACTGTGTAGCCGCAGAATAGGGGCAGTGTGTGTGTTCGGTCTACACGGGGATTTGAGCCCTTATACTATGTTCTTTGTGAGTATAATAATAACGATAATTAGGTAACAACGGGAGTGTTGATTCAGAGACTGTATTATACCGCCTGGAAGAGAGAACCTCGACGAAGTGCTTCTAATCTTTCGTTATAATAATATCGAAAAATCTTATGTTCTTATGACAGTAGAAAATTGTAGAAAATTGTAGGGAAGTCGAGGGGGAAAATATAACTCAAGATTTTAATGACACATTCATTTTGAGGATCTGGTTATTAATTCAGGAATTAACGGAGTCGCGAATCAGATGATCGGTTTACGTCAAACACACTCCGAGTGGCAGGTGTGGATGGTATTGTCGTTGTTTCAGTGTTTGGTTTGGAGAGACACAATGCACTTGAGGTTTACTCTAAGCAGTTTCTGTTCCGCACAGAGCATCCAGAGCTTTGGGAATAATCCTGCCATCAATGACACAATAACAACCAGACTCCATTGTTATCTTCATTGGTTTGGATTGAAGCTATGGGATGATGAGATGCTGTGGATCGATGAACGGACTTAGCCTTGCCTTCAAAAATATTGCAACGATATGAATAATAATTTCCAAAAACTACAAAACTGTGGAAAATATTGTAACATTTGGAAAAAAATATTCAAACTAAATAAAAAAGTGTTTCAGTACGCGATCCCAGGGTTTTTCTCGCTGTGTTCGAAGTTAGAGAAACATTTATGGACGAGCATAAAACCTCTTTCCACAATACTGTGTGGCTCTCCCCATACCTTTTACCCAGCGATCGGGTTGTATGATTCAGAGGAAATCCCACTGGAAGTTTGCCAATTCCCGGTTTACTGTATATCAGGAATATACATACAACACGCTCCCCAAACATTTATACCGAAGAATAATGGATCCGGGGTCAAGATCACCCGAATGGAACCGGGACTCTCGCCATTGAGGATGTATTGGCCGTACAATCTCAACCAAAAATGATTCTCGTCGGGAAATTGAGGACTTTATGATGAGATAAAAATCGGAAAAAAATCAACAATGATAAAGATGATAAGAGTATTCATTTTGGATAATAATAATGCCCGAAAGTTATCAATAAATTGTTTAAACAAAACATTGTTTAACAAATTCTCGGGTAAAGTTATGTTTTTTCATCTCAACTAAATGCCCTAATTTTTCTGAACACAGATGCATTTTTTAAGAATTTTGTCACTATTTTGAAATTTCCGTTTTCGAAAATTTGTAAAGGCTGTATTTACGAAACTATTTGTTCCACGCTCCGGAAACTTCGGAATTGTAATCTACATCGTTTTCACAAAAACATAACCAAAATTCAGATTTTTTTCCATATTTCAACATTTGGAAATTTTCGAAAGCGAAAATTTGAAAATAGGGACAAAATTCTCAAAAAATTGACGTATATTCAAAAAAATTAGGGCATTCATTTGAGATGAGAAAAAATGCTGTTACCAGAAAATTTGTTAAACAATGTTTTGTTTAAACAATTTATTGATAACTTTTGGGCATTATTATTATTTATAGTTAATACTCTGATCGTCTTGATTGTGGTTGATTTTTTTCCGATTTTTATCTCATCCCGAAGTACCTAATTTCAAATATTTTAGATGATTGTGTTGTAATATTTAAAATAATTTGTTTAAAAAATCAAAGAATATGGATATTCACTTTGCTGTACTAAATTTAAAATTTTACAAAAATTTCGTGTCACAATAATTTTTTACAGTGTAGTTACTTTACGTTTTCTCCACTTTCCTCACTAGTATAATTTACAGTTCTCAGATATGACTACGTGCATATACATGAAATTTCAAGATTTTTTATGTCAATTTCATTCAAATCACCTTACATATATTTTTTATTTGTTATGAAGGTATTTATGACTCGGGGAAATGATCTGCGGGTATAAACAGACCCCTTATAGATACGGGGAGGATGGATGCACTTATATACGCTCATCAAAAGTTTCCGCACCCTTATCAATATAGTTTTGTGTTACTCCTAGCCATGTAACTCTATACCGTGTGGAATACAAATGGGGTATGAGCAAAGGCCATAGTCGTACCAAGGTATTGATCGAAGAATTTTTGTGTACATTTCGCACGAGTATTTTTATTCATTTACATAATTTTTATATTTTTTTGGGGGTATATTATTTTCGAATCCAAGAATAACGGAAAAAAAATCCATGTAAAAATGAAACGCGGAGGTTTTCCACCTTTCTCTGTTTTTTATTCCATCTCTACGAATTTATATGCAAAATGACTGATGAGGAGGAAGAAGAGGAAAAAAGCAGTTGGAAAGAGAAATGGGCCAAAATCTGATGTCTTTTGGATTTTGTATTGGAAAAAAAAAGATTGACTTGATTTTTTCGAGCCCATCGTTACTACTATTTTTTCCTTTTGTTGTTGTCGTTGTTTTTGTTGTTCCAATTGACTTTCATTCATTCGTTGTTCACGTGACGACAGAATCTATGATCATCCAGAAATTGATTGAAATCAATTTTTTTCATCTTCTTTTCTTCCATCTGATTAATCTTGTAAAACTTTCCTGATAAAATAGGAAATCAGAGAGTGAAAATGATTTGAAACCAATAAAATGGCGGAAAATATCAGCAATTTATACAGAAACACACATGAATCTGACGTTGGAGTTGAACCAGTTATACCTGCATTACATGAATCCAAGAATGCATCATTTATGCAGTGAATTTATGGAAGGAGCCATTTTTCCACTTTTTTTATTTAGAATGATGTATCTTTTGCCTCTTCAACTCCTCGATGATGGAAGAAGAGGAGATTCTCATGAAGGAACTGCCCAATGTTGATCCGAAGAAACAAACAATCGAACAATTGTTAAATCGAATCACGATGAGTCAGTGCCGAATCGGGATTTGAGGATTCAGGGAAGAAGAAGACGAAGAAGAAGAAGAGGAAAAATCATTGTGTGAAGAAGGAGAGTGGAAAAAGTGGTAAGATTGTAAAATGGTAATTGCCACATCCATCCATCAGTCTCAGAGTTACTCGACTCGAGTTTCAGAGTTTGAACAAATTTTCACCTTCAAGTTCTTCAAAGCTTTCGGAATTTAATTTTCATAAATAAGTCATGCTACAAGAAATGGCTAAGAAACCAGATATCTTGATATGCACCGAAACATGGGGCGTAAGCTCTATAGGCTTGTATAATTTGGATGAGTATAATGCTTTTTACACTTCAGCAAACATCAGTAAAGCTGACGGTGTCCTGATGTACATCCACAAAATCTGGAATGCAGTGGTGGAGACAGTTAATATCGGTCCAGTTAAAGTCTTGGAAGCCAAGCTGTCGGCTAAGCACAGCATGTGCATTACTGCCGTGTATAGACCGCATAAAGTCGCAAAAGACTTGTTCGTGAAAGATCTCAAGGGATATTTGTTGGAGAGGAAGGACCTGCCAAACCACGTTATAATAGGTGATCTGAATCTGGACACGAGTAGACCCTCAAGTGTTGCCGAAGAATATAACAATAATTATTGTGAGTTTGGATTCAAGTCCTATATAAACGAGGTCACCAGGCCAAATGGTGAGGGACTAGGTTCGTGCATTGACCATGCATACGTGAAAGTCAAGGACCTGCTCTGCGAGGCTACGATACTAAAACAAGGCATAACAGATCATCACGCCGTCGTGCTGGACGTTCTTAGTGTTACTCCTGAGGATAGAAGGCAGGAAACCAAACTCTGTATAGACTTTAAGAAGCTAAGTAGGCTAAGTGGGCTGATAAACTGGAGAGAAATGCTAGAAATAAGTGACGTAAATGAATGTGTGAAAGCACTGGTAGATAAATTGGAGGATATTATCGGGGAGTCGCAAAAAGTGCTTAAGCATAAATTCAGATATACAAAGAGGAAAGACTGGATAACTAAGGGCATAGTTGTGTCGTGCAGTACTAAGCGTAAGATGTATGAAAGGCACAGGCAAGATCCAGGAAATGAGTTATTGAAAAGCGGATACCAGAAGTATTCGAAATTGCTGAAAAAAGTGATCGACTTGGCTAAGGAAGCTCATGATGAGAATCAAATCAATGGCCTTATGCATAATAGCAAGAAGCTATGGGGATACATTAGGCAGAAAGTGAGTAATGGGAAACGTACTAAGACTACGGAAATAAATTATCTCGAGTCGGGTGGGCAGAAATTGACTGAACCAAAAGACATAGCAAACCATTTCAACAGCTTTTTTGCCTCAGTAGGAAGAAACCTTGCTAGTCAAATAGTTCCAGCTAGCAATGGGAAATCTTATGCAGTGCATGATAAAGTGGTCGACATGACTATATTTCTAAGACCTGTATGCGAGAGCGAAATCATTGGTATAATTAGTAAACTGGATGTGAGTAAATCATGTGGAGTAGATAGTATAAGTGGAGCGGTTCTAAAGGGTATTGGTCAAGATATAGCTGTGGTGCTTGCTCACATTGCAAACTTGTCTATGGTCTCGGGGGTGTATCCTAAGCACTTCAAGGGTGCAGACGTAGTCCCGGTTCATAAAGCGGGAAGTACTTGTGTAGCCACAAATTACAGGCCTATCTCCCTCATGTCGAATCTGGCAAAGATTTATGAGAGAATCCTAAAGACCAGATTTCTGGATTTCCTTGATAGGACAAAGTTTTTCAGTGATAATCAATTTGGATTTAGAAGTGGCATGTCAACGGCGGATGCCCTGGCTTTTGTGACTAAACATATACACGACAGTCTTGATAAGAGTGACCCCACAGTAGCAGTATTTTTGGATTTAGCGAAAGCTTTTGATACTGTTGATCATAAAATTTTGCTGCGAAAACTGTACAATGCTGGGATTCGAGGTACTCCACATGATCTTCTCAAGGACTATTTGGCTGGGAGAACTCAAAGAGTTAAATTTAAGGGATCCATGAGCGAAGAGGAAAAGGTCATTTGCGGGGTTCCGCAAGGAAGTGTGCTGGGGCCTATCCTTTTCCTAATCTATATAAACGACCTACTATGTATGACAGTCCCCGGAAAAATAATATCTTTTGCCGACGACACTGCACTACTGGTGAGTGCAAAGTCATGGGAGGAGGCTAGAAACAAAATCGAATCTGTCCTGTCGGCTGTGGTGAAGTGGCTGAGTGCTAACCAACTCCACCTAAACACTGACAAAACTGTATGTCTGACGTTCAGCACCTACGAGGACAAACAGCCGGAACTCTTCGAGATGAAAGCCCATAAAATAAATTGTATAAATAGGCTGGTCTGTAACTGTGATTCAATTCGGCGGGTTGCTCACACTAAGTACCTGGGGGTTGTGATTGATAAACACATTAGGTGGACGGAGCACGTGTATTATACGTTGAATAAGATCAGGTATCTATTGTTTGTCTTTAGAAAGTTGAGAAATGTCATGCATCGCAAGGTGCTACTACAGTTATATCATGCGTTCTTCGGTTCGATAGCATTCTATGGAATAGTTGCGTGGGGTGGAGCTGGTGGTTTGATTGTAAAACTTCTCAGTAACATCCAAAAGAGACTGATCAAAACTATCTTCAAAGTTAAGCATTTCCGCGAGGTTGCTGACAAGATGATAAGTGCTAATATCCTAAGCTTTAACCAAAAATATCTGTTGGAGGCGGTTATGGTCAACTATGCCGGCCTGAGCAATAGCTACTCTGCTAATAGCAGTCGCACGAGGGGTGGACAGCTACAGCTGCCACGTTGTACGAAAGCCGTTGGCCAAAGATCGCATGTGTACGCTGCAGCCAAAGTCTTCAATAACCTGCCTCGAGAACTCAAAAAACTCCCGGCACAATGTAAAAATAAGAGAAAATTAATACAAAAATGGCTTGTGCAACATGAAGATTTTATAATGTAACCTCTATATTTTATTTTATTCATTCACGTACTATGTTCGTCCTTTACTCTGTTTTATTTTCTAACTTAATCTTTATTATTATTCATTATATGTTCTGTATTTCACGTACGTGTATCTTGTAATTTTAAGTCTTTTTCAGGCCTGCGCACAGAAGCTTAGCTTCTCAGCAGGGATATAATGTTCTCTTTGTATCTGTAAATCTACACCTGAATAAATCTATCTATCTATCTAAGTATACCGAGGACTGGAGATCGACATTGTCTCTTGAGACAACAAGACGTATAAATTGGACGTACTCGACGAATGAGATCAAAGAAATTGTAGAATCGAAGACGAAAGACGATAAACAAAAGAAGGATAACAAGAGCTTTTTCACTAGAAAAAAATCGACGGCTCGACCAAATTGGCCAAAATTTGGACAGAATCGTGTCAACTCAGAGACGCTGTTCTGATGAAATTTTGGACTCATTATCACTTCCGGTTTCAAAATGGCAGCCACTTGAATTTCTAAATAATCCCCAACTTCAGTATTTTGACAGATAATTCGATGGAATTTGGAACACAGCTTTTTTGCATCGAAGAGGATTTTTCAGAATTTCGTCCAATTTTTCAAGCCAAATTTTTCGCTGTCGGATTTCAGACGAACGGCTGAACCAAATTGGACGAAAATTGGGCAGAATCGTGTCTACTCAGAGACGCTGTTCTGATGAGATTTTGGAGTCATTGTCACTTCGGATTTCAAAATGGCGGCCATCTGAATCTCGCGAAGATCGACAAGTCTTGGATTTTTCAAGATGAATTGGATAAAAAATGTCTGTCATCTGACAATCTAATCTTCCGCTGCCCAATTTTTGATAAACCGGTGAACCAAAGTGGCCGAAATTTGTACCGAATGCCGTTTTTTTTTTTTTTTTTTTTGTTACGAAAGAATGAAAGAAAACGAAAAAGCTTCATCGTTTCTATTTTCAATTCGACATTTTTCATTTCTGTCGATATTTATTCATCTCGTTCCTAAACCACGAGGGAACGGGACATGGATTGATACACGTAGAATTTATAGATTGATTCAAAATTGTAGAGGAAATATACGTGGATGCGGAACCAGTCCATCGAACCCTGGCCCCTGCCAACAGCTTCAAAGCAATGCAATCCGTACCATTTTCGGTGTAAATATTTGCGGGTAAATTCAATCGAACGTTCGTCAAATTATATTCAACTTTATATAGTGCACGAAATACGTCGACTGTTTGCTCTTGTGTGTGTATATGTGAACATACATCGTTGTTATTGTAGTCACGTGACGTGTACAAATTATTATTATTATTATTGTTATTGTTACTGTTATGATTCCGTGTGTCGAACCATGTACACACAGAATATCGTCGGGGCTTTATATACCCAAAGCTATATAGTACGTGCGCCTCTGTTTACACAAACAAATCCTATATACCAATATATACCGCTTTGTTATGACGAGTGGGAAGTTTGCCACGAAGTAATCCAACCAAAATAAGCATGGAATGAGAGGAATATCGTTTTGTGTCACTAGTGTGGAAAGTTGCTAGAATTCGTTGAGTTTGTTACAGACTTTATTTCCTGTTATTTGTGCCATCGAAATTTAGATTTTGTGGTGAGAAGAAGCACTCGTGCGGAAAGAAGAAGGAAAAAAAACCTAGTGCGGCAATTGAAAGTTTCCGTATTTAAGGATGTATTGGCCGTACAATCTCAACCAAAAATGATTCTTGTCGGCAAATTGAGTACTTTATGATGAGATAAAAATCGGAAAAAAATCAACCATGATAAAGATGATAAGAGTATTCGTTTTGAATAATGATAATGCTCGAAAGTTATCAATAAATTGTTTAAACCAAAAATTGTTCAACAAATTCTCCGGTAACGTTATTTTCTTTTCATCTCAAATAAAAGCTCTAATTTTTCTGAAAACAAATGCATTTTCTAAGAATTTTGTCACTATTTTGAAATTTACGTTTTCGAAAATTTGTAAAGGCTGTATTTACGAAACTATTTGTTCCACGCTCCGGAAACTTCGGAATTGTAATCTACATCGTTTTCACAAAAACATATCCAAAATAAAAATTTTTTTTCATTTTTCAAAATTTGGAAATTTTCGAAACCAGAAATTTCAAAATAGTGACAAAATTCTTAGAAAATTCACGTGTATTCAGAGAAATTAGGGCATCCATTTGAGATGAAAAAAAATAACGTTACCATAAAATTCGTTAAGCAATGTTTTGTTTAAATAATTTATTGATAACTTTTGGGCATTATTATTATTCAAAGTTGATACTCTGATCGTCTTGATTTTGGTTGATTTTTTTCCTATTTTTATCTTATCTCGAAGTACCTAATATTGTCGACGAGAATCACTTTTGGTTGAGATTGTACGGCCATACATCCTTAACAGGCTTCGAAAATCCTACTTCCCATGCGGCTGGTGTTACGAAATGAAGATATTTTCTCACACCCGGTCGCAAAATGCCACTTTTCATACCTCTTGAGCGGGCGCAAAACAGATCTTTTCGGCCCTCGGGCGGAAAAGTCCTTTGCGCCCGCTAAAAGCGGGCGAAAGAGACTATTTTCCTGCCCTCGGGCGCAAAGTGCCGTTTCGCGCCCGCTCCCTCGGTCTGAAAAGAGGCATTTCTGCAGACCAGGTGTTGAGAAAAAAATCGTGTGCATCACGGGCGCAACGCTATTTTGGCGAGTGTGATTGCAGTACACTCGCCTTCGGCTCGTACTGCAAATTTCACACTTGGAAAATAGTGTTTTGCGCCCTTGATACACAATGTACTATTCTTGACGTTTTCAGCTTCCTCAGGATTTCCAGGTTTTCCAATTATGCGTGACCAGCTTGGCATCAGATTCGATTAGAATTTGGCAGAAATGAAGCACTCGAAATCTAGTGAAACCATCAAATCAAAACGATTGATTGTTTGAAGAAAAACCATTCCATGTGAAAATATTTCGACCATTATTGCACATAAAACAGGAATCGTGAAACTTTTTGATAGGAAGAAGATTGGAAGCAGATTGAAAGAAAAAAAGGATGAAACACGAAGGAAGTTGGCAATATTGGAAGAATATTGACAGTTAAATTTTTAAAACGAGTTATTCTACTCATCCAGATTTCTGATCGTTAAAAAAAAATTTGTAGTGTTATAAAAACAGTGATAAATCCGTTTTGAAAATTTTCGAACTAATATGCATAATATAACCGATCGCAGAATATAATAATTTGCGTGGTGGTGAAAGGGTCGTGTAGTTAACTTTCGGGTAATTTAATCAACCTCGTCGAGTAGATATGTATATGTAACCAGCGTTCATAAATCGACCGGTAATATCAGGAAATAGAGTTGATTGCGTTTCTGAATATCTGCGCCACCCTCCTCCGCTCGGTTGCGGTATTGGTATTGGTATTGGTATTGGTATTGGTCTCGGTGTGTGTGAAAACCAATCTTTACCTACTCCCTCCGCAAACCGCAGTCTGGTTATAATCACGATCGGTACTATCCATCGTCGAGATAAATATTATGCATAGTCGGTCGAATCGGACAACAAATTGATTCCACGATGATTGGTTTATTCATTTGTGGAACAAATGAGCGACGACATCTTGATTTTTTGTCTTCTTTTTATTCAACAAATTCTTCGTACTACAAAACCATTAATATCTTATCCGAAGTTCATTACAAATCGAACAATGGACTTTTCGAAAAATCACTGGTCCTAAGGTTTCAGGCACACGGTTGATCCGATTATGTCTCTCGACGTCTCATTTTCTTCGGAGAGCAATCCTCCATCGTGTGAACGAGGGAAATTGAAGGAAAAAATTTTGGACCAAGTTATCAGCAAAAGAGTGACTAGATTGTCGCTAAATGACCGTAACTTGTCACAGGATTTTTCTTTCTCAGTTTCCGTCATTCATACGATGAAGAATTGCTCTCCGAAGAAAATGAGACGTCGAGAGACGAAATCGAATCAACCGTGTGTCTGAAACCTTACGACAAGTGATTTTCAAAAAAAGTCCATTAATGACTTTTTAACCGACTTCAAAAAAGGAGGAGGTTCTCAATTCGGTTGTATTCTTTTTTTTATGTTTGTTACCTCAGAACTCCGTTATTTATGAACCGATTTGGAAAATTCTTTTTTTATTCGAAAGGTTATACTTTCAGATTGGTCCCATATAAATTTCATCAAAATCGGTTGAGTAGTTTGGTTTTGAAGTCGGTTTTTTTGTCACTCGTGATGATTATGGAGCATGTCGTTTTGATTATGGAGCATGTAGATTTGTTGAATCACGCTGTACTGGTCCGCTTGAAGATCCGGAATGTGGATAACGTGGTAAAACCGAGGCTATCCTATTTTCGTCCACTGTGCAGTCTGTGCACAGGTTCAATGGGTTCGGATGTTTTAGCAAACTTGGCGGTCGCATAGTGCAGACTAGAGCTTGAAACGATCCTGAATTTCCGTGCTTTTGCTCGAAAGTTTGTAGTTTTTTTTTTCACATCTTTGTACAGTGCATCTTTTTTTCCTGTTCTTAATCCAAAACTAACAACTTTTGTAGGTTCAAATTCTTAATGACAAATTCGATCATTTCGAGACAAGAACAAACAATCTTGTCCATCCTGGACACTTGAGATGTTGAAGACTTCACTTCCTCATTTTACATCGTCCCTCCTTCCCTTCCCCTCCCAAAAAAAGTAGTAAATAAGAGGGCAGACAGACTAGACTTGAGTGAAAACAGAATACAAAGCGAAGGTAACCATAACCAAGTACATGTACGTCTTGAGAGAATGATCGATGGTAAGCGAAGGCGGAAACGTCCTGTAAGACGACAAATTGCGTGCTGCTGCTGCAGTGAACAGTGAACATTGAACACTGAACACTGAACTGCAGTATGCAGAGTTGGTTAATGCATGCTACCAGAATACAGACGCGTCGAGCTTCAGACCGAGCTGGAACTTGTATTCACTTATTCCACGGTTTACACAATTCGCGTGCTTTTGGCAACTTCACTTATCTTCGTCGTACAGTAAGAAAAAGTGAACGATTTTACTATTCATATCGAGAATTTTAGACTTTTCTTCTTTTTTTCGTTCATACCTCAATTTTTGGTGACTTTTTTGTACCGGATTCCTAATTTTTTCAATCAAGAATAAAAATGTTTATCAACAGTTCAAGGAAATCTATGAAAATTCACAAGAATCTACAAACGAAAGGAAATTGAATATTTTATTTCACAGGCTTTTCGTTGAAATGCAACTTTGTTGGAAATTTTAGTAGAAAAAATCGTAGAATTGGTCCGAAAAAAAGGAAGTTTTATTTCAAGTGGCATTGAGGTGTTCGACCTCTGTATAACTCTGTCAATTTTGAAAATTTCGGGATTCGTCAGGAACCAAAAGAGAACCGGAAGGCCACATAATAAAATAAAAAAAAAAAAAACATTTTTTTCTCCAATCAGACGAATTTTCACGTATAATTTATGGTTCTTTCATGTCTTTATCTACATCCAAAAGAAGTTGAATTTGTAAAAACGGTACAAATGACTGAATTCTCAACATCGAGATACCGATTAATTTTTCAAATCTCGAAACACAGTCGATAAGAAAATACGGGAATCTTCAGAAAATCGGGGGGATGAGTCGCGAGGATGAAAGAAGAGACGAAGGGCGCGTAATATCTAGCCTAGTGCAAAGGGGAAGTTTCGTGACTCACCGCTTCGCCCCCCCGGCTGTTTCCGTTTCTCTATTTTCCGAGCTTTCTCCCTTAGACGTACTGGCGCGTTCATTTCATCCCCCCACATCCCTTGATCCTATCGTGTGTCTTGGAGGATTCGGATAGTAGGAAATGCGATGGGGGTGCGGATTGAGATGGGGATCCGAATCGACGTCCCCTGACCTACCCGCGGCCGTGGCCAGGCGGTGCACTTATCTAAATCGATATAAATTACCGTCGGACAAATTTATAATCTATCCGTCCGGAATAATGATAAGGCTTGGGAGGCATTTTCTACAGCGGCGATCACGATCATGATCCGGAAAAAATTGAAAAAGGGATGCTACAGATTTTATAGGGAATAATTTGACCAAAAAGATAATCCTCATATAGTCACTTGAAGTCAGGTGAGGTCAGTAAGTGATTTGAAGTCAGCTAGGAAGTCAGTTAGTCAGCTAAAGTCAGTTGAAGTCAGTTGAACTTAACTGTCTTAATGGAGTCTTGGAGTCACTTAAAGTCAGTTGAAGTCAGTTGAAGTCAGTTGAAGTCAGTTGAACTTAATTGTCTTAATGGAGTCTTGAGGTCACTTAAAGTCAGTTGAAGTCAGTTGAAGTCAGTTGAACTTAATTGTCTTAATGGAGTCTTGAAGTCACTTAAAGTCACTTAAATCAGTTGAAGTCAGTTGAACTTAATTGTCTTAATGGAGTCTTAAAGTCACTTAAAGTCAGTTGAAGTCAGTTGAACTTAATTGTCTTAATGGAGTCTTGAAGTCACTTAAAGTCAGTTCAAATCAGGTGAAGTCAGTTGAACTTGATTATCCTCATGGAGTCTTGAAGTCACTTAAAGTCAGTTGAAGTCAGTTGAACTTAATTGTCTTAATGGAGTCTTGAAGTCACTTAAAGTCAGTTCAAATAAGGTGAAGTCAGTTGAACTTGATTGTTCTCATGGAGTCTTGAAGTCACTTAAAGTCACTTAAATCAGTTGAAGTCAGTTGAACTTAATTGTCTTAATGGAGTCTTAAAGTCACTTAAAGTCAGTTGAAGTCAGTTGAACTTAGTTGTCTTAATGGAGTCTTGAAGTCACTTAAAGTCAGTTCAAATCAGGTGAAGTCAGTTGAACTTGATTGTCCTCATGGAGTCTTGAAGTCACTTAAAGTCAGTTGAAGTCAGTTGAACTTAATTGTCTTAATGGAGTCTTGAAGTCACTTAAAGTCAGTTCAAATCAGGTGAAGTCAGTTGAACTTGATTGTTCTCATGGAGTCTTGAAGTCACTTAAAGTCACTTAAATCAGTTGAAGTCAGTTGAACTTAATTGTCATAATGGAGTCTTGAAGTCACTTAAAGTCAGGAATCAGTTGACTTTGCCCTCGCCAAAAACCTTCAGGATACAAAATTTCGTCGACATTATACGATAATTTCTCTTATATGTCCGCCATCTTGGATCTTCGATACTTAATTACAAGTTTTTGATTCAATATTTGATTTCAACGACCCAAAAATCACTAAGATACTAAGTTTTGTCAGAATTGGACTTTTTCCTCGGCGATTTAGAAACTCTTTTGAAATTCGTATACCGATATCGTCGTTGGTTCGATATTGGGGCCTTTTTGCTCTTCATCACCTCCCATTATTCCAGCGAGCTTTTCTCATACCTGGTATAGCTTCTCTCGTGAAAAAACTAACGATCGTTTTGATTTACGTTTTCAAGGAAATTCACGTTTCAGCACGAGCCACCTATAATACCGTCAGGTACGTGACGTTACGAATTTTTGGTGGGGTCTACTGAGAGGGTGGAAGCTTTTTAAGCTCTACCCCTAATTGCTTCAAGGGTCGTCGTTCCAAAAGTGCCTAACTTGCGTTTTGGACGGAAATGGGTTCTTCTTCTACTTGATGATGGTAAAAATTGCGAAAACAAATGGACACATTTATTTTTTAACTCACCTCAATGAATTTCTCTTCCACATAAATCCGGGATTCCAGTCCTCATGATTCGGGACACATATTCAAACTGAGGTGTTCAAATCATTTCGTGATAACAATCCAATTCGAGGACATGGAAAATGTACGGACGGAATTAATTCTCGAGGTAAATATTCAGCACATGCATTTGTTAATTCATTAATTTACTCAAGACCCTGAGGATCACTCTTTTCTTGAAGGTACATACGTGCGACTACACTCCGGCTCTCTGAATATACAGGATAAAAAGTCAGTTTTAATTTATATTACTCTTGATATCTGCACAGTGTATTGTGCACACACCGTAAATTTTATCTCTCCAGTTTGCATTCCTCGTCCCAAATAAAAGAGGTTCCACAATGAAAGAATTAAATGTTCTCCAACAAGAGAAGAACAAAGAATGAAGACATGAAATTACCAGCAAGACCTTAGCTTCGATCATTTCTCACTTCCCGTTTATCCTAGGTGAAAAATGACCTGAACCAAATTTCAAGCTCGTAACATTCTCTACAGAAAAGGTTCAGACAAATAATTGCGTAGAATCAACCGTTGGAGTTTCATGACGCAATTTTTGTTCTGAGAGATAAAGCACGCAGGTACGTCATAGGGGATGTTGAATGTTGTATTGAATTGATTAGATCCGTTGTAAATTTGTCAAGCGGTATCACAGTACGATACGGTTGATTTATCGGTCGTGATACATTGGACATCGTGTGTGTTTTGGGCGAAACTTTCACTCTACCACACTATATATTTTCCAGTGTGTCCCTAAATACCCGTCGGACTTGTACCTCGGAGGTCGATCCATCTCCATTACCAACACGATCATATTGTGTGACGTTGGTCGAGTGGAATACATGCTGCACACAGGCGTATAAAATAATGCGAAAATGGGAAAACGCTAAAATCCAAAACCGTAACCGAGCCAGGCGAAGCGTAGGCGGTGCAGTTCACCTCCACCGTCATAAATCCCTACCATCAAACTGAAGTAGTATTTAAAGTGCGTTTACGACCACGCCTAGAACCGCGGCTACGTACCCAATACATTTTATAGTCACGGTTTGTACGCGTTTTATTATACAGTTTCATGTACCGTATCACAATTTTTCCAATCACTCCGAACCTGATTGGATTCTCGGCGAAAAATAGCGACGATTTTGTTCAAACTATTTTTTCAAAGGCCTCATACTTCTCGAACTAGAGATGGTCAAAGCTGGAAGCGCGTCAGCGCCAACTAGCGACGGCGTCTCAAACTCAAAAGTGACCCAAGCTTAAAATCGCTCTCATTTCAATGTTATCAGAGCTACGAATTTTCTTCTTGGACAAAATCGTCTCAGTTTTCATCAAAGAAGACTATGCACCATGATGTTTAATTTTTTTTAAACGATTTTTCAATTCTCTGTGATTTTGTATTTGAGAAAGATTTCATGTCAATGGCACAGTGCACAAGTTCGGTGTTGGAATGCCTTCGTCGCGTGTCTGGAGTCGGTTAAGACAGTAGGCCTTGTCGTCGATTAGAATTGCTATTATTTGGGCTACGGGGTCCTGACGTGACTTTAAATAACATCCGGTCGCGGCGTCGGTATGCGATTACGCATTACATACGCTGCGACAATGCTATAAAAAAAAGATAATCATCGGTTTAAAATCAAGAGTGAAACGAAAAGTGAAACTGAAACTAAGACTGAATGCGAGGAAGCGGATGGAGCTTCGAATTTTGCGCATTTGGCAAACGAGATCAACGGAACGCATCCATTTTAATTACAAACTCACGGCGAAACTCTGGCGGGTTACCAGCTCTACCCCATAATCCTAACATTCAGAAGGTAATTTGGACTGAATTACGACCACAGGTTCCTGTACTACAGTCACACCAAACAACAAAAATAATATATCTGACGACTAGAGCACACCTAATGATCATCAGAGGAAGACACCGCATATCTGAACAGTGAATCAGTTAAAATTACCCTGCTAAGTACCTCATCTTTTTCAATCTCCGATGGTGGCCAAAGACGGTACGTCATACCCTAATGGTGAAACTGCACCCGAAAGGTCGTGTCTTGGGACGCATCGCGATCCTCGCTTCACCTCGTCCAGGGATTTGGGTAGGCTAGTTTAGTGGAGGTTTTAAAGAAAGTCCCCGAGGGAAAATGATGATCCGCAAACTACCAGAGTAACGGGATCACCGTGAGGAACATTATAAAAAATCTGATCCATGAATTCCGAGGCGGGTGTCCGTGTAAACCGAGGAAGACCTCTTCCCACCCGTTTGGGCATCATTAATTGATTGGGTTTCCGGGACAGGCACCTAATCCTGGTCAGAGCTCGGGGTAATTTGGGGTCCGGAAAGTTTTCTGAAGTAGAAAAGTAGATAGAATGTGAATTAGCTCATAGCCCCGAACTTTTGATTCAAGTTCTCGTTTGCAAATGTTATTTACAAGAATTGTCGACCACTGTCCACAAACTTCGGTCTCATGTTTTAATCGGATCCGGGATACCATGCTACACTAGAGAAGCACACGAACACGAAAGAGTGGATGGAGTTAACTCGATGCTTAAAATTCATTGAAACTGCAAATAAAGGCGAGCATAGCATGCTGGGTGAAGTGGATGGTACCTAGCCGAGGCTGTACCATTCCGTATACTCATCTCGATTTTCAGGTTAAATACCGTACTCAATGGGCTCAGTGCTGTATAGCAGACCATTATTGGATGAATGTAGCCACATTGGATGAAATGATTCTAGGACAGCTTCCCAAGGAAGTCGATACTCACGAATAATCACTCTAATAATATCCGTTTCAAACTAGTGAAATGTCAAATCTTATGATTCAGGTTGCACTGAAAAACAAAGATGGCGCTACTGAACGTCACAGAGGGCGCTGGTTCCGAGATAATCCCATAATTGCGTATATTGTGTTCCCTGGCTCGCCAGTCTGCGTGTAGACTGCATCCCCACACGTCCAGCTCAGCATAAATTTGCGAGTGGTTAACCGAAGGATTAATCCAATCGTATAAATGGGTATAATTTAACGAGAGAGCGTGGTTACAGGGTGGAAGAAGCTGCAGTGAGCTGAAAATCTCTGGGTCTTATTAGATAAAAAATGAGGGTTGAAATGAGAGAAGCTAGGAAGTTGCGAGGTCCTCCCCTAAATACCTATATCTGTTGAATCGGAGTTCTGCTATCTCTCCAGCGTCGCTCGTGGTAAGGATTCCTGGTCCATGGGTGACAATGGGGCTCGGCGTCATTTCCACCCGGGGCTCTGAAGCGCCCCTTTTCCATTCAATCAATACCCGATGCCGCCCACCGCTAAACGCCTGCAGGACCGAACGGCACCGACTCCCACGCGCAACCAGATCCTTCTAGGCTTACCATTCATCCTCGTGTAATCCCTTCGCCACACTATCCACGGTCTGTTCGTGGTGCGTAGTAATCGTTGAAAAAATTTTGTTCAGGTCATGGTCAGGGTATCAGAAATCTGAGACTGACAATGAGGTACCGCTTCTTGGAGGCACACGGACGTTCATCCGTCCTGACAACATTGAAGAAACATTCTACATCCTGGCAACATTGCAGCAACATCCCTGCGATATTGCAGCAACGTTGTATGAAACTGAATCACGATAATATTGAAGAAATACTGCGGTAACATTGGTGGCAGCGTTGTAGAAACTTTGTGGCAGCATTGAAGTAACATTAAAGCAACATTGTGATGACATAGTAGCTGCATCATTTGGCTTCTATCTACCAATAGTGCCAACATCTTGGCAACATTGTTGTCACAGTGCATCAATATTGTGACAACATCTCAGCAAAATTGGAGCATTATGATGGTACCGTTTCTTGGTGAGGTCGGAGTCTAGCACAATCCTAAAATGCCCTGGTTCTGAGGATACTAGGAACATCAGGCTTGCTGAACACATCGATGGACTGCATGGATTGGTCGAGTATCGCTATTTCTTAATTTGACTTCTCACATCATTAGTCGCGATTGTTCAACCGTTACAAATCGATTACGAGAAGTTATAGATTCTTTTCAATCCCTGTGCACACATGTGTGGTCTGGGATACAATTACCACTGACTTTGGTTGCTGCACCGATTATTTCTCGTCCAGCAGTCATAGGGCTGAATTCCATGACCTGTGTAATAACCGAGATCTAACCATGTGTGAATTCGCTGTATTGCTTCATTCCCAAATTACTCATCAGGCTTGAGGCAGAAAACAGTCGCTGACGGTCCCCGTTTTATCGAGGTACGTCTTTTTCAGTCTATGAAAAGCTAGATGAGGTTTAGCATGGTCTGAGGAAGAGGATTAAGAAATCGATATATAAGCATAGCGTGCAAGGGTGTAATCACATTTGCAAAACGGTTAGGATATACCCTGACACGCGAAAGGATCGTTGCTTCTGCCGTATTTTTTGACCACCGCGTTTCACTCCTTTTGTACAATTCGACTAATTTATCATCCCTGACGGTGATCAGTAATCCGTCCAAATGGAAACGTGCGTTGTTACGTCCAATTTTACTGGCTGTGACGTAACTCTTGAAAATCGGGACATTTAATGAGTAATTTTTAACCAAAACTCTTTTTTGCCTCGCTGGCTTCTTCCACATCGATCTTTTGCACTCTTCCCCTTCTACTGCGAGGGAAGGGTCGAAAGTCCGGAGCGTCGCGTCAACCCTTCGACATTAATATGTTTTTAGACGCAATTAGTTTTGCGGGTGTACGAAGGCAAGCCGATGTTGGTTGGATTCAAAACAGACCCGCGAGTTACGAAGGGAGGGAATATGGATTATTGAATGAGGAACACAGGACGGAGCGACGAGGGGCTAGGAACCAACGAGAGGATTAAATTTGTGTATTTGATGAAGACTGATCTGTCGGTCCCTTCGACCATACGTAATTCTACGGTCTTTGTGAGCTGGCGCCATGAACAAGAGAAAAACATTTCGGTTTAATTTGCCGAAATGATTCGACAATGTGGGGCTTGACGTGTTCGATGAAAACCGTTAAACACACAGACGAAAGAGAGTTTCTGTTAATGAAACCGAAGCCTAATGCTCCTGATCAAAGTTGGTATTGAATTGAACTGATGAAGAGAACCGAGCTCGAGTGTAAAAAATACCTCTCGTCTAGTCTGCACGAGCGTACGTAAAATGTGCATGGAGTTACCCAACGGTGGAAGCACCGAGGCGAATTTGTATTTGCTATTCTAGATTCTGCAACAGTTTCACCGATGCTCTTTTTGTTTCTCTCTTCAGCTCCCGACTGCAGCGAACGGGATATTTGATGATTGCTGAACCGTGTTCGGACTCGGTTCATACACAGAAATTAAGCCGCGGTGTGGAATGAACTCCGAAGTTGATTACGTTTTTCAATTCTTTCTTTTCGCCGGTTCTTCCCAAATCCTGGTCAATTTTAGATCGAATCTATCAGCAACTTGATGCGATTACACTTCGAACCTTCCCATCGTTTATTGTTTTCAGCCTCCATCATATGCAAAATACCTTTCAATCGACATGCTAAATTCTAGCAGGCTTTATATACTCTTGAATGGTAGGTCGACCAACCCTTCCGCCATCGAGATCACCCCCATCATCAAGTGGCTCTCGAAGAATATCGAAGGGTGATCCTCATCGTAATGCACTGCACTAGGAATCTGATGCTGTTGTTCGGAACACGTGATGTCACACAACATTTTCTACGTTGCAACATTGCGATATTTTTGTGACATTGTTGGAATAGAGACTCAGAATAGTCGCAATATTGCGGGCGCCTTCCGTAGAGGTCGAAGAAGTCAAGACAGTGGCAACGAGACTGCAGATCGAAACAATGTGGCAATACCCACTAAAGAAGCGAAACATCACTTACTTGGGGTCCAAATGACCCCAAGTTCAACTTCTCCTCAATATTTCGCATAGAAGATGATCGAATCTGAATCTGTGGCTTCATTTGTGAGGAGTTTGAAGTGTTGACTATACGTTGGCTCCATAGCCGTTGCAAACAAAGCGTCGGTCTGGCTTTGGCAGCCGAGAAACAATGTCGAAATCAAGAAAACCCTCGGAAAAAATTACATCCTTATTCTAATTCTACCAATGTTGAAGCAACTTGTGGGAACATTGCAGCTGAATCATCTTCAATATTGAAAAAATAGGAAAACTGAAAATCGTCTGATTTTCGATAGTTATCTTCATCTCCTGACGATCTTCAAAGAGGAGGATGGAACTGAGAGAACACTACGGTATCACTTCTATCAATCCGACACTTCAAACCCTGAAGTGAGTCGAGTAAGCCCGATGCTATATCGGTGTCTGAGTTCTGTGTCGTATCGTTGGTCGATTGGATATCACCGAGGTAAATTTCAGCAGGCAGTCAACACCAGATAACAACCGCGTCGCCTATTAACCGCACTATCTCCCACAGAGGGAATTGCCTAGTCTACCCAGAGAGATGCCCGAGTGTAATTTAACTCCCATCCGCAATATGATACTCTCGTCCTTCCATGCGTGACAGTGACACACACGTACGTGTATCGGTATAACTGTTATCGTCAGACTGTATTGTATATATATGCATGTACTCACCAGGTTTGAAGGGTACCGAGTGACGTCTCGTTTAATTGTCAGAAAATCTGCAACAAGAACAATGATTTTTTTTTCAATGATGAATGTCAAAATGGCCGCTGAATGAAGGACAAAAAGAGCACTTTTTGTCACATTTATTGTCGGCTACAGCTGGACGAACACAGCTTCCATAAATTTGAATATCGAGAGCAGATACAAAAATTTTCAATCACATCAAGCTTACTCTGATTGTGAGCCAGATTCGTGAGATACATGATTGTGGACATGTTCTTGCTTTGTTTGTTCAAAATATTGCAATATCAAAAGGTGTTTCGTATTTTATGTGGTAATGCTCACTACATTCGGTAATATTTCGCCAAAAACGAAGTCTGTACCTAAATGTGAATCGAAATGAAAACAGACACTGTTAGAATTCAGTTGGAGAGATAAAGTGCAGTGCAAGCTAGTATCCGTCTTCATCGTATAGAATTTCTTCTCCACCAACTGCATCAACACGTGACATCGAACGGTTATCTTGGCTGGTAGCCAATTTTCAGTTTTGTCGCTGCACACGATGTTTCTCACTATGACGTTGAAATTATTACAGTGTAGTTGTCACTGGCCATTTACCGGATGGTCCACGATGGAAAAAAATTCCATGTCAATCCAAAGTGGAAGTCGTAGAAAAATCAAAAAAATCTTAGAAAATTTAAGAAATGAAGACATGGGTTTACTTTCTTAGATTTACGTTGAAATTCATCAACAAATGAATCCACGACTCATCGTGAAAAACTATTTCACTTTGTAAATTAAAAACCTGGAGTCTTTTCTTCGTAGACTTTCGAAAATCTATGATTCATTACGAAAAACTTTTCCAGTTCAAAAGTGAAAACCATCGGATTTTTTCTTCCTACAATTTCGACAATTCAGGAAAAACACTGGAATGTTTCTTGGCGTCTCCTTGACTTTTGTTAGAAGAAATTAGAAACTTTTGAGAGAAAATTTGATTGAAATTTTGGATCGTTTCAGTTGAGGATAAGATTTCTTGGTCAAATAAACGAGGTTGAAAAAATTATTCCGCACGTCTTTTGACTCGATGTGTGACGCAGTCTGCTGGAGTTTGCGAAGCACATGTGTGAAAATTTCACCCCTAAACCACATCCGGATTAAATTGTACAGAGGTATACCCGCAGAGAGTGAAAGTTGGGGAAAGAAAAGCCGACGGTAATTGGCTCCGAGGATTTATCAACGGGACAAAAACCGCAGAAACCCTCGTCTCTTGTTTGCTACGATTTTCCAGGAGCTGATTTTCAACGTGGGCTAGCCTAAACTAGCTAAAAAATTCGTCCAGACTTTTTAATCAACCCAGTGGAACGGTTCGATTTTTATCACACCATCATTAAGCTGTTCAGTCAAATTTCGGAATTAAAATTTGGTGAAAAAAAAAGAAACAGAAGATGACTTCCGAAAAGTAAATGAACGAAAATGTCTTTGACGATGTGAAATTTAGTCTCAAATGAGCAAACTTGGTTCTCAGAGCACACAACATGCACTTTCAAAGATCTCGTTGATTAGCTGCTGCAGAGAGAACCGTGTGTCTGGGAGTTTGTTTATTTAAGCGAGAGTCTTCAAATCTCATTGGATTATAGTGACAAGCAGCGAGGCGTTATCAGACGTAGCCCAGACATAGACACAGTATCTCGCTATCCTCCGAGTTTGCTCTAAGCTAGCAGGAAAGTGCTGGGAGTATGAGTATGAGCCTGAAGAGTCGGGCTCATGGTGGGTGAGAAAGATGCTGGGAAACTAGTAGCTGGTGGAAACCCCACCACCTTTGATCTTGTCGCCTCTGATCACGAGCTTCTCGAAATCCTCAGAGTTTGTTTCACTAGACAGAGGAAAATTAACCCGACCATCAGAGACGCTGCAGGTCAGTTCATCCAATTACTTGATGCACTTCGAGACAAAGGTGTGGTCGCCTTTATCTTGCAGCTGGAGCATCGAATGCTTTGCACTGTGTTCGTTGTTCATCCTCTGAGGGATCATCTTCATCTGGCCCAATATGGAAGGGACTAGGAGTCCTGACCCCTTATTGGACGGCTCAACCCACCATCTCGAATCAAAGGTGCTCGAATGCAGTTTTTTCGTCATATCTTGACAACTGTTGATCCTATCGTCACGGACGTTATTATAAAAATTGAAGTTTATCAGATTCTCTACAACAAAGATTGAACACATTTTTTCGATATCTTCAATAGTTTTCGTGGAATACAGGACCGAAAGTATCGACATTGGTATACAACCTTGTGAGAATTATGAACGTATTTACTGGTGTATTAGAGACAAACTATCGAAGATAGGAGAATAATGTGTTGAATATTTCTTGTAGATAATTTAGTAAGCTTCAATTTTTATAATAACCTCCGTGACGATAAGATCAATAATTGTCGAGATATGACGGAAAAACTGAATTCGAGTACTTTTGATTCAAGATGAGAAATCAGGACTTTTAGTCCGTGCAATAGTAGGCCAATCTGAGAATCTCTATCAATTTTATAGATATTTTTCTTCGTTGAATAATACATGCGATCTTATTATCAATTCGACTGCAATTCCATGAAAATCCATTTCCTCTGACTGTGAGATTTTTTACAGCTGGCTGCATAAAACAATTTCGAGATAAGCTATCGTGGAGAGGAAATTCGCCCTCACAACTGCACATGCAGTTTTTTTTAATGTATTGTATACCGCAAAAAGTCGCTTCTGTGAAAGTAAATAAGATTTTTTATCTTATCTCCATAATACCACCACTTAATCGTGATCGGAATGGTCCAGGCTGCATCAGGTTCAAATTACGTAAGTCTTGAACTCGGAGTCAGAGGTCACGACCAGATTATCTTCCTTGGTCTAGACTGCACTGTCTCCTGTGTCTCTTGAGCATTTTTACAAACAATAGCAACGATCGACCTCATCGAATATCCTGATTGATCAATCAACAGGATCCTCAAGATTTTAGTGATCATGATACTTTCACACAAACTGTGATCTGCGGCAGAGCAAGATAAAAAAAAACTGTCAAACTGCTTTTTTTGGTTTGGTAAACTGATCGTCTACCCCAAATTTCATTGAAAAATATCCAAAATTGTAGGAGTTATGCAACTTTATAATTTCACCAGTTTATTCGGATCGAAGACTGAGTGCGCGCGTCAAATTGTTCAAACATGTTGAGCTGAAATTTTGTGGAAACAAAAAACTTTTGACATTATCACTTCTCAGTGTTTTTTTATTCTTTTTTTTTCAATTTTCGGTGAGGGGTTGAGAGGGACTCTCTACTCAACCATCAGAAACTCATAGCGCTAAACGTGGAGAGGAATTTCGCAAAGATAATCTCGGCTAATCTTCCTGACGTGATCCTTCCAAATCCTCCAATTTAGGGATGGGACCTTAATTCCAGCCTTTTAAAACCAGCACTTGGATATTTTCCCACCATTCGATGCGGAGTAAATTCTGATTCGAAAAATTCTCCTAAAATGATCATTTTTCTTATCCGTGCTCCAAAATTCCGTAATGACATGGATCAAATATGAAAATCTAATTCAACGGTGTTTGAAGTTTGGAAGCTTTTGAACTCTTCGTCTTATCCTATTTTTCTTCAGCATCGACATATAAAGTCGATTTTCTGCTATAACGTGGCCAGGTTTTGAGGTTATATGTATCAGATTGATTTTTCTTTTGACGATATCTCGGGAACGAGAGAACGGATTTCGATGATTTTCGTCTCAATCGACGCTGCATTTCGGAACTCAGAACTGACCAGATTTTGGATTCGATCAATTCAGTAGTTTTCCAATTTTTTGGAGAACAGAAGTCCCAGAAATTGGAGTCAAAATGGTCGTGTCTTGAAAACGGATCAGCGGATCGCCGCGAAAATTGGTGTCAGGAGGTTTTTTGGGCTGCTGATCACGAATCTGATGTTAGTTTCACAAAATTCTGAATGGTGGATCCAATATTCGAAAGAAAAAATCTAAAAATATTCTGATTTCGATCAAAATTGATACCCAAAGATTTTTTTCAGGTTTCTGATAAGGAAGCGAAGCAATTATTTCCAAAACTTGTCATCTTGAGGATTTTTTGAGTCTCTGATTACAAATTCGACGACAAAAATCAAAAAATGATATTTTTTTTAGCTCGAAACGAGTATAAAAGCCAAAAGTCCACGAAGGTCAGCCCAAAACCGCTTGTTTCTCCCCCTTTTTCGTGAACCGAAGTGGAATGGCGAAGAAGCGGAAGAAGCCTGTGAATTTGGGGTTCAAATTACCCGTCCGAAAGCGTCGCGAAGCGATGATGTTTAAATATTCAGAATAATCAGCGAAGCGGATGACGCCTCGTCCTGCGACTTTAAAAAAAATTCCCTCCGTTGTTCTCAGGCCACGTTAATTACTCTCGTATACCTATTTTTATCTTTTTTTTTCTTCCACGGTACACGTTGATTCAGGCAGGCGGAGCGGGTATTGGCATATTTTTATCCGCGATTTTCGGGATAGACAGACAGACAGACGAGCTGCGAATTCGATATTCAGACAACCATTAAAAATCTTCAACAGGAAGAACAAGGCATAGAATTGTCAGTTTTTAATTGTTTCGCCTAGATCGAATATTGATTCTCGTTATGATCTCTTCAGTTCTTAATCCCTTCTTTATGAAAATGAAACACTGTAACAAATATCACGATTTAGGTTACTTCAGTTTTCTTTTATGATCAGAAAATTATATCTAGAGTTTCTAAAATTGCACCAAATTCTCTTCTGTCAGGGATGCTGCTGTTATTCTGAACCCATTGGAAGTCTTCGAGTTTCGATTGTTATAAAGAAATTCGTGCAACATATGAAAAAAAAAAAAACAAAAAAAAAACGCAGGACATTCAAAGCCTGAATTTTTACGTCAAAAATGAACCCAAGTAGAGCGACTATGTGGTTACAGCGTCGAATGCAAATTTATGGAGATAAAAATGCAATTTTTTATGAGGTAACCCGCGCGCATTATACATGTCTATGGAAATTGCAGAGTATAGATTCGAATCCCCCCTTTCGCTACGGGGACGGAGGTTCTTTGAAATTTTGAATTCATTATCAGTCGGGCGGCTCGGGCAGCCACGGTATAAAAATATGTGCGCAGACTTTAGGGGTTTTAATTGCGCACGATTTCCGGCTCCGCGTCACGCGATTTATACAACGAATGGAAACGGAACTGAAAAAAAAAGAAAAATGATCAAATTCAAAATTCTCGAAATTGTCGAAAAAAATGAAAACCAATTCTTTTCTTTTGTCAAATTTTCGTACCCAGAGGTGACTGAAAATAGTAGGAAGGAAGTCTTCTTTTTCTTTCATCAAATGATCAACGATCGTCGGAATAATTTTGATCGAATTTCTGTGAGCGCACGTATATCTACTCTGCCGGTAATTGAGTTCCGAAAGTAATTGGCCCGGCTATAATCTACGGATCTACGTGCCCACGTGACCATCGGACAATCCGGAATAACAATTAGGTTTAATCCAACGTGTGTACTAGCTCACTGACCACTCACTAGTTTTTCACTACCCATTAGAATATCGATTATAGCATGTATAGACCCGTCACTTCCGGTTTGCGGGATGATACGTATTGCTCGTCATATTTTAATCAATCAACGGACTTATCGACGGTATTTAGGGGCTTCACGAGCTATTGCGGTGAATTTTTTTTTCGACAGTTTTTAATCGAGGAGTACAAAGAAAGAATTTTCAATCGATAACATGGGAAAAATTATCGATCGGTAACATATTCTATCTCTTCGAACTTAAACAGGAACAAAAAATCGATGGATAACAAATTTTCAAGGTTTTCTTTCTTATTTTATCAATTTTTAAATCTACGAAATTTTACCATTTTTTTAACTTGCGAATTTTCATGAAGATTCTACGCAATTCTAATTTATCTCTGTTGTATTTCAGAATTATTCTAAAGCTTATGAAAAAAATTCGAAGTTTTTTTTTTTTTTTTGGGGAAATTTTTGAATTTTCACTCCTGAGGAATTGATTAATAATCTCTTCGAGGTGAATTGGTCGAGGTATTTTTTACTTTATTTTTCCAGCTCACGGGTTCACCGATGCAAATGATTGTTTGCAGACGTTATTTCGCGGCGTAGCATCGTACACAATAAAAATGAAAATAAAAATGAGAATGAAAATCGTGTCAATCACCAACACCGCAGCTGATAATATTCCAATTGCCATATATCCAGTATATTTACGTACGTCTAGCAGGTGACGGCAGCTGTCTAGCAGCAAGCTCGCGATTAATATTCGAAACCGCCTCCAATGTACATAAAACCCCGAGTTCAATCGAGAGGGAAATCGGTATCGAATTTCACCCTTTGAACCTCACGCGCCTCACTCCAATCCACTCTTACTTAACCTCGTCGTTCTCATCATCCTCTACATTAACCGAGTACCTAGGTACCTACGTACCAATTAAACGAGGGGCTGCAGCGTAGCTGCAGTTCAATGGGTTTTTTTCCTTCTTTTTTTCGATCCACTACCCAGGTTTATACCCTCGTTCTAATCATGGTGCAGATTATGCTCTCATATTATGAAAAAAAAAATAGTATATTGTGCACCTAGTAAAGAAGAAGAAGAAGGAGAAGAAGAGGAAGAGGAAGAGGAAGACAAGAACAAGACGAAGAAGAACAAGGAGGAGGAGGAGGAGAAGAAGGGAGAGTAAGAAGAACAGGAAGAAAGAGAAGTGGAAGGAGGAGGAGGAGGAGGAGGAGGAGGAGGAAGAAGAAGAAGACGAAGAAGAGGAAAAAGGAGGAGGAGGAAGAGGAAGAAGAAGAAGATTTCTCTTCTTCTTTCGAAGGAGGAGGAGGAGGAGGAGGAGTAGAAGGAAGAACAAAAAGAATTAGGAAAAAGGAGAAGGATGAGGAGGAGGAGGAGGAAGAACAAGAGGATGAAGAAGAAGAAGGAGGAAAAAGAAGAAGAAGAAGGAGGAGGAGGAGGAGGAAGAACAAGAGGATCAAGAAGAAGGAGGAGGAGGAGAAGAGGAAAAAGCAGGAGGAGGAAGAGGAAGAAGAACATGAAGATTTCTCTTCTTATTTCCAAGGAGGAGGAGGAGGAGGAGGAAGAGAAAGAAGGAGAAGAGCAAGGAAGAAGAGGAGAAGGAAGAACAAAAAGAATAGGAAAAAGGAGAAGGAGGAGGAGGAAGAACAAGAGGATCAAGAAGAAGGAGGAGTAGGAGAAGAGGAAAAAGCAGGAGGAGGAAGAGGAAGAAGAACATGAAGATTACTCTTCTTATTTCCAAGGAGGAGGAGGAGGAGGAGGAAGAGAAAGAAGGAGAAGAGCAAGGAAGAAGAGGAGAAGGAAGAACAAAAAGAATAGGAAAAAGGAGAAGGAGGGGGGAAGAACAAGAGGATGAAGGAGAAGGAGGAGGAAGAAGAAGAAGACGAAGACGAGGAAAAATAAGGAGGAGGAGGAGGAAGAGAAAGAAGGAGAAGAAGAAGGAGGAGGAGGAGAAGGAAGAACAAAAAGAATAGGAAAAAGGCGGAGGCGGAGGAGGAGGAAGAGAAAGAAGGAGAAGAGCAAGGAAGAAGAGGAGAAGGAAGAACAAAAAGAATAGGAAAAAGGAGAAGGAGGAGGAGAAAGAACAAGAGGATGAAGGAGAAGGAGGAGGAAGAAGAAGAAGACGAAGACGAGGAAAAATAAGGAGGAGGAGGAGGAACAGAAAGAAGGAGAAGAGGAAGGAGGAGGAGGAGAAGGAAGAACAAAAAGAATAGGAAAAAGGAGGAGGCGGAGGAGGAGGAAGAACAAGAGGATGAAGAAGAAGGAGGAGGAAGAATAAGAAGAAGAAAAAGAAGGAGGAGGAGGAGAAGGAGGAGGAGGAAGAAGAAGAAGACGAAGAAGAGGAAAAAAGAGGAGGAGGAGGAGAAGGGAGAACAATAAGAATAGGAAAAAGGAGGAGGAGGAGAAGGAAGAAGAAAAAGAAGAAGAAAAAGAAGTAGAAAACAAGAAGACGTAGAAGAATAAAAAGAAGAAGGAGTAGAAGAATAAGTAGGAGAAGAAGGAGGAGGAAGAAGAAGAAGAAGAGTTTGAGAAAGAGGTAAAAAACGAGTAATAAATATAAATACAAAGAAACGAGATAGGGGAAAAGTTCGTACATCGTATACTCCAATGCCAGACGCAGACTAATTGAATTTTTCTCATTATATCCGCGAGCTGTTCCCTTGTGCGAAGGGAGGGTACAGAGGATCCAGAGGTACTAACGGGCACAAAAGATGTCGTACATCACCCTCGTTCTATCTCGACCACATGTATGTTATACATATACTGCATCTTCAAAAAAAGCTTAAAGAATTGTAAAATTCACGCGAGCTCGCCTCTCCGGAACCGGTTGCAGTTGATTGCGAGTCGGAATTCTTCCCTTGAAGGAATTCAATGTACCTATGTACGTACATAGAACCCGCACAGGCTGCGTGGGAAGCGTAATTTGACTAGATCCTTTATACCCGTTTATACATACTGCGAGCAATTTCGTGGACACCACGAGGCTTTTTTTTTTTGCTTCTCTCTTCACGATCCTCCCTGCTTTGCCTCTCGATTTTAGCAAGCTCGTATTTCACGAGGCTCACATGCGACGATATTGAATTTTATCGACGTGTTCTGTGGAATTTTTTGAATTTCTCACACTCTTTTTTTCTGGTCACTACCCCAAAATTAAACAATCCTAACGAAATTCCATTGTTCTTTTTTTCTGTGATGAGGGTTTTAAAAAAAGTGAATCCGAGGATTGGATATTCTGAATTCATCGAGGTGCTGGAGACCTTCGGAGATGACGATCCACCTGCGGCTGGGTTCGAGGCAAACTTTTGTCCCAGTCTTTGTCGCACGGTTAATTTGATAAGAATGGGGGATAAAAAGCGCCGTAGGCAGCTGCTGTAAGTAGTAGGGAGATCGGTCGTTCGCTTAGAATAATAATGGAATTACACGATCGGAATTTTGATAAGGTCTGTGCATCATGCACCCCGGGTTCTCCGCTGCTGCTGGTGCTGCTGCTGCTACTCAATTTGTATGGCTTGCTCGTCATCTAGTAAATGTTTCTTCGTGATGCTGATGCAGATTGGTATGACCACAACGAGCAGTCATCTCGTGTATATTTCATCCTCGTTTGAACAAACAAACAAATTTCTATATGGAATTGATCAGCCATTGATGAGACAGTCTAACTTAGCTATTCAATTCTACTACTGCAATGTGATACCGAATATTGTATGGTTTTTCTTGATGAATAATTGTGAAAGGTTTCACAAAAATTAACGATTTGTTCCTCCAGATATTGGAATCGGCTACGTCATTCTTAGATCGACTTCTTTTCCATCCAGCATCGCAGCATGCACATCAAATTCATTTTTCTTCCACAGGATGCATTCGGCTGATCACGTCTACCGGTTATATTTAACTTTTTAGAATAACATTGACGAAGATGGGTTTTGAGAAACTTTTAGGGCTACTGGCAGCAGGCTTTTCACATACGTCTGTGTGACTCTGTGTGATTTCAAGATCCTAAAGATAACAAGTTTGGAAAGTGCATCCTGATGCTTCCACGCATCATGGACGCTACGTTCTGGTTCATACGACTGGAAAAGTCTTATGCGCTCTGCATGCATACGTTTCAATCTCGACGGATTCAAGTTCTTATTTCTTATTCAAGATTATTTTCATTTCACTTTCCAAACCAGTATCTCCCCACGACCCAATATATCGCTTGAAAACACACCTACTACACATTATTTGAATATATTATGATGAACATTTCGACGGCCGCTATTAATATTGTCTTATGTTTTCGTTTCCATTTGGAAAAGACCTATCTGAAAATGGCTCGGGGTAAAAGACTTATCTCCTATGCTTATACACAGGACTTAAGTCTTTTACCCCGAGCCATTTTCAGATAGGTCTTTTCCAAATGGAAACGAAAACATAAGACAATATTAATAGCGGCCGTCGATTTGTTTCAATTATATGCTTTTTTTGCTGTCAAAAGACTAGTAATTCTAAATTACTAGACTATACAACATTGAAACTAAAACAAGGACAAAAAGATGAAAAGTAGATATTCATCATTTGGTTTTAATATATGACAAAAAAAAATTGTAGAATAAGTTATATTACTTATTATTATTTTAACAGACGTAAATTCACATTTATTTCTAGATTATATGCAAACGATTGTCTTTCGCGATGGACAGACAAAAAATCAAGCGATTTTATTGCAAAATTCACCTTGGCATAGTTTGAATAAAAAAATATGAAAAATTCCAGGAGTTCAATAATAATATAATCTTGTGTTAATTTTGTTTGAATTTTTCAAACAGTTGTTTGACGTTATTCATTTCCCTATTCAAATAATCGATCAAATAGATTTTTCTTTGATTGCTTTTTCCATGAGGATTTTCTTATCCGAACCGACACAACCGACGTAATTACTTTGAAGTAGATAAAACGAAAGATTTGAAAAGAATTCTAGAAAACCGGAGAAACAAAAAAAAAAGGAAGAAGAAAAACGTCTGATGGAAACGGTTTTAAACCCCGACTTGATCCCTTGGGGTAATGTCAATTTTTCACCCGTTCTTTCTACCTCTTTTTTCTTTCTTTTCCTTTCCTTTTCTTTTTTTAGGCATTGCATCACTGAGAATTGAGGCTGACTTTCACTGCTTGAAATCCGCAGAGTAGGAAAGACAAAAAGGAATATGACCTGACCGTGGTCTGAAAAAAATTCACAATTTTATGCTCAATTTTGTGCAAGGGTTAGTCCAAATGAAATTGTGAAGAACCTAGACAAATCAGTGGTGGATATTATTTTCTTCATTCTGCTGAATTGAAACATAAATTTTCTGAGGTTTTTTTATAGATTTTTGAACGTTCTTGTTTGTTACAGTGAAACTTTCCACACTAGGTCCTTTACTTTCTGCACTGCTAGGATATGAAGCGCTTCACGCACGCTTCACAGGCTTTAAAAACATACTTTTTAAGAATGTCTTACAAGAAGAGGTTGCTATTCAAAGCTGAGTCACACAACGAAGAATGAAAAGTTTTCCCTTTGTTCGAGTCACACGAAACTTTGAGTCATTTGAAAGCCGAGATACTGAAGAAACTTTGATTCTTGTTGTATTTTATCATGTCAACGACTCAGAATATGAAAAAAATGTGATTTTCTTGTACGATGAAAAGCGAAAGAATAGACTCCAAATTTATCAAATCGGCAGTTTGCACACACGTATAATTTGCGATCAGAGGAATTTCTCGGCTTACTCTGAGTTATCCGCAAACATACAATTATTCCATTTCGCGTACGGTACGGCGTCTGGTTTAATATGACGAGAGTTAGCGGATTCGAATCCCCGAGTCAGGTTCAAGATGAAGAGAAAATCACCGTGAATTTAGCAAATTCCGTATAAATTTCGTTGCCTACATCTCCAAGCGACCAACCAGGATACCGAAACTCAAATCCCGGATCCGCGGCTTTCGCTCAAGTTAAACTTAGGTTACTGTGAACGGTTGACGAACTTCATCAGGGGCATACCCTACTGAAAATTTCCAGGTGGAAATCCATAGAAATGTCAATGGATTTCCATGGAAACGATGGAAACCTATGTAGAAACCATAGAACGTACAGAATCATGGGGAATCCATATGGATGACTTATGGCCGTGCTATAGAAATTCTGGTGGATATTATATATTAATCTCATATCCACCCATAGATTTCCCTTCTTGAAATCCATGTGATAGATTCTATGGATATCCAGGTAAATTTGGAGTGGATTCTTGTGGATGTTCCATGGAAATATATGGTTTTACATAGGAATAGCATAGTATACCTTGTACTGATTTTCCATGGAAACTGTCATAGGAAATCCACTGGATGACTTGTGGTCGTACTATATAAATCCTGGTGGAAATTATATATTAAATCTCATGTCCACCCATGGATTTCCCTTCTTGAAATCCATGTGATAGAATCTATGGATATCCAGATAAATTTGGAGTGGATTCTTGTGGATGTTCCGTGGAAATACATGGTTTTACATAGGAATAGCATAGTATACTTTTCATTGATTTTCCATGGAAATTCATCGAAACCTTCATAGGAAATCCACTGGATGAATTGTGGTCGTAGTATAGAAATCCTGGTGGAAATAATATACTAATCCCATGTCCACCCATAGATTTCCCTTCTTGGAATCCATGTGGCAGAATCTATGGATGTCCAGGTAAATTTGGAGTAGATTCTTGTGGATGTTCCATGGGAATACATGGTTTTACATAGGAATAGCATAGTATATCTTGCATTGATTTTCCATGGAAATTCGTGGAAACCATCATAGGAAATCCACTGGATGACACATGGAATTTCTACAAGATTGCCATAACAATCCATGAACTATCCACATAGGTATGTTTTATTTTATTTCAAGTGTCCGTCATTGACGATTCAATATGTTTGTGGAATATCCAGGGATATTCAAGTAGCTCGATAGCTCAGTGGTAAGGTGATAGTCTACGGAAATGAGGGTCTTGGGTTCAAATCCCCGACTGGGAGTGACTTTTTTTTCTGTAAATGCACAAATAACGCCCTATAGGAATCTATAGGTATCTACATAGGAATCCGGACTGAACCACTAGGGAAATCCATGTGATATTCTGAATGGTTTTCCACTTGGATATTTTCAGTACACATAGGAATCCACATTCAATATACATGGAAACCCATGGAATCTCATAGATTCCCAGTTCGAAATTCCGATGGGAAACCATGTAGTTGTGCATAGGAACCCATGGAATCACATAGATTCCCAGTTCGAAATTCCGATGGGAAACCATGCAGATGTACGTAGGAACCCATGGAATCCCATAGATTCCCAGTTCGAAATTCCGATGGGAAACCATGTAGATATACATAGGATTTCCACATGGATTTCCCACCTGGAAATTTTCAGTAGGGTATTACACAAATTCAAACCCAAAATCGGACAAACTTCATTCGTGTGTAGAGACAACAGATTTTCTCGACCCGTTCATGTAGCTTTTCGAGCGAGGGATGATTCACTTGCAGATCTGGTCATGTATCAACGATTCTCAACGATTTTCGCTGATTTCATACCGATTTTTGCCGATTTTCTCGAGGCATCTCGAGTTAATTCAAGAGATTTCAGTATTTCGTCTGATCTCTAGTGATTTCAACGATTTCATTTGCGAATTTCGAAAAAAAAAAATGAACAATCTTCAGAGGAAAGGAGGCTTCTGTCTCGAATCGACTAATGAAAAGTCGTATTAAACCCTTTCTCTCGAGAGAACAAGAGCAATTTATTTGTAGGAATGATCGTCTGTGGGCGAGAGAGTCGCGAGTCTCATCAATCGCGAAATGAAGAAAATTCCTTTGGAACCGTCGAAAACCGAGGCTGTCAAGAGGGGCCTCCATCAGTTAACAAAATAAATTGGGTCGTTCTGTGCGAGTCGAAGGAATAAGAAACGAACCCCCCTCATTCCTCCGTTCACCAGGGTTCACCCCGGTTCAGCGGATTCCCCTTCTCTGGATTCTCGCTTGTGTAATGAGAGACACGAAATACGAAGAGAGATTCCTTCCATCCTTTGGCTCGAATATGAACCTTGTCGTCCCTTTTCCTACCTGCTGATATCGGGTTTTTGGAAACACCCAGAGTTACAAACCGGACCTGCGAAATATACTCTCGTGTAGGCTATAAATTATTTAACAAATTGGCGACACGTTTTCGAGTACGAAATTCTCGCCGAGGGCGTGAAGACTGAAGAGGTGGTTCGGCTTGAGCCAAGACCTCGTTAACTTCGCTCATCATTTTCAGACTGGAGGATTTGTGGAAGGAATATTTATAAACGGTGATCACTGTTTTAAACGCGAATATTGTCACCCATTTTGGACGTCATCCGGTTTCGAAAAGTATGGAAATGCGATTTGTCGGAGATGGTGACAGCGGTGCGATCGTCGAGTGAAATTGACATCACTTTCATTTGAAAGCAAACTGACTTGACTTTTGTTTTATATGTTGCAAAAAAAGGATGCGAAATGATCAACTCTACGTGCTCAAAATTCCATGAAGAGGATAGAAGACTTAAGATGTACGGTTTTAGTTCATAGTTTTCTCCATTTCCTGTCCTCCCCAAGGTGCTGTTCGGACTGGTATATTTTTCTGTTTATTCGATCTACAGAACTTTTAATGACGTTACTAGGAACGTTCCTCCGTTCCGAAGCCCAGAGAATTGGCTCCCCTTCGAGTTTCTTCGTGGTATCGACAAACGGATCAGAACGACATCGAAAAAGGAAACACAAAATACGACGATAGGGGGTCGAACCTCTGTGAAAAAACACGGGCCGATGGCATGAAAGCAAGCAAGCAGGGCAATTAACCCTCACCCTCTCGAAATAAGAGAAATCATAATTAATGAAAAGCAATACGAGCTATAGATCCGTTTCTTTTCACCCCCGAGGGGAAAGGAAGGTAGGGAAGCCCTGCAGATGAAATGACGGGAATATTATTAATAAATATACGTGTACCTGCCTTGAAAAGGAAGGCGTACAAGAAGAAGAAGAAAAAGGCTTCAAGAATAAGTAATAAAATAAAGGTAAGAAAAAATGCGCCCGCGTAGGCGAATGAGAAATGGAAAAATGTCAACGGGAAAAAGAGAGGAAAGAGGGGGTGTAAGTAAAGTTACAAAAGAAAAAGAAAAATTCTCCTCGTCTAAAGGATGGACTGTCACACGTGTGCATAACCTTCTTCCACCACGAGGTCCGTCCGAACTGATGTTTCTGATTACCGGCTGAATCCAAATCTTGACATGGGACACGTGGAAAAAAATTTCTCAAATCGATAGTTTCTTGTTTCCATCATCGACTAATTTTATCCATATCACAGAAGTCAGTCAGCATGATTGAATCCCGATATTATAAAAAAACACATAACATTTCGGTGGTATAACTTCGAAGAAAAGTAAGATGGAAAGACTCTGAACGTTTGAAGCGAGTTCAAATACCGAGGCTGGTGATCACCGATCCCGGATCCGTGAGTCAAATTTGTTATCATGTTCCCTTCAGATGGTTTACAACGGATGTTGATGATGTAAATTTCAGATACACAGCCCGCAGCCATCGAGTCTCCCCTCGGTTCGCTTCACTGTGTATCCAGTAATAATAATTTCAGTTGGTGAACGAGGATCCTCATCCGCACCCTCCCTCTTGACCCATTTATGCTCCACGTTCATGCACCGTGTCCCTTCTGGTTCGTCTTCGTATTGCTCATCCGGAATTCTGTCCCCAGCGATAAGACGCGTCGCAACAGATGTCTCTTGCCGAGTCGAGGGTTGATACTTCTGGGGTATGAAATAGTTGATGAGGAAGATCTGGTGTTTCTCTTCCGCAAACTGGAAACTACCGAAGGGAGGGTACCGCGAAGTTCTCATCTGGGAGATGAGGGTAAGATGACGCTCATTATACAGCTCCTGACTGTGTTCAGACTATGGATTGTAATTAGAGGAGCCTGTTTTCATCAAACCGAGCACACATAACCTTGGAACGAGATGATGTTCCGCAGAGTGATGATGTATGATCCCTTCAAGAGTTCAAAGGTCTGACATAGAATACGTGGCTCAATAGGAAAGTTCCCTCAGATTTGAGAGTAGCAATTGAAAATTATCAATTTTCAAACGCCACGTAAAGTCACACAGTACCGCGGCCGCCATGTTATTCTGTCTGTCCGCAGCGCCGCCAGACGGTGAAACTGTACCGTGTGACATAACACGCGACCGCGAAATTCAAACGCTGTATTGAAAAACACGATTTACGTGAAAACCAAAGATAAACAATTGGACGCAATACGTTTTTTATCAATCCTAATCATTAAATTATCGGATAAGAGAGTTTAAAAAATGCATGAAACTTCCGTATTTAAGAGATTGTATCGAATTTTCTTCACTTTGTCATTTTTTCTTGTTCATTTGACATTCTTCCTCTTTAACTCGGAATAAAAAATTACTATGTTGCCATGAATCGAAAAAAGAAGCTATTTCTCCCTCGGCTAAAATACTGCTTATGACCGTCGCCACGGGTCACATCATCGAACTGTACGAGAACGTGTTTCGATGCCTTAACTACGTGCACTTTCCGTCTAACTACTCCGATTACGCTGCTCGCTCTGGCTCTTCGTTATTGTTATCTATCCGAATACGGAGGCAAATGGTATGATAATGCAATATGTATGCAGGTCGGAAGGACCCAACGAACTAACGAAACGGTACCTATACTTAAAGTAAGGTGGAAGTAGCTGCTGCGTGGTTCGCGTTTTATCTACGTTCAAGATTTCGTGTTAACCACTTTGGTATCGATCCTCTTTCCACGTTACAGGGTCCGTTCACACCGAATCTACAGGTTAGTCAAGGTCCGTCGAAAGGATTAACACTCCGGTCTTCCAGGCATCCTTCTCGTCCTTTTTCATCGGAACTCGCTAACGTCTCCATCTTCGATTTTCCAGCGGGAAAGTAGAACCTGATTCCTCTAGCTGCGGAATTTTGCATCTCATAAGCGTAACAAGATTCAAAAACTGTTATTGCTGAAATGCCAATTCGCTGTGCGGTACATAGGCAGCGTGAGCACCGGGCAAATAGAGGGAACACAGTGGCCGGTCTGCAATAAAGGCCAGTTTACACGAGCAAACATGGTCGTAACGCGGATTAATATCCTCGCAAATTGCTGTGTCGAGGAATCAAAGCGACGTCTGCAGTACTAAAAACCACGGGAACCGGTGAATCGATCCGTGGTAACGAACAAAAATTGCTGTTGTTGGTGCTATCATCGCGTTGACAGTGTGATAGAGGCATGATGCACAGGGTGGCCAGGAAATGAAAATCGGTATCGATTCTTGCCCACGGTATAAATGTGTGTGTGCGGTTTATGGCGAAAGGGGAAAGACGTAAGTGGACAGAGGCCAGCTGACGGTGTGGGTGTGATGGACGTAAGCAAGCAGGGTTTTGAGCTCGCCGCCGCAATCCTGACCGTGTGGTTGTATGTAATCCTTTGGCAATTTATACCCGGTTGAGTATGTGTGCCTGTAAGTATAGTGGGTGGGTATATGCGTGACTGGAATTTAGTTCAATGGAACACAAGACCCTACACCAGTTCCTCCCTGAATCGATAACGTAACACAACAGACCACGTTTCTGTAGTTTTGTACTCTTGTGAATTGCGTTGAAGTTGATGGATTGGAACCATTTTGTATATGGAGAATTTGAGCAGTGATTACATCAACCTTATTCCATGTAGCAGTTGATGTTGCATCGTCATCAAATATTGCAATATTTCTATAAGTTTGCGAAATTTCTTTCCTCCGTCAATTTTCATACAAGTTTGGAGTCAAATTTTGATCCAAGTTCAATTCAAGTAACATTCGTTACTTCACTAAAGTTGCGATCGAGTTCTGTCTCATGTTACGATCCAGGTTTGATTCAATTCTTGACTCAAGTATCATTGAAATTGCGTTCAAGTTCTGACTCATATTTTGATTCAAGTTCAATTCAAGTTACACTCATTACTTTATTACTGTTGCGTTCGAGTTCTGACTCATGTTTTGATCCAGGTTTGATTCAATTCTTAACTCAAGTATCACTGAAATTGCGTTCAAGTTCTGACTCATATTTTGATTCAAGTTCAATTCAAGTTTCATTCATTACTTTATTAAAGTTGCGATCGAGTTCTGACTCATGTTACGATCCAGGTTTGATTCAATTCTTGACTCAAGTATCACTGAAATCGCGTTCAAGTTCTGACTCATATTTTGATTCAAGTTCAATTCAAGTTTCATTCATTACTTTATTAAAGTTGCGATCGAATTCTGACTCATGTTTTGATCCAGGTTTGATTCAATTCTTGACTCAAGTATCACTGAACTTGCGTTCAAGTTCTGACTCATATTTTGATTCAAGTTTAATTCAAGTTTCATTCATTACTTCATTAAAGTTGCGATCGAGTTCTGACTCATGTTACGATCCAGGTTTGATTCAATTCTTGACTCAAGTATCACTGAAATCGCGTTCAAGTTCTGACTCATATTTTGATTCAAGTTCAATTCAAGTTTCATTCATTACTTTATTAAAGTTGCGATCGAGTTCTGACTCATGTTTTGATCCAGGTTTGATTCAATTCTTGACTCAAGTATCACTGAAATCGCGTTCAAGTTCTGACTCATATTTTGATTCAAGTTCAATTCAAGTTTCATTCATTACTTTATTAAAGTTGCGATCGAGTTCTGACTCATGTTTTGATCCAGGTTTGATTCAATTCTTGACTCAAGTATCACTGAAATTGCGTTCAAGTTCTGACTCATATTTTGATTCAAGTTTGATTCAAGTTTCATTCATTACTTCATTAAAGTTGCGATCGAGTTCTGACTCATGTTACGATTCAGGTTTGATTCAATAATTGACTCAAGTATCATTGAAATTGCGTTCAAGTTCTGACTCATATTTGGATCCAAGTTCAATTCAAGTTTCATTCATTACTTTATTAAAGTTGCGATCGAGTTCTGACTCATGTTACGATCCAGGTTTGATTCAACTCTTACTCAAGTATCATTGAAATGGCGCTCAAGTTCTGACTCGTATTTTGATCCAAGTTCAATTCAAGTTTCAGTCAATTATTTACTCAAGTTCATCCCGAGGTTCATGCTGAAATTTGATTCAACTTCAATTCGAATTTTCACTGAAGTATCATTGAAATTGCGTTCAAGTTCTGACTCATATTTTGATCCAAGTTCAATTCAAGTTTAGTTCAATTATTTACTCAAGTTTCATCTCGAGGTTCATGCTGAAGTTTGATTCAACTTCAATTCGAATTTTTACTCAAGTATCATTGAAATTGCGTTCAAATTCTGACTCATATTTTGATCCAAGTTCAAATCAAGTTTCATTTAATTATTTACTCAAGTTTCATCTCGAGGTTCATGCTGAAGTTTGATTCAACTTCAATTCGAATTTTTACTCAAGTATCATTGAAATTGCGTTCAAGTTCTGACTCATATCGATTCACCTTAAATTCAAGTTTCATTCAATTATTTACTCAAGTTTCATGCTCAAGTTCGATTGAAGTTCAATTCGAATTCTCTCACAATTGTGAAAACGTCGAATCTCCATTTTTTTTTCAAATCGTCAAAATATCCTGATTCCAAAAAACTGACGTTACAATATTTTCGCAATATTGCAGACGCTCCTTGCATATAACCGAATTACATGCTTTCTATGAGTCCGATCTTCAATGACAAAAACTGAAACACTTCTACCATCCTCATCAATGTTCTTCGATGAATTTTATACCGTCCACTTCAAATTCCAGTCGCTCATTCTCAACTGCATTCCGGATCCGGAAACCACCAGGGTTTCAGTATGAGAGAAGAGATAAAACGTCGGGAATGCAAAAGAGAATCGATTGGCCTTCCCAGAGGACGTTAAGCCCTCTGAAGATTCCTTTTATCCTTGGTCCCGCGCTTTTACGTTCCGACCCCTAAAATTGTAAAATTCTTTCGCACTTTGGTGTTTTGCGGTATTTTTCCTTAGTTTTTTTTCTTCTTCGTCCCCATTCTCAACACGGAAAGAAAATAAGGAAATGAGACAGAGGAAGAGAAAGCTGCGATAAATCCACGTCGAACAAAGAGACGCCGGGTCCGGCTAGACTGAACAATGAGTTTTTAGTTACATGGGGATCGGGTATACTCAACGTCGACGAAATTTCACAATAGACGAGGCTCTCGAAAAACCTGGTTTCAAGAATCTCGCGTTACACTTTTTATCCTCATGTATTCAAAGAAAAGAAAAATCAGTATAAAAAGGTAGATTCGCGTTCTTTGATGCGAAAGAAGAAAGAACTAAACGATTCACCCTCCTCAAATTATTATCATCATCACCGGAGGCACCGTGGATTGAAATAAATGAAGCGTGAAAGCGATGAAACATTTTTCTTCATTTCTTCTAATTATTTGTTAACAATATCGTGTGAAAAATTCTTTTTCCTCTTTTTTTTATGAGGATTTAACAAGGTAGTGAAATGTTGAAAAAGAAGATAGGGAAGGAAAGGGAAGAGGAGGCGTCGGTTGAAGTTTGAAGAGTTGAAGAGGAAAGATGGAAACCTCGTTACATCGGCCACGTTGGATGTATACGTGCAGACTTTGGAGGACGAGGTAAAAGCGAAGATCTACTTTGTCCTCGACGACTCGAGTCGACTCCAAAGGGACGAAAGGGCTGGAGATGAAGAAAGGGGGTCGAGGTTGTGACGTTGATGCAAATATGGGCTTTGTAACATTGGATTTCATAAACTTTATTAGAAACCTCGTAACATAGGAACTGTATAATGTAATAATCGAAAATGGAGCTCGATCAGTGATTCATGAACGAAACTTCAACGAAAATATGATTAAGTTTGAGCGAAAACTCGAGTGAAGCTTGAGAAAAACTTCAACGAGCATGAAATGAATTTTTGGTCACATCTTGGATTAAACTTGAACAATAATTCGGTGGAAATTTGAATTGGAAGTTGAGTAGATCCTGAGACAGCAAAACTTGAATGAAACTTGATTGAAATTTGGAAAAATGATGAATTGCAATTGAATGAAAATTAAGGAGAAATTATAGTGGAATCAAGAGTCAGGCAAAACTTTAATGTAACTTCAATCAAACTTGAACTAGAATCAAACTTCAGTATGAACTTCAAGTTGAAATTTGAGTGAAGGATTGAACGAAACTTGATCTTTAGTTTGAATTGGATCAAAATTTTACTCAAAACTTTAAAGCAACTTTATTGATACTTGAGTAAGACTTGAATTGAACTTTAATCGAAATATGATGCAGAACTTGATCGCCACTTCCATGAGGTAATTAATGAAACTTGAATTGAGCTTGGATCAAAATTTGACTCTAAACTCGTACACAAACTTATGTGTGGCTTGAATTGAACTGGAATCAAGATATGAGTCAAAACTTGGACGGAACTTCAATCAGATAATGGGCGAAACTTGAATTCAACTTGGATAAAAATTTGACTCAAACCTTAGACGCAACTTCGATGAGGAAATGAGTGAGACTTGATTTGAACTTGGATAAAAATATGGGACGGAACTTGAACGCAACTTTAACCATACTTGGATCGAAATTTGGGCCACAAAAAAGAGGTGAATAAGTTTCGATCGAACTCTAATCAATTTCTTCTGTATATCTTCAATCCAACTCGAATGAAACTTGAATTGAATTACTTAAGAGAAAATTTTGATCAGAAGTTGAATAAATAATTCGCCAAAGACTTGAATGAGCTGTGAATAGAAGATTATTCAAAAAATACTCGATTGTAGTAAAAAGTGGATTAAAAAAAAAAACTTTGCTCAAAACTTGCAATGAAAATTGGCGAAAGAATTCCATAAAACTTTAATGAAACTAATTTCAAGTTCTTAGACTAAAAAACACGATTATTCCCACCCTCAACTAAGTACCGTGTACAAATGAACCATCAGTTCTCTCCCGCATCCCAAGGGAATAATTTCAAAGCTGAAGACGTTCCACGTTGTCCAAGTTAACAGAGGCTAAGAATAAAGTAAGCAGTAACGTCAAGTTAACTTGGAGTAAAAAGATGAAAACGAAGGAGACTGGGAAGAAAAAAAAACTGGGCGCGGCACGTGCCCTCGACTAATCCGTGCAATTAATGTCTACGATCGAAGTTCTCAATCCTCATTAACCGGTCCAATACGGTCCATGATGGTTTTTCTACATAGTACACTATTTGTAGTCTATTTTTGTTCTGAACGATGCTATTACGGTCTGATGCACGTTTACAAAGACGTGGGAAATGGGGATCAGACACAAAGTGACTGAGGCAATTTTTTCAAAAACTATTCAGTGAAAATGAAAAAATACTGTTCGATAATGAGGCGATTTTTTACTTGATTCAGAAACGTCGATTAAGTCTTCATATCATTTTCAATTTTCCAGCAAGTACAAATTACGAATTGCGAAATGCTGATTACAAATCATGAATGGCAAGTTACGATTCTCGAATTGGAAAACGCAAAAAAAAAAAAAAACTACGAATCACTAGTTAAGAGTGAGAAACTACTATCAACTACAAATGACAAATAAAAAATTACAAATCGTAAATAAATTGAAACTATGAATGACGAATGGAAAATTACGAATTGTGGATGAGAAACTATTAATTACTAATTATGAATTGAGAATGAAGAATAAAATTGAGAACTACAAATTGAAGATGACAAATGAAAAACTATGAATCAGAGATGAAAAACTATGAATTACAAATCAAAAATTAAAAACTACAAATTGAAGATCACAAATCAAAATCATGGATGGAAAACTATAAATTATAAATCAAAAATTGAAAACTACAAATTGAAAATTACAAATCGAAGCTTACAAATCAAAAACTATGAATCATGGATAAAAAACTATGAATTACAAATCAAAAATTGAAAACTACAAATTGAAGATTAGAAATTGAAGATCACAAATCGAAATCATGGATCAAAAACTATAAATGACAAATCAAAAATTGAAAACTACAAATTTAAAATTACAAATCGAAGATTACAAATCAAAAACTATAAATCATGGTTTTAAAACTATGAATTACGAATCGAAAAATTGAAAACTACAAATTTAAGATTACAAATTGAAGATGACGAATCAAAAGCTTCATAAATGATGGATAAAAAACTACAAATAACAAATCACAAATTGAAAACTACAAACTCAAGATTACAAATTGAAGATGACGAATCAAAAGCTTCATAAATGATGGATGAAAAACAACTAAAAAACTACTACAAATAACAAATCAAAAATTGAAAACTACAAATTCAAGATTACAAATTGAAGATGACGAATCAAAAGCTTCATAAATGATGGATAAAAAACTACAAATAACAAATCACAAATTGAAAACTACAAACTCAAGATTACAAATTGAAGATGACGAATCAAAAGCTTCATAAATGATGGATGAAAAACAACTAAAAAACTACTACAAATAACAAATCAAAAATTGAAAACTACAAATTCAAGATTACAAATTGAAGATGACGAATCAAAAGCTTCATAAATGATGGATAAAAAACTACAAATAACAAATCACAAATTGAAAACTACAAACTCAAGATTACAAATTGAATATGACGAATCAAAAGCTTCATAAATGATGGATGAAAAACAACTAAAAAACTACTACAAATAACAAATCAAAAATTGAAAACTACAAATTCAAGATTACAAATTGAAGATGACGAATCAAAAGCTTCATAAATGATGGATGAAAAACTACAAATAACAAATCACAAATTAAAAACTACAAACTCAAGATTACAAATTGAAGATGACGAATCAAAAGCTTCATAAATGATGGATAAAAAACTACAAGTAACGAATCACAAATTGAAAACTACAAACTCAAGATTAAAAATTGAAGATGACGAATCAAAAGCTTCATAAATGATGGATGAAAAACAACTAAAAAACTACTACAAATAACAAATCAAAAATTGAAAACTACAAATTCAAGATTACAAATTGAAGATGACGAATCAAAAGCTTCATAAATGATGGATAAAAAACTACAAATAACAAATCACAAATTGAAAACTACAAACTCAAGATTACAAATTGAAGATGACGAATCAAAAGCTTCATAAATGATGGATGAGAAACAACTGAAAAACTACTACAAATAACAAATCAAAAATTGAAAACTACAAATTCAAGATTACAAATTGAAGATGACGAATCAAAAGCTTCATAAATGATGGATGAAAAACTACAAATAACAAATCACAAATTAAAAACTACAAACTTAAGATTACAAATTGAAGATGACGAATCAAAAGCTTCATAAATGATGGATAAAAAACTACAAATAACAAATCACAAATTGAAAACTACAAACTCAAGATTACAAATTGAAGATGACGAATCAAAAGCTTCATAAATGATGGATGAAAAACAACTAAAAAACTACTACAAATAACAAATCAAAAATTGAAAACTACAAATTCAAGATTACAAATTGAAGATGACGAATCAAAAACTTCATAAATGATGGATGAAAAACAACTAAAAAACTACTACAAATAACAAATCAAAAATTGAAAACTACAAATTCAAGATTACAAATTGAAGATGACGAATCAAAAGCTTCATAAATGATGGATGAAAAACTACGAATAACAAATCACAAATTAAAAACTACAAACTCAAGATTACAAATTGAAGATGACGAATCAAAAACTATAAATCATGAATGAAAAACTATAAATTACGAATCAAAAATTGAAAACTACAAATTTAAGATTACAAATTAAAGATGACGAATCAAAAGCTTCATAAATGATGGATGAAAAACTACAAATAACAAATAAAAAATTGAAAACTACTATTAAAAACTATAAATTGAGAATAAAAAATTGAAAACTACAAATTTAAGATTACAAATCAAAAATCAAATTGAAATTCACATACGAAAAACTATAAATTAAAAAGTACAAAACTTCATGACGTAATTCGTGCAGGGCAGCTCATTTTTTCTTCTCGTTCCGAGCAATAATAAACTTTTCGATAGTTACGACCACAAATACATATAAAAATAAAGTTGGTTAAAAGTACAGGAGTTTCATTCACCCGACTAATTGCAGGACTACTAATTACCCAGTGGGAAGTTATACGGTTTGAACCCTGGACTCGAGGATGTTAATTCTGGTCTTTGGTAGCCAGAGAGAGACTTTGGTGGATTAATTAGGTTCCTCCCCCACCCCCAACCGTTTCGCGTGGTCAAGGGAAAATTCTGCCCTCGAATCCGGATTTTAGATAACAGTTCAGTAATTCTTGAAATCGTATGCGTGTAAAACGTCCGTATTTGAGTCTGTAGTTGTATCAGAGTGAAGTAATAACAGTATTTCTCGAGGGGTTGAAAAAAAGGGAAGGGGAGAGTTTCAAATATCTCAGAAATTGGTCGCAAACTGATAACATTCGTACTTAGCAGACTTTCCAGAGGGTGAAAATTTGGGAAAAGTTAACGTTATCGAGAAATGAAAAAGTTCTGATTCAACTCATGAAGTCAAAAAGGTCATAAGAATTCTTGACGTTTGAAAATTAGGAGGATTGGAAACTTGCTCAACCCCCGTTTACTTGGCGCCCATCGGAAACATTAATTAACAACCTTCAGAATCACAGTTTCCAGTTTCTACAAACTTCCAACTTAATAAAAAAAAAAGAAGAATAATTGAGAAGATTTTCGATCATTCCGAAAGATTGAAGAGATTTTTCTCACACCCGGTCGCAAAATGCCACTTTTCATACCTCTTGAGCGGGCGCAAAACAGATCTCTTCGGCCCTCGGGCGGAAATGTGCTTTGCACCCGCCTAAAGCGGGCGCAAACGACTCTTTTCCTGCCCTCGGGCGCAAAGTTCCGTTTTGCGCCCGCTCACTCGGTCTGAAAAGAGGCATTTTTGCAGACCAGGTGTTGAGAAAAAAATCGTGTGCAACATGGGCGCAAGGCTATTTTGACGAGTGTGATTGCAGTACACTCGCCTTTGGCTCGTACTGCAAATTTCACACTCGAAAAATAGTGTTTTGCGCCCTTGATACACAATGTACTATTTAAGTTCTTTAACAATTTGAGAATACTTCATGGTATTCCAAAGATTTTGGAATATTGAATCAGGATTTCTTTGAGCGTTTGAAGACTTTGAAGGTTTTTGAATTAATTCAAAAAGACCAGATTCGACGGTGTCAGAGGTTATTGAAAATCAATTATCATTATATTCAGACGTTTAATCTAGAAAAAAAAATCACGACTTACCAAATTCTTGTAACTTTTTAGATTTTGGATTCTGTGAAGGATAGAATAATTTCCCTTCTTCGTTTTTTATCTACTAATGATTTAGTATATAAAAATATTCCCGAAGATTTGCTCACCTGCAACAGAAAAGAATAAAAAATTGAAATCACTGTTCATCAACGATTAACAGGTTCAAAAATTCTTGGCATCTTTTGAAAATGAAATAAAAAAATCTGAGAATTATTTTGGTTCATTTTTTATTCAATCTTCGAAGATAAAAAAAAATCACCTCTTAGATCAGCATTTATGATCCTAGGAGGAAAAAAGACATTTGTGAACAAGAAAAGGGGTTGAATTAGAATCGTAAAGAGAATAAGGGTGGAAAGGGTGCTCGCCCAGATCTACGACTCCTGTGGGTCTTCCGGGTCTCCGGATCCCGGGGTCTTTTGGCTTTTCGGATTTTGGTTGGGCTGACATAATAATTATTATCATCCAGGTTCCAAGGAGGAATTATAAACTCTGAGAATGTTTTTCGTTCAGTTCAAACTTCATTTTTGGATTCAACAATTATTATTATAAATCATAGAATTGTTATTATATCACGTATGAAAAAGTCACTGTCCTCAAATAATCGGAAATAAATGAAGAAATGAGTGAAAAAATGAATGGAATAATGAGAAGTAACCGAAGAAATGACTGAAATAGTGAGAAGTAACTGAAATAATTAGGAATCATGGAAATAATGAGCAATAAATGAAGGAATGACGGAAAAAATGAATGAAATAATGAGAAATAACCGAGGAAATAACTGAAATAATTAGGAATAATGAGAAATAATGGAAATAATAAGCAATAAATGAAGTAATGACTGTGAAATTGAGTTCCCTCATTCTATACAGAGAGAAAAAAAAAATAGATTTACTTCTTGAGTAATGTTGAAGTTTTCCGATTAAAATTGCCATCCTTTTGTGCTTGTTTTATTTTTTGAGAAACAAAGGCTGACGGAAGGGTCTCGTAATATGAATCGACGAAGAGAGAAAAAAAACCCAAAAAACTTTTCTTCCCGATAAGAAAGTTTTTATTTCAGTTTCTCAAAGCGATTCCATCGATTCATTTCTTTCTAAGAGTAGTTCGCTACCCCCTTTTACACCTAGCTTTTTTTTTCTTTTTGATTTTTACAACCTCTTAACGTCATCGATAAATTTGAACTTTATGACGTTTCTTTTTTCATTTTTATTCTGCTTTGTCGTTATTTTATCGATAGAAATTTGTAAGATTTTTTCAAGTGTCACGTTTTTTTTTTTTTTTATGTCGTCTGCTCGCCAAAAGAAGAAAGAAATTTCTGATGCAATATTGAAATTAATGGATAATATTTGCAGTATTTTCGAGTAGAGTGAAAAAAAAAAAAACTTGATTATCATTCGACCATCATTTAACACTTTATAAAATTTTTAAAAACAAGAAAAAGTGAGGGAAAATGAAAAAAAAATTTCCCTGGGATAAATCATGCAACTTACGCCTCGTATGTGCGGGTCATAAATAATTGTGATACATTATAATAAAAATTTGAATATTACACACGAAACAGATGGTCGAGTGCCTGATTGTGCCGGGCAGTTTCCTCACAGAAAAAAAAAGAAAAAAAAAATTTTCTGCAGATTGGTCTTGATTTTCAAAAAAAGGATAATTATTACATCGGGACTGACACCTGCTCGTTTTAAGTTGTATATACATATACACACACAATTTGTGTGCAGGTATACCTGAGTTTCTCCTCTGCCATACCTGTTTTATTCCCTTGTCCTTGGGATCTCGGCTACCTGTTCTGAACGGACAGATGTTTTCGTCATCTGGTAAAAAAATATTCCGATCCGTGATTTTATTTCGGGAATAAGGATGATTATTTATTTTCATTTTTTTTTATTTCTTAGACTTATTTCAAAGACTTCCAAAGACTTCCAAAGACTTCTAAAGCCTTCCGAAAACTTCCGAGACTTCCAAAGAATTCTAAAGAATTCCAAAGACTTCCAAAGACTTCCGTAAACTTCCGAGACTTCCAAAGAATTCCAAAGAATTCCAAAGACTTCCGTAAACTTCCGAGACTTCCAAAGAATTTCAAAGAATTCCACAGACTTCCAAAGACTTCCTTAAACTTCCGAGACTTCCAAAGAATTCCAAAGAATTCCACAGACTTCCAAAGACTTTCAAAGACTTCCGAAAACTTCCGAGACTTCCAAAGAATTCTAAAGAATTCCAAAGACTTCCAAAGACTTCCGTAAACTTCCGAGACTTCCAAAGAATTTCAAAGAATTCCAAAGACTTCCGTAAACTTCCGAGACTTCCAAAGAATTCCAAAGAATTCCAAAGACTTCCGTAAACTTCCGAGACTTCCAAAAAATTTCAAAGAATTCCACAGACTTCCAAAGACTTCCTTAAACTTCCGAGACTTCCAAAGAATTCCAAAAAATTCCACAGACTTCCAAAGACTTTCAAAGACTTCCGAAAACTTCCGAGACTTCCAAAGAATTCTAAAGAATTCCAAAGACTTCCAAAGACTTCCGTAAACTTCCGAGACTTCCAAAGAATTTCAAAGAATTCCACAGACTTCCAAAGACTTCCTTAAACTTCCGAGACTTCCAAAGAATTCCAAAGAATTCCACAGACTTCCAAAGACTTTCAAAGACTTCCGAAAACTTCCGAGACTTTCAAAGAATTCTAAAGAATTCCAAAGACTTCCAAAGACTTCCGTAAACTTCCGAGACTTCCAAAGAATTTCAAAGAATTCCACAGACTTCCAAAGACTTCCTTAAACTTCCGAGACTTCCGAAGAATTCCAAAGAATTCCAAAGACTTCCGTAAACTTCCGAGACTTCCAAAGAATTTCAAAGAATTCCACAGACTTCCAAAGACTTCCTTAAACTTCCGAGACTTCCAAAGAATTTCAAAGAATTCCACAGACTTCCAAAGACTTCCTTAAACTTCCGAGACTTCCAAAGAATTCCGAAGAATTCCACAGACTTCCGGAGACTCCGAAGACTTCCAAAGACTTCCAAAGACTTCCAAAGACTTCCAAAGAATTCCAAAGAATTCCAAAGAATTCCACAGACTTCCAAAGACTTCCAAAGACTTCCGAGACCGTGTACATAAGACTTCCCAAGTGAATAGCCCCTCGGGTTTCACTCATTGTCAGATTTCTGTCTTTGAAAAAAAAAAAAAAAAAAAAAATCATGAAAGTAGGATTTTTTTCTCATCTGATTAAATTTTTCTGAACTCTCATTATATCGTTGATACGATCATTACAGGTTTTTTTTTTTTTTTTTGACAATAAATATACATGTTTCAAATGAATGAAAATTTTAACCACACAGCTTTTATCTACACATTAAAAAAAAGTAGATCATACGTGTTTTTTTTTTTTTTTTTTTTTTCAAACATGTGACAAAAATTTTCAGGCAGGACTTTACCTTGATTCGATTGAGCTGGAATTAATTTTGATAAAAAAAAAAATAAATGATATTCTTCAAATCATAGACTTGTGCCATATATTTTGGAAAATAGTATCTTTTTTTATTGTTTTTTTCATGTGCCGAAGCTTTGGTTTCAATTTTGATTGATTTGAGACACGTATATTTTCACACGTTTTCAGAATAAAAAAAGCAGGACTTTGAGCCACCCTTTGCATTTCTGATTATTTATTTATTTTATTTACAGCTATTCAGAATTTTGCAAATCTGACCTCAGATTCTTGATCAGCGATTCAAAAAACCTTCTAGTATCAATTTTCACAAGATTTCGAATGTTTTTAGTGTTTTTTTTTTACTAGCAAATTGGATTCGCCATTTTGAATTTCGCTAATCTGACTTCAAATTCGTGTTCGCAGTGACCCAAAAAAACATTCGAGTAACAATTTTTTATCAAAATCAGAATGTTTTTTTTCGCAGCTTGATGAATGCATGGAATTTTGACAAAAAAAAAAAAAAAATGGGGAAATTGTTTTAAAAAATTCATCTGTATTTGAAGAAAAATCAATGAATTATTCATTTCACATGAATAAAATGAAACGTTTCCTCAAAAATGTGTTGAAAACAATTTTTTTTCATCACTTTGGAGGATTATTATTATCATCATCAAAAATTGATAATCTTCAATCATCTTGATTATGGTCGATTTTTTTGTCCAATTTTTATCCAATTATCTCAAAATCCGAATTTGGCGATTATTTTAATAGATATTTATGTGGCATGCGCCGAAAGTAACTGTTTATTCGGCAAGGTTATGTTTTTCAACAAGGCGAGCCTTGTAAAGCAACGGCGAGTACTAAAAACATAACCTTGCTGAACAGTTACTTTCTGCGCGCGCCCCATACAATATTTTTTACGGAAAAGGCATTAATAGTCACTTTGACGCCAGTTGAGTTCCACACGAACTGCGTATAGAGAGGGGGTAACCTGCGGTATAAAGACTTTATTCCGCAACTTTGACATGCGCACTTCGAGCTGCGCATCAAAGTTGCGGAATAAAGACTTTATACCGCAACTTTGAACTTAGCGGTATAAAGTGCCACTTGCCGGAACGAAAACTTTGACATGCGCACTTCGAGCTGCGCATCAAAGTTGCGGAATAAAGACTTTATACCGCAACTTTGAACTTAGCGGTATAAAGTGCCACTTGCCGGAACGAAAACAGGCGTCAAAAAGTGACTTTTTAATGCCTGTGCCGTAAAAAAATATTTTTTTTACCACTTCCTTCCCCATATATCGTCCCTCCATCTTATGAATTGTTGCAGACACAAGATGGATGCACGCGAAGCAACCTTACGGAGTAAAAAAAAAAAAAAGAGCTTGCACAAAGGCCAGGTCAAGCCTAGCCGCTTAATCTCTCGCCTTGCAACCGGATGCTGCTTGCAGGCTAACGACGAACGTCGTTCCTCAGCGTGGCTGGTGAAAATGATCCTCGTTAATTCTCATCTTATACGCTACCAACAACCAACTTCTTCGGTCGGTGTATAAATAGCAACACGTATCTCGATCCGAGACCCACATCAATCTTGGATAATCTTAAGATCAATTGAACCTCCGAGGGTTGATCAGATCATCGATGAAATGTTGCTTCCCATTCTTATTTCGAAAATTTACGGAATGCATCGCGAAATCTGGATTTTTGTATTTTGGGTGATTTTTTGGGTGACTAATCACGAATCTGAAGTCAAATTTTCGAAATTCAAAATGGCGGATCGAAAAAAAAAAAAACAGTGAAAATATTCGAAATCTTGAACCGTTCATCAAGAATCTGGGGGCAGATTTTCAAAATTCGAAATCACTGGAAAGAAAATAAGTAACGGAAAGTTCGAAGGTTTCCTTTTTTGTTTTATGATCCAAAAATTGTGATTCGCGGAACAGGTTGATAATTGCATTCGGCCTTGCACCGGTTTAACCTCGGATTTAGAGAGACTTTAACCAGGCTTACACACTTTTTTTTTTCGTTAATCAAATGCAGTGCTTTAACACAGTAATTCAATTTGGATCGTAATAAGAATCCTGGATTGGATCAGAGTCGAGGTGAAGAATAGTTGAAAAATGTTGAAGAAGGGTGAGAAATGTTGAAAAAACGCCGACAAATGACGCAAAGCATTGCAAATTGTTGAAAAAAAGTTTGAACATGTTCAGATGTGTTTGAAATTGTTCAAAAAATATGAAAAATGTGAAATCACGTTGAAAAAAATGTTTGATAACATGAAAAAATTACTAGTAGAATTATAAAGTGTTGATAATCTCTGAAAGAAAGTCGAAAAATGGTCCAAACTGTTGACGAATGTTGAACAATATTCGAAAGAAACAATAAAATTGTGTTCAAATATCGTCAAGTGTTGAAGGACATCGATCTTCCAATTCAAAGTCATCATTTCGCATGATTTGACACATGATTCCATTCGTCAGTTTTTTAAATCATGATTTCTGTCTGATTTTCAATAATTTTGAAGTGATTTCTTTGTCTGATGGCAACTCAGCTGATTTTATGAGCTGATACAGCCCCTCGGATTTTAGTGTCCGAAGTCCTCATCGAGGCGTCTAGTCGACTGCATGGAACCTCATGGCTAAAGAGAGTTGGCTCGGTAAGCACAAGTCCATCAGGAGTTTTCAGGACCACAACCGGTTATTCTGCTGCCCAGGCAGAGCTCACTGCATGCAGGTAAGAATTCCGCATTAAGGGGACCAGTACAGCGTGATTCAACAAATTCTCCATACTCCAAAAATGATTTATATCCAAAGTTCATTAGAGATCGAAGAAGAATGGACTTTTTCAAAAAACGCTTATCGTAAGGTTTAAGAGCATGCTACACTCATTTTTTACTCTTCTTACCGACCTTACCGGGTTTTCACTGATAGCAAAGCCTACGCGTCGCGAGCGCGGAAAAGGAACCAACAGCGCAATTCTAGATGGAATTCTGAAGATATATATCGAAAAACTTCTTTGTTTTATGCAACAATGAAGACGTATTCTTGAAAACTGCACAAACAATTACCATTTTGTGCAGTTTTCAAGAATACGTCTTCATTGTTGCATGAAACAATGAAGTTTTCCGATATATATCTTCGGAATTCCATTTAGAATTGCACTCTTGGTTCCTTTTCCGCGCTCGCGACGCGTAGGCTTTGCTATCAGTGAAAACCCGGTAAGGTCGGTAAGAAGAGTAAAAGATGAGTGTAGCATGCTCTTAAGGATGTATTGGCCATACAATCTCAACCAAAAATGATTCTCGACGGCAAACTGAGTACTTCATGATAAGATAAAAATCTGAAAAAAATCAACCATGACAAAGGTGATAAGAGTATTTATTTCGAATAATGATAATGCCCGTAAGTTGTCAACAAATTGTTTAAACAAAACATTGTTTAAGAAATTATCTGGTAACGTTATCTTTTTTCATCTCAAACAAATGCCCTAATTTTTCTGAACACGAATGCATTTTTTAAGAATTTTGTCGCTATTTTGAAATTCACGTTTTCGAAAATTTGTAAAGGCTGTATTTACGACACTATTTGTTCCACGCCCCGGAAACTTCGGAATTGTAATTCTACATCGTTTTCACAAAAACATATCCAAAATTCAGATTTTTTGTTCCATTTTTCATAATTTGGAAACTTTCGAAAACGGAAATTTCAAAATAGTGACAAAATTCTCAAAAAATTCATGTCTATTCAGAAAAATTAGGGCATTTGTTTGAGAAGAAAAAAAATGCTGTTACCAGAAAATTTGTTAAACAATGTTTTGTTTAAACAATTTATTGATAACTTTCGGGCATTATTATTATTCAAAGTTAATACTTTGATCGTCTTGATTGTGGTTGATTTTTTTCCGATTTTTATCTCATCCCGAAGTACCTAATATTATCGACGAAAATCAATTTTGGTTGAGATTGTACGGCCAATACATCCTCAAGCCTCCAGGTATACGGCAACGGTCTTTGTTTGAGGAGTTCGGAGACTTCTGGCATGAGATTAACCGAGAATTCGGGCTCGTACTCATTTATACACACATATTCTCAGGCTCAAAAGCTATGTAAGTAGAAAGTAACTCTTTCGTCGTCAGGTGGGGATTATGCAATCAGTCAATCATCCATGTGCTCGGGGTGATAAAAGCGATATGCAGACACTGCGTGTTCGTATCGAGATTATTATCACCATATATTGAAGCATAAAATTATTGATCAGGAAAAAATCATTTCGTATCAAATGATGACAGAAAATTCTGTAAAATTCCATCAAACCATCAGAGTTCATGAAATTGAGTAAAATTACATGTGTTTCGATTTTTTGATGTAATGACATTTATGTAATTTTGATTGATGTAATTTTGGGTCCAAATTGCAAGTAAAAAAAAAGAGATGAATAGCCGAATTCTATACGAAATTTTAAACAAAATTAATAATTTTGAAAATATTTTGATTTGCTCATAACTGAGAAAAAAAAAATGAATGGTAAATAATTTTGCATCTTATTATCGATATGATTTTGTAATTTTTGTGAGATTCGTGAATTCCAACAGATTTTGCATAATTTGTTAAAATCGTTGATTCATATTTTCGAAAGTTCAGTTTCTGAGTAAATTATATCGTGAGATTTGTAACCCTCTGTTACTGAAATATTAACGTCAAATTGAATTGAAATTCTGATCAAATGAATCTGAATAATTCTCTTTGATGTCTTGATCCGGCTATTGAAGCTCGTCGAAATATAATTGGAATTATTCGGGGAGAAATGTTAAACCGATCAACCGCTATTCAACTGAACAAAGTGAATCCATCGATTGGAAAAAATTTGTGGGATATTTGTTGATCAAATCTCTTACACTGATAGAATTGTATTCATATTATCTATGGAATTGACCAGAATCCGATATTGGCTTACAAAAACAAACAAAAAAATAAAAATTCTACTCACGAACAATTGAACAAAAAATTATTGAATCTATTTGTATTGTAGAATTGTAAAATGGTGAACACGTATAAAATATGTGTAGTGAAATATTGGTTGAATTAGAATTTCAAACCCAAAATAAATTCGCTAAGTCTGACAAAAAATTTCCGAAATAATTTTTGTCAATAAAATTATTTAAAAAATCGACGTATGAATATATATTCAAAGATTTGGCAATGTCATTTGTTAAAACAAAAAATACAGTTTCACAGCAGTTATTTTGTTTACAAAAACAAAATTACAATTTCAGAGCAGTGTTTTTTCTTTGTTCACAAAAACAAAAATACAGTTTGGCCGCAGTTTTGTTTGTTCACAAAAATAAAAATACGGTTTCATAGTAGTGTTTTTGTTCACAAAAACAAGAATACAGTTGTTCAGCAATATTTCGTTGTCATAAAAACAAAAATACAGTTTCCCAGCAGTTTTCTTTGTTCACAAAAATAAAAATACAGTTTTATAGTAGTGTTTTTGTTCACGAAAACAAGAATACAGTTTTTCAGCAATATTTTGTTGTCAGAAAAACAAAAATACACTTTTACAGCAGTTATTTTGTTGACAAAAACAAAAATACAGTTTTGCCGCAGTTTTGTTTGTTCACAGAAACAAAAATACAGTTTGGCCGCAGTTTTTTTTGTTCACAAAAACAAAAATACGGTTTCATAGTAGTGTTTTTGTTCACAAAAACAAGAATACAGTTGTTCAGCAATATTTCGTTGTCATAAAAACAAAAATACAGTTTCCCAGCAGTTTTCTTTGTTCACAAAAACAAAAATACAGTTTTATAGTAGTGTTTTTGTTCACGAAAACAAGAATACAGTTTTTCTGCAATATTTCGTTGTCAGAAAAACAAAAATACACTTTTACAGCAGTTATTTTGTTGACAAAAACAAAAATACAGTTTTGCCACAGTTTTGTTTGTTCACAGAAACAAAAATACAGTTTGGCCGCAGTTTTATTTGTTCACAAAAACAAAAATACGGTTTCATAGTAGTGTTTTTGTTCACAAAAACAAGAATACAGTTGTTCAGCAATATTTCGTTGTCATAAAAACAAAAATACAGTTTCCCAGCAGTTTTCTTTGTTCACAAAAACAAAAATACAGTTTTATAGTAGTGTTTTTGTTCACCAAAACAAAAATACAGTTTTTCAGCAATATTTCGTTGCCAGAAAAACAAAAATACAGTTTTGCCGTAGTTTTGTTTGTTCACAAAAACCAAAAGTACAGTTTCACAACAGTATTCTTTGTTTACAAAAACAAAAATACAGTATTCTTTGTTTACAAAAACAAAAATACAGTTTAACAAGATTTTTTTGTTTATACGATAAAAAATACAATTTCAAAGCCGTTTTCTAGTTCCTACAACAAAAATTCTTGAATGATTAAAATACTAAACATGTATCAATATATCGATTCATGTCTCGTCCCGTAATCACTGATTCCATTACTGTTCCGACACAGCGGATTTGGCGCGGACGTCGAATTCCATAAACGGCATAAAAAAAAAAAATAACCTCATTCAAAAGCAGAGTGACACGATATGTGTACACATATCCACGAAAGTATCGGGTGTGAGTATGAGTTACATAAGATGAGCCACGTGCTGAGATATAAATGCGGTAGAGCTTCAGACTCGGTTACTATACGCGGTGTGATGATGGCGGGCATATCGTACCCGAAGAGGAAGAGGGAGAGGAAGACAACTATACGATATACAGCGACGTATCGCATACCTGAGAAGCAGGTGCTGTTCTTTCAGGTTCAACCACTTTCCGTCTCTCGCACTCCGTCCGTTTCCTTGCTACGTTATTCTACCCCACCATCCTCGCAACCCCTTCCTTCGAAATATCTCCGCACTCGGCTTTCGAAAATCTGGACCAATATGTGTTCATTTCACAAAGTTTTCGAAAGAAGGAAGGAGAATATTGTTGTCGATGAGGTTTGACTCACAATTTCAGTGTGACAAATATCAGCACTTTCATGACAAAAATTGTTTTGAGAATCAGGGAAATTGGAAAAGAACATTTTTGGACCGAGTTATCAGCAAACGATTGACTAGATTGACGCTAAATTTCGATAACTGACCATAACTTATCACATGATTTTTTCTACTCCGTTTCCCTGATTCATACGGTAAAGAATTGCTCTCCGAAGAAAATGAGACGTCGAGAGACATAATCGAATCAACCACGACAAGTGATTTTTTTTAAGTCAATTTTTCTCTGTCTAATGAATTTTGCATAAGATATTAATGATTTTTGGAGTATGGAGAATTTGTTGAATTAACCTTAACTCCGATCGACCACCCCGCGAACCGTAACCTAACAAACGAATCGGTGGCAGCGGTGTGATACGAAAGTAAACTCGTGTTGGAGCGTCGAGCACTTATCGAGCGGGCACGTTACGCTAATTCGAACCTGAAATGATGATGATGATGGTAAAAATTTAATTCTGCTCTCGCTTTCCGTAGGCGACTCATATTTGATTCATTGGTTTTTCATTCGCTCATAGCCTGCGAGTGGTAATTGCATCGTTGACGACTCTTCGTCCCTTCCGATTCAAGTCATCGAGTTAACGTACCTGTTGAATTTTACATCGCACATGTACGATATTCCGGATTATATAACCTCATTTAACTTTTCACCGGCTTGAGGCGGTGGCCTCGGAGTGATGGATAAATTTTTTTTTTTTTTTTGCATCTGAGTTGTAAAATTTCTAGGGGAACGGGAGAAGATTGAGGGTGACGTATAATTTCAACTTCGCGGAGGAGACACGATCGTCAACTACAACTTGGAACTGACTCCAGCCTGTACGCGTTACCGATATAGAGCAAAGGGTGTAGCGTACCCAAAACGACCAACAGAGGATGCTGGATGTTATAAATTTAGATGAAGGGGAGTCTCGACTCTTGTGGCGCCTTGGTGAAGGAAGGTGAAAATAACGCGAAGGTTTCTCAGACTCCAGTTTGGTGCATTAAGCGGCTTTTTTTATCCTTGTCAAGTGTTGAAGAAACGCAGCAAAGTGTTTTCACTTACAGAGAACGTGAATTTCTTCAGTCACTATGGGATCGAAATAGTCGAAAAATCGTTTCAAAAATGTTGAAAATCGTCTGAAATAAGATTTGAACACGTCCAGATGTGTTTGAAGTTGTTCAACACGTGAAACAATGTTTGATAATATGGAAAAATTACCAGTTGAATTGGAAAGTGTTGATAATCTCATAAAAAAAGTTTGAAGATGGTCCAAACTGTTGACGAATGTTGAACAGTATTCGAAACAAACTATAAAATCATGTTCAAATCTGGTAAATTGTTGAAGAAACGCAGCAAAGTGTTTTGATTTACAGAGAATGTGAATTTCTTCAGTCACTATGGGATCGAAATAGTCGAAAGATCGTTGAAAAATGTTGAAAATCGTCTGAAATAAAGTTTGAACACGTCCAGATGTGTTTGAAGTTGTTCAACACGTGAAACAATGTTTGATAATATGGAAAAATTACCAGTTGAATTGGAAAGTGTTGATAATCTCATCAAAAAAGTTTGAAGATGGTCCAAACTGTTGACGAATGTCGAACAGTATTCGAAACAAACTATAAAATCATGTTCAAATCTGGTAAATTGTTGAAGAAACGCAGCAAAGTGTTTTGATTTACAGAGAATGTGAATTTCTTCAGTCACTATGGGATCGAAATAGTCGAAAGATCGTTGAAAAATGTTGAAAATCGTCTGAAATAAAGTTTGAACACGTCCAGATGTGTTTGAAGTTGTTCAACATGTGAAAAAATGTTTGATAATATGGAAAAATTACCAGTTGAATTGGAAAGTGTTGATAATCTCATCAAAAAAGTTTGAAGATGGTCCAAACTGTTGACGAATATTGAGCAGTATTCGAAACAAACTATAAAATCATGTTCAAATCTGGTAAATTGTTGAAGAAACGCAGCAAAGTGTTTTGATTTACAGAGAATGTGAATTCCTTCCGTCACTATGTGATCGAAACCGATAATCTCCTCATCCTGATCAATCACGGAAGGAATAAATTTAGCATTGCAAAGAGGCTATAATCACCAATGTACCATAAAGCTCTGAAGACATGTTCAGATTTGTTGAGCCGTTTTATACCGGTACACGCGAGATTGGCGTCAAGATAAAATGGCAAGAAAACCGATCGAGCCAACCGATATTCAAGGCTAATTACTATAATTACTGTCTCGAGTGGGGAAGCAGGGGGATGTTGAAACCGGACGGAATGTCGTACCGCAGTATCGCAGAACCTGAACCTGAAGCTGTAAGAGAGAGTCATTCCACTTCACCTGAGCAAAATTGGCATTGCACAACCACTTTGATAATCCGCGCCGATTTCTCATCGAGGAAGAAGATTCACAACCAATCGTTCAATCAGAGATCGAAAGAGCAAAGACGGGGTTGGATGAATGGAAACCGTGATGCATCTCGATTGCATGTTTGTGTAACTGGATATCATTGCCAGTGGATAAGAAATTCAGTCTCTTGATCAATTCGAACTCGTCTCGGGACGTAGGCGTGTCAATGTTGATTGTGATTGCAAATGATTGGTGAAATGAATACACGAAGGGATGAATGATACACCCGTAGATGGACGGTAATGACATGATCATGGAGAACGTGAGAGTATATGATGAAGAAAAATTTGTGGGTTGTAGAGATGCCATTTCCGGAAAAATCTACTTACACTGTCCAAGACGTCTCAACATGTTCCAATACGTCATAATCTGTATCATAATATCGTCCAATGTCTCCCAATATGTTTCAATATCGTCCAACACTGTCTCAATATCTTTCATAAACTCTCAATACTTCACAATACTTCCCAATATCTTTTAATGTTATCGAATATCGTCCAGTTTTGAACTATGATATATTCGAAAACGTCTCAATATGTCCCAATATATGTTCCGACGTGTGTCGATATCGTTCAATGTTAGTATTTTCCAATGTCATCCTATGCCTTGGAAAATCGTCCAATACTGTCCATTTTCGCCCTACCTCGTCCAATATTGTTAGATATCTTCAGTTGTTCGCCAATATATGTCTTAATATATTCCAAAACGTCTCAGTATGTCCCAGTATGTCTAAACAAGTCTCAATATCGTCCAATACTGTCCAATATCCGTCCAATATTGTTCAATATCTTCCGATATCTTCGAGCCGATGTAATTTCCATCTTGAAAAAGTTTCTCACGAACAAAAATTACGATTTGAAAGGCTGCTCTGAGATGAATATAAGCACGTATACGTACACGCGTGAGCTAAATACGTGCAGTACAATGAAATGTAACACGATAAACAATTCCGATGTATAGGCATAGGCATAGGGCGAACAAACATGAAGCGTACATGCACGAACATACATAATCCCTGCAGTAGGGCGTTAGGGTCGTGGTAGTTGGCGAGAAGGGAAGGGAAGGGAAAAGAGGCGTGCTTCTGATCGGAAAGCCGATTGTATTCACGTGGAGTCTCTGACCTTTCTTCAAACAATGCGAGCGGAGAGAATGTAAATGTACGTAACTCACATGACACACGCACGCACACGCTCGTGAAAAAGGGCGAAACAAAACGAAACGAAATAACCGCTATTTATGTATGAGGGTGCGGTTAGGTCCTCGAGAATATCGGATTACAAACATATACCTGGCGAGTGATGTGGGATTTGGAAGAAAGGGGAGAGAGAATATGTGATTCTCAAGAGGAAGCAACTATTATGAAATTTACGTCCAAATTTTGAAAAATGGAACAAAAAATCTGAATTTTGGATATGTTTTTGTGAAAACGATGTAGATTACAATTCCGAAGTTTCCGGAGCGGGGAACAAATAGTTTCGTAAATACAGCCTTTACAAATTTTCGAAAACGAAAATTTCAAAATAGTGACAAAATTCGTCAAAAAATGCACTTGTGTTCAGAAAAATTAGGGCATTCATTTGAGATGAAAAAAAATAACGTTATCAGAGAATTTGTTGAACAATGTTTCGTTTAAACAATTCATTGATAACTTTCGGGCATTATAACTATTCAAAATGAATACTATCATCATCTTTATCACGGTTGATTTTTTTCAGATTTTTATCTCATCATAAAGTACTCAATTTGCCGACGAGAATCATTTTTGGTTGAGATTGTGCGGCCAGGACATCCTTAACTTCTTTCACGATAGAGGCTTTAAAAAGTCACTTTCTTACGCCTGTTTTAGGTCCGTAAAGTCGCACTTTATAGTCTTTTTACCGCAACTTTGATGCGCGGTTCGAAGTGCGCAGTCCAAAATTGCGGCATAAACTCATCATACCGCAGTATCTACACGCAGTTCGTGCAGATCTCAACTGACATCGAAGTGGCGTTCGATGCCTTTTCCGTAAAAAATATTGTATGGGGCGTACGCGCAAAGTGACTGTTTTTCGTACCCTCCGCTGGCTACGCCTCAGGCTCGCGCTTTCAGCTCGTACGGAAAACGTAATCTTGCTGAATAAACAGTCACTTTACGCACATGGCACAAAAATAGCTGTACTTTTAACATGTGGATGAAAAGGGGGACTTTGCTGTCTACGATGATCAAATGTCTGTCGGAATATCGATATCTTGAGAACGGATCAACGGATTTGAATGAAATTTGGTATCATGTGGTTTTTTGGGTCACTGATCACGAATCTGAAGTCAGATTTGCGAAATTCAAAATGGCGGATAACTTTGACATAGAACAAACACACAAAATGTACATGTTCCCACAATAGTGTTGAAACCATGACGTATCAGAACATGGCAACATTGTATCGGTCCGTATTATCTCCTCTGTAACCACACAGTGATAACGATTGAAAGAAAAAGTCAGTAAAACATCATCGTATCGTTGATAAGGGCGGATGAATAGCCTACACAAAAAAGAGTCGAATCGACATTTGGATAAGGAATAATCGGTCCATATCGCATCCATCCATCCTTCCTCCATACCTTCTTCTCTCTCTGATTCTCCGAATGCAGTAAATTAGATAAAGAGAATCGCCTTCGGTTCGTCGCCGGTCGCAACGTTATTTCAACTGTCAGCCTAGGAGAAACTCTCGTAATTAGATTAATCACGGTGGTAACGAACCACTTCCTTCGGACAGGGCTGCCACTGTCTCTTCGGTATTGATACAGATTCAGATTCCCGAGGAATTTTATCAACATCTCGGAATTTTAGTGAACAAAAAATTATGGTTTTAATTATTGAGTCAACATTTTTAGTGCATTCGCAATAATTTTGAAAAAATATTGCAATATTTCTAGATCACTGATAAACTTCTTTCCTTATCATTAAAAATTGGACAGTTTTTCTTTCATCATTTGTCACAATTTCTTCAACATTCTTTGAACATTTTCAAACCGAATCCTAATCCTTTCATAATCATACATTCAAGACTGTTTACAACATCAACATCGCCATCTTTCAATTCAATTCATATCTTATTTTTATGATTATCAACATTTTCCAATAATTCAACTTCTTCAACAATCTTCAACAATGTTCAATTTCAAATACCATAATGAATTCGTAAATTTTTAGACATTTGTGAAATTTTTCGCACGCTGAAAATACTTTTTCAACCAGGATTAACGATGTTGAATAATCATTTTATTCCGAAATAATTTTCAATCGAAAAAAAAAAACAAAAAAAAAAAACAAAAACGGTTTTCCCATTACGTTTCGTTTAATCCGGGTAACTCGCACGGCGTTTTCGATGCGTGTAATGACGACCCGAGCCATTAGTGGGGCTGCTGTAATTAAAATTTAATACCAGTTGTTTGGTATTTAAACATGTAGGTATAGACATGTTTTGTTAATATCCTGCGTCCCGACCGACGAAGAATAATAGAAGCAACTGTTGTTGAAGCTCCAAAACCAGCCAACCGACGGACTGATCGATTAGTACGAACCATTACCGTTGGATTTGTCAACATTTATTCAGTTCTACCACACATGCATTAAAAACGCGTGTTTTTTTTGGGTTTTTTTGCCCTATTTAACGGCATAGAAGTCACAGTTTTTTTTTTTACCGAGGAAAAAAACTTGCCAGCGTGACAAAAAATCTCTGGTAGCAAGGAAAAAAAATCTCGTAACCATAGTAACGGTGAAATAAACCAAGAAAGTGCTGCCCGAGGGGTTAACCACTCGTCCGTCGACCGTACACCTGACTTCAACTGACTTCAAGTGACTTCAAGTGACTTCGACTGACTTCACCTGACTTTCAGCTCACTTCTGCTGCTTACTGACTCGTGACTTCAGCTGACTTCAACTGACTTCGAGTGACTTCAGCTGACTTCAAGTGACTTCAACTGACTTCGAGTGACTTCAACTGACTCACTGACTTCAGCTGACTTCAATTGACTTCAGCTGACTTCAACTGGTCAGCTGAAGACTTCAACTGACTTTTCGGCAAGATGTACACCTGACTTCAAGAGTGGTTAAACCCTCGATGCTGCGCCAGCGGAAAACGCCGTCCTTATGTTTCTAACCTCACTTTCTACTCGTTTTTAATGCATGTGTGGTAGAAAATAACGCACTTCCTTCCCTTGGTGCTCAATATACAAGGTTTTTTTAAGGTTATGTCATGTGAGGATATCGATGAAATATTGATGTACGATTTTTATTTTTCATTTCGCCTCCAGCCTCAACCAGATTGTAGAAACTGCAGTTGCTGCACTTCTGTCTACCTCAGAGATTTGCATTTCATTCTAACTGGAAAGTTCTGAAACGGAGCAATTTCAACGAGACATATTTCCAACGATCATATTTGCATTTAGAATGGAACATTAACGTTTATTATTACATAGCTATACACCTATGTAGTGTATATTCAATCGGTCACACCGTGAACTATATCAAATTGATACGAAAATACAAAAAAAAAAAATGGTTCTAGTCTAACCAATTTTTAGAATATTTCAAGTAATCAAACAACTAATTGTTCAAATAACTATTTTTTATTTATTTTTTTATATTCTGAGGCGTTTTGGAACGTAATTTCACGGCGATTTTACAGTAATTTCGAATTATTTGATCGACTTGAAGCCGATTCATACGATTTCAAGAATTTTTAAAATTTTGCCTCCAATTCGTTCCCCGAACTTGATAAATTTCGAGGTGTGAATTTTCCCAAATTTTTTCAATTTCCGTCCAATCGTTTAGAGCCGGTGTAATCTCTGGCCAAAAAGCTGGAATGAGGAAGTACGAAGAACAGGAATTGCGGAGGCGCGGAGTGCCGGTTCAATTTATTCGATATCGACGTCCGGGCTTTTTCACAGATCGCTATCAACACCGGCGGTAATGTTATCGGAAAGGGTGTCCAAAGCAAAGATTGAGTATTTACCGTAGCGTCAAACAGCCCAGAGGCGTAGCCGACCCGAATGCGAACCTCACGTCAATTTCCATCGAGCTGAAAATTCATTCTTCTCGATAAACGACGTCGGATTCGTGATCAGCGACCCTAAAAACATTCGGGTAGCAATTTTCGTCCAAATCCGTCGATTAGTTGCCGAGATATCGTCATTTTTGTATATTTTTTCGGCCATTTTGTTCTGCCGATAATTCAAAACTAATTTACCGATCGATTCAAAAATCTGATCGGTTCTGAGTTTAAAAAACCCGCGTCGATTGGGACCAAATTGGTCAAAATCGGGTTCCTCGGTCTCGAGATACAAAGGCGAACAAAAAATTGATCGAACACATAACGAGGGTAAATATCGTCAACTAATCCACTAGGTGGCAGCATCACTGCATGATTCTTTCAGCGTGAAGTTGAATCTCCTTGTTTTCATAAAACATTGAAATACGTCGTTTTTACTGCTGCGAGTTTATTTCCCTGTTCATTTTTCCAGTAGAAAAAAAAAACGAAAAAAACTGGCTTTCTTCCCGTTTCAGACGTTCAAAAAAGTTCATTGGACTTTCGTTCATTTCACTTAAGGTTCGCAGTTTCACCAAAATATGGAAATTTACTTTCGCTATAAATCGATTTCGAGATTTTTAAATTCCTAATTTTCGTTTTTAGATACATAATTTCGTTCTATTTTTTGGTCCTTCGGAATTTTTACCCGGCACCAGGTCAAAAAACACGATTTTTCTTCCAAATACCTGTCTATGTATACACATTTTAACACATTAGACAAACTACGATGCTGCCATCTACGTGGCGTGGCGCTCGGCGAGACTCTGTACTATATTACTTCGCGTTCCCGCCACCGTACCAGACGCCGAGCTCCTGTTGCGGCTGACGATGAGCTACGCCAATGGAAGTCCGCAGTCCTGAGACGAGAGTCTCAAACACGGATAAGAGGACAGAGCTGTTATTGTACGGAATATAAGATTACGAAACTATAAGCGTGTAATAATATTACGTTGCCTTCATCCGTGTGGAATAAGATGAAAGTCTATATATATCAAAAACAGTTTCGTTATGACGCAATGACAACAGAGATTCGTTTTTTTTTTCCCTTGACGATCATAAAGCACTTCGTCCTCAACCATGTGCGATATCTCATCCTTTGTTATCAACGAATGCGATCATCCTTTTTCAGAAATCTGAATCTAATCACACTAATAAACTAAATCACGGCACGGTCTTCATTACACGGAAATCAATGTAATCTTGGACTTTGTCACTTCATTGTGCATCCATTATCGCATGATGTGTAATTACAGAGCCAATTGGTCTTCCTGGACTCGACACGCGTCATGTTTTTCCCACAATAATTTTTTATGATAATCCTGCCTCTTTTCCTCTTGCAATTACGATCATCAATTTATGAAGGGCGTATCTTCATCCACATTTGAATTTATTATCTTCTCATTTGAATTTATTTTCACCAATTTGATCATTTCTAAAGCGATTGGCGTGAAAAAAATCGTATTACCTTGGGCACCAATAAAATCACCTTTTAGGTACTTAGGACCTTCTGCCACGAGCCACGAGCCACAATACATGCATTAAGGATGTATTGGCCGTACGATCTCAACCAAAAATGATTGTCGACGGCAAACTGAGTACTTTATGATAAGATAAAAATCCGAAAAAAATCAACCGTGATAAAGATGATGAGAGTATTCATTTCGAATAATAATAATTTCCGAAAGTTATCAATAAATTGTTTAAACAAAACATTGTTCAACAAATTCTATGGTAACGTTATTTTTCTTCATCTCAAATAAATTCCCTAATTTTTCCGAATACAAATGAATTTTTTAAGAATTTTTTCACTATTTTGAAATTTCCGTTTTCGAAAATTTTTAAAGGCTGTATTCACGAAACTATTTGTTCCACGCCCCGGAAACTTGAGAATTGTAATCTACATCGTTTTCACAAGAACATATCCAAAATTCAGATTTTTTTTCCATTTTTCAAAATTTGAAAATTTTCGAAAACGGAAATTTCAAAATAGTGACAAAATTCTTCAAAAATTCGTGTGTATTCAGAAAAATTAGGGCATTTATTTGAGATGAAAAAAAATAACGTCACCAGAAAATTTGTTAAACAATGTTTTGTTTAAACAATTTATTGATAACTTTTGGGCATTATTATCATTCAAAGTTGATACTTCGATCGTCTTGATTGTGGTCAATTTTTTTCCGATTTTTATCTCATCCCGAAGTACCTAATATGGTCGATGAGAATCACTTTTGGCTGAGATTGTACGGCCAATACATCCTTAAATTACTGTATGGACCGCATGCGGCCGAGTCCATATATTACAGGCATGTATTTTTTTTCCTGAATAGAGATTCTTCACAAGGTCTGATACCTCGGACCCTATCCCCCAACCCTAACCTCTCAAGATAAAGTGTATCGGTATTATTATTTATGCCAAGAGATGATATCGGCCCAGACCGTCGAAATCCATTAGTACCATCCGCCACGCTGCCCCTGCCGTTCTTACAAATTTATATCCATATATTCGGTGATATATCGAGGGTACGGTATTTGTATGAGGTAAGACTAACGATAAGTCGAACTGCAGCGTTCAATATCGAAATTATCATAAGCTACTAGGATTCACGAAAATTATCATCAGTCAACTCAAATAATAATAATATTCAATAGTCAGCCATTTTTTTTTTTCAATACCCACAACTGACGTTCAATCATTATTATTATCATTTTTCCATTCCGTTATCACTAATTTTTTTTGTCCTCAAGTATTTTCAGAATCTTTTCTTTTCGTGTCTTTTTTTTTTTTTTTGTTACCATGTTACTAGATTCGACGAATTTCAACACTTTTCAACACTTTCACAAAAATTCTTTTTTTGTATACTAGTCTCAAGAATTTGATAAGTATTGAACAATTTTAAACGTCACGAAGAAACATTTTCGTTGACTTAATCTGCTTTAAAAAAATTATGAAGATCATCTTCAACTCTATTCAACAATTTCAACATCATAGAAAGAGCTCTGCGAATTTTTCAACAATAATTTCTGCAGTAATTCTCAACGATTTTGTACAATTATTGCGTGAGAATTTGGAACATTTATTTTGTCAATTTACTTTGAACAATATGAACCTCATCCTCGACTCTCTTCAACAATTTCAACATCGCGGGAATTGAAAGATACTAATTTCATTTTTTTTTTCACAGTGATTGAAAGAATTTTTCAACATTCATTTATACAATAATTCAAAATAATTTTTTTTAAAACAGTTGTTCAACCCTGTAAATCAAGTTCAATCATTTTCAACTATTTTTCAACTTTTTGAAGTCAGTCCCAACAGAATTTGAATCTCGCTTGAATCTCTTCTCCCCCCGATGATGAGAGAAGGAAAAAAATCTGTAAAAAAAAAATGACGTTTCTTTTTCTGTGATGTTAAAAGTCGCGATAAATGGAGTGAAATATCGCCTCTTGATCTAATTTACGACTATTTTTCTTCCACGTATATTTCCTGTTATAACAGAACGTATTTATATATGCGTTTATATGAAATTAGATAAGATAGTAGGCATAGTACCTACTAATATGTAGGTCTTTATACACACTACGCAGACTTCACAGTCTTATTCCATTCACACAACATCCGACACATCATCGTATTTCGAGGCTCGATATAGACGCTACCGGAAGTAATGGTCACACACCAACCCAACGTATTGTTATTTTAACCCGCGGAGGAACCAGAAGCGCGATGATCGATGACCACGGGAAGAAAGAAATTTTATAAAAATATATAAAAATAGTGAATAAAAAATGGTCATTTTTAAAATCTCGATTGTATCGCAAAAATCGCGTCAGAGAGAAGAAGAAGGTAGAAAAGTGATGAAAAATGATCATCGATTTTTCTTTCAAATTTTCGCTGATGACAGTTGATTACATCGATTAATTATTGCTAAGAAATAATGAATCTGAAAGAAAAGAAAGAAAGAAAAAGTAGGAGCATAATTTTGTGACAGAATTTCTTTCAGTCTTTTTCGCGCTGTTCATTAATTTTGAATTGTTGAAAACTCAAACATAAGAATTTTTAAAATAATTCTATGAAAATATGAAATTTTGCTAACGTGAGAATTTTTGAAAATCAGATTTAAAAACCCAAATTCTACAAAATCAATTTTATTTTTGTTCAAAATTTCACCAACTTGAACAGAAGAATTTTTCTACAAATTTTATCGACCATTTTTTTTCCCAAGTGGAAAATTGACTTAAAAAATGAATCTTACCTTTATCGATGGTTGAAGAAAAAAATCGTTCCTCAAAATTCTCACTATCTCGTTTCCACAAACTATGACCAGCAATTTAGTCACAAAATTAGCGAAAACTGATCTCCAACAATGAATAATAATTTTTATTAGAAAGAAAAAAAAGACACTCACAAGAGAAAAAAAGGAACACTATTAAAATTCACTAGATTTTATTCGACACTATGAATTTTTATTTATTATTTTCAATCCACTTTCATGACAGTTATGATAATTTTACTTTTTGACACTAGTTTTAAAAACCATATTTTTTAACTACTTATTAATGTCAGTTTTGATCAGAAATCGGGCTTCAAGTTGTTACTTTCGTTGTTGGAGCCACACTGTTTAGCATAAATTATTCATCAATCGTGACTTTGAGACAGAATAATAAATATATTTGACCGAAGTGACCACGAACCAAGTTCAAAGATCCACACTAATATAATACGACCCGAAGTCCTACCATGAGTGTGTTTAGATCACGACAAGCGGTCGAAAAAGGTTGTTTACAACGTTCACGGTATAAGTTGATGATATTACCATTTGCCATCGATTCCACAATCACAAGTTTATGAAGAATTAATTATTCATCTACTTATTGATAACTTTCGTTTTTTATTTGTTTCTTTTTTCGGGTAATTCTACAGGTTGATATGATCACACAAAAATGTACACTTTATCTTCCTCCTCTTGTTCTCGAAGAACTTGATACACTTTAATTTTAACAACTATATGGACACTAATTTTTTCCGTCAACTATTTCATTTAGTTTCTCTCACATGGTGAATTTTTGGATTTTTATTTGAGAATATCGTCAATTTCTGTTTCTCCATTACGAAACATGCTGCGATTTAGGGAATTAGTTATTCACAACGATTTTACTCCGAAAATAATCGCTTGATACGATTTTTATCACTTGATAAAAATAGAAGAACAAAAATTTTGTCGATTGCCTTTTTTTTTTTTTTTTTTTTTAGGAAACACCCCGGGTCGGTTTTTTTCCGGACGGTGATGCCGGCCGAAGTTAACACGGAGATGCTCTCCGTGCGGCGTCCACGCTCGCTGTGTGTAGACGGGGTAACAGAGAATCGCGGGGATGGAGAAGCGCGCGCAGTCAACGCACTAAGACACCATCACTCACATGGTGTGGAGAAGGGTGTGATGGTGTGTTTGTGTGAAGATACCAATACTATATACCTTCCGGTATGACCGCGCAACGCGTATACCTACTCCTACTACCCCAGTGGTTCTCGTTCAAGGTTTTCTCGACCCTTGTGGATCAGCATCAGTGTTTTGGGTATTTCGTTACAAGGATTATTCAACTTCAAGGTGTTTAGTGGGAATGGCAATAATTTGTCGAATTTTCCTTACATTTACCGGTTGAGAATTTAGATTTTTCGAAGAATTGTACACAATTTACTTGAGCAACGCGATCGATTGTGTCGAGGGTGAATGGCAATAATTTCTCGAATTTACTTACATTTCCCGTTTTCCGGTTTTCAAATTCCAGTTTTTCCAAGAATTTTTCCATACAATTTACTTGAGCTACACAATGAATGTGAATGTGAATTCTTTATTACTGCTGTCTAGTGTCAGCGGCAATAATCTAATTCCCTGACATTTTCCGTTTTCCAGTTTTCAAATTCCAGTTTTTCTAAGAATTTTTAAACACAATTTGCATGAGCAACACAAAGAATGTGAATCTGAATTTTGTGTGACTCGTGTGTAGTGCCAATGGCAATAATTTATCGAATTTCCTGACATTTGCGGGTGTTTCAGTTGAGGATTTTGATTTTTCCAAGAATTTTTTAATCCACTTCACTTGAGCAACACGATCTTTGAATGTGAATTCTTTGCGACTTGCGTCTAGTGTCAGTGGCAATTATCGAATTCCCTAACATTTCCCGATTTTCCAGTTGAGAATTCGAAGAATTTTCCCCGCAGTTTATTTCAGCAACACAATCTTTGGATATGAATTCTTTATGACTGTGTCCAATGTCAATGGCAATTATGGAATTCCCTGACACTTTCCGATTTTCCAATTTTCAAATTCCAGTTTTTCTAAGAATTTTTATGATAAAAGAGTGAAACAGTTCAACAATTTTATGGGAAAAAAATAGTCAAATTAGAGTTTAAAAAAAAATATCGTTATCTATTTTTGAAAATCACAGTGAAAATAGTGCAAACAAAGAATATAATTTGTATTAAAAAAAACCGTTGAAAAATACTCGCATATTTTTCGCACTTTAAAAAATCAAACAAAAAATGATCCAACAGAAAAAAAGAAAGTAAGAAATTAGTCATTACCCAACGTTTTTTAAATAAAAAATTCCACAAAGTCTTAAATAAAAAAATTCTGGCAGCCTACGCCGTTGGCTTGCATCTTTGCCCTCTCGAGTGGTGGGACATGGGTCGTGCTGGAAGAAAATAAACATCTGCGACGAAGTCGAAGTCGAACTCGAAGCGAGGCGAAGGCGAAGCAAGAGGAGTACCATCCGAAGAGATCCGTTGACAGATCGAAAAGACCGGTTTGAGGTGGTCCAGGGTCGACTCTACTTATAGACACTGAGAATTATTTTTACCTTCATGGATTGTTCCTCATCTTCAGTTTGTCATTAAGAAAAGAAAGATTAAGAAAAGGCGGGTTTGGGCCGACCGTGAGCTTTTTGTTTTTTATCTTCTTTCTAGCTATTCAGAATTTTGCAAATCTGACCTCAGATTCCTGATCAGCGGTTCAAAAAATCTCCTAGTACCAATTTTCACAAGATTTCGAATGTTTTTAGTGTTTTTTTTTCTTGCGAGCAAATTGGATTCGCCATTTTGAATTTCGCTAATCTGACTCCAGATTCGTGATCCGTGATCCAAAAAACGTTCGAGTAACAATTTTCATCAAAATCGAAATGTGTTTAGTTTTTTTCCTTCTTTTTTTTTTTGAAAGCTCCTTTACGAATCTGAAGTCAGTTGATTTGTAAAATTCGAAACGGTAAATCTGATACCCAAAACATCCAATTTCATTAGAATAATTTCTTTTTTTTTTCTATCATTCATCAATAAACAAATCAAATTGATAAAACAGAATGAAAAATACTTTGATCTTGTATAAAATTGGTATTTCTGAATCTTTTTTTTTTTTTTGGGTCTCTGATAACGAATTTTTATATCTTCAAATTGAATGATAAAATATTTTGAAGCACGAAAACCAAAAAAAAAAAGAAGAAGAGGTTTGAAGGCCAAAATTGGCTTGTTTTTTTCATTCACTTCGTTTGTAACGTAACGCAAATTTTGGTACTTCACATCAATCGCGGCTTTGGAGATTCTTTTTTTTACTGTAGTTTTTTTTTCCCTTTTTTGATCTTGATGGAAACGTTTCCAAATCCAAGGCTGAACTTTTTTAATCTCAAACTGTACGGAGCGAAAGTATATGCGATGCACCAGATGCAGGGTGGTGCCTATAGAGAAGTTGGAATCATACTTTTCTATGCACTACATGTATAGGTAGAATCTACGAAAGTACACTGATGCCAATATGCTGCAGCACTACCTTCTCTGCGAATGGGATACGAGATTTGAATACATTTCAAAGAAATTCATTTACTAATAGATAATAGAATGTCGTGACACACGTGTGGAATGTCGTTTTCTTTGTTTCAATGTGTTCAATTTGCCCCAATATGTGATTAGGAATCTCACACACATAAAATAATTTTCTTTGGAGAGCAATTCTTGATCATGTGAATGAGGGAAACTGAGGAAAAAAATCTTGTGATAAGTTATATGGTCAGTTATAAAAATTTAGCAACACTCTTTTGCTGATAACTTGGTCCAAAAATTTTGTTCTTCAATTTCCCTCGGTCAAACGATGAAGTATTCCTCTCCGAAGAAAATGAGACGTCGAGAGACATAATCGGATCAACCGTGTTTCTGAAACCTCACGACAACTAATTTGTAAAAAAGTACTTTGAAAAGTAAAGCTTTTCGCACTAGGGTTTCACTTCTTTTCGAAAATTTCATCGACTCGCTACCAAAATAGCAAAACACTTTGAACACGGTTATGTTAAAGTTGCTTGAAAACCAGACAAAATCGCTGGATAAAAATCGGAAAAAAATCAACCACAATCAAGACGATCAAAGTATTAACTTTGAATAATAATAATGCCCAAAAGTTATCAATAAATTGTTTAACAAATTTTCTGGGAACGTTATTTTTTTTCATCTCAAATAAATGCCCTAATTTTTCTGAATAGACATGAATTTTTTGGGAATTTTGTCACTATTTTGAAATTTCCGTTTTCGAAAATTTCCAAATTTTGACAAATGGAAAAAAATCCTGAATTTTGGATATGTTTTAGTGAAAACGATGTAGATTACAATTCCGAAGTTTCCGCAACGAGGAACAAATAGTTTCGCAAATACAGCTTTTACAAATTTTCGAAAACGGAAATTTCAAAATAGTGACAAAATTCTTAAAAAATCCATTTGTGTTCAGAAAAATTAGGGCATTTATTTGAGATGAAAAAAAAAACGTTACCAGAGAATTTGTTGAACAATGTTTTGTTTGAACAATTTATTGATAACTTTCGGTCATTATTACTATTCAAAATGAATACTCTTATCATCTTTATGACGATTGATTTTTTCCCGATTTTTATCTTATCATGAAGTACTCAATTTGCCGACGAGACAAGACATCCTAAATCACTGGAATATAGCTTGAAATCACTTGAAATCAGCATCATTCCTGCATCCACGAACGACATGAGTTCCTCGTTTCAATGTTCCTTCCTTCATTATTATTATAATTATTATTATTTTGGGCGACACGAAATTTTTTACTTTTTAATTACGTAATGAAAGCTTCTTTCATACGTCTATACCTATACATATGCATACATGACATCAACGTGAGTGAGATATGAATTTTTCTTCGTCCGCTTGAAATCGCGAAGGGATGTTGTACGTCCTGCTGTCGAGGCTCCGGACCGCGAATCTGCCCGGATGAATGATGGCAGGCTTTATGCCCGGGGTAACCATAAAAAAGAAGAGGCTTATCGCTCGTCACCTGTGTCTACTTCACCCCTCAAAACTAACCAACCCGGATTTCCGGGCAGGCTAATGATTCTAAGATTTTGTGAAATACTTTATTCATTTTTTTGACTTCCTCGAAGTTTTAATCCTCTCAAACAAAAATCCAAGAGAATTTATATACAAGAAATTATGAAGATTCAGATTTTGCGATTTTTTTTTGTTCATATTGGATAATTTGGTTCAACTTGTCCGATAAATTCGCCATATAAAATCATATTTCAGTACTTCATCAGACAATAATTGGGTTTAGGTTAGGTTTTCTTTCTTTTGGATGGGAAAAAATGGAGGCAGTTACGAAAGATTGAAAATTACAACCGTATGACGTCACTCATATAAAATCATCTATCAATCGAGGATCGTTCATAAAAATTTGATATATTTTTCTCCCAATGCTTCTCGAAGTGCATCCTTCTTTACATATTTTTTTTTCTTTTTCAACTGCTTAATTTCGAAACGACCTGTTTGAGGCTTGTGTAATACCCGGAAAGTATCCAATATTCAGTTCCTCAGCTAGTATGGGAAACCTAATCTCAAGCCTCTTATACTTGAAGTGTAGTGAATCAAGCGAGTCGACGACCTTAAAACCAATAGTTTTTTTCTCTGCATCAAATCAACGATATTTTTTGGAACTGGAGACATGCCGAAGTTTTTTACTCCTATATTTTCCAATGTCATCTTGGTGACAATTTTTGATGATAATAATAATAATGATGATAGGCACATCAAGTGCAAGAAATTAATAATAAAAATAAGAATTGTATTCGATAGTGAATCGAGGAACAAGATCACATTTTTAATGACCTTTTTCTGACGTTGAAATCGATAAAAAAAAAATCATTATCGAACCAAAGTTCACAATTTTTAGAGGGAAAAATTAGTAGACCTTCCATCATCTTAGTCTACTATTGAACAGACTGAAAGTAGTTTTTTCTTCATATCTCGACAACTATTGATCCTATCGTCACGAAGGTCATTATAAAAAATGAAGCTTATTAAATTCTCTACCAGAAAGCCAAATAATCCTTCGTTTTTTTGACCTCATCCATAGACAAATTAGGTTCCTTTTTTGGCAGTGATAGCTGTCAGAAATCAACTCGAGCACTATAGCGTTATATTATTCGCGCGCGCTAATATTTTGTGTCGTTTCATCCGACAGGTGATCACAGGCAAACATTTATCGGTTTTAATAATATTTATTTTTAATTAAAATTGAAGTCGTTTTTTTTTCTACAAAATTTTATAACTTTATTTTTCAAATTTACACAGATTCAAATTTAATTTTTAAGTTTGGATGATTGATTTGAATATGAATAAGCAAGGGTAAGCACAGGGGGGCAACGATACGACACCAATGCCCGAACAAGACAACGGAAGTCATTCAGCAGGAAGACTCTGTCTTTTTTATTGCTCATTTTTGGTGAATTACATTCCGTTGAATTTTCTAAACTGAAAATCTTACAATTATGAATGAAAATATACATACTATTTAAAAAAATTATTTTCTCTCGATTATTTATTTTGCTCAACAGGGAATTCACGTTTTCCTAGTTTCAATGTCAATAAGTTAAATTATTCATTCTGCTTAACAGAAGATTAACATTTTCCTAGTTTTAATGGCAATAAGTTAAATTATTCATTCTGCTCAACAGGGAATTAACATTTTCCTAGTTTTAATGGCAATAAGGTGAATTATTTATTCTGCTCAACAGAAAATTAACATTTTCCTAGTTTTAATGTCAATAAGTTAAATTATTCATTCTGCTCAACAGAAAATTAACATTTTCCTAGTTTTAATGTCAATAAGTTAAATTATTCATTCTGCTCAACAGAAAATTAACATTTTCCTAGTTTTAATGTCAATAAGTTAAATTATTCATTCTGCTCAACAGGGAATTAACATTTTCCTAGTTTTAATGGCAATAAGTTAAATTATTCATTCTGCTCAACAGGGAATTAACATTTTCCTAGTTTTAATGGCAATAAGGTGAATTATTTATTCTGCTCAACAGAAAATTAACATTTTCCTAGTTGTAACGGCAATAAGTTAAATTATTCATTCTGCTCAACAGGGAATTAACATTTTCCTAGTTTTAATGGCAATAAGGTGAATTATTTATTCTGCTCAACAGAAAATTAACATTTTCCTAGTTTTAATGGCAATAAGTTAAATTATTCATTCTGCTCAACAGAAAATTAACATTTTCCTAGTTGTAACGGCAATAAGTTAAATTATTCATTCTGCTCAACAGGGAATTAACATTTTCCTAGTTTTAATGGCAATAAGGTGAATTATTTATTCTGCTCAACAGAAAATTAACATTTTCCTAGTTTTAATGGTAATAAGGTAAATTATTCATTCTGCTCAACAGAAAATTAACATTTTCCTAGTTTTAATGGCAATAAGTTAAATTATTCATTCTGCTCAACAGGGAATTAACATTTTCCTAGTTTTAATGGCAATAAGTTGAATTATTTATTCTGCTCAACAGAAAATTAACATTTTCCTAGTTTTAATGGCAATAAGTTAAATTATTCATTCTGCTCAACAGAAAATTAACATTTTCCTAGTTTTAATGGTAATAAGGTAAATTATTCATTCTGCTCAACAGAAAATTAACATTTTCCTAGTTTTAATGGCAATAAGTTAAATTATTCATTCTGCTCAACAGGGAATTAACATTTTCCTAGTTTTAATGGCAATAAGTTGAATTATTTATTCTGCTCAACAGAAAATTAACATTTTCCTAGTTTTAATGGCAATAAGCTAAATTATTCATTCTGCTCAACAGGGAATTATTAACATTATAAACATTTTCCTAGTTTGAATGGCAATAAGTTAAATTATTAGATAATTCATATTTTCTATATAAAAAAAGCGTAAGAAATTGACAAAAAAAAAGAAGACACATTCGATATTCCGCACCTCGCAGTTTTTCCCCAATCTGAGAATTTATTTCCAATATAAATCAGGTTTCGACCTTTTTGAATCAATAAATCAATTCAATTCAATTTCACTTGCCTCTCTTCGATCAATTTGATTTTTTTCCCAATAATACTCGTTAATTTACTCGAACTCAAGTTGAAAATTGTATATTTCAATCCAGTTTCTACATTTTCTGCTAACTAAAACCAATTCACGGTCTTTTTTGTGAGCTATAATTAATCGATTTGAATTATTCTCATTTATGCAGTATTAATTAACAATTTACTCTCACCTAATCCCCCTGATTCTAGTTTTCCGCCAATGATTCGGTTATTTTCCTGAAAAGAAATATAGAATATCCATGTTTACTTGCTAATCTGCACGAATATGGAATCATAATCAGCTTGAGGCGAAATGTTCGCAAATGGTCAGAATTGGGATCGTGACAAGTCTTCCATCCGGCTCCAACGTATATATATCTGTAAAATTTGTATCAATCAAATACCTATTAGTTATATCAGTTTCAAACTTCTAACAAGTTTAACATTATTTAACATTATTTCTGAACCATATTATCTATAATGGTGATGATATCGGACTATAATACGAACCAATTTTATTCGTCATGCCTCTAACTGTGGAACTGGGCCCGAACGCTGCCGGGTGAGCCACGCGCCCTGCTCGACCTATGCAACTGCTTTAGTGCTTATCTAGCGCTCGGAAAAACTTTGGAGTCGATTTTCTCGAGAATTTCTGAATATGGCATCGAACGGCTTTGGGAAATTATTGCTCGAGGCCTGAGCTTGACGTACCATAAGTGGGAAAAATTACAAAAATCCGATTGCCGTAGGGTCCCCTTGTTAGTCTCTGCTGCAGAGGATCCATTTTCCTGGGCAAGACAGCTTCCCGCCAGAGTTGTAAGAAACAGAATGATAGTTAATTTGCCGTCCATTTTTTTGAATGGCTGCAGTTTCCAGAGTTGTGCTCACCTTAGGTATGTACTCGAATGCACTTCCGGAAACTCTGCTATCCGCGGACTAGGATTGTCGTGTTACTTCGATACCGTCAGTTGAGTAGATTAGCACGATCTCTTTTATCTAAAAATTTGTCGTCCATGATAATACTGCTTCGACGCAATTGTTTCGCGAAGTATGTTTCCACGATTTGCACATAAACGTTTCAAAACGACCTTCAGGGTACGAAATTACTGCGTCGTTTCGGAATAACTTGCGTTGATCTGTCGCTTATCGTGTAATAAAGTTCGAAAAAGCTTCCGGGTGAGTTCCGGAATGGAAATTTTTTATGGATTGTCGTGTCAGCCGCCATATTCACAAGGCTACTGAAACTACATCGTTAAGAAAATGAAGGCCATCGTTAAAACATTTCAAGTCGTGTTGTCTGCCACTAATATCCCCTGCGCATGAAATCACGATACATGAAAAAACGTGTCCAAGTCATGTGACTGCATGAACGTCAGGTGGCAAATTTTTTTCCAATTGATCACCATTGATCGAGTGATCGACTGATTCGATATCAACTTCCGAATCGACGACAAAGTTATATAATAGATTTTAGAAAACGGACAGATAAACACTACAGACTGACACATCGTTTTGTACATGTACTCAACAATATCGGGTACAAGTAGGTAAATAATGTCGAAGAGGTTATTTAGTCATAACTTTTTTAGCCACAAATCTTGATAAATTATTTATTTCTATCCTATTCAATCCGAGCGCTGATGAAATCATCATCAGCATCAGCAGTTGAGATTCAACAGCTGAAAAGTTGATCGGCGACGAATCAAGGGTTACATGTTGAACTATAATGGAGATACATGCAAATTTCTACGATGAAGTTGATACATCTGCTCAGAACTACAAACACGGTGAAAATTCACGAACCGAGACTGAGTCAGAATATATAGCCACAGCTTTTGAAATTTCGCATCAAGAAATGATTGAACATAAAACTATTTTGCGAGTCATATGAAATCTAAACCAAGAAACTAGATGTTCGAGTTTTTAGAATTCACGTCGGTCTACGCTAGACACAATTTATAATTACATATGAAACTACACATACTCACTCCTGGTTGAAATCGAAATTTTAACCTAAAAACAGGGATTGAAATTGACATTGAAATTCTGCACGAGCCGAAACCGAGTGCAGGCCACTTCACACCCTTCATCAAAATTCTCCGCAATAATCAACAGGGATTGACATTGAAATTCTAACCTAGAGAAAACAATAGACCAATGGCTGACCGAAGCCACAGCTGATTCGACTGAAGTTCGATTTTGACTTGATTCTCTCCCGCCAGACGGCGCTTCGGAGGTGCGGCAGAAAGTCACTAGAGTGTTATAAAAGCGTGTATAAAAGGAACTAGAGTGCTATAAATACGTCTATGATGGTAACTAGCACGTAAATGAAGATCTGCGCATGCGCAGCTCAAACCCTACTGTAGAATACCACTTCTAGCACGTTTCAGAGGCACAAAATGCAGCACATTTCATGCACTTGTTACAAACATTTTTTTTTAATGTACTTGGCGCGAGACTCTACCGAGTCTCTTGATTCCTTAAAATTTCATTACTTTTAAAATTAAAAAATCTTTCAGGTTTTCCATTTGTTCAATTTATGAATAATTAATACAGGTAATTAATGCTTCAAATTTTTATTCAAATTAGCTGGTGTACAATATTTTTCACATAATTCTACAACATTTTTGACACCTAAATTCGTCAATTAGTTAATACGTTCGATAAATCTCTGAAATTTCTGTCATATTTTACATTCAATCAAGACAACATTGGACCAAAACTTGAATCAGTACGTTGGCAACAAGTTAGAAGGATGTGCGATTCCCAGCGGCGGCTTGAAGAGCGAATAAACCAGTGAAGATTCCATTCTTATACAGATAAGAGCTTTCGCAGTAAGCTGACCGTGTTGATGACTCCGGAGTGTTGATTTTTACCCGTCCATTCATAAGCAGCCGCGATATCAGATGAATACTTCTTGAAGTCACGCGGAGACTTAGCCTTGAAGATCGCCTCCAACAGGAAACTAACTTGTTCCAAAGAATTCACCGCCGAAGTTAGTATATCAGAAGCTGCTTGAGAATAGAGCACTCGAACCACGTCTTCGGCTGCTGTCGGAATAACTGCGGTTCCGTTGAGTATCAAATTGAACAGCCGGTCAATAAAAGCCTGAGTTGTGACTTGCCCCGAAGCGGCCAAGTTTGCGAATTTAGCTCGTGTTTCCTTATAATTCTTAGCGTTGCGAACCGTCTTAATTGCCGTCCAAATAACTCCATGAAGCTTCTGCATTGCGTCTTTCAGATTATTTGTAGTAGTAGAAACGTTCAATTCGGTCTGTAGGATTGCAATCGCCCGCACAGTCGGTGGAATTGCACGAAAATACGCAGCCCACGACTTTTTTTCGGCGGCCCTCGCTCTTGACTCGGCCTCTTTAGAGTTGATAGAGAATCCTTTAGATTTGTCACTCAGGATGGCACGGACTTCACCGTTGATCAATTTAGCAACCTTTTTTAAGTTCTTGAGTGGCGTGTCTTTGGCGAGTTTAAGTTTTTTCAAAGTTGCCTCGTTCTTAGTCTGTGCTGCAGCGGATCCATTTTCCTGGACAACTCCCGCCAGAGTCGTAAGAAACAGAAGGATTATACTTAATTTGATGTCCATTTTGTTGCAATGTCTGCATTTTTCCGACTATTGCCGAGCTTATATACTCGAATTCACTTCCGGAAACTCCGATACGGGGGCGTTATCGTCTTTTTTATCTTGTAATAAAGGCTCCTTGATGAGTTTTAAATGTTTATGCAATGTACACGAAGAATCGTGTCAGAAGCATTCACTGAAGCATTAAAAACGGACTACTTTGATGGTTTAAAAACGGTCAGTAAAACATTTTATGACACGTTGATTATCGTTTCAATCTCCTTTGCACGAGCTAATCCCGTTATCCGACGCCCATAATCGTCTATACATTAGTTAATGCCTCTCTTAATTTTTTTCTAGTAACATATTGACTTTACGTTTCGGAAGTGGGAATAATTTATTTTTTTCTTAGAATTTGAGAGTTGGAAAAAATACAAAGAAAAATCATGACGTTCGAGGAGGGTTTAACACTAATTAACCATATTTTACATGAGGTATTACCTTCAGCTAATAGAAGTTACGCCATATATAGAAGAATACAAGATTAGTTTTTTTTTCTAAATCCAGTGTGACATAGGAAAATGTTTCAGCAACTCTCTATAGTGAAATGAGTCCCGCTTCTATTGACAAAAAAACAACAACAAACAACAGAAAAAGCTTGAAAAAAGTGAGAAGGAAAAATGTCCCCACTTCGGCTCTAGGCTAAAAAATGTTGATATCTGACAGACGATTTTTCAGAATTCTTTCATATTTTTGAATCATGTCGATCAATATGACCATTTTAAAAAATTTTATCTTCGATTCAGTCCCGTATTACGCAAAAACTATTGAAGATATCAAAAAAATGTATTGAACCTTTGTTGTAGAGAATTCAATAAGCTTCATTTTGTATAATAACCTCCGTGACGATAGGATCAATAGTTCTCGAGATAGGGTGAAAAAACTGAATGAAAAAGGTTCGATAGCCATTTTCCTGAAGAAATCGACGACTATTGGTGACCGCATGCAAAAAGGGGATGAAGAGGACGACGACGTCTTCGATCATGACGAGATTCTCTCTTCTTCTGACCCTTTGATTGATATTCCGAACCCATAACCCTCACCCCCCTCGAGCCCAGGGTCTTATCATTCACGGTGTGAGCCGCGCACGCCTCTCATCACGGAGGGTTGTTAATTGCCGGCACCTGTTCAGAGTTTAGGAAGCTCTGCGTTCTTCTGGTTCGCATAATTCATCCCCTTCGTTGTTTTATTCTCGCCTCGGTTTTCCCTCTCGCGGTACTTTACACAGTGTGTAGAGAGCGAAGCGAACCATCAACAAAACGATCATCGTGGGTGGGAAGAAGGGGATGTAGGTACAGGACGACCTGTTTAGTCGTTTCCTTAAAATCGCACCCGCGAGGACCAGCACCTCGCCTGTTTACACAGCTTTCTGTCTCGCTTGTTATCCGTGGAACCGAGTCGGACTGGATAAACAATTTTTTATTTATTTATTTTATCAATTTTTAATTTCAAACATGAATTTTTTTTAGCTTCACGATGATATATATATATATAAGCGTGTCGTGAATAATTATATTATTCTAAACGCTGAGGGGCAGGGGGGCAGAAATTTATCACAGTTCCTCCTTCCCTAGGATTTATGGTACCGCGTGAATTCGAAATTAATTAATTTTTTCTTTTCCCAAATTACGTGACGATAAGACGCACTGGAAGTTAAGAGGATCCGTTTTCTTTTTTTTGGGGGGTGGAGGGGGAGACTTTGAAAACACGCTAGAATTAGATACAATTTGAGAATGATTTTGTCGATGGGTCAACCACTTTTGAAGCAAGTTGTACTACCTGACTGAGAAGTCAGTTCAAGTCAGTCAAATTATAAAGTGACTTTAGGTGAGTTTGAATCACCTGAAGTCACCTGAAGTGAGTTGAATTCTGAAGTCAGGTCAAATTACTTAAAGTCACGGGAAATCATGTGAAGTCTGAAGTCAGCTAAAGCCACTTGAAGTCGTATGTAGAGTCTGAAGTCAGCTGGAGTCAGTCGAAGTCACTTGATGTCACTTGAATTCATATAAAGTCTCAAATCAGCTGAAGTCATTCGAAGTCACTAGAAGTCACTGGAAGTCATATGGAGTCCGAAGTGACTTGAATTCATGTGAAGTCTGACGTCAATGGAAGTCAGTTGAAGTCTGAAGTCATTCGAAGTCACTTGAAGTCACTGGAAGTCATATTGAGTCCGAAGTGACTTGTCATGTCATTGTCATTGTCATTGAAGTCATTTGAAGTCTGACGTCAATTGAAGTCAGTTAAAGTCTGAAGTCATTCGAAGTCACTTGAAGTCACTGGAAGTCATATTGAGTCCGAAGTGACTTGTCATGTCATTGTCATTGTCATTGAAGTCATTTGAAGTCTGACGTCAATTGAAGTCAGTTAAAGTCTGAAGTCATTCGAAGTCACTTGAAGTCACTGGAAGTCATATGGAGTCCGAAGTGACTTGAAGTCATGTGAAGTCTGACGTCAGATGAATTCAGTTAAAGTCTGAAGTCATTCGAAGTCACTTGAAGTCACTGGAAGTCATATTGAGTCCGAAGTGACTTGTCATGTCATTGTCATTGTCATTGAAGTCATTTGAAGTCTGACGTCAATTGAAGTCAGTTAAAGTCTGAAGTCATTCGAAGTCACTTGAAGTCACTGGAAGTCATATGGAGTCCGAAGTGACTTGAAGTCATGTGAAGTCTGACGTCAGATGAATTCAGTTAAAGTCTGAAGTCATTCGAAGTCACTAGAAGTCACTGGAAGTCATATGGAGTCCGAAGTGACTTGAATTCATGTGAAGTCTGACGTCAATTGAAGTCAGTTGAAGTCTGAAGTCATTCGAAGTCACTTGAAGTCACTGGAAGTCATATGGAGTGTGAAGTGACTTGAATTCATGTGAAGTCTGACGTCAGTTGGAGTCAATTGTCTCCATAAAGTCTTGAAATCAGATCTACGGTCAATTTTCATGATCATTTTCAAATATCAATTAAAAATCATCGATACCAAACAGTCGATGTACTAAGACTGAATTATTATCTGTGAAATACTCGAAAACTGATAAATTATCACAAACTCAGGTATCAATGATTCTTTTGTCTCAGCTGGCTGCCGATTAAAAAATCACCTTTTAATCATCCAAGAATCACTATGTGAAATTTATTCTTTTTAACTTCCCGTTTCTCTGTTTTCAGAGAAAAAAGGAAGTTATTGTGATCAACCCGAAAATGAAAATTTGAGTTTTCACTAAATCTTCACGTTTCGAGGTCCCAAGAATCACCTCCGACTATTTTCAGTTTGACGTCTGGGTGTGTGTGTGTGACCACATTTTCGTCCGCGCGATATCTCGAGAACGCGTTGTCGGATTTCGATCAACTTGGGCTCAATCGACGGGGCGTTTCTTAACTTAAAACTGATTAGATTTTGGCTTCGATCGGATCAGTACTTTTTGAACTATTCAAATAACAAAATTCTAAAAAATGCAACAAAAATGACGATATCTTGAGAACGAATCAACGGATTTCAATGAAATTTGGTACCATATGGTTTCTTCGATCGCTGATCACGAATCTGAAGTCAGTTTTGCAAAATTTTCATTTGGCGTATTCGATATGCCGCAAAAAAAAAACTAAAAACATTTGGATTTGGATGAAACTTGGTACTCGTAGGTTTTTTGGGTCACTGATCACGAATCTGAAGTCAGATTAGCGAAATTCAAAATGGCAAGTCCGATTTGCTGGGAAAAATACTAAAAACATTCGAAATCTTACGGAAATTTGTACTCGAAGGTTTTTTGAACCGCTGATCAAGAATCTGAGGTCAGATTTACAAATTTCAAAATAGCTGAGAACAATATAAAAAACGGGAAGTTCGAAGGCTGGCTCATAGTGAGCCCAAACCCGCTTGTTTTTCATCTATTCACTGGGACAACAAATTTCTGTGTTTGCCCAAATACTTACGCACCGTGTATATATTACCTAGTTTCCATAAATTTTTGCGAAACTGACGGGGTTCAAGATATCCTCTGATATAAGGTCAGATCTAATTTGGGGTGCCTTCACAGAGCCTCGATATTGGGTATGGGCGGTGTGGCACAGCTCCGTGCCATATCGGTATCCTCAATAATTGACGAGTTTATCCCTGGTAACTTGTGTGCTGCGTTTGGGGTGGAAAATAGGATTATGAAAATTGGGAAGAGCTGGAGGAGGAGTGGGAGGATTTATCATTTCCCTCTGCCATAACAGTGAAAAGTTCACATCGAATAACTAACATTTTGGTTACATTTCATATTTTTCAGGTTTTCCTCAATTTTGTTACTTCAATTCTTTGTTTGTCTTCTGATTCATCTCCAATCCTCACTTTCCCAAAAAACCATATAGTACAGCTTGATTTTTGATTAAAAAGTATCGAGAATAATTAAGAAGGGGGAGAAAAAAATACCGGATGAGGTGGAAACAGAAGAAAAATAATCTCAGATACAATGTAAAGAATTTCCATGTCACTGACGATCTCGATTTTCAATTCTTGTTTTTTTTTCTTCTTTTTTCTGTATATCTAGGGGTTTTTTTACGCGAAACGGAGCGAATTATAACCGATGTTCAACGAATTGAATGGCCACCCGTTCAGAAAAAATAATTTTTGACTCCCCTTGAACCGCGATTGAGGAAATTACGATTTTTTTCCCCTCAAAACTGGCTTAAAAAGACTTTTTATGGCAGTTTACTACTTTTTCTCATTTCCAACAAGCACAACAATATTTTTCCTTCTGCTTTCGAACAAGATTTTATCCTTCCACGAATCAGTCTACAAGTTTGAATTTTATTCGTGTTTTAAAATGCTCAATATTGTTATTATTAATTTTTTTTTCGCCACCCTATAAGTACAGAATAATCACAATTCATGATCTCATCAATGAATCGCATCAATCAATCCGATCAAGAACCGGACATAAGAATTCCATGAATTTATTTCTAAGTGAGAAATGACAGATTAATTGAACAAAAAATTTAAATATTCAAATAAGAATTCAAATTACAGTTGGAACAACGTTTCCTCATCTCGTCAGGGTTTCTCAATTTATTCCACAGCCAATTTCTTAGCTCATCCCCCCCGTTACTGCAACATATTTGCATCAAGTGAATTTGTGCGAATTTAGGATTTCCTTGATTCTGCTATATCATCCCGCACGTTTTTCGCACTTTCAATTTTCTCGAAACTGTTCTCGAATCCGTTGAAATATATTCAGCAAGCCAAATTGACGTGAAAGCTTTACCCCCCTCGCTCAATCCAGAAAGAATTACATTCGGTGTTTACCGAGCCTCCATCACGACTCATTCACTCCGTATTCTTTAAAAAAAAACAACAGGAAATCACTCGCAATATCAGCGAAATCTCGAATATTATGTGCATCACGTTGATTTACTTGACAATTTTTTTTTTTTTTTATCACAACGTGTTTCTTTCGACTGTTATATTGATAGGGAAATAGTGAAAATTGATTTCCACGATTTTAATACAAATTTTTCGTACACTTACTGTGAGCTAGCCTTTTCAACTTCCGGTTATTTATTTCGAGTCCAGATGACTTGGATTTTACTGATCTGACCTCAGATTGTTCGAAAAACTTCGAATTTCAATTTTTATAAGATTTAGAGTGTTTTCAGTGTTTTTTTTTCCAACAAATTGGATCTGCCATTTTTAATTTCGCAAATCTGACTTCAAATCCGTGATCAGTGACCCAAAAAACATTCGAGTATCAATTTTCATCAAAATCCAAATGTTTTCATTTTTTTTCAGCAGCATATTGGATCCGCCATTTTTAATTTCGCAAATCTCAGATTGTTCGAAAAACTTCGAATTTCAATTTTTATAAGATTTAGAATGTATTCAGTGTTTTTTTTTTCCAACAAATTGGATCTGCCATTTTTAATTTCGCAAATCTGACTTCAAATCCGTGATCAGTGACCCAAAAAACATTCGAGTATCAATTTTCATCGAAATCCAAATGTTTTCATTTTTTTTTTCAGCAGCATATTGGATCCGCCATTTTTAATTTCGCAAATCTGACTCCAAATCCGTGATCAGTGATCCAAAAAACCACATGATACCAAATTTCATTCAAATCCGTTGATCCGTTCTCAAGATATCGATATTCCGACAAACATTTGATCATCGTAGACAGCAAAGTCCCACTTTTCATCCACGTGTTAAAAGTACAGCTATTTTTTTGCCATGTGCGTAAAGTGACTGTTTATTCAGCAAGATTACGTTTTCCGTACGAGCTGAAAGTGCGAGCCTGAGGCGTAGCCAGCGGAGGGTACGAAAAACAGTCACTTATTGCGCGTACGCCCCATACAATATTTTTTACGGAAAAGGCATCGAACGCCACTTCGATGTCAGTTGAGATCTGCACGAACTGCGTGTAGACACTGCGGTATGATGAGTTTATGCCGCAACTTTGGACTGCGCCCTTCGAACCGCGCATCAAAGTTGCGGTAAAAAGACTTTATAGTGCCGTTTGGAACTCAGCGGTATAAAATGCAACTTTACGGACCTAAAACAGGCGTAAGAAAGTGACTTTTTAAAGCCTCTATCGTGAAAGAAGTTAAGGATGTACTGGCCGTACAATCTCAACCAAAAATGATTCTCGTCAGCAAATTGAGTACTTCATGACAAGATAAAAATCGGAAAAAAATCAACCGTGATAAAGATGATGAGAGTATTCATTTTGAATAATAATAATGCCCGAAAGTTGTCAATAAATTGTTTAAACAAAACATTGTTTAACAAATTCTCTGGTAACGTTATTTTTTTTCATCTCAAATAAATGCCCTAACTTTGCTGAACACACATGCATTTTTTAAGAATTTTATCACTATTTTGAAATTTCCGTTTTCGAAAATTTGTAATGGCTGTATTTACGAAACTATTTGTTCCACGCTCCGGAAACTTCGGAATTGTAATCTACATCGTTTTCACAAAAACATATCCAAAATTCAGATTTTTTTTCCATTTTTCAAAATTTGGAAATTTTCGAAAACGGAAATTTCAAAATAGTGACAAAATTCTTTAAAAAATCACATGTATTCAGAAAAATTAGGGCATTCATTTGAGATGAAAAAAATGCTGTTACCAGAAAATTTGTCAAACAACGTTTTGTTTAAACAATTTATCGACAACTTTTGGGCATTATTATTATTCAAAGTTAATACTTTGATCGTCTTGATTGTGGTTGATTTTTTTCCGATTTTTATCTCATCCCGAAGTACAATAGAACCTCACTCGACAATATTGGGGAGTGAGGTTCTATTCTACACAGAATCGTTCTACACGGTGGATGTTCTACACGAATTATTCTACACCATTCTTTGTACACCATTTTTTTTCTACACCGTTCTTTTCTACACCATTTTTTTTTCTACACCGTTTCTTTCTACACCGATTTTTTTCTACACCGTTTTTTCCTACACCAATTTTTTTCTACACAATTTTTTTCTACACCATAATTGTACTACACGCGTCGGTTCTACACAACCAAGTCACAATAAATTGTTCTCCACAATTTATTCTACACCGTATTTTTTCTACACCATTTTTTTCTACACCGTATTTTTTCTACACCATTTTTTTCTACACCGTTTTTTTTCTACACCGTTTTTTTCTACACCGATTTTTTTCTACACCGTTTTTTTCAAGGATTCTAATCTTCGTACTCTCCGCTGGCTTTGCCTCAGGATCGCCGGCAAAACAGCGGCTCGTAGGAAAAACATAACCTTGCCGGATAAACAGTCAATTTATGCGCATGCCGCAGGAATAGGTAATTACCAGTTTCTGGCTAAGATACATACAGTATCACAGTAATTACCAGTTTCTGGCTAAGATACATACAGTATCTTAGCCAGAAACTGGTAATTATACAAAAATAAAAAAATCGGTGTAGAAAAAAACGGTGTAGAAAAAAATCGGTGTAGAAAAAAACGGTGTAGAAAAAAATCGGTGTAGAAAAAAACGGTGTAGAAAAAAATCGGTGTAGAAAAAAACGGTGTAGAAAAAAATCGGTGTAGAAAAAAACGGTGTAGAAAAAAACGGTGTAGAAAAAAACGGTGTAGAAAAAAATCGGTGTAGAAAAAACGGTGTAGAAAAAAATCGGTGTAGAAAAAAAACGGTGTAGAAAAAAACGGTGTAGAAAAAAATCGGTGTAGAAAAAAATCCGTGTAGAAAAAAACGGTGTAGAAAGAAATCGGTGTAGAAAAAAACGGTGTAGAAAGAAATCGGTGTAGAAAAAAACGGTGTAGAAAAAAAACGGTGTAGAAAATAACGGTGTAGAAATAAAATGGTGTAGAAAGAATGGTGTAGAATAATTCGTGTAGAACATCCACCGTGTAGAACGATTCTGTGTAGAATAGAACCTCTCCGATATTGTCGACGAGAATCACTTTTGGTTGAGATTTTACGGCCAATACATCCTTAATTTTCCTTGAAAATATAGCCGAAAATTTTTTCTATGTGGCCACGAATCGTGTCCGACTCCGTTTGAGAAAGTATTTTAGTACCAAGGGTGGAGTGCAGTGTTGCTGGTTCACTGCTGCAGACACATTATTCAAATACTTTAGCTTCTTGACAAAATTTTCCTCTTGTTACTCCGGTCGTAGCCCAGCGGTCGCGGTCGTCTCGATCTTTCACGCCTAGACCGTAAATTTCACCTTCGTGGTTGGCTTCAACTTTTCTGAATGCGCTCGTATGTGTTTTACAACCACCGGTGAATTTACAACGGGCTCGTGAAACAAGGAGCTAATATCTACCTACTCCGTAGCCGTTTTCTCCCGGGTCGAAACTCTGGGATTATGATGAGAAAATATGCGATATATGATAAAAGTTGTGTTTTTTTGACCGAAGAAAATTTACCAAAAAGTTTCATCACTTTTGAAGACCGATTTTTTGAGATAATTGAATTCTTCTCAGGTTTTTCGTCGATATCAACGATTCGCGATGTTTTGAAAATTTGCGGATAAATATTTCTGCGAGAATCAGAAGAAAAAGAAACTTTTTTTCCTCTATGACTTCCCGATAAAATGTGAGGCTTAGGAGTAACATTAGATCGATGAAAAAAGTTGAAAAAATCGCTGCATCCGAACGGTGGGTCTAAAAAATCTGAAAAAAATCGCAATTGTACCTTTTGTGGAGTAGAATAAGAAAAAAAAATCGGTGACCATACAGAAGTCTGAAAATTCCTTTTTCTCCACTTCAAGAAACTCGTGGAAATGACCCTGATGAAATAATTTCACAGTAAAATATTCCGAAGATTCGAAGATTACATCCAGACTCCGCTGGTCCACTTGGAGCTAGCCGCACGAATCCTTTTCTTAACATTGTTCGAATTTTCTTTACCTGCTCTTTTGCACCTGGCGAGCGGTATGAGGAGTACCTCAAACAGATTTCATTCGCTACGGTCATCGAATACCGATTTTGGTTTATGGTGAGCTGAAAACCCCTGGGTGGAAGTAGAATAGGGTATAAAACTGTCCAGTGAAATTAGATTCTTTTTAGACTAGACAGAAGGAAAAAAAGTACTGGGCATAAAATTCTTTCAAACTGTTCGAATTTCTATAAATCTCTATTAATTTGTGAATCATTTTTAATGTTCTAGTATATTTTCTCAAATAGTTGTTGATTTTTTTCTGAATGCGTTTTTGTACAATAAGCGCAGATACCAAATTTCATTGACAAATTTTGAAAATTGGAAGAGTTATTGATTTTTATACCTTCATTTTTATCGATCGATAGTAGAGTGAGCCGACTATTCGATCTATTGTGTTGAAAATGGATGCAGTCAATTGAAAGTGATATCTTCAACATTCGGTGGATCAAAGAAATCGATACATATAACCAGTGTTGACACCGGTGTGGACATGCTGCTTATATGTTTTGAGGTTTGATTGGCTCTAATATATTTCAAAAGTCTCGTACCACTTGAAGTTGAGAGTCTTTTCTCAACATTCTGTGTTGATTCCTAACTTCGAGAATCAACACACAGAATCTGAGTGTTTAATAATAAGGGTTTGACACTCGATATGAGAGTGTTGACTCTCTATGTTCAAGATCAGAACTTGAAGTTGAGAGTTGCTTCTCAACTTCCGGAATCAATCATCAACCTTCAGCGTTGATCCTCAACTTTGGGAATTCACACTCGATAAGCAAGTGTTTACACCCAACGATCGAAGGTTTACTCTCAACGTTAGGAATTGACACTGAAAAATTGAGAATCAACACCCAAAAATCAACATTTAGACCAAAAGTTTACTGTTAACGTCCGTAAGGGATAGTCAGTAATCAATAACGATGATGATAGAGAAATTTCACATCGTGATATGACAGAATACCCAGAGTATGTTGAACTGTTCGTACACATATCTAGATTGATATGAGCCTGACGAGACACACAATGCACAGAATGAAACGAGTCTTTGATAAATTGGAGAGATTAGCTCGAGTATCTGTATCTGCAGTTATAGTTATGGCTATGGTTATAGTTATAGTTATAGTTATGTGCCTACGAGAGACAAGGACTGATTGATCAAGCGATCAGTGCTATTGATCGGCTGGTTAAGAGACGCTTCGTATCGGAATCAACCGTTAAAATTAATCAGATCATCGGTCGATCAGCGATGTACGATTTTTAGACTCGTACCACAACATGACTAGAGAAAGCACTTGAATATCTGGAGAACAAGCGGGTTTGGGCCGACTATGGGCCAGCCTTCGAACTTCCCGTTATTTATTTTGTTCTCAGCTATTTTGAAATTTGTAAATCTGACCTCAGATTCTTGATCAGCGGTTCAAAAAACCTTCGAGTACAAATTTCCGTAAGATTTCTAACGTTTTTAGTATTTTTCCCAGCAAATCGGACTCGCCATTTTGAATTTCGCTAATCTGACTTCAGATTCGTGATCAGTGACCCAAAAAACCTACGAGTACCAAGTTTCATCAAAATCCAAATGTTTTTAGTTTTTTTGCAGCATATCGAATACGCCAAATGAAAATTTTGCAAAACTGACTTCAGATTCGTGATCAGCGATCAAAAAAACCATATGGTACCAAATTTCACTGAAATCCGTTGATTCGTTCTCAAGATATCGTCATTTTTGTTGCGTTTTTTAGAATTTTGTTATTTGAATACTTCAAAAAGTACTAATCCGATCAAAGCCAAAATCTAATCAGTTCTAAGTTGAGAAAAGCCCCGTCGATTGAGCCCTATCTGATCAAAATCCGCGAACTCGTTCTCGAGATATCGCGCGGACAAAAATGTGGTCACATACACACACACACACATACACACACACACACACATACACACACACACACATACACACACACACACACCCAGACGTCAAACTGAAAATAGTCGGAGGTGATTGTTTGGACCTCGAAATGTGGAGATTTAGTAAAAACTCGACTTTTCATTTTCGGGGTGATCACAATAACTTCCTTTTTTCTCTGAAAACAGAGAAACGGGAAGTTAACAAGCGGGTTTGGGCTGACTATGAGCCAGCCTTCGAACTTCCCGTTATTTATTTTGTTCTCAGCTATTTTTAACTTCCCGTTTCTCTGTTTTCAGAGAAAAAAGGAAGTTATTGTGATCACCCCGAAAATGAAAAGTCGAGTTTTTACTAAATCTCCACATTTCGAGGTCCAAAGAATCACCTCCGACTATTTTCAGTTTGACGTCTGGGTGTGTGTGTGTATGTGTGTGTGTATGTGTGTGTGTGTGTGTGTGTGTATGTGTGTGTGTATGTGTGTGTGTATGTGTGTGTGTATGTGACCACATTTTTGTCCGCGCGATATCTCGAGAACGAGTTCGCGGATTTCGATCAGATAGGGCTCAATCGACGGGGCTTTTCTCAACTTAGAACTGATTAGATTTTGGCTTTGATCGGATTAGTACTTTTTGAAGTATTCAAATAACAAAATTCTAAAAAACGCAACAAAAATGACGATATCTTGAGAACGAATCAACGGATTTCAGTGAAATTTGGTACCATATGGTTTTTTTGATCGCTGATCACGAATCTGAAGTCAGTTTTGCAAAATTTTCATTTGGCGTATTCGATGTGCTGCAAAAAAACTAAAAACATTTGGATTTGGATGAAACTTGGTACTCGTAGGTTTTTGGGTCACTGATCACGAATCTGAAGTCAGATTAGCGAAATTCAAAATGGCGAGTCCGATTTGCTGGGAAAAATACTAAAAACATTCGAAATCTTACGGAAATTTGTACTCGAAGGTTTTTTGAACCGCTGATCAAGAATCTGAGGTCAGATTTACAAATTTGAAAATAGCTGAGAATAAAATAAATAACGGGAAGTTCGAAGGCTGGCTCATAGTCAGCCCAAACCCGCTTGTTAAATTTGTAAATCTGACCTCAGATTCTTGATCAGCGGTTCAAAAAACCTTCGAGTACAAATTTCCGTAAGATTTCGAATGTTTTTAGTATTTTTCCCAGCAAATCGGACTCGCCATTTTGAATTTCGCTAATCTGACTTCACATTCGTGATCAGTGACCCAAAAAACCTACGAGTACCAAGGTTCATCCAAATCTAAATGTTTTTAGTTTTTTGCAGCATATCGAATACGCCAAATAAAAATTTTGCAAAACTGACTTCAGATTCGTGATCAGCGATCAAAAAAACCATATGGTACCAAATTTCATTGAAATCCGTTGATTCGTTCTCAAGATATCGTCATTTTCGTTGTGTTTTTTCGAATTTTGTTATTTGAATAGTTCAAAAAGTACTAATCCGATCAAAGCCAAAATCTAATCAGTTCTAAGTTGAGAAAAGCCCCGTCGATTGAGCCCTATCTGATCAAAATCCGCGAACTCGTTCTCGAGATATCGCGCGGACAAAAATGTGGTCACGCACATACACACACACACACACACACACACACACACCCAGACGTCAAACTGAAAATAGTCGGAGGTGATTCTTTGGACCTCGAAATGTGGAGATTTAGTAAAAACTCGACTTTTCATTTTCGGGGTGATCACAATAACTTCCTTTTTTCTCTGAAAACAGAGAAACGGGAAGTTAAAAATAATTGTCTCTCTAGTTTTCTTCGAAGAGAATGAAATGAAAAACCGCATTATTTTTTCACTTTTTCTCCATATTTGGCTCAGATTTCCTGACCGAGCTTGAGGCACGTGTCGTTTTTCCAAATGTCCCTCATATTCCGACTCCTGAGGGATGAAGAGAAGTCTGTTTTTGGCAGGAAGAAAAGAGGCTTAACGTAAACAAAAGGCGACGTGAAACGTCACGTTTTCGCAAGCTGTTCGATCGGAAACTCAATATATACACAGACACAAACACAATACACAATATACTCTATACACGCGTGAGGGGTGAGCGAGGGGTAGGAACGAAATTCACCGTTTGAAGTTTGAAATATATAGCCCGGTCATTCTAGATATGAAAAATTGAAAATTGGTTGCCTGGGAAGCGAAATACATTACTTTGACTTTTTCGTCGATATCTCACTTCCGGCTTATTGTACGTCAAAAATGGTCGAGATCGATTTTGAAGCTCGTGAAATTGCCTACGAAAAATAATATGAGAGTTTTTCACGTAGAATCGATCGTTTTTAAGATACAAGCACAAAAGTCAGCCGAGGAAAAAAGGAGGGTGCTCCTCTTCGCTCTTCCTTCTTGAGCTCATCTTTCATTCGGTTTTTTCGACGTCTTTCGGACTTGGGAAACATTGAGATATTAAAGTATGTCGCGTACCTCGACTTTGCAATGACTTTCAGACAACATCAAGTCTTGTTCAGTGTATTTGTTGCCTGGGAAGCGAAATACATTATTTTCACTGTTTCGTCGATATCTCACTTCCGGCTGATTGTACGTCAAAAATGGTTCGAATCAATTCTGAAGCTCGTAAAATTTCCCACAAAAAACAATGTAGGAGTTTTTCACGTAGAATCGATCGTTTTCCAGATACAAGCACAAAAGTCAGCCGAGGAAAAAAGGAGGGTGCTCCTCTTCGCTCTTCCTTCTTGAGCTCATCTTTCATTCGGTTTTTTCGACGTCTTTCGGACTTGGGAAACATTGAGATATTAAAGTATGTCGCGTACCTCGACTTTGCGATGACTTTCAGACAAAATCAAGTCTTGTTCAGTTTATTTGTTGCCTGGGAAGCGGAATACGTGATTTTCACTTTTTCGTCGATATCTTACTTCCGGCTGATTGTACGTCAAAAATGGTCCAAATCAAGTTTAAAGCTTGTGAAATTTCCTACAAAAAATAATATGAGAGTTTTTCACGTAGAACCAATCGTTTTGAAGATACAAGCACAAAAGTCAGCCGAGGAAAAAAGGAGGGTGCTCCTCTTCGATCCTCCTCCTCCTCCTGCTTCTCTGTTATCTTGTATCTACATATCGGCCCTGATTTGTGGAACTGATATTATAGATACCCACTAAACCGGAGTAAGTTTCTATAACTTCAATCTCAATTTCTCGTTTCTTTCCCAGTTTCCTCAAGCTCCCTTCATGCAGGTAAAAGATACCTAATCACAATGAAGTAAGAGAATGAAGACAGTCCGATCCTCGAGCTGACCAAGGCAAAAGCCATTGGGAAATACGATAGCTTCATGGCTCTCTGGTTGCCTCCGGACTGCGCTGCACGCAGAGGCGCCCCTTTAGTTTCTTCTTTTTCTTTGTTATTACCTTTTATTTCAATCTTTTTTCTTTCCTTCTGTGAAGGAACGCGGTCGTGATGACCCAACGCCTCGAGCAATGAGGAACGAAAATGATAACAATGATAATAATGATAAATAATCAACCACGTGGTTGATATGAGTTCCGCTCCGTAATTATTTCAGAACAAAAGTTATTATAAATGAGAGAAAGAAACTTGAGGATGTATTGGCCGTACAATCTCAACCAGAAGTGATTCTCGTCGACAATATTAGGTACTTCGGGATGAGATAAGAATCGGAAAAAAATCAACCATAATCAAGACGATCAAAGTATTAACTTTGAATGATAATAATGCCCAAAAGTTATCAACAAATTGTTTAAACAAAACATTGTTTAACAATTTTTCTGGTAACGTTATTTTTTTTCATCTCAAATGAATTCCCTAATTTTTATGAATACACATGAATTTTTTAAGACTTTTGTCACTATTTTGAATTTTCGGTTCTCGAAAATTTCCAAATTTTGAAAAATGGAAAAAAAATCTGAATTTCGGATATGTTTTTGCGAAAACGATGTAGATTACAATTCCGAAGTTTCCGGAGCGTGGAACAAATAGTTTCGTAAATACAGCCTTTACAAATTTTCGAAAACGGAAATTTCAAAATAGTGACAAAATTCTTAAAAAATTCATGTGTATTCAGAAAAATTAGGGCATTTATTTGAGATAAAAAAAAATAACGTTACCGGAGAATTTGTTAAACAATGTTTTGTTTAAACAATTTAATGATAACTTTCGGGCATTATTATTATTCAAAATGATTACTCTTATCATCTTTATCACGGTTGATTTTTTTCCGATTTTTGTCTTATAATAAAGTACTCAATTTGCCGACGAGAATCATTTTTGGTTGAGATTGTACGGCCAATACATCCTTAAGAGCCGAAGTAACACGTTCCGACTATTTATCACCACCAAGATCCATATTTTTCGTTTCTTTATTGATTTCCACATTTATTGAGGTACTCAAGTTCGTCGTAATGCGAAAGACTTTCTCCAGCTTCTTTGACCGTCACAATACACTTAATTTTTCTCTTTTTTTTGCTCCCAACTTACAATTAGTAGCTGGTATAATAAGTTTTTACTCTGTTCAAAGAAAAGCTTCGATGGAATATCGAAGTGATTGATAATCGAATTGGATTCTGGCCAATTAACGTCACGTCATTTACTATCGGAATTGATCTTGCCCACAGCTGCTGCTCCTCTATTCTGCTCCGTTTAGATTCCAGCTTCGCTACGTTAGACCGGCTCCACCTCAATGACTATAGTCTATCTTATGCCATGAAAACTGTTAAAAGTCTTTCAAGACCGAAACTTTCCGCGTTCCGCAATCATCCAATTCAATTTTAGAGGCCAAATTCGTGATCAGAGACTCGAAAGATCAACCAGTTTTGGTTTTGGATCCACCATCACAAATTTTGTAAATCTGACCTCAGATTCATGATCAGCAACCCAAAAAACCATGAGGTACCAATTTTCGTCCACATCCGTTGATTCGTTCTCGAGAAATCCTCATTTTGATTCGATTTTGGGAAATTTTGTTCTCAAAATAATTCTAAAGCTACTGAGCCGATTGAATCAAGAATCTAATTGGTTCGAAGGTTGGAAAAACCGCGTCGATTGGGACCAATTTCGTCCAAATCCGGTCATTCATCCTCGAGATATTTTCCGACAAGAATTGATAACCTCAAAACAATCAATGGCGATCGTCCAATTTTCTTAAAGATTGTTTTTCCAATTCCAGACGAACCGCTAAACCGATTTAGCCTCAATTTGGACAGAAGGTAGTTCACAGGGAGACGCCAAGCTGATATAATTTTGGATTCATTCCCACTTCCGGTTTGGAAATAATCGCCATTTTATCAGCGATTATTTCGGTTCCCTCAAAAACCCCGATGACGTGAGTCTGTAAAATCGATGTTTATGAAGAAGGAGACCCCGGATTTTGAAGTAGCCCGAATTCTCTTGAAACAGTAAACCGCGTGAGCCTTGGGCGTCCGTTTTTTTCCCAAGAACTTTTACAGCGTCCGTTTTTGTTGAAACTGACGAAGAAGCAGTCAGTCCGCTCTTGAGCCTCTTTTACGAGCCTGTTTCAGCTCGGTTCTGCCCCACTGTAACCAGTCAAGCCTCTCTTTGGCCTGACCTTTGACTCACTTTCTTATTATGCCTTTCAGACAGCCCTTCATGGACGATATTTCTACTACCTGAAATACGACGAGGAGTGAGGAATTGGGTTTGACTTTGCCTCTTTCAAACAGAGATTAGCAGGCCTGTAGAATGGTGCCGACATTTATCTTTGACTATTGTTACCCACTCGGAAACATATTCCTTTTCCATTGACAGTTTATTTTTCCAAACTTCACGACGGATTTTTAATCGCAAAGATAATTTATTTTTGTTATTATTTTTTTTTTTCCAGTCACTGAGATACTGTTTATGAGGATAGTTGGTAAAACTAGACAAAAGTCGGATATTGTAATGTGAGGGTTTGTCAGGGGTTGTCATAAGGAGACTATAACATAAGTGATATGGAGATATCTGAATTAGGTACTGATTGCTGAATGAACCGGTATTCTTGTAAAAACGGTCTTATCCCGTACTGAAGACTGTGAACACGTATATTTTTTTTTGCTGAATAAACGAACATTTCCTAAACCTCAAACTTTATCTCACGTGTCGCCTTCGTCATTTCTGTAAGACCCTTATTTTATCAGTAACACGGTTTTATCTGGAGTTCTGAATGACTTAAGGAAACCAGTAAAGCGTGATTCAAGAGATACTCCATACTCCGAAAATCGTTAATATCTTATCCAAAGTTCATTACAGATAAAAAAAATTGAGTTTTTCAAAAATAACTTGTCGTAAGGCAGTAAGTTATCTGTAAGAGTCTTTTTAAGGAAGTAAGTTACCTGTAAGAGACTTTTTAAGGCAGTAAGTTACCTGAAAACGTCCTTTAAGGCAGTAAGTTACCTGTAACAGTATTTTGTAAGTCAGTAAGTTAACTGTAAAAGACTTTTTAAAGCAGTAAGTTACCTGTAAGAGTCCTTTTAAGGCAGTAAGTGACCTGTAAGAGTCTTTTTAAAGCAGTCAGTAATCTGAAAAAGTCTTTTTAAGGCAGTAAGTTACCTGTAAGAGGCTTTTTAAAGCAGTCAGTTACCTGTAAGATTCCTCTTAAGGCAGTAAGTGACCTGAAAAGTCCCTTTAAATCAGTAAGTTGCCTGAAAAAGTCTTTTTAAGGCAGTAAGTTACCTGTACGAGTCTTCTTCAAGGCAGTAAGTTCGTTTTAAGACAGTAAGTTACCTGAAAAAGTCCCTTTAAATCAGTAAGTTGCCTGAAAAAGTCTTTTTAAGGCAGTAAGTTACCTGAAAAAGTCCCTTTAAATCAGTAAGTTGTCTGAAAAAGTCTTTTTAAGGCAGTAAGATACCTGAAAAAGTCTTTTTAAGGAAGTAAGTTACCTGAAAAAGTCCCTTTAAATCAGTAAGTTGCCTGAAAAAGTCTTTTTAAGGCAGTAAGTTACTGTACGAGTCTTCTTCAAGGCAGTAAGTTCCTTTTAAGACAGTAAGTTACCTGAAAAAGTCCCTTTAAATCAGTAAGTTGCTGAAAAAGTCTTTTTAAGGCAGTAAGTTACCTGTACGAGTCTTCTTCAAGGCAGTAAGTTCCTTTTAAGACAGTAAGTTACCTGAAAAAGTCCCTTTAAATCAGTAAGTTGCCTGAAAAAGTCTTTTTAAGGCAGTAAGTTACCTGAAAAATTCCCTTTAAATCAGTAAGTTGCCTGAAAAAGTCTTTTTAAGGCAGTAAGTTACCTGTACGAGTCTTTTTTAAGCCAGTAAGTTACCGGAAAAAGTCTTTTTAAAGCAGTAAAAAGACTTTTTCAGGCAGTAAATTGCCTGAAAAGGTCCTTTTGAGGCGGTAAGTTGGCTGAAAAAGTCTTTTTAAGGCAGTTTATCACTTTTTACGGCAGTTGTCGTCTCTAGTTCGTGCGGACCGCATCGTCAACTAGCATGGCATCAAAGTAACTCTTGATGCCTCCGTGGAAGGTCGCGGCAGCATGGTAGTGATTTTTTTGTACTTTTTGTAAAACGAAGTGTGAGTACTGTATGGAAGTCTAGTACCATAGAATTGTCGGTTGCAGGTCATGACGGACACGCTTAAATCCTGCAAAACCAAAGCACAGGTACACATAACCGTTACCTGCAGATAGTTTAGTGCCAAAGTGAGTTTTAGATGGTCGGAAGGAACTGTTTTCGACCAAGAGGACCGAGGGTGGAGATAAACTTGGCCGACAATTTATCCTTCAATGTGTTTGGAGCAGGACTCGAACTCGAGAGTTGAGACTAGAGTCTGAAATCCGGGCGTACCTCCTTTATACATATTTCATTCATCCGCTTCGGGGAACTTGTAATATTCAAATTATCGAGAAAGTATATATATATATATATATATATATATATATACATCCGCGATGAGAGTCCTTGAGGATATAAATGACTCATTTATGAAAATATGATACCTTCTCCTCGACCATTATTTTACGCTCTCCAAGGATCAGGAAAATTTTCAACAATGGGGCGGATCTGAAAAAAGGCTCGTTATTGCCCCAACTCCTTCAAACATTTTGGGCTCAACCCCATCCCAAAATTTGATCGAGCCGTCCAGTCAGAGGTGGGCAATGATTGATTCCATCATGTCGAAGAATGTAGTTGAAGGCTGGAAAAATGAAATAGTAATCGTTGAGATCAAGATCTAATCCTGTTTCTCCCACTAGGATGTCTCCTTAGTCCTTCGGTTGGCAGACTATCCAAACAACAAAATAATGATATTAGGCGGTGTTTACACTACGACAGACCCAAAACAACAAACTGGAGGACCGGATACCGTCCCTTAAGTTATCGGTTAATGTACCGCCCTCGCTAAATGCTCGGAATTTGAATTTTGTTATTAAAGAGGCGGTAGGCCGGCTGTGTACAAATTCGTAATCGCTAAGACTCAACCCCTTCAAAGTTTCGGCAGCTTATGTCCGGGATCAAACCGAAGACTAATTGGTTCCTCCCCTCAATTGATCTTCCAATCTTCTTGGCTCAAACGATGTGACAAACGCTTCTAAACCAATGGATTGGGAGGGGCACTTCCATGTAATCTAATTTAGTGGCTGATATTGTAATTAGTTAGATGGAGACACCCTTACGGGAAAAAAATTGGATGTTGATCCTCAATTTTTCAGTGTCAACTCCTAACGTTGAGAGTAGACCTTCAATCATTGGGTGTAAACACTTGCTTATCGAGTGTGAATCCCCAAAGTTGAGGATCAACGCTGAAGGTTGAGGATTAATTCCGGAAGTTGAGAATCAACTCTCAACTTCAAGTTCTGATCTTGAACATACAGAGGCAACTCTCTCATATCGACTGTCAAACCCTTATTATTAAACACTCGGATTCTGAGTGTTGATTCTCGAAGTTAGGAATCAACACAGAATGTTGAGAAAAGACTCTCAACTTCAAGTGGTACGAGACTTTTGAAATATTTGAGAGCCAATCAAACCTCAATATATACAAGCAACATGTCCACACCGGTGTCAACACTGGTTATATGTATCGAGTTCTTTGATCCACCGAATGTTGAAGATATCACTTTCAATCGACTGTATCCATTTTCAACACAATAGATCGAATAGTCGGCTCACTCTACTATCGATTGTGCACCCTGAATTTTCGAGTGCAGATCATAAGACAAGTTAAGGGTTGACACGGTAATTCAGCGCTTACGCTGAACTTTAGTGTCAACTCCCAAGTTGGAGTACGAAATGATGATCGAATTGAGTGTCCATTTGAGTGTTTTTTTGAGTTGATACGAAACGTCGAATACTTGGGTGTTGAAACGATCGGAAGTTATTTGTGACAGGTTATTCGCTAATAGCACCCTCCACTTGATATCGAAGCTGCGAGATCTCACCCCCTGGCACTTTGGAGAGCCGAGAAATTCTGTCGCGAATCCTGCAGGCGGTTCCGCGTGAGATCGCTGTCTACCCTCATCAGTCTGAAGCGACATGACGGAGTCGGGATTCAGGCATTGCCGTCGGGCTCCCAATTTAACAGAACGTAAAGCTCGCTTTTATAGCCAATAGTAAGCCTATTCTTGACGCACAAAAGAGATACGAATAGACTCTAAGCATTTTGATTTGAATAACAGAGGAAAGGGCGCGATATTCCACACGCGATTTTTGGGGGTGGGTTTGAACAACCCTTGAGGCCTGAAAGAATTGTGTAATTTTCAAACAAAGTATCAAATAAAGACTCTTCCATTTTGAATTCCGAATTTTGGATTTCGATATAATCAGGCCTCGAACTTTTTCAATTCCAGATTATTTTTTTCTCCAATTTATCATCCATCGTTTGCACCAATTTTTTTAGTCACTCACCCCTCGATTCCGGATTCAATTGCAAGCAAGAATTATTGCGATGCTCATCCTTCATTTGTTTAAGACAAATATGAGATTTCATCAAGCGTAAAGGAAGGTACAAAACAATTAGGAGAAAGGATGAATATCTAATATCATAACCCGCAGGGTTAAGGGTATGACGAAAATCCGGATGGGTTGGAGAATACGTAATGAAATTTGAATTTGAATTCCAACAACGGACCTGGATTTCCTCTTCATTGTCCATCAAAATGAACCACTGGTTGGTAAAATCGACGAGACAAAGAAAAACACAAGCCTTAAATTATTCAGTTCGGGTATAATTTTTTGGAATACAAATTTCCGAAATGGTACAAAAATAGCCCCATCCCTAATTTTCGTAAACGCTTCTCCCCGGAGATCCTCATCTTTCCTCCATCCAGCACTCTTCTTCCGGAAGACTATATCATATTCTACGAACATACAACAAAAATTGTCTTTTTAAAAGCTGCGAGTGGAAAGAAAAATCAAGCAACGTAAAAAAGAAACTCATATCAAAGGAAATTCAACTTAGGTCATCAAGGTGATCCAGGTTCTTCAGGTCATCGAGGTCATCCAGGTAACTTAAGTTATCTAGATCACTTAGGGTCATCAAAGTTATTCGGGTCATCGAGGTTATCCAGGTTACCTCATTTTTCTGGATCCATTAGGCCGTTCAAGGTCATCAAGGCCACTAAGGTCATCAAGGTCACCCAGGTTCTCCAGGTCATACAGGTCATCCAGGTAACATAAGTCTTCTGGATCACTCAGGTCATCGAGGTTATTCAGTTTACGTAAATTATCCGGATCAGTTAGGTCATCCAAGGTCATCAAGGTCATCAAGGTTACTTATCAGTTTTGTTGATGTTGCACATGAAACACTTTATAGACTTACATGTGTCAAAGGAAACTCAACTTAGGTCATCAAGGTCACCCAGGTGCTTCAGGTCATCCAGGTCATTAAGGTCATCGAGGTCATCCAGGTAACGTAAGTCTTCTGGATCACTTGGATCATTCAAGGTCACCAAGATTACTCATTAGTTTTGTTAATATCGAACTCGAAACACTTCATAGACTTTATAAGTGTCTGAATTTTGAAGCCAATATATTGATTGATATTTGTGGAATATAGAAGCTATGTTTGAAGAGTGGAAGGCAGCTTTATAAGATATACCCTTACAAGCCTCCTGCTTTGCTAGTCATTTGATATTCTAATGCATTATGAAATCACTTTAGGTATGCATGTGTCTACCCCCGCATCGAAATCTTTGGGGGGATTCAACGGAATCTTTGCCGCGTAGGACGTAAAGCTGTGTAAATATTTTTGTGATCGAGGAAAAGCTTTCTTCTTTCGATTTTGCGTGACGCTTAGCACGGGAAGAAGGAAGAAAGCTTTTGGCAAACCAGAGTCGAACATTCTTTTTAGATTTTTTTTTCTTTTCAGTCACATCTGCAGTTTATGATAGTCAATAATTTTCATAAAATTTCAATAACTGAAAAAAATTGTGTATATAGAAAGAGGACAAAAGTGACGGGAGTAACCGCGCAGGTAGGCGGCCGCGGCAGGTGAAAACTCTACGTCACGCTCGATGATCGGACGAGACCAACAAGAAGACGAGGAGCCCTTTTCTGAGGACCTGTCGCACCTGCCTCTACCACAACTCGCGAAGGTATCATACCTGATTCTGGTTCTCGTCGTCCAGTGACGTGTCGTCAACAAGAATAAGTTGGTTTGGGCTGATTGTGAGCCCAATATTCTGTTCAGAAATTTTGAATTCTGCAAATCTGACCTCAGATTCTTGATCAGCGGTTCAAAAAACCTTCGAGTACCAATTTTCATAGGATTTTGAATGTTTTTAGTGTTTTTTTTTTCCCCAGAGCAAATTGGATCCGTTATTCTGAATTTTGCAAAAAATGACCTCAGATTCGTTATCAGTGACCCAAAAAACCATGTGGTACCAAATTTCATTCAAATTCGTTGATCCATTCTCAAGTTATCGTCACTTTTACTGTATTTTCTGAAATTTCGTTATTCAAATAGTTAAAAAAAAAGGACTCAACCGATCAAAGCCAAAATCTAATCAGTTCTAAGTTTGGAAAAGCCGCAATGTCAGACTCAAAATAATTGAAGGTGATTCTCTGGACGTCCGCGTTTTTTTTTTCACGAATTTTTTACCCCTCCATGTGACAGTTAGTCACAATCTTCGATAGACCCCCGCCCCATTGATTCTCTAAAACATGATATTTAGAATAAAAATGCAACAAAAAAATTGTGAAAAAGTATCGCGAAAAAAAATGGAAGCACCCTTCCTTTTTATCAAAACTGTAGAAAGAGTTTTTTTTAGTGGACGTTACAACCTGACATTACCAACCCCCCTTTTCTTTCTCTGACTCCTTTTCTTTACATTTTTTTTTTTTTTTTATGACAAATTTCTCTGTTTGTCTCTCTAGGAGGTATAATCGTATCTTCCTTTGTCGCGAAAACAAATGGAAGTTCTGAAATAAATATTCAGTTTGGACTCAAGTACGGTATAAACTGATGAACTTTAATTGTTAAACTCGATATGACAAATTCTACGTGAGCCAAAGCTGCCTTTTCATCAAATAATCATAAATCTGTGGTAATAGAAACTATAAATACTGCAAGCTCTAATTGGTTTTTGATTCATTCAGGCTAATATCTCACTTCCGGTTGCTCCAAGGTAAAAAATGATGATAACCAATTTTGAAGATCAATAAATTCTCTACAAAAAAGATATCAACACTTTTTTACGCAAAATCGCTCATTCAAAAGATATAAAGGTTTGAAAGTCAAGGTTTCCTCAACACAGTCAGCAACCCAGTATTCCTCACCCTCTGATCGTTTATTCACAATATCTCACTTCCGGTTCCTCCTAGGTAGAAAACGATAATAACTAATTTTGAAGATCATTAAATTCTCTACAGAAAAGATATCAACACTTTTTCACGCAAAATCGCTCATTCAAAAGATATACAGGTTTGAAAGTCAAGGTTTCGTCAACACAGTCAGCATCCCAGTATTCTTGACCCTCTGATCGTTTATTAAAAATATCTCACTTCCGGTTGCTCCTAGGTAGAAAACGATAATAACTAATTTTGAAGACCATTAAATTCTCTACAGAAAAGATATCAACACTTTTTCACGCAAAATCGCTCATTCAAAAGATATAAAGGTTTGAAAGTCAAGGTTTCCTCAACACAGTCAGCAACCCAGTATTCCTCACCCTCTGATCGTTTATTCACAATATCTCACTTCCGGTTCCTCCTAGGTAGAAAACGATAATAACTAATTTTGAAGATCATTAAATTCTCTACAGAAAAAATATCAACACTTTTTCACGCAAAATCGCTCATTCAAAAGATATACAGGTTTGAAAGTCAAGGTTTCGTCAACACAGTCAGCATCCCAGTATTCTTGACCCTCTGATCGTTTATTAAAAATATCTCACTTCCGGTTGCTCCTAGGTAGAAAACGATAATAACTAATTTTGAAGACCATTAAATTCTCTACAGAAAAGATATCAACACTTTTTCACGCAAAATCGCTCATTCAAAAGATATAAAGGTTTGAAAGTCAAGGTTTCCTCAACACAGTCAGCAACCCAGTATTCTTCACCCTCTAATCGTTCATTCGCAATATCTTACTTGCAGTTGCAAATAGTCACATTTCATGACCCCCCCCCCCTATAAGTGTGGACCTCCCTAATGGACGCCCCCTAACTTCCTCTTTTCTCTGAAAACAGAAAAACGGGAAGTTTAAAAACCGAATCCCATCCCTGAGCCAGATTATGGTTATAAATCAAAGTTCCATTAATTCCAGTTCATCTAATTTTCCTGTACTAGCTCAGCACCGTTGTGAGGAAGTACAGGAACTCGGAGGCTGAGTGGTGTTTGAGGTTACGTAAGCTCCGCCATTCCGTCTTCCTTCTCTCCACTGCCTCTCAGACTATGGATATACGCGTAAACCACCCATATAATACCTGTAATAAGGTATTCAGGTAAAGTATACGACGTTGGTGGTGGCGAGAGACGAAGCGTGCGCGGGGGGTTACGTTACTTCGCCATAAATCAGAGGCTCGAGCGGGCAGTCAACCCGTGCGGCACGCCTTCTGGCCTCTGCGGCGCACCATGGAACCTGGAACCAAGAACCTTAGAGCGTGGAGCGTGAGCTTGCAACCAGAAATAGGACCTGGGTCGGGCTGGTCGACGACATCCTGCCGGACGTCGACAGCTGCGCGCACCCCCACGCAGCCCGAAGACTGGATAAGACGGACCCCCTCCCCGTTGACTTTTTTTCCCTCCTTTTTCTCATGTTCCATGATCAGTGCAGGAGATGGACTATTTTCCTACCATGATATCGATCTTTTAGTGAGAAAGAAAAAAATACTCTGGCTGATTGACTTTGACGACGCGGTGAATTAGAGAAGAAGGTTCTTTGTGAGGTGTTTTGAATTCTTCAATTCTTGTTCTTGTTGTTTTTGTTTTTGTTTTTGTTGTTGCTGTTGTTGTTGTTGTTGTTGTTGTTGTTGTTGTTGTTGTTGTTGTTGTTGTTGTTGTTGTTGTTGTTGTTGTTGTTGTTGTTGTTGTTGTTGTTGTTGTTGTTGTTGTTGTTGTTGTTGTTGTTGTTGTTGTTGTTGTTGTTGTTGTTGTTGTTGTTGTTTTATTGTCAGTGGAAGGGGACAGAGGATATATTTCATAGACAAATTTATAGAAAATATGCGAAAGAAAAGATGGAGAGGAAAATTTTTAAGATGAAGAGGAAAAAAAAGAAAAAAGAGGAATCGGTGGCAATCGGAACACTGATATCGCCTCGAATTACTTGAAATTATTTTGTGAAGTTGGTGGAATTTTAAGATCACTCGGAGTTGCGATATTTAGCCATCGATTCTCTCCCTCGATAATTACATATCCCAATATTTATTATTCTAGGAATGCAGTCCTGGACCCCCCCGAAGAATTTCAATGGGCCTTCGGACCCTCGGCCTCTGAGTAGGTATACGCGTGCCATCTGCTAGCCAGTCATTCTGGAGGTGGGTCTGTTTGGGTCATTTTTCCGGGGGAGGATGACCGCGGACCTCCCTTCGGGTTCTCTTTCAGCTGCTCCTCCGCGGTTTTCCTCTTGTTCTTTCATTCAGCCAGCAGAAGGATCAGTAGATTCCGTTCGTTCGATTCTAGAGACACAATATATAGAGGTAAAAGGAGGAGGAAAACGGAGGACGCCGAGAGCCTAGGGAGGATTATACCGCTTCCGTGATCCTGGTGATAGGCTGAGGCCGCAGGATCACGTCGAGTTCGTTACCCACACGGGCTGGTACCCACTCGACTTGGCCTCGACGCCTCATCGTGCGATCCCAACATTGCTTGTACCCTAATTCAATCCAATTGCTATAGGGCTGACGAGTTCAGTTTTTTCATCATATCTCAACAACTATTGATCCTATCGTCACGGAGGTTATTACAAAAAATGAAGCTGATCAAATTCTCTACAAAAAAGTATGAATACACTTTTCTCGTATCTTTGATAGTTTGTCTCTAATACACCAGTGAATACGTACATAATTATCACAAGGTTGTGTACCAATATCGATACTTTCGGCCCTGTATTACACGAAAACTATTGAAGATATGGAAAAGATGTATTGAATCTTTTCTGTAGAGAATTTAATGATCTTCATTTTTTGTAATAACTTTTTTAACGATAGGATCGATAGTTGTCGAGATATGGAAAAAAAACTGGATTATAACACCTTAGAATTAGATTATCAGACGTTTTACCGAGTTTTTTGGAATCTTACATGAGATGGAATAAAAAATATTTAAATTAACATATAATTTTTGGTTGGCCTGTTTTCACATTTCATTTCTAACACTTTATTACATATGTACGTTTTTTTAATCAACTTCCTTCGCGTTATCAACGGAAGTTATTTCAATTTTTTTTTTTTTTTATGTTTTCTGTTCATTTCCTGCTTTTAGACTTTTTCCTCGTGATCCTAGAATATCCGGATATCGTGAAGCTTATTTATATATACACTATATGACCCCACCGACCAACGTACACGGATATAATTTCGCGGTTCCCCGTCGGGGTTGTAATTCATTTCTCGCATTCTGGCCAAAGTGGTATCGCCAACCGTAATCTCGAGGACCATTAAACTCAGTTGGTAATCAGATTTCTCTGCAGTAGGCATCGACCCTGCAGCCACGCTGGAGAATCTGTCCTTCGGGACCTCTCCTTTTTGTTCCTTTTCCTTCTTTTTCTTTTTCTTACAAATTTCGTACCTCTTTCTCCATTTTTTCTCAATGATGACGACGATGATCAATTCAAGACTCTGTACAATAATGAGAAAGAATTTGATGCAAACAAAAAAGTAGAATGAAAAAAAAAAATTGAGGATTCGTAAAAATGGACAAGGACAAAGGACACTTTTCCATATTTTCAGGAATTCGCGAGAATCCAGATCCTTCATTTTTTCAATAACCTCTCGGATTAATATTTTTTAGTGATTGATTGAAAACAAATTACATACCAATATATAATTGTGATTATATGTAATGATATGGAATATCTCATCGATTGAATACAGGAATCGAAGTATGTACTCCATATACTATATGTATGTAGTATAAGAAATCTTGAAAAAAATTATGTGGAGGCATCGGCGTAACGTTCCACAGGGTGAGTTTAATGGGCGACCATAAAATGATCGCATAGGTATGTAAGTATATATGTATATGTATATATGTCGTTGTTATCTGGATGTAGCAGCTGTGCAGTAGAGAGTTATCAGGAATAACATTCCTACCGCAATTATCACCCGCATGGTTTCTCACCCGTTGCATACCTATATGAGGTATTTTCTTTTTGCCGCACCCCCTTTAATGAGACTGCAATCTAACACATTGCTGCAATATTATTGAAATATTACTAAGATCTAACACATTGCCATCCAAAAATGATTCTCGTCGGCAAATCGAGTACTTTACGATAAGATAAAAATCTGAAAAAAATCAACCGTGATAAAGATGATGAGAGTATTCATTTTGAATAATAATAATGCCTGAAAGTTATCAATGAATTGTTCAAACAAAACATTGTTCAACAAATTCTCTGGTAACGTCATTTTTTTTCGTCTCAAATAAATGCCCTAATTTTTCTGAAGACACATGCATTTTTTAAGAATTTTGTCACTATTTTGAAATTTCCGTTTTCGAAAATTTGTAAATGCTGTATTTACGAAACTATTTGCTCCCCGCTCCGGAAACTTCGGAATTGTAATCTACATCGTTTTCACAAAAACATATCCAAAATTCAGATTTTTTTTCCATTTTTCAAAATTTGGAAATTTTCGAAAACGGAAATTTCAAAATAGTGACAAAATTCTTCAAAAATTCATGTGTATTCAGAAAAATTAGGACATTCATATGAAATGAAAAAAAATAACGTTACCAGAAAATTTGTTAAACAATGTTTTGTTTAAACAATTTATTGATAACTTTTGGGCATTATTATTATTCAAAGTTAATACTTTGATCGTCTTGATTGTGCTTGATTTTTTTCCGATTTTTATCTCATCCCGAAGTACCTAATATTCTCGACGAGAATCACGTACAAGATTATTATGTGACTCCAAATCATTTGGATTTCATTTCAGGTTTGAAAGAAGTTAAAAAAAAAATGATTTCAGCTTTGAGAGATTCTAGAAGATCCCAAATCATCTGATAACATTTCGAATAATTCCAAACTAGTCCAAAGAATTCTAGATTCGTAAGAAATAAAAAAATTCTCGTCATTTTTCTAAAGGTAGAAAAATATTTCATAAAATCAATAAAACGTTAGAAAAAAAAATTCGGATAATCTTACAGGATTTTATGGCAGCCCATTGGCAATATTGAAAAACTTTTTTATGCAGTACGTACACGTCTATTTATTTCGAAAAATCAACGTGTCTATGAATTGTATCAAACATGACCATCGAGTTAAATTTCATGATTAGATGAGTGTTGCATTTGACTCCGGAACACGTTACCGTCATTTCCTTCCACCGCACGTGTTTCGCATGGTAATTTTATACGGTGAGACACCGATCAAATCACCGCTCAATAACGTGATGGCGGAGGTGTGACGAGGCCAGGTGGTAATTGATCCAATATTTCACCAGTTTTTAGCGAAATTTGTCAAGAATATATTGAGGGAAAAAAAGACAGACTCGAGTTCATCGACTTTTCATAAACTTCTACTTACAATTAAATCAAGTCGAATATTCAGGTTGAATTGCAATCAATTGCGGTGAAATATTTCAACGTCGAATTCAGATACAAAAAAAAATATATGTCCAGGAATTGAAGTAAAATTGTTACAAAAATCTGAGAAAAAAATCTGATCTCTCATCGTTTATTCACAATATCTCACTTCCGGTTGCTTCTAGGTAGAAAACGATGATAATTAATTTTGAAGATCATTAAATTCTCTACGAAAAAAATATCAACATTTTTCCACGGAAAATCGCTCATTCAAAAGATATACAGGTTTGAAAGTCAAGGTTTCCTCAACACAGTCAGCAACCCAGTATTTTTCACCCTCTGATCGTTTATTCACAATATCTCACTTCCGGTTGCTCCAAGGTAAAAAATGATAATAATCAATTTTGAAGACCATTAAATTCTCTACGAAAAAAATATCAACATTTTTCCACGGAAAATCGCTCATTCAAAAGATATACAGGTTTGAAAGTCAAGGTTTCCTCAACACAGTCAGCAACCCAGTATTTTTCACCCTCTGATCGTTTATTCACAATATCTCACTTCCGGTTGCTCCTAGGTAGAAAACGATAATAATTATTTCTGAAGACCATTAAATTCTCTACAAAGAAGATATCAACACTTTTTCACGGAAAATCACTCATTCAAAAAATATACAGGTTTGAAAATCAAGGCTTTCCCAAGACAATCAGCAAACCAGTAGTTTTCACCCTCTGATTGTTTATTCAAAATATCTCACTTCCGGTTACTCCTAGGTAGAAAACGATAATAACCAATTTTGAAGATCATTAAATTCTCTACAGAACAGATATCAACACTTTTTCAGGGAAAATTGCTCATTCAAAAGATATGCAGGTTTAAAAGTCAAGGTTTCCTCAACACAGTCAGCAACCCACTATTTTTCACCCTCTGATCGTTTATTCACAATATCTCACTTCCGGTTGCTCCTAGGTAGAGAATGATAATAACTAATTTTGAAGATCATTAAATTCTCTACAAAAAATATATCAACACTTTTTTACGGAAAATCGCTCATTCAAAAGATATACAGGTTTGAAAGTCAAGGTTTCCTCAATTCCTGTGAGGGAAAAAAAAAATTCTAGAAACGAGATAAACTCGGGATCAGCGATATAGTAAGAATTCCGATACTTTTCTATAAATTATTAAGTGTGCATCGGGAGACTGGCTCTTCGCTCCGATTCCCTTATTCCTGTTACGTACCCTCAACTGACGTGAACTTCATGCATTAAGGACGAGGTAGGTACTACTTGGAAGAAGAGAAATTGAGAGAACGAAAAGGACGGTATATAACTGCAATTCGATTTCTCCTCTTCTGCTGCACAAGCAGCACCGGTAAATCACTGGCCCTGCCTTGCATCCCTCTCTTAGTCTGGAGACGAAAAACTGCACCGATTGGCCGATTAGGAGGGGGAGAATTTTCACGGATATCTCAATTCTGCAATGAAACTAATTCGTGAAGTAGATAAAAGTCGCGAGCTAGTGAATTAGTCGAAATAGTGAATTTAGTTTGAAGAAAAATCAATCGAAATGGCTTGAAAATCGTCAAAATCTATTCAATAATTGAAGTTACAAGACAAAATTTGATAAAAAATGATCGAGTTGAGTGAGAGATCACCTCAAATCGTTTCGAGATCGATTATTTTTTTCTTTTACATTGCTTCTTTTTTCAAACAATCTGATGATTTTTGAATGAGCAGAGTAAAAATTTTGATGATAATGATAATTCATCATTTCATCCAACGGAAATAGGATTAATCTCACCTGGAGATACTCGCAGCTGGTGGAGTTTCAACCCTTTCGATTTATCTGGGCGTTCCATCGGTAACCGAGATCCCAATTTATGTCAGTATAATGACATCGGGGTGGCAGCTGTCAAGCTGTCGCACCTGACCGACCGCAAACTACCGAGTAATTTCATTTTTTCCGTATTTTTTTCTTACTCTTCAATATTCCTAGTTGTCTCTTCCTCTGTGAGAAGAGGGTCTCAATTTTATTTAAATTCTATCAGATTTTAGTTCAAGAAGCTTTTTTCTCGCAAAGTGGGTTCACATCTGCCACCAAAGTTACAGTTTTTCGAAGACTGTTGAATTTTTTCCCTGAATTCGTTAGTATTTTTCCAGAAGTCTATGAGAGTGGTTCAAAGTCTTGGATATATTCTTTAGCATCCTTCAAAATTCTAGGATTTTCTTAACTAACGACCTTTTGATATTCTTTTTGGGAAATTTTTCTTCCGAAGCTTCTCCAAATTTTATTGACAGTCTTCGAAATTCTGCTAAACTCTTCGAAAGTGATCGACTATTTTTAGAATTTCTTGGAATTTTGCGAAAGCCTCTAGAAATCAACGTAATTGACTAAAAAAAAAATTAGGAAATTTGAAAGGCTTAGTAATTTTCTGTCTTCAATTTATTGGAATTTTTCTCCAAGTCTTTGGAAGTGTTCATAATTTTTTTAAATCATTCGAAATTCATCACGAATCCCTGGAAGTCTTCGAGAGTCGTTCTTTCAAAAAAGTCAAAAGTCTAATTTCAACTTCTCGGAGTGACTCGCGTCCCCGCAGGTTTTTCTTCTTTTTCTCCTCAATTTGTGTGACTCGTGACGTTTGATCGACGGGCTTCACAACTTTAGTAAAAAAAAAAACGAAAAAAAGGAAGAAAGTAAAATAAAATACCCATAAATCGAGAATGAAGATAGAATACGTCGTGCAGCTGCTCTAGGCGAATAAAGAAGGGATTGAGTCGACATCGGCCGTTGCTAGACAGCTGAAAGCCCGCTCCTTCTCATATATACTTTGACAAGTATCTATACAACACCTAAATTCTGCGCAAGGTTTCAGTTGAAGAATCCGAAGATGTAGATTTCGACTCGCCTGCCGCATCTGCCGGCATTTTTTTTTTCTTATTTCACATTATTGTTATGATTATACGTCTACACCTTGACTTTTTGCGTGATCTCATGTAGGCAACGACTAGAAAAATTCTTGGGAGGCCATCAGAGGCCTGCAAGTCCCATGCAGACCATAATCGTGATAAGATGTCTGCAATATCGGATCAATATTGCAATCTCATGCTTCGGGAATGAAAATATTTGCAATGTTGAGGGGATACTGCGAAGCGATGTTGGGACAATATTCTGAGGCGATCTTGAGCCGATATTTTGGCACAAATAAAATCCTTTACGGAAAAAAACACTCGATTTTTGAGTGCATATCCTCAAAATTGAGCGTTAACAATTAATTTTTTGGGTGTTGATTCTCAATTTTTCAGTGTTAACTCCTAACGTTGAGAGTAGAACTTCAATCGTTGGGTGTGAACACTTGCTTATCGAGTGTGAATCCCCAAAGTTGAGGATCAACGCTGAAGGTTGAGGATTCATTCCGGAAGTTGAGAATCAACTCTCAACTTCAAGTTCTGATCTTGACCATAGAGAGTCAACACTCCCATATCGAGTGTCGAACCCTTATTATTGAACACTCAATATATATAAGCAATATGTCCACACCGGTGTTAACACTGGTTATATGTATCGAGTTCTTTGATCCACCGAATGTTGAAGATATTACTTTCAATCGACTGTATCCATTTTCAACACAATAGATCGAATAGTCAGCTCACTCTACTATCGATTGTGCACCCTGAATCTTCGAGTGCAGATCATAAAACCCTGCTGAATGACACTGGAAATTATAATCAGAGTCGTACTTCTCACTTATTACGTTTCTCCGAGCATGTTTTCTCAACTTGAGGGTTGAGCCTCAATCCTCAAGTTGAGAGTTCACCCTCGAGTTGAGGCTCAACTCTCAAGTTAAGGGTTGACATGGTAATTCAGCGCTTACGCTGAACTTTAGTGTCAACTCCCAAGTTGGAGTATGAAATAATCATCGAATTGAGCGTCCATTATGAGTGTGAATTTAAGTGTTTCTTCCGTGCGAATTTAAATCCGAATGGTTCAGAGGTTGAACCAAAATCTCGATTATTCAGTCGCGAATTCAGAAAGCCAAATTCACTCTGGATAACTGTTCCACTCTGATAGTCTGCATGGAATAACACAGGAGAATCGAGGCTCCTTTGTTTCCAGCACGTTGTTTGCCAGCAGAATGTAGAGATAGCCCCAGTGCAGGAAATGGTAACCGGTATAACTTGGAACGAGGGGATTTGTTCTTTGTTACTATCCGTTCGTATTTGGGTCACCAATCTCGGTCCCGCGGACCAGTTACCGAGTGAATATGCCCACTGCGTGCCCATATCTGTGTGAACATGCATTCAGGACATACGAATGCATCGTACAATGCTCCAAAGCGAGCCCAAGACTATGCATAATGGTACGATGGCTGCCTGCAGCGGTGGAACAAATGCTCCGGGATTATTTCCCTCGGGATATAAGTATCACAATGGAAAAAGAGAGGAGTTGAAACATTACCAGACTTTCCTAGATCTCGAATATGGTCAGTGCTGCGGCTGCAGAGACTCGGTGTACCGGCATCCCTAGTTTTTCTTCTCTGCTTCCATATGTAGTAGAGTTTCGATGTCTCGAACAAATTTTAACTTCGATCATCGGATGACACGGATTCGACCATCTTGTTCTCAACGATTGAGTGACCCAATATTAAATACCGAAAGAAGGCGATGCAACCACAGGTACACGCTGTTGGTTGGCTTGCTTCCATATCAGCATCGACTGAATGCACAGCTACCGCAGCGAACATGGCGTCGGCGCCAAATGCATTAACAAATAATCCTCAAAGATAAGGCAAAGGATTTGGTAGCGTTTGGGAGGCGACATCCTATGTCGGCGTCGTCCAACTGTACGTCGATGAATGGAGAGCGAATTTATTCTTCATCACTCTAATTGTGGCACCACGAACGATATGAGGCAACGGCAAATAGCAAGGATGCGTTTGTTGTCCTGAGAGGAGATTTCCCAAAGGAGAAATATCGAACGCGTGTTAGTTCTACGGGGACGAACTACCACGCGTATAATTTGATCATGGATCTAACAACGAATTACTGATTCTCGTAAACTTCAATTACCACCTAAATCGAATCCCTCACTTCATCTCCTACCTTTTCTTTTGATCAACAGAATCCACATTTTTTCCGCCAGGGTACATCGACACTTTTCCGACTTTCCAAGGTCATCAGTTCAACTTTAGGTCAGGTTACTGCCAAAACAGTGTTACGAGCTGGCTGAAAACGAGTATTTCTATTTTTCTCTCATTCTACTGACTTGTATCCCGGTTTCCATTTTTATAGTGTCGTAGTTACTCCTTTATTACAGCATAATTGTGTCGGCTGGGATCGATATATCGAACGCCCTTCGTGCCCGGCTCATTTTATTATTAGCCTCGCTTCAAACGAGCCCGCTCTTTCTTTTTCCTCTTTCAACTGTATAATAATTAATGTCAGAGGTCGTCATGTGTCGCATGCACGGATATAGGCATGCATACCGGATCATTATACCCTTTCAATTTTTCAACTCCACCCAACTACTGATTGTCGGCACTTCAGAAAAGCCAAGGCCACAAACTCTGAATATTATTCTGTCACACCTGAAAATAACAAAGTTTGTTATTTTTCTTCTACTCTTCTCTAATTTTGCTTTTTTTCAACGCATTTTGGGAGAGGGTCACGTAGCGTGGGTGAGGATGGAGGGATGGTGGAGCCAGAGGAGCCAGGGGTCACGGCAGCGGGGCCACGGTCGAGGCCATATTGATCTTCCGGAGATAACCGCTTTTCACTGACTCTCACGCTCCACGTTGGCTTCGCACTCGGCGAGGCTGATTCCCTGAAACCGCGAGACGTCCTCGACCATGAGGATACATGATACTGAAATGTGATCCTTGATCATCGATTATCGCGCAGTAAATATGACGAGTGATCACAGTGCCCTGAGGCTAATCGTGATCATTATTCTCGATCTAGGAGAAAAAATGAAAGTTTTTAGCGATATTGAAACTTGAAACGGAAATAGAGGCACTATTATCGGTCATTTGTCACGGCATCACGGTATTTTTGAATACACATAAATAATTAGTGGCTTTAGTTACTATATTCATCGTTCTTGACCCTCAATGGCCATCCATTTATTGAATAGATTAATCGAGCTTCGAATTGGAAATACTTCTCCAATCATAATCCACTAGTTGGTATCACAGAAGCTTCATTGATAATATACTTTAGCGAAAATGCATCCTAGTTTACGCCCCGAAACTCCGCCAGGCGGCACCATATGGTATTCAGTGTCATTTCGAGAAAAGGTCATTCGATTGAAGAGAATCAGCACGCTGACAGAAGTTAATGGAAGTGTGCTTTGAGGTGAAACCAATATTGTGTGATAGAGTCGTCCTCAATGAAACCAATATTTTTTATTCCACAGCTCATAAGCAGCCTTGAGTTCAAGACATGGGGAAAATGTGGCGCAACTTCATCAGGGTGGCGGCCTTTTCGCATGGTTAACCCACCGACAAAACGTCTTTCACCATGTAGGAGGTCTTCAAGGCCGATTTTTTGTCCATTTTCAGTGTTTTGAACATTTAGAACAAACAAAAAGCTATGTTGCAACATTCCAACGCTCAGCACGGCACGGTTATGTAGAATATCAAATCTTGCATGGCTTTCAATCCTTCTCAAATGTCCTTCGGAAGGACGGATGAAGAGGCAGAAAAAAAGGTTGGATCACAAACAATATTTCCCATGTTTATTTCTTTACCGCTATCATATTTTGTTTCGACATTTGTACACGTGAAGAAGGAGAAACACCATACATTCACAAATGAGTAAAACAGATAGTGCACAAGATATTTCTGTGTTCGTCACATATAGCTCTTTTGCAGATGATGCAAAAGACCCTGACTTTTCTGTCAAAAGACCTCGGGCAAAAGTTACACCTTCCACGAACCGCGTTTGCCACCTTAGGTTGCATCACTTCCTCTTCGACGTTAAGGATGGCTTGAATTGACAAACGTAAGTCCCGTCGAAGTCGCGGATACTCCATGCGCACGCGGAGCTGAGGCTCCAGCAGACTCATGATCAACCCCTTCAAGAACTCCCTGCGACTCAATATGGCGTTTGAGGAATTAAAATTGTACAAAATCGTCGCGTTTATTACAGCCTGATCGAGCATGCCCATCCAGACCCTGGTCGCCCACCGCATAGTCTTTCTCGCTGTGGTGTACTCCCGGCACATGAGATCGAAGGTGTCAGTGCCTCTTTTGGTATTGTTATAGAAATTCACCATCTCGGAGTTCTTCGTCAACTGCTCGATGTTGAACGTGAGATGGAAGGTCGAGAGTAAAATGGCGACGCTATTCCTTCCTGCAGTATGAGACAGCAGAGTCTTCGCACCGTCGAAAGCGCATTTCGTCGATCCAACTTCTCCAGGACGTTTAAAAGACTCGGGAATCTGCGGTCTGCTCTTCCGCAGCCTCCCGACCATCGTTATGGAATGGTCTCTCAACATTCCATCGAACAAGTCCACCGAGGAGAACCGACTGTCACAAGTCACGTTGCGAGGCGTTCCATGGATCGGCTGAGTCAATCTCCTGACGAAATGCGACCCCACGTCTTCCCCATCCTTGGTGGTGACCCTGCCAACGTATGGCTCGGCGGTTATCATGTAGAAGGTCCTCGAGTCGTTCAGCATGACTATCTTCACCCCGCGTCTATCCGGCTTCGAGCTGTTCTGAACTTTGAACGGGCAGCGTTCCCTGAAGGCGAGGATTTGCTCGTCGACGGTGCACAGAGAGCCTGGATTGTAGTGCTTGGTACAGTTGGACACGAATTCCTCCCAAACTTCTCTGATCGGGGCGAATTTGTCCCGAGCTCTGCGCTCGGTCCTGGTCTCCTTGTCGTCGAAGCGGAGCATCCTGGACAGGAACTTGTATCTCCTTAGGGAGAACGACGCCCGGTACAAGGTCGATCCAAATTCATACGACCAGAGATCTTCGAGGTTGGTTTTCGCGGTCTTCTGGAATCCGGAAAGGTACATGATACCGAAGTAGGCTCTGATCTCGTCCGGGTCGACGTCAGCGTACATGGCGTCAAAACGAGATCCGGTCTCCATCGATTTTCTGTATCGAGTGATTTCCTCGTTCGTATGGATCCGGATCTTTGAGAGGATCGACTCGGTCAAGAGTAAGCACCATGCTTCGAGAGGCGCGCTAACATTCCTGGCCTCACCGATTGGAGACGGAAGATATCTCGCCGGACGGGTTCGCCGCTGGTCCGATCTTTCTTGCGGCGATGTGTACCACTTGTGGTTGTCTACTCCTAGTATGATCCCACGCTGTCTATCAATCCCAGACGCCTTGGTTCCTTCATGTTTTTTAGCCGGAGGTTCACTCTGGTCATCTTCCTCAGATTCTTCATCAGGCCTGGTCGCATTTTGGGGTTGGAATCCCTCTTCTATTTCTTGTTCGGAATCAGAACCACTCTGCAACTCTAGATTGTCCTCATCGTCGTCCGATGGCTGTGTGTCAATGGCGGATGTCCTCTGATCTGATTCTTTCAGAGCGTCTATCACCATGGAGACACCGCGCAGGTTGTAATTTCGAGACATCGTCTGTGGAAAGAGAGCACATTCGATCATCGAGCGTTCTGGATTTCCTGCAGATGAGAATCCAGTGACGGAGTGTAAGGTAAATGTACCAATAACGGGACACTTAAGGGTAGAGGTAGAGGCCAATCGAAATAAATATCATTAAATTAACATTAATATGAGAATTTCGATATTAGTACGAAAGATTAGTATTTCTACTATGAAATAACCCTCAAATAGATATTTATGTGGCATGCGCAGAAAGTAACTGTTCAGCAAGCTTATGTTTTTAGTACTCGCCGTTGCTTTACAAGGCTCGCCTTCGGCTCACCAGGTAAAACCAACGGCTCGTACGAAAAACATAACCTTGCCGTATAAACAGTTACTTTCGGCGCATGCCACATAAATATCTATTTTAATGCCTGTGCCGTAAAAACACCCATTTTGTGGCATTTTCCACGCCCAATCCATTAAAAATATGAAAGGGTGCAAATGTACCAGTATCCGGCCAACCTAAATGGACTGCCCCAGTATCCCATTTTTGAAGACCCAGTATCGGGACATGATTTCAATATTTTACTTTCATGGATATAAGCATGGTAAATGTACGAAAAATGAAGGTAATAACTATATCACGATCATTTCTGATGACAAAATATTTAATATTTCATTAGTCTTTTATTTGGCAAGTCTTTTGGTTAATTGACTGAACATTTTTATCAATAATTAATACTGATACGATTCGAAAATAAATAAAAATAAAATGGTGATTGCACCTATGATAATTAATATTCATAAAATTTACAAATAAACAACGATAAAATTGTGATTGCACCTATGATAATAGTACTGACTATTCACCAATAATTAATATTCATAAAATTTACAAATCAACAAAAATAAAAAGGTGATTGCTCTAATAGGTAATTACTAATCACCAATGAATAATATGAATATATAATTTAACAATAAATAATGAACTGTGATATTTTACGTGTTACATAAACAATTTTTTAAATTAATTTATGCCTTCTTCTTTGGTTCGGTTTGCTTTTGCAGTTCCTTCTTCTTTGCTAGTAATTCATTCATTTGTTCCTTAATTTTCTTTTTTTCTTCAGCTAATACTTTCTTTCTTTCCTTCTCCTGTTCTTTTCTCAACTGTGCTTCTTGTCTTTTCATTTTTCTTTCTTCAATGTCTCGCTGTTTTTGTAGCTTTTCTTCTTCCTTCATCAGATGGTATTTCTGCCACTGATCTGAAGTAGCAACTGTGGGAATTTTTTCATTCTTCTTCTTTTTTTTTTTTTAATTTTTCAGGCCAAACAAAAGCGCGTTTGAATGGCGAAGGAATATTTCCCTGTTCACCATTTTTATTTTCGGTTTCACTACCAGCACCTGGGACTGTGAAATTCGAAAGATATTTTCGGCTTGCGAAATCAGATACAATATTATGAGTAACATTTGTACATTGCTTCTGTAACAGTGTACCTCGATCTCACCTGGTGGTTTTCGATTTTCATCAATGGGTCGGTCATCCTTTCTCGGAGTCAATTCAATGTCATTTTGATGTCCCGATGCCATAGAATTTCCACTGTCAAGTCTATCAATTTTGGGGGAAGTGCGACTTATACGATTTGTGCGATTCTGATGTTCTATGAATACAATTTAAAAATTAATTTAAAGTCCGTTGAAGCAATTTGAAGAGAAATAAAAATTTCACACGTACCGTGGAGGACAGCCAATGATTGTTCCCTGGAACGCTCGTAGCTTTCTATCGTGCTGATGCTATTACTTGTCTCGGTCAAGATTTTTTCTGTGCTTTCCAGGAGACTTTCCACATGTTCGTCGACATTTTCGCTTATATTTTCTTTTTCCCAGTGTTCTGCAATGCATATTTGCTTTTATTTTATAACCACGTATTCATCTTGGACTCATGCTAATTCCAGAAATTATTGTTTCATACAAACCTTCTGGATTGTCAACTATGATTGAATTATTATTATCATCGTCGTTGACTTCCTCCAAGAGCTGCTTATCATCCATTGGAGCCTTTTCTATTTACATTTGCAGACTTTCAATCTCTCAAAGTAAAAGAATCCAATGAACATATGTTTTCAAAATTCTTCACCTAAATTCTTCCCATAAATATAAACTTCTAAATACCTTGAAGTACACTGTTTCGGAAAGAATATTCATTAGAATCATCTGTGTCTTGAGTGTGTTTTGTCAGAGCACTGCCTTCTTTTTGTTCTTCGTCAGCAATTATAACGTCCAATTCCATGATATTGAAAACATTTTTGTTCAATCTATCTGCGTCTTGGGCTGAAAGACAAGGAATGGCATCATCTAGAGAGACTACTAGATTGCTAGCCGTCGCCAGTTCTATGTCATGGTAGACGTCAGGATGCATCGACACCTAATTCTCCGCCCGGGTTTCCACCTATAAATTACATCACACTCAAGTGTTTGAAACTGTCGGAGTGAATTTTCAAAATTTTCCTGATAGTTCATTACACAAAATAGCTCTTACCAGCTAACTCCTTAATCCTCAACCAGTATCGGTAGAGCCCCTCATTCTTCTGGTCCGAGATTAGACTTCCACTGGTCTCTGCACTTTTGAAGTCACTGAGTATATCGATACTCAGCGTACTCTCAAAGAAGACGAGATGATTTTGAGCTTCGGTATTGTCATTTTTCGACATGACCGAAGAACGAGGATTTTCTGGCACAGTAATGGTTGCCTCTTGTTTTTTATTTTTATTCAATACGTTGAAGTTGACTGCATCTGGTGAAAGCGTTGACAATCCGCAAGCTCTGAATCCCTGCTGTACAATGCTTGGAAAATTGATAGATTCTACAGCTTCTTTCAGTAGCGGCGCAAAATTCTCTTTCTTTAATGGTTGAAGAGTATTTTCAAGTCTCCACTTGTCCGCAGCACTTTTCCAAGCTACTTTCAACGGATGAAATACCGACACATCCAACAGTTGCAATATATGTGTTGCATTGGGATAGAGAGCAATTAGCTCGATCTTCTTATCTCGACAAAAATTACACAAAAGTAACGTAAGGTGCGATGAGTGACCGTCAACGTAAAGGATTACAGGGAACTCAATGTCATTTTTGAGGAGCCATGAATAAAAGTGATTCGTGACGTACTCATAGAAGCTCTCCGCTGTCATCCATCCTCTTTCGGTTGTCCCAGCAATCCAGTTAGGTGGCATACTAGCAGTAACACTGAATGGTATTCGCTGGTACCAAAATAAAATCATTGGAGGTGCCATAAGTCCATCAGCATTCACCACGAATAAAACTGTTAAATTCTCTTTCTCATCAGCGTTCACTACTTTGTACACCGATTTGGAACCTTTTCTGGCTATTACTTTGTCCGCTTTGGGACACAGGAAGAACGCACTTTCATCACAATTAAAAATCCTCGATGGATGAATGTCAATTAAATCTAATTTTCGAAGGTGGGTGCTTACTTCGCTGAACCACTCACGAAGTACACCTTCTGTCGCAGATGCCCTGCTATAAGTCAGATTTTGGGCCATTCTTGTGACCACCTGAGGATGTCTGTGGAAAAAACTCTCGTACCAGCGTCGCCCCGGTCTATTGTTTTTGAAAGGTGTTTTCCGATTCAGCTCGGTAACAAGTTTTTGGACGCTGTCAAGTAATACGGTTTTAGTTATTGAAAAACCTCTATTTGCACAGTACAAAATCCAGTCAACAATCTGGTTCTCTTCATCCCCCGTCAAAAATGGATCCGGGCCTTTGACAGCATTCACAGGATGAATGTTTTTGACCTTGGAAAACAGTGTCGTCTTTGGAACATTCCATTGGGCAGCTGCTTTTCTCACCGACATTCCATTGCGAACAGCTTTTAAAGCTGCCTCTACATCGTCTTGTGTGTAACGTAATTTGAATCTACTTTTCTTTTTTTTGTCCTTCGGCATCGTACTTTTTCAGAATCCTGTGAAAGATTTGAATGTAGAAGTAGTTCTAGCTGTCACAACATTATTGTTATCATTATTCTTATTATTTTTTGATTTTTTTAGGTTATGTTTACTAAGCTGCGGCAAACAGCTCGTGTACAGGATTTGTGACAACGGAATTAAAGGTTTTAGGGGTTGTACTTATATTAATTGTAATAAGCGAATTTTTATGTTATTAATACTTACTGATTCGTTTCAAATACACACAACAAAACACCTGTTGTATTCGATTTTTCGCGTCCTGGGACAGACTGGGTACATTTACCTTAAGTTGGATCAAAATAACAATTGAGCCGATAGGAGGAATTCCTCCTAATACTGAAATGGAAGTCTTTAGAAGTCTTCGGGAGTCGTAAGGCACCTGCACACCAAAAACAGGAGCGAGGCTTGAGGAATTTTAGTTGCAAGCCTGCCGTCAGAGACGCTCGTGAGTAGTGAACAAGATGGCCGCCAGGCAAGAGACGCTCAGACGCCATAAAGTCTGAGTGATAATACATACATGGAGTCTCACTGTTCTCATACGGCACAATACTGTGTGACTATTTCGTTTCATCCGCGATGCTTGGTGCATAGAAATATTGGAATCTACTTACTGGTACGGCAGTTGACCGCTAGGGGAAATGTGGGGTGCGTTCGGCCCCCACGTGCTTTCTCGACCAACGCTGTGTCACGACTGACGACTGGCGGGTGCTAGCGCACCCGTTAGGGCTCTCTCTTTCTCCCCCGGGGAGCGGATGTGAATTATGGATAGGGTCGACTGCTAGCTCGGGAGCGTGTTTATTCGGGGTCGAATTGGCCCCCACTATACCAGTCGTAGGGTGTTATCAGTAATTTTGTTAATTTCCGACTTCCCGTTGGTAAACTTTCACTTAGAGGTCTGAAAAATTACATTTAGCCTGCATATGGTAATCCTGAAATGATACTGATTCATCTAAATTGAAAAAAAATGACGTTTTCGTAACACCTGCATAGGAAGTTCGACTCCGCGCACTGTAGAGGGTGCGCGAAATGACTTATTCCCTTACCGGCCGAGAGCAGTGCTGGAATGTGGACATTCCGGCACTGTCCTCGGTCGATAAGAGGATCAGCTATCTCGCACATTCTCCACAGTCCGCGAAGTCAGACTTTCCATATCAGGTTTTATACAAAAAACAGGATGTGGATCTCGTGCGGGTTGGCGATTCCTAACTCGTGTGAATGCCGACACTCGCCTTCGGCTCGTCCGGCATACCTCACACTCGTCCGGAATCGCCAACTTCCCGCACTTGATGCACAATATACTATTCCGGGAAATGTTGATGGAAACAATGTATGAAGTACGATTTTCTTTCATGTTTTGAGGCAAATAATTGTAATATAGAAATATTCTAAGGATGTAATGTGACAACATGAACTTAATCGGTTTATAGTCTAGTCAAATTAGCAAAAAAAAAAAAAGAAAATTGATTAGTACAAATCTATAATTCAAGTCCTGACCTCTGAATCGACGGCGCGATCCGCCATCTCGAATCGAGGGTGCTCGAATTCAGTTTTTTCATCGTATCTCGACAACCATTGATCCTATCGTCGCGGAGATTATTATGAAAAGTAAAGTTTATTAAATTCTCTACAAGAAAGGTTCAATAGATTTTTTTCATATCTTCAATAGTTTTTGTGTAATACAAGGCCGAAAGTATCGATATTTTCATTCCCCGTCCCAGGCACCTTGTGAGAATTAGGTACGTATTCACCAGTGTATTGGAGAAAAACTATCGAAAATACGAGAAAAATGTATTAAACCTTTTTTGTAGAGAATTTAGTGAGCTTCATTATTTGTAATAACCTTTATGACCATAGGATAAATATTTATCGAGATATGATGAAAAAACTGAATTTTTGCACCTCTGATTCTTAGATCTTCACCAACTTCGCTGTATTTTGATCAATTCCGACTGGGCTATTAGTTGTTTACGAGTTCTTTGAAACACCAAATTTCGAGACGCACAATTTCATCTATATAACAACGTACTTGTAGATACTATAATTCTTTTATATATCGCGTCTCGATTTCACAGCTTCGACTCTAGCCACTGAAAAATGTACATGTCCTAGTCATAAATTGAAATCGTGGCACGAATTGAAACGGACGTCGCGTAAAAGTGCCGGAAGAGACGTGGCTCTGAGTCTGATCACAGAACGGAAGTCTTCCTCAATCGAAGTTACAGGAATAACAAGAAAAAAACATGGCTGCATAATATGTAGTAATCAATCCAAATTCCAATGAAGAGAATCGATTAAAACGGATGACAACTAAATTCGCACCCTAAAAAGACCAGTTCAAGAAAAAAAAAAAAATCATCAATCAAACCTGAATGCGTGAAGTATCGAAGAACATTTTCCAAAACAAAACACGAGTCCATATCATAAAATGAAATTTTATGAAAAAAAAAAATGGATTGCATATCATGTTTAACATAAAAACTTTTCTTCAAAAATGTTGTTCCTGTACATGGAATAAAATCTTCCTCAAACTGTAAAACGATATACTTTTTCTTCTAGTCCATACATTCAAGGACTATTTTTTTTTCTACGTGAATGAAGAGAAGAGAAACAGAAACAGAAACAGAAGCAGAGACAGCAACAGAAACAGAAACAGAAACAGAAACAGAGACCGAAACAGAAACAGAACCAGCGACAGAAACAGAGACCGAAACGGAAACAGAAACAGAAACATAAACAGAAACAAAAACAGAAATAGAAGTAGAAATATAAACAGAAACAGAAACAAAAACAAAAACAAAAACAGAAACAGAAAAAGAAGTAGAAACAGAAACAGAAACAGAGACCGAAACAGAAACAGAACCAGCGACAGAAACAGAGACCGAAACGGAAACAGAAACAGAAACATAAACAGAAACAAAAACAGAAATAGAAGTAGAAATATAAACAGAAACAGAAACAAAAACAAAAACAGAAACAGAAAAAGAAGTAGAAACAGAAACAGAAACAGAAACGGAAACCGAAACAGAAACCGAAACCGAAACAGAAACCGAAACAGAAACAGAAGCAGCGACAGAAACAGAGACCGAAACGGAAACAGAAACTGAAACAGAAGTATAAACAGAAACAAAAGTACAAACAGACACAGGAACAAAAACAACAAACGAAAAATATAAAAATAACAACAACAACAGCATGAAAAATAAGAGTAACAACCAAATTTACATAATTTCGATTTCGCCCAAATTTTTTGGTCATCCTCCTATCGATTAAGTATGCAAATCAAAAGGATTCCCTGATTTTTCAGATTGCATGAACTTCTATTTCAAACAGATTGTCCAGCTGCATCATTTTTTTCTTGAATAATTATTGTCATGGCTTTTAATTTTTTTTTTATAAATATTTTTTTGTTCAATTGTTTTTATCGTCATGTAAAAACCGTAATTTCAGTGTGTTCGACCACTGTGCGAGCGTAATAAACGTAACTATAGTGTGTCACGTCCACGTGCCTCTCACGGAAGTTCAGCCTCGTTGCCGGACACGTGCCAACCCCAACAAACACCGAGTATTATTAATTACTATCATCATTATAAGTTCTGCCTCCACTTTATACCATGCAGTCACCAGTTTGTTCATAGTTTCAGGTATCAAGCCTGACTACTCACAGATTGTACCCACTCTAATTAATACAGAGCTACCTTTACTTTACAATGATCAATATCACTATTAATATTAATTGCGGAGAAAATTCAATTTGTTATTCACTGTATAAGTAATTTGTTTAATCCTTATGGAGCTTTGATACTTCTGAGAACGGAATGAATTATTCATTATCCACCGATTCGTATCTGATTGCAAAACATTAACACTGATTGAAAAAGGATAAAAAGAAGAGGCCTTTGAATTGTAGACTGAAAAGAAATGAAGCCGAAAAGTGAAAAGCTTTAGTGATATTATGGAGGCTGTACGGTAGAGCGAAGGTCATATAGGTTCCATAGGGGCTTGCAGGGAGATACTCACGTTGGGCTTGTAGGACGAAAAGCTGGCAAAAGAGTATTTGCTACTTCCATCGTCAGCTGAGATAATCTCGACCTAGACGTTGGCTGAGTTTCCAATATTAGAAGTTTACGGGGGGCTTTGATACTCACAAAGTCCAACATTCTAAAGTGGGATAGTGAATATGACATGAAGCTCTTTTCATATTGTACAAAGCTCGTGTTAGGCCCGGATATCTTGGTGCTTTCAATACCGCATCGGCTACCACCTCGACGTTCTTTTGTCGACGATCAGAATATTTAGCGGAGCTTTTTTCGATTAGAAATCAAAATATCGATTATTCAATGGAAGATATTTTTTCGGACAATCCTGGATAAAATGATGTTCCTTTAGGATAACTTATAGAGCCTATGTCACCTCTGGAATCATAAGGAAAAAATCCTTCGACTGCAGTTCTTGAGTTAATCACTAACAAACATACAAGCGAAAGATTTCATTTACAGTGGAACCGCTCTCACTGTTACCTCCCGAAACGTTTTCCGTCTGGAACTGTTGTTCTCTTAACCTCTGACACTGTTAAGTCCACGCCCATTTATCCCCACCAACGTGATGCAGAGCGATGCGACTGGAGGTCGTAGCCGAGGCGTACCCCCACTCCTCAACTCATGTTAGTTGAGCACAGTGCCAGAGGTTAGAGTGCTCGCGGGACGACAGTGAGAGAAGTTCCACTGTATCATCATAGAAGTACTCTGTAGGCATGGATCAGCATTTCAATATTGTGGTTTATTCACCTTCATCTTCAGCTATGCGTCACTCTTACGACTATTTATTAACTAATACATCGGATTGTTGTATCGGCTAACACATTTGTCGATCACAATAACTCGTCTCTTATGCTGATGAGATTCAGCTAGACTCCGTGATTCCGAACCTTAATCCTCCGAAAAGTAATACATGTTTGAATACGTCGATCTTTTGGAATCGGATGAGTAGCCATAGTTGTTGCCACGACTGTATCTTGAGTCGGAGGTCCGATCGTCCGAGTATTGGCCATAGGAGGACGCACCATTCCTTCGGCCATACACGTATGGTGGGGCATTAGTTATCCTATGCGTTCTTGACCCATGAGCAGATTGATGAAAGGAGTTTGATCCATCAGAGCTTGCAGGGCCACCAGCACTATGTTGCGAATGAATCGATCGACCGGAGCTTTCAGAGCCAATAGCGGATGTCTTCACAAAGGTTGATTTAGCCGGAGATATGTCGCTCTTGGCTTTCACTGGAGCAACGGTCGTGGTTGTCACACGATGCCGGGTCGTGGTCATCACAGGACGCCGGGTCGTGGTCGTCACAGGACGCCGGGTCGTGGTCGTCACAGGACGCCGGGTCGTGGTCGTCACAGGACGCCGGGTCGTGGTCGTCACAGGACGCCGGGTCGTGATCGTCACAGGACGCCGGGTCGTGGTCGTCACAGGACGCCGGGTCGTGGTCGTCACAGGACGCTGGGTCGTGGTCGTCACAGGACGCCGGGTCGTGGTCGTCACAGGACGCTGGGTCGTGGTTGTCACGTGATGCGGGGCCTTGGTTGTCACGTGATGCACAGGCTTGGGTGTTACAGTAGTGGGAACTCGCAATGTGAATTAGAGAAGCAAGGGACTATTTTCATCCATGAGATAATGGTGTCGGAATCGAGCAAAGATTGATGACTGGAAATAAAAATTCTGCTAACTAAAATCGAACGGATTGATGCGGTAGAATCTGTTAGAGGAATTATGATCCGCGAGTATCTATTAGTTTAGATAATTAGATAATTTGGCAGGGTTCTCAGTATGGTGGTAATGAACATGACTATGATCTTCATCAATTGACTTAATGTACTTGGTCGTAGAAAATCAAGAACACTCACCAGTGAAGACATGTTTAACTGCGTTTCCCGCACCTGTAAATTACATTGAGGTGTCATGAGATAGTAATGATTTATCAGTACTCTTCATTGGTGAACGGGAATGAGGCAACGGTCTATATAATATGTTACAAAAGAGGAAATTTTGGATGACTCAGAGTACACTCTGTAGAAAATCAAATGAACTGCGATTCGCCACCATACGTTGAGACAATAATTGTCAGCAAATGTAAATATGCTGTGTGTAAGTATCCACGACGCACAAGTGGCTACTGCTGAAGTTACGAGCTTCACGGTTGGAAATAAAATGAAAAGGTCACTACAAATTGGTAACATGATAGTGCTTGCAGTATAATTCAAGTAATTGAGTGATATCTTAGACAGACGACGATGCACGTCGGTGGAAATCGAGCAATTGTCTCCAAGCTTCACGAAAGACGAAGATCTCGAACGATTTGGAGCAGATCGTGATGATAAAGGAAGCAAACTGATTAACAACACTATATTTTGTGTCTCCAAGTACCTATTGATCGAGTACTAGTATCTACCGCTTACCATGTGCCGCATGTGCAACTTTGGATTTGGCTTTTCTCCATCCTGAAAATCAAAAGAACACATCCGTTTAAATAGTAATTTGGTATTATCCGACTTTCAGTACAGTGAAAACTAGTGAGTGAATAAATTTGTAGAGCAGAATTTAGAATAAAGCTCATCACTTGACTAGTATATGTGAGTTTGGATTTACTGTTCGTTCACTTACTTGAGGCAAAACTGGCGTCGGCCACAGAGGTAAGATGGAAGACCACCACTACAAGAGGGTGAGTATCTATCTGATCGAGACGAGCCTTATTCCCTGTATTTATACCCAATAATCTCTCTACATGATTCAGTGACGTAATCAGACAAATACAGTGCCATGCATACTTGATACTGAAGAAACAAATGTGGTTGGATTGGAAAAAAAATGCTTGGATACGCGCGACGAAATGGGTATATTTATTCTTGGCAACTCAACATTCGTTGGTCTACCAAAATGTTTGATTGACTGAACAAAATTTTCCAATACTTTGTTTAACGAACAAACACGTGTCTTGAATTTACAAGAAGTGGATATTCATTTTGTCGTTCAGCTGCCTCACAAAGTCTTCTTGTGCGCTATTCCTGCCAAAGTCGTCGTACAGGTGCTGTTTATCTCAACGCAACACCTCCGATTCACTGCAGTGGCGAATTTGCACGAATTCGTGGCCATTAATCAGTGGGTCATCGGAACTTTGCCAAATTTCATATACTTACTATTTTGGGGTCGCTGATTACGAATCCAAAATCAAAATTTCAAAAAACGAAATGGCGGCTCCAATATGGCCGGTTGGATCAAGACTTTCCGAATAAATTCGATCGAAATACTACTTTCTTCGTGTTTTTGGGGTCGCTGATTACGAATCCAAAATCGAAATTTCAAAAAACAGATTGGCGGCTCCAGTATGGCCGGTTGGATCAAGAATTTCCGAATAAATTCGATCGAAATACTACTTTCTTCGTGTTTTTGGGGTCGCTGATTACGAATCCAAAATCAAAATGTCAAAAAACTGGCTTCATTGGATTAGAATCAGCGGGAAAAGCTATATCTGCGTCCAGCCACTCTTGATTTTTTTTAAAGAAAATTGTCTATCCTTTTTCCTGACCCTTGCCATTTTGAGCGAGTTCTGGAGATTGCCTTCGCCAAATTTTCATTGGCATCTTTGTGATTGTAAATGGCACATTTGCTTTTGTTTGATAACTCTCGTTCTAAAAGTTCTACTTGGACGTTAATATCCACCGCCAAATGTTTTCCAAGATTGAAAATATCTCCCTCCGTTTAAACGGGATAAGAGAACCTCCAGAACCTACAAAGGAAGAATATTATTCAGTATTGATTATAAATTAATGGTATAGTGATGTGAATAAAGATTAGTCTTTGTGCATCTGGTCATATTAATACTTCATTAGAATAGATTTACTGATCCGAATACAATGCTAAATTTCTTACGAATCCTTTTCCCTCTCGGAAAAATCAGGGGGGCCTTCTCGGATCACGCGTGAGCTCACAAAAATCGCTCTGGAACACATTCCGAACATTTCCGAACTTTCATTAAGACGCCATTCGGAAGGTGAAATTCTAAGCTACAATTTGAGCCAAAAATGAACGTGTGATCGCTTGTGAGTGGATACTAAAAGTCTATGCAAAGTCAATATTTACTTTGGAACAAAGGCACTTTACACGACTATCGTTTAATTAAGCTAACATGGATAACAAATAATATTCTCTCATTGTTAAGTAGGAAAAATTTTCTACATACCTTGAGGAAGGGTATCCATTTTGCAAAAATTGATTCAGGAATAAAAGGTCGGGACAATCTGGTCATGATGCAGAATTTAGTTCTTAACCAATCCCCGTGATCGTTATACCTGCATGGGAAAATTTTTGTTTTCGTTTTTGGCCACGAATTCATGAAAATCGCCACTCTGCGATTTGATCTTCTGATTCTGACTGATTCTTCATTTTGTATCTTCAGCTGTCGAACACTAGTCTGAATTTTTTTGGAGACTTCCCGGAGCAACTCTTTCCGGAGTTATTGATGGTCTCTCAATATTTGAACCTTTACGTGAAATATGAGAGAATTAGAGAATTTTCTGTTCCGCATGTAGAACAGCCGTCCGCTTTCGAAAAGGTGAACAGAATTTTGTCTCGATTTTGAATTGTTTAATTATGAAAAAAATATTGATCAAGAGAAACTCCATACCAACGACGCGTTTCACGTTCCGCGAATGTGAGTCGGATTTTTGTCTCTACTTACGGTAAAAGTGTGCAGAATTGGGTTCGGATTCCATACCATCACGCGAATTTCATGATGACTTGACGTGAACTCTAATTTATTCAAAATATGTTTTTGAATAAGGCGAACCGAACCCGGCTTCTTCATACTATCAAAGTTATCACATTGCCATTTGAATATTGACACAAGTGGGCAAGAATTTGGTGATGTGAAAATAAAAATTTGTCATCTAACAAGAGCTAAGAACATTTCAAATATTTTACATGGATTTATTTTCTCTTGTAAAATACAAAACTCCACTGATATCGAGTGAGAGATTATCACACACAGACTGAATGATGCAGTGCAGAGTTTCTCCAAATAACCTTAACGAGCGAAGTGATCATACAATATTGACTACCTATAAGTCGAAGGATCTGCATTCATGAGTCCAGGGGATGTCGATGAATCTAAATGATGTTGATGAACTGAGTCTGGCGAGTTCAGTCAAGACCGGAGAAGCAGACAATGGAAATTAGGGAGAGTGGAGAAGACTGACCATACCATATCACGATACATGGTGCCAGTTGTGTCGTGTGATGCACTTGCACTGTCAGCACATGCGTGCAAGTTCCTGGTGAACAAGGTCACAGTCAAACCGCTGAACCAATTCGCATGAAATTTGCACAGGATGCTGTTTCTACTCCGAAGACGTGAAAATAGGATTTTCCATCCGACCCCACTTCCGGTTTAGAAACCGTAGTCATTGACTCCATGAATTTTGAAGATACAACAGTGGGCTTCGAAATACAGTCTCTTGGCTTCGAATTCAAATTTTTATATTTTCAACACTGTATTCAAATAAAACTGCACTGTACGATCGTACCTCGTGCAGTTTTTTTTTTCTTCTACTGTTTGAATATTCTTTACTGCATTCTTCATCAAATAAAATGGCGCCCTAATGAAATCGAAAAAATCTCAGATACCATGTTTCCCGATAAACTGTAATAACAAAACTGAGGGGTCAGTGAAGAAAGGGTAAAGGTGGCCGAAATTCGGAACTTCGAAAATATAGTACCGTTTTCAAATTTCCAACTATTACGATGAACATGGAACATGAATTTTGAAAGATCAGAAAAAATTTCCCCAAAAAATATATACCAAGCATATATAGATATAATCAACTTTCTTAATATTCGATTTCTATGGGGAATTTCGACGATCACCGAAGTAATCAGACCATTTACGATCGTTAATATCGAAAAACCGGAAGCCTAAAATTAAAAAATTCGATTTTCCACCCTATCAACGTATATGCAGTATTGCTAGAATCGTAGAGCTATAGAACAAACGCCCGGTGACTCAGAATCGTATCCCGAACCTTTATTGCTCCTGTTTTTCCCCATCCAATTCCGGAAAAGGATTACGAAGTACCAAATCCATTCTCTCGGGAGGAGAAAAACGAGGAATTTTCTTACCCACTGATACCCGACGCTTCGCCCTCGCACCACTCCGAAGACACGGTTATGTATGGTAAGGATAATTCAAAAGCTTTGCCAGGAAAAAGAGAGAGTATAAGAGTCGTGGCTTTCTCTCGATTCGTCTTTTCACCACCCAAAAGGGCTCCAATCCACTTCAATTCTAGGTGTAGGCTATACATAATATATGTATACTGTACAGCTAATTTTCTGATCAACGGTCATTTTTTTTCCGATTTTTTTCCACCACAATAAGTTAGTGACACCCCCCTAAGTCGCTATAAGACATTTCCCCTCTCCCAAAGTCATTATAAGACTCCCCCCGCCAAAAGTCACTATAAGACTTTTCCCCTCCCCGAAAGTCATTATATTAAGACTCCCCCAAAGTCATTTTTATATTTCATATTGAATTTTTATATTATATAAGACTCCGCCCCCAAAGTCATTAGAAGACTCCCCCAAAGTCATTATAAGACCCACCCCAAAGTCATTATAAGACTCCCCCAAAGTCACTATAAGACTTTTCCCCTCCCCGAAAGTCATTATATTAGACTCCCCCCAAAGTCATTTTTATATTTCATATTATATTTTTATATTATATAAGACTCCGCCCCCAAAGTCATTAGAAGACTCCCCCAAAGTCATTATAAGACCCACCCCAAAGTCATTATAAGACTCCCCCAAAGTCACTATAAGACTTTTCTCCTCCCCGAAAGTCATTATAAGACTCCCCCCTCCCCCCCAGGTTAAATATATTTTGAACAAGCCCCTATTTTGAAAAAAAAATTCAACATTTCCTAAAATCGTAATTTGGAGGAACAAATTTGTCTATATTTTATTATATTAGCTATAGATTGAAATTCCACGTCAAAAATACCCTTCGGGTGAAAAAAGTCGAGAACCTTGTGTTGAATACGTATCGAGGTAAATTTTGTTTTTTTAATGAATTTTGTCATCGATTTGAAGCTATTTTCCAAATGAATATGATAATTCATTCTTCTACGAAATGATTTGTTATTGTGATGAATAATTTCCAATTGAACATTTGAAATTATCCTGTTCAAATTTCGAAATTTCAAATATCAGATTCCTAGTTTCTAGTTGAAATAAAAAAATTTCGAATACAAATTTCATGATCTCTAATCGAAAATTCAATATTTTATTCCTAATACAAACTTGATCATTTCAAATTGAAAATATGTTTAAAAAATATGGACTGCATTTAATTGGCGTGAAATTCACATGAAAAAATTGTAGTAAATCTTATACAATGATAGAACAAGAATAAAAATTGTTTCCAACATTCAGTTAAATTTTTTTTGTTCTGCCCTTTTTCGTTCTTTAAAATTTTTCAGATTTTTCTCTTTTTCTCTGGTCCATTTGCATATTTATTAACGCCGCGCCCAACCGAGTCTTGGATTTTGGCAATATTCTGGAATGCGATATTAAACCTAATGCTTTTCTGTATAAAATATGCGTTTCCAAGTCCCCATATTTCGAAAGGGGGGAATATATTCCCTTCGGTCTCGCGCGGAAACTGGAGAAAACCCTAGGTGTTGCTCTGGAGCCCTACAGGAGGCACGATTCGCAAGACGGTTTGATATATTACGTCATTTCCGTACCGGCACAACACCACCCAGAGGACCGACCCGCGTTACGTCCTCGAAACGATGAATAACCTCGAGACCTGAGTGTCGCTGCTCTCACAGGTCTTTTTCAAAAAGCTCAATTCGCTTGGGAGAAAAGAAGATAGTATCGATATCGGTATTCAGAATTAGGATTTTGCAATTCAGAATTAAAAATTTCAAATACAAAATTCTTAATTTCCAGTTCGGAATTCAAAATATGTGTGAAATTTCAAATGAAAAAATTTAGGATTTCGAATTAGAAATTACAAATTTCGATATCCAATTCAGAATTCATAATTTCCAGTTCGAAATTCACAATCCGAAATTTCAAATGAAAGAATTGAGAATTTCGAATAGAAAATTACGAAACTAAAGAAAAAAATTTATCATTTCCAATTCAGAATTCAAAGTTTCAATACCGAATTCGTCATTTTCAATTCAGAATTCAAAATCCGAAATTGCAAACGAAAGAATTCAGAATTTCGAATGAAAAATTCCGAAATTCAAGAACAAAATTCATCATTTCGAATTCCGAATAAAAAATTTCAAATACCGAATACATCATTTTCAGTTCAGAATTCAAAATCCGAAATTACAAATGAAAAAATTCAGGATTTCGAATAGAAAATTACGAAACTCAAGAACAAAATTCATCATTTCCAATTCAGAATTCAAAGTTTCAAATACCGAATTCCTAATTTCCGGTTCGAAATTCAAGATGCGAAATTTCAAATGAAAAAATTCCGAATTTCGAACTAGAAATTACAAATTATGAGTACAAAATTCATCATTTCCGATTCAGAATTCAAAATTTCGAATATGACACCCATCATTTTTAATTCAAAATTCATCTTCCGCGCGAATTTCGTTATCTGATACCTTAGTTTATTTACTTTTCCTGTCCGTTTTCATGATGTAGAGAACATATTCGATTCAGTCGCATATTTTTATTTCGCAATCAGAAAGTGAAAAAAGTTGAAAGTATTTTGTTTCATTGATTTGTTGATTTCTTTTTTCAAATTGATGATTCAAAAAACGAAAATTTTGAAGTAGTTCGATTTTCGTGAAGAAATACTCAAGGGAATATCAATCCCAATTTTCAAAATTGTTGAAAAAACTTCCAACCCCAAATTCGGCAATGATTAAATCAGCAAAATATTCGGTGTGAATTTATAATCACCCTGTTAGTAGCGAAAATGTATATGAAATGAAAAAAAAGAATCATGGATTTTGTCACCCTGACAACGAACAAAGGAAATAACAAATTCCGATGTTTTCTTCAGTTTACCATCACCGGTCATCGACTGAAGATCGAAATTCGTTCATCCCACCAAAGATTTTTTGAATATATTTACTTTTTCAATTTCCTTTTCATCCCAAAATCTCGAGCTTTCGAAAATGGTAATTACTCAGAATTTATAAACAATGATAATGCAGCTGTAGATTCTGTTATCGGTACAATTGCATGAGGAACGAGAATTGCGTCGCATACCTGACCCGAATTACCCTGAGCTTTTCGACCCCTACTAACATAACGTCATGATCCACAGCGTGAGGTGCTTTCAATCCACATCGGGCAGGGCGGTGTCCAGATGGGAAATGCATGCTGGGAACTCTATTGTCTGGAGCACGGAATTCAGCCCGATGGAATGCTACCCCCTCAGACATGCACCAATGACGAGGGCTTCCAGACCTTCTTCAGTGAAACTGGAGGCGGCAAATATGTCCCAAGAGCGGTATTCCTCGACCTCGAACCCACCGTGATAGGTGAGCTTTTTTTGCACAAGAGTATTTTTGCATGGAAAAGCTCGTAGTTTTTTCTTTTCAATTTCCTCGAGATTTCGAGATTTTCGTCAGTAAAAAATCTCGATTTATCAAAGCTCCTGCATTTCGTGGAGCTTCTAAAGCTTTCAGATTTTTCTACGTACTTTTTGGCACGTGATGTCTTATAGTTTTGTTGAAAAATCTGAGTTTTCGGAGATCGCGAATTTTATGGTACGAAAAAAGCTTTTGGAATTGTGATTTTTCTAAGGGTTTTCGAGCTTGCATGGTTTGTGAAATTATTTTGATACAGAATATCTGGCTACTGTACGAAAACTATTACTTTTTGAAGCTCGAGATCATTGTAAACAAAGAAAACAACAATAGTTTCATCAAAGCTCCTGCATTTTGTAGAGCTTTTAGAACTTTCAGAATTTTTTATGTACTTTTTGGCATGACATCTTGTAGTTTCACCACAAATTCTCGATTTTGGGAGCGTGCTAATTTTCTTGTGGTTCAAAGTACAGAATAGCTTCGAAATTTGTGATTTTTAAAAAAGATTTTCGAGCTTGCAGAGCCTGTGCGGTACCACTTTTCTATTGAAAATCTTGCTACTGTGCGAAAAATTGTTGGTTTTTGAAGATCGCGAATCTCTATGATGAATTAGTGTTTAAAGAGCTTCTAATTTCGTGAGAATATGTTGAATCTTAAAGCTTGCAGATTTTTTATACACCATTATTTTTGGCTCATAACATCTTGCGGTTTCGTAAGAAAAAAATTATGCTTTCCAGCGGCTGGGAATCGGAATGTAAAATTTCGGTACAGGAAAGCTTCGAGCTTGTGGTTTTTCCAGCGTTTCGAAGCTTTCAGTGTTTGTCATATAATTTCTGTGCAGAAAAAGATACGGAAGCTGTACGAAAAATGTTACTTTTTCATGCTCAAAAGTTCCGTTACAAAATTAATCTTCAAAAAGCTCCCGATTTTGTAAAAATATCTGCTCCCCTCGCTTTCAGTTTTGGAAAATGTACCTTGTTGTTTTCGGAGCGTGAAAATTTTGCTGAAATTTTCAGAAAATATCCTGATTTTTGGAACATTCTTCGTTTTGAGCTTGCAGATTTTTCTATTTACATTTATTCCTATGAAGGCTTGTAATTTAACAATAAATTCTCGACTTTTTTTTTAGACTTCCAACAGCAAATGTTATCGCTGAATTCATCATATAAAAAAAAGCTTGCGGTTTTGAACAAATTTTTGGGCCTTTGGACTCTTGGACTCTGAGAAGTAATTCAGTTGAAGCTTTTTTTTGTACTGAGAAGCTTTTTATTTTCTAAAGTCTTGGTTTTCTGAGCTTGCGAACAATCGTACACAATTTTTGTTCCAAAAATTGTTGCGGTTCTGCTCAAACTGAAAAAAAGGGGTGAATTTTCCAAACAAAAATGAACTTTTTTCCTTCGAATTGTCACGAATTTATTAACTCCAATTCATCGTTTTTGGTTTTCAGGTTAATTATCAGTAAAATTTCCTATTTCTCGTCTTTTTCCAAATATTTCTTCTCACAATTTTCCCTCATTAATTGATTTCCACCAAGTCGTATACAGAGTCTTAGTGAATGGAAGTCGTCCAAAAACTGTACAAAACGCACTTGACTGGTTTTTCTTAGCTTTTCTTGGTAAATAAACGCAACTTTTTGATACCACAAATTTGTGGGTTTGCAAAAATGTAAAACGTCAACCATTCTAATACTATTTTTCTGTTCAAAATTGTATCAAAACTGAATTATCGGTAATTTTGGAATCAGTTATTTAGTCTTGTTACCATCAAAGGGTAATTTGCAAATTCAGTCTGAAACCAAAAATCTTTCATCTCTTCCAGACGAGGTCCGGACGGGGACGTACCACCAGCTCTTCCATCCTGAGCAATTGATCTCCGGCAAGGAAGACGCTGCCAATAATTACGCGCGGGGTCACTACACCCTGGGTAAGGAGATAATCGAGCTGGTGCTGGACCGCATCCGAAAGACGGCCGACATGTGCGGGGGTCTCCAGGGGTTCCTGATCTTCCACGCCTTCGGCGGAGGCACGGGCTCAGGGTTCACGTCCCTCCTGATGGAGCGCCTCTCCGTGGACTACGGGAAGAAGGCGAAGCTCGAGTTCGCGATCTACCCGTCGCCCGGTATCTCGACCGCGGTGGTCGAGCCCTACAACGCGATCCTGACGACCCACACGACCCTGGAACACTCCGACTGCGCCTTCCTCGTCGACAACGAGGCCATCTACGACATCTGCAGGCGCAACCTTGACATCGAGAGGCCGACGTACACGAACCTGAACCGACTCATCGGGCAGATCGTCTCGTCCATAACGGCGTCCCTCAGGTTCGACGGCGCCCTTAACGTCGACCTCACCGAGTTCCAGACGAACCTGGTGCCCTACCCGAGGATCCACTTCCCCCTGGCCACCTACGCGCCTATAGTATCCGTGGAGAAGGCCTACCACGAGCAGTTGACCGTCATGGAGCTGACATCGGCCTGCTTCGAGCCGGCCAATCAGATGGTGAAGTGCGACCCGAGGAAGGGGAAGTACATGGCCTGCTGCATGCTCTACCGGGGCGACGTGGTACCGAAAGACGTCAATGCCTCGATCGCTACCATAAAGACGAAGAGGACGATACAGTTCGTCGACTGGTGCCCCACCGGGTTCAAGGTCGGGATCAACTACCAGCCCCCAACGGTAGTGCCGGGTGGCGACCTCGCCAAGGTGCAGAGGGCGATGGCGATGCTTGCCAACACCACGGCCATAGCCGAGGCGTGGACGAATCTGAACAAGAAGTTCGATCTGATGTTTGCGAAAAGAGCTTTTGTTCACTGGTGAGTCACTTTTGTATTTGCTGGTCCCTTTTTTTTCGACGATCTTTGAAGTTCGATTGGAAGGGGGACAGATTTTCTCAAAATCGCTGAAAAATATCCAAATGGCTTCGTGATTATTGAAATTGTGTCAAATTCATTGATTTCCAGGTACGTGGCGGAGAGTATGGACGAAACCGAGTTCAACGAGGCCCGAGAGGACCTAGCAGCTTTGGAGAAGGACTACGAGGAGGTGGGAATGGACTCGGCTGAAGGTGGCGAGGGGGATGAAAACTGATTTTGGAAGAGGATAAAAATATCGGCGGGAGTGGGGGGAGAAAAATTGCGAAGAGCATGAAAAAACCTCCGACGATAACAATTGTAACATCTACACCGTTTATTTAATCGGTGGGATGAACGAAAAGGATTTTTATTTATATACGATTAGCTTTTACACAATTTTGTACAGGTCATTTTTTATTTATCTTTTTGTATCGTGTCGTTTTGTTTTTTGTATCGTCCGTTTATTTTATACTTTATGTGTACTTTGTGCGTCGTATTACGATAAAAGAAAATGCGATTGTTAGAATCTAACGAATAAAGAACAAAAAATATATATTTCGAATTTGAAAAACAAAAGTGGTCGATTTTTCACAATTATTTCACCCTCAGTTCAGGTTCAGGAGTTCAGGTAAAGCTTCTTCATAAAACATTGAATTCTTTGGGAAGATTTCTGAAAAAGTAAATCCTAAAAGGAGCAGGAAGCGAGTTAAATCCAAAAATTGATGGAAAATTATAGATTCGATTCTTCAGGATTTTTTCGGTGCGAAAGATTTTGATTGATTACAATGAACGTGATTTTAAATAGGTACAAATGTACCTACATAGTGTTCAAAAAAAAAAGAGAGAGAGAGAGAGAGAGAGGCAAAGGGGTGAGAAAAATGTGAGGGTGGGTTGGATTTAGGTGCGCAGGGTAGAGATTGGGTTCAGGAAAGTCGAGATAACCTAATTGGGTATAATTTATTAAAATTAAATCCCGCACGCAATGTCCTGGACACGGATGCCTACTTCCCTTCTACAATCCTGAAATACGTATATATATATATACGGGGTATTCCAGCCATTGTCGCCGAAGATTTGACTCGACATTTTTTATTTATTCAATGAAATTATGAAATTGATGAAAACACATTTTCATTTACATGATCAAAAAAAAAAAAAAAAATAGTGGCAAGAGTGTGCAAAAAATGAACTGAACAATCTTCAGTGTCTTTTTTTTTTCACCCTACCATCGATTTTGGGGATCGGTTATTTCATAAAATACCTCAAATCTGCGATTTTAATTTTCTGGTCGATTTTTTATTTCAATATTTCTCTTTTTTTTTCGCATCAAAATAATCAGAATCACTATCATCTCGAATTTGATGAGCATTCAAAAAATCTCGAGTTTCTTCCTTTCTCAAAAAATTTTCAATAGCAAAATAATCACCTCGAAATATTTTGTCATCAATTTCACGCAAGTAAGTATAGTCAGATTACTGATTCTTTGAATCAAATTTTTCCTGTTTGCAAGACGATAAAAAAAAAATATATATAATTCTTCAACTTTAATAACTGATATGAAATTACGCTACGATTAACGATGAACAATCTCAATCTGGTTGAATTATGTCTTCATTTTTGCATTAATTATCATCTTATCAAGGGAAAAAGCAGCGTTTTAGCGAATTCGCTTGTAACGATCAGACTCTATCCCAATCCGTCGAGCTTGTATAACTGCAGTAGCTCAAATCCCATGGGTGAGCGCAAACACACGCGCACAATGAACTTCAAAGAAGCTCATCTCTGAGAGCGCAGCTTCCACCCATCCTGCTCACACAGTAATACAAAAGCTAACGCCTCGAGTCTTCAGAGACATCGAGACACTCTGAATTCAGTGTGTAATTCGTATCTTTGAACTTTGGTGGAATCGTAAGAACCTCGATGCGCCATCTGGTGGCAGAATGTGGCACTGAGCCATCTAACCTATCCCAGCATGTATGCTTTTCAATGCTTTCTTACCGCTAAACTTCCATGCAAAGCCCCACTTTTCGCTTGTGTACTGTTAAGTGTTATCTCGGTTGCATATTGTCAGGAGTCACAATCCATTTAGTCAGGGGACAAAAGGGAAGTGAAAAAAAAAATTGTTCAACCACAGGTAATAAAAATTGCAAGTTTTATTCGTACAATTGTTAATGATGCCTATTAGACACAGTCCATCATTCTTATATTCTTCATGACGAACAGCAGCGTTTCCGCATTCTGCGGTGTCAACCGATTCCGATTCTCCGTGTAAATCCTCTCCGGAGCGCTGGAGGGTTTCCTCGAATTCGGAGAGGAAGCTGGAGCACTCAAGTATCTCAGCGCCAGCTTCATCAGCCTCGGATACTCTATGGAGTGTTGTCTCCACCATAGGATGGGATCCTCCTGTCTTGGTAGCAGGGGTTGGGCCAGATACCTCTCCAGTTCTTCGTTGTACACCGCGACCTCCTCCCTGCTTCCACCGTTCAGATGTAGCCCGAATCCAAACACATCCGGATCGTTGTTTGCAGCAGCGTAATTGTCATCATGACTGTCCTCACGTTCAGACTTCGGGATGTAGGCAATTTCGTCGAAGCACTTCCATACGTCTTCCTGAGCATCGCCGATTACGTCTATGAATGACGACGATGCGGCATCCAATGCGTTAACGTCTCCCCTGTTGGCTGAAACTAGTTCTTCTATCGCCCATCCTCTCGCGGTCTCCACGTCTTTTAGGAACCGAGATTTGTAACGCGGATCCAGGAACGTCGCGAGAACGAAGCTTCTACTGTGCTGCACGTTCAGCCCTGTGAAACATCGTCAGGCATCAAAGGCACCGATACAATTAGCATCGAAGATGAACAACTCGTTAGGAGGACCCCCTTAATTAATAATAATTCGTGTGCGATGGGGAGGAAGAGAGGAAGAGAGGAGGCTAGAAAGCTAGGAAGCTAGGAAGAGAAGAAGCTAGGAAGAGAGGAAGAGAGGCAGCTAGGAAGAGAGGAAGCTAGGAAGCTAGGAAGAGAGGAAGAGAGGAAGCTAGGAGGCTAGGAAGAGAGGAAGGGAGGAAGCTGGGAAACTAGGAAGAGAGGAACCTAGACAGCTAGGAAGAGAGTAAGAGAGGAAGCTAGTAAGTGAGGAAGGGAAGAAGCTAGGAAGAGAGGAAGATGAAGAGAAAGCAGGCGATTTGTGGGGAATGGGAGAAGCTGGAAGTCGACTGGATCCGTAGCTATACCTGACAAATTGAGAAACCGATTATGGAGGGATTCCTTCAGCTCCTGTTTCAGCATGAGCGTCCCAGCGTCCTTCGTTCGCTTGGAGAGACAAGAGCTAAGTGTTGCAACCGCGGGAATGACGAAACCGATCGTTTCGTGGTCTGCAGCAGCCTGCTTGGAGATTTCCTCGAATGGTTCCAAAACGCGACTGACACGATCCACCATGTTCCACTGGTGTGCGGTCAGTGCTGGAATGTCATGTTCCGCTGCACATGCGATGAGAGCTTCTCTTTGCTGACGGAGTCGCGATAGCATGGAGAGAGTATGGTTCCAGGAGGACGACTCGTCTTCTGTTAGTTCATGACTTGGCAGTTTCAGACTGTCCTGTATCGGCCTCAACTTTGAACAGGCTAAAAAAGAATCGCCGGAGTGAGAGACTATCTCACGATACTTTTCCAAGATCTCAACCACACTGCGACGATGCAGGAAGGTAGCATCCCGCACGACCAGTTTTAAGGCACTAACGAAGCAGCCTACACTCTCGGCCACCATGAGATCTGAAAGATGAAATGGCGACGTAGTGAAGCTCCCGATTCAGAAAATCTATAATCACCAACATACTTGTTTCTGGATTCACGTTCGCAGCATCGTCCCTCACAATGAGGTGAATTTTCTCATTGGGAATGTCCCATTCCGTCACGGCGTCACCGAGTGCCTCATAGACATCGTGAGCAGTGTAGCTCGTCAAGTGTTTCACTTGCAGGGTGAAGACTTCCCTCCGCATGTTTTCAGGAGAGAGGCAATGCCCGGTGAGACTCATGAACGATTCGTTGTTCGTTTCATCGGTCCATACATCCGTCGTGAAGGATATGAACGAAGTAGTCGACATTTTCTCCATGATCTTGCTTCGAAGGGCTTCGATCACTCTCGGCATAACGTTTTTAGAAAAATATATTCCATTCAACAGAGGGTACTGCGGAGCCAGGCATCGAATCAGTCGAGTGAATCCTTCTCTTTCGACTAAGGAGAATGGCTCAGCGTCCAGGGCCATCATTTCACCTGTTATAGGGAGGGAAGACACTCGATTGTAATTAGCGGTATGAATTGGATGAAGAGAAATATGAGGCGTCTGAAGAAAGTGGATTCGATGATCTTCAATTAGTTTATTCATCGATTTGAAAGATGCGGCTCCACCGCTATTCAGGACTAATACACGGTCTGATAAACCAAATTGACAAGCTGCCACTTGACCGAGACTTTATTCTGTGATTAAAGTTAGATAGATAATCTTGGACAACTTATACAGTACCGGTCATAAGTTTGGGAACACTTTTCGTATTTTTGATCGGGACGAAATTTTCGACATCTCGGTCAAAAAAGGGGTTGAAGAAATGATCGAGGTCGCAATTGAAAGTATGAAGAATCAGCTTCATTGTCGTTCTCATTCTTATAAAAATTCTCTACGACCTCTTTAGCACTTACTAGGTGGTGTTAAACATGATGTTTTTTTTCGCGATTTTCATACTTTCATGAAGTCACGCGTAATTATTTGGGAAATAGCAACAGGATTTTTTTCTCCGAAGGACTTTAAGATAGCGATGAACAATTACTGCAACCCGTTGCCTGGGTGACTCATCCACCTTCCGGGTGACGTCATCAATGTTCTAGAACCTTCCATTCGATTACGTCATCGGTGATGACTCATTTCTTTGTTCTATTGCCAATATCTACTCATGGTATCGAAAAATTCATGAATTTGTACCATTTTTTTTTCTTTTTCTATTTTTACGGTAACTCTGACTCGTCACAACATGGACACACATTTTCTGTAACATTGCATCGTGTGATACAGTCCGCGATGGCAATAGAGCCTCTGTCAATAGGGCCGCTCCCCCCTCATTCTCGCAGAATCCACTGCTTCAAATGTCGGGGAAATGTTAGGAAATGTTGGAAGATATCGGGAAATGTTGGAAAAATGGCGCGTACGCATTTTTGCTAGTGATTTACCCCTCGACGTTCCGTGTGTGTGTGTGTGCGCCTCCTTGGTCACTGTATCCCTGGCCAGTATCATTCAACGAAATAATACTTACAAATCGCTTTCGATATATCCATCGATCGACGGTCGTCCAAGGACCACATGGTCTTCTTCCTAGTCGCCATTTGCAGGTTACTTCGAGCGCAGGGTTTCTCTTTCTTCCCGGATAGACTGAGGGGGTCCTCTTCGTCGTTAGACTTCTCCGCCTGGGCCTTAGCCCCTTTGTGAAACTCGGGATGCCTCCACTCCAGATGGTTCCATAACGGCGTCGTGGAATACGACCGGGGCGTTTTCCCGCGTATTATCTGCATCGAAGCCGTCGCCATGTTGCTTTCGCATAGCAAACACTCGGCTTTCTTTTCGTCATCTTCGCAGATTTTGAAGTACTTCCACACAATGGACTTGAATTTCTCCATATCGCATCGCGAGGGATCCTTCAAGTCAGTCTTCACACTTTCTCCCGCGCTGATAACTCACTCGGTATCGTTAAGAGGAGCAGAAATTTGTGCAATCGTGAACTCACCACGTGCCAACACCGTCAGCCATCTTGATGTTGGATGGAGTCACCTCCAAGCCGTCCCCTCACTGTGCGCAGGCGGTGCGTCGCGCGCGCATACCGCAGACGCCGCGGTCGAACTGGCTCAACCGGAACGCCGGATATCCGGTATCCGGCCGGGAACTGGCATTCCCGCTGTAGCCACTGTCGGTATCTGGTATCCGAATGGGAAAGTTTGTGAACGTAGTAGATACGATTTCGATCCTATGGTATAAGATGAGGCTGAAGCTAGCAGCCATAGTGCTGAATTTAATTAGAATGAGACCAGAAGGGACCATAGAATTTTTATTTTGTGACATATTATGTGATTCAGGAGAACGATTCTGGGGTTCTTCCGTATCCGGTTGGTGCATTCGCTTTCTTTTGTGAACACCAATCTTTACAGATCGAAAGTACAAGACTTCGGATTGGGAAAGGACGATTTAATCTGTTTGCATATCGTAACTCAAACCTGGAAGGGATTGAAAATCAACCCCCTTAATCGAAATGATATAATTATCACAGCGGTATTTACTCTGGCTTTAATTGAATGATCGTTTGATCAAGGGATTGAAGGGAGTCCTCCAAACTAAATTCGTAACTAAATTCGTAAACACATTATATTATATATGTTTGCGTATTGGGGTGCCGACATTTTGACCTCAAGTTTGCTTCGTGTCTTTGGAGGGGTTCAATTTATCCGTCAAATCTTCGACTTTTCCGGATGAGAATTATCCAAATCGCAAACTTGAGCTCGAAAATTTTTGCACCCTAATCCGTACATCAACGCGTTTCGATATTCGATATATTTCGATGAAATTCCAACATTCCACACACACAATCATGATCAGACTCGATTCATCCCCCTCACCCTACAAATTGTCCCTCTCATCTGGGGGTAACGCCACCCAAATCAACGCTTTGACGTAGACGTACTGTAGGCTCTGCCTTGTCGAGTGGCTTGTTAATTAGCTTACGCTATACGTAGCCCGACCTATGTCTACTCCGGAGTTTCATGGCTAACCGTAACCCTGATGTGGTCGGAGAATACGTCCTATAGGACCAGCTACAGGATTAGACATAATTCATCGAACGCGTCCAACAAGCTCCCGGTTTTCGAGAGATAACTCGAGAACCGTTGATCCCATGACGAAAATCATTGATATCAATTTTGTAGCTGATAAAATTCTCCGCGAAAAAGTCTAATAGATGAATCATGTGCGACTGATAGCTTCGGAGACAGAGATGTCCGAAGAACTGACTAAGGGGAGACTGGTGAAATTTTAAAAATCGCTATCAGAGGTCATACAGAAAAATCCTTTCTTTATTATCATAGCAACTTATTCACAACAAAAGACAAACTTTCGAGAGAAGACATGGAAATTTATGATTGTTTGAGGTGTCGAAGGGTCTTTTTTTGTCGAAATATGGTACAGTCGCCACCCTTATTGCAATTGCTAAGGGTGAAAGGGCACCTTCAGGTGTTTCACAGGCATCTGCTTCGATAACTCCGCGACTTAGGAGCTCGAAGTACTTCGGTAGATCCTTAAAAGGTTTTCTCGATTCACGGCATGAGAGGGTCGCGATCCTCATGGAATAATCATGCGACTAGCTGGGAGCTCCAATCCCTTATTCACATCGTCTACTGCGCGATCCAGCCAGAACCTTGTTGCAGAGGATATAGGGAACCGGAAATATGTAAGAAATCCAGCTGCTCGGCCCCAGGGTGCGAAGATGGGTGCCGATACATCGATTCTCATACTTTTTTCGTTACTTTGCTAACTTGGTTCTCTCCTCTCTTGGCAGAGTCACTTATTGTTAGTCACTCTCTCCATGAGTCAGACTAGTCTGTTTCTAATCTATGTTTTTTCTCATTATTTCAGTTATTTCCTCGGTTATTTCTCATCATCTCATTTATTTGTTCAGTTATTTTAACGAGTTGTGTTTTTCGATTTTTTTCTTGTTCTACAATAAACATCAACCGATAAACTGTTGCGTTATTTTATTGATACAACAACAGTGAATCTATATCTAAAATTTATTGACCCCAGAATCGCCTTTGGAATATCGTATCGTTTATTTTCCCTCGATAAAGAAAGAAAAATATATGTTATAATGGTCGCGTGATCAAGAACGTGAATATCAGCATGTTTTTTGTTTCTTCAAACGAGACTTATTTGTTTATTTTGTTATCTTTTCTTGTTTCTCATATTTTACGCATATTGATAACATACTGATAACCGTATCATCGGCGTATCACCTCATAATTATATTATGACTCTGAGGTCAAACTCGTGATTCGCTCGATGGATTTATGCGTACCGTGATGTAACGGCAGATTTTATAGCATCATCACCGCATCTTATCGATATACACTTGAATACATACTTAGTTTTTCCAGTAGAACCACTTCAACCGTAGAATAAATTGGCATGTAGCTAATTAATTATTAAAAAACTGTATCCAAGACTTTCTTCGAGATGTAATATAAGCAAGCCCAATGGGGTGATATGAATGCGGATGTAGAGATAAGAGATGGGTTCGAACTCATCGAGACTGGAATGCAATATGGGAGGCGTATAGGAACCGATCACCCCGCTGCAAGATACGTGATAAGGGTTCAGATCTGGAATTGGGCCACAAATGTCTGAATCGCAAACACGGAGGAATGATCAGCGTTGGTGTGTATACCGCTGTAAGTATTTTACAATAAGGGGTACCCGCAATGAGGACATCGATCCACAGGCTACAGACTGAAATGTAAGATCAAAGTTCAGGAATAACGAATCGAAATCAGAGCATAGATTTGTTTTTCACTTTGAAAGAAGTGCCATCACAATGACATTCGAATAGTTTCAAGCGAGGGGCTGTTCACTTAGATTTCTGTGAAAAACAGATTTGAGCGAAACTTGTGGCTCATTCTAAAGGTCAAGGTACAACAAGGAGCTGCCACATTGGACTGCATGCAATTCATCAACTACCTCGAACTTGCAGACCATTCGAAACAAGGGGGTACAAATGTTGATCTTGATTCAGCAAACAAGTCATCATGGAATCAGTCGATCATCACTATTTCTCATCTAGATCAGAATTAATTGTGCTGTTATGACGACAAGTCGAGATCGTTAGCATCTTATCTCTATTCTCAATTCTTATCCTCCTTCTGTAATATCATTTGTATAATTACTCAGTATTTTTCATTGTTGGATCGAAGTATATCTTTGCCACAATGCAATGCAATGCGAAGTTATCCAATATTCTATGAAACAAACAACAATAGACTATAAGTCTCATTGTAGTCTGTGCAAGTTTGCGTTATCCAGTGGTACGGGAACGTGTTTGGTATACATGTAGCTATGAGCTATACAATATTGAAGAAAACCGTTTTAAGGGGTCTGACCACCCTGGCCGCACGGAAAATAGGCTTATTCTAAGAAGATTTGTAAACTCGATAGTATTTGAGAGAATTTATTGATTTTTGCACACATGCTAGTTCATAGCTTGATAAACATCTCTTATAATTTTCATCAAAAAATATTAAAAAATGACGGCTCTGCATTTGTTGCCGTGAAGGTCCTCCACCGCACACGCGCGTAGCTGGCCGCTCATAAATCTCCGGAACGGGTCATCTAAAAAAAAAAAAAAAAATATTAGCTTATTCTTGAAGAGTGTGGCTAAAATGTAGCGTAGGATTTTTTTTTTTCTTCCACTACAAAATTTTTTATGAGGGAAAAACAAAAAAAAAAAAATTTTGGTCAAATTTTTTGAGCAAAAAAAATTCTAAAAAAAAAATAATCAACTCAGCAAAAAAATCCTACGCTACATTGTAGATAATGTATCTGAGAGTATTGTGTAAAAATTTCAAGGCGATCGGACCATTACTTTCCGAGATTTACGAGCGGCCAGGTCTAAAAATGTAGTTTCGAGATAAACGCAAAAGAAAGTAAGAGTGCAGTTTTGCAGACGTTGGTGCGGTGTTTGTTCGGCTTACCTTCAATCAGCGATTCCTGGCCCATATAATTGTCCTTCTGTAGCTGCTTGAGCATCTTGGACCTGGTTTTGAAGCGATCGACGAGCTTGGCGAGCTAATTTCGTGTTTTGTTGAGCTCGTATCTCTGCGGTGTCGCAACGCAGCTTGTCGGTTTTCTCGCAGAAGTCGTAGCAGCGATACCCAATTTCCAGATCCATCACAGTCATTAGTGCCATTATGCTTTTATAGCCATCGTTGAAAATGCTGGTAGCAAGATGGGTAGCAATGTTGACGATTTCTGCACCACTCGGACTAGTTTTTGGAGCCATTGACCAAATAACCGCGTTGAGGACATGTTTTTGGTACCAGCCGTGCGGGTCAAACCGCCGGTCAAACCGCGCGCACCTGCGGCGCGACCGGCTCGCAGGTGGGCGCGCCCGCGCATGTGTACATAAAAATGCCTGTAACTTCGACAATTTTTCGAATTTTGACACGTGTGACGGCTCTAATTGTAGCTAAAGGTTTAGTCATAATTATAAGAGGAAAAAAAAATCAATTTTCTGAAAATTTCAGGGTGGTCAGACCCCTTAATCAGTCTTTGCGATAGTGGGGTCGAAGTTGAGTCGAAGTTAAGATTTCTGCCAAATCGCCTTAACAGTCAGACAGATGAATTAGCCAACGAAAATCGGATGTTATTAGTCGAAATGCATTCGGAAAGAGCCTTTGATTAGTCGATGCTCAAAACAACACGAGAGCATGCGAGCTCATCAAACTTTTCATGAACTCTTTCTATGACACCAGAACGTTAAATGAGCTATTAGAAGATAAAACTTGGGAGAGGGAAAGTAAGGGTTCCATGATGTCGAGCTTATACGGATTTCTAAAAACATGACAAAATGAGCTGATCAAATATAATATCGGAATATGAGTAGAGAATATATTGGAAGATTATTGGAGATCATGTTCCGGAGGTGGCATCAAAAAATAGTACAAAAAAAGGAGGGCTCATCAAGAATATCGCCTCGGTGGCTGTTCGAAGCTTCTTCTTCGCATGCGAGGGTACAAAGTTCTGTACATGAAGGAAGAGGGAAGGAGACTTAAGGATGTATTGGCCATACAATCTCAAGCAAAAATGGTTCTCGTCGGCAAATTGAGTACTTTATGATGAGATAAAAATCGGAAAAAAATCACTTTTGCTTGAGATTCTACGGCCAATACATCCTTAAAGCCGTGTTACAGAAATGGGCGAGAATTGACACCGAGTTTGTAGTACCAATACTACTACTCGTAGCGCTGGCGTCGCCAGTTGTAGTGCCCCTGGAAAGCTGGCAACCCGCATTGGATTGTTGTCTGAGCGCATGCGCGTTGCGACTACAACACGCGACACCACCGGTACTACAAACCAGTGGGAATATAGCAGTAAATTTCAATTTTTGTCATTTTCGCAGCCAGCATAAGATTCTTGCCACCGCCAAGTCCACGATTATCGCTATCAAGCCCGACATTTCATTACAGAATGTCTGAAATATCGTTTTTAAAGTGAGATACGATCATTGACTTACTCTGCTTCGAACTTTCACCACCAGACGGCGTATTGGCAAACTTCAGGATCCTAATATGAACATCAAGAGACGAAATGTGTCGAAAACCGATTGAATTCCATTTACTTTTTATATAAGGATAATCAAATGACACATATTCAATGTATAATTTGAAATACGTTTATTATCGCTATATTGCTATACAATAAATATTGTTATACAGTGACAATCATCTACCTGTATAGTTGGAAAAATATATCAACGAATCAAAACATTCCTTTTCGGAATAATCATAACTATCATCCCTAATTTTTTATTATTTTTTACAATAGCTGAAGGTTGAAATAATTATATTTCCTCATTCGTTGATAACAATGATTTGGATTTTTCTTTTACTTCGGTCAGTTGTTACTCATGTTCATATTTTAGTTTCTCTAATTCGGATGATCAGTTCAACACCTGTGAACAATATCGACCTTTTTCAATGAAATCAATGGCCACTTCGATCGATCGATGGTCTCGATTACATCGATTGTTAATTGTACAATTATCGAATACACGATTAATGAAAGAAGCCGATCAATCGATTGATCGATGAAACAATTAATCGAAGCTGATTGATCGATTATTATCACAGCTGAAGAATGATTGTTTCGGTAGGAAGAAGAAAAAGAATTAGATATGCAAAGAAGCATAATTTGTATTCCATTTTAAACTGTTTTCAAAATGTTTTATTTCAAATTCTGTCGCAAAAAAAAAATGGATGATATAACATCATATTATTGTTATCCAAAACTATAGATCAATAATATTGCTTTGTAAATGTATACAGTAAATATGTTAAGAATAAGAAGAAGAAAGAAAAAAACATCACATTATCATAATTATTATCATTACATTACAATATTACATAAAATATATTATCACCAAAAACTGATATATTATAAGTTGATTTTAAACAAATATAATTAGAATTTAATCAACATTATAGAAATTAATTAATCATCAGTTTACATATTACATGTGTTTCATTATTATCAATATTATTATTATTATTATTATTATTATTATTATTATTATATAGTGTATATGAATAGATTTTGTACTTTAATGAGTTCGTCAATTAGAAGAATAAAGGGAACAGACCTAATAGGCGGTTCAAAGGGACAATTTTATCATTTTTTTTCTTTTCTTGTTTCCTATTCTTTTATCTAATCACTTTTCAGTTCAATTAAAAACTAATAACTTTAAAAAAAATTCTGTTATCTTTCAAATTTGTCTGATAAAACAATTTCAAACTTTAAGACTGCAGTTTTGTGTAAGTGGTAAAACAATCTTAAATCGACAAGGGATTCTATCTAATCTATACCATGTTCATGTATTTATCTATGATAATCAATTAAATATATATATATATTTGAAAAAAAAGAAAAAAAAACGCGCGCGTCTTTCAAAGTCTGACAAAATACAATCATAATAAACAATTTTTCAACAATATCGTTTTTTTTTTTGTTGTTGTTGTTGTTGTTGTTGTTGTTATGTCTGTATTTCTGTAAACATAACAGATAAAGAAACGATAATCTCAGATTTTAGTGAACGCAAACTATAAATATTCAAAGCCAAAAAAAAAGAGTAAAATAAGACGATCAACAACAGAAAAAAAATATATATTATTCATAGAAAACAAAGACGCGATGATATTTAAACGAAAGAAAAAAAAAAATCTTCATAAAATTCATTCTCTTATAAATTAAATGTTTCTTTACTGTTTTTTTTTTTTGCATTCAATACTATTTTCGTTCAACTGAATTCTGACGGGGGCTGAGATGAGAGAGAAATAAAATAAAAAAAAATCCAAACGAGAATGAAAAAAAAAAATATTTACAAAACCATTCAAAGTGAAAAAGGTAAAGGCGTTTGTTTTTAGAATCCAAAAATCTTGTCTAAAAAGAAAGAGAAGAAAAATTATTATTCAACTTTATCGAGTCAAATTCTTCTTTTTTGAGTAATTAAGATAAAGTATTGGTTCGAATTTGAGAATTATTATTTTTTTTCTGCTAATTTTTTCACCACGGGTCGATTTTGAGCAGAACCTCGGCTATTCGACGGACTGGATATCGCGCTACCTCGGCTATTTGACGACGATAAATTTAGTGCAAATGATCCGAAAAAATGATGTCAAATAGCCGAGGTGAAATTTCTTGGAAACTTAAAACTAGTCGGTCGAATAGGCGAGGTCAGACCGTGGATGAAGAATCGTTAAAAACAGCCCCGTAGAAATTGACGCGATGATAAATATGATGTGAAAAAGAAAAAACAGAGAAGTATACAAATGAGATTTTTCTGCTATTTTTTTCACCACGGGTCGATTTTGAGCAGAACCTCGGCTATTCGACGGACTGGATATCGCGCTACCTCGGCTATTCGACGACGATAAATTTAGTGCAAATGATCCGAAAAAATGATGTCAAATAGCCGAGGTGAAATTTCTTGGAAACTTAAAACTAGTCGGTCGAATAGGCGAGGTCAGACCGTGGATGAAGAATCGCTAAAAACAGCCCCGTAGAAATTGACGCGATGATAAATATGATGTGAAAAAGAAAAAACAAAGAAGTATACAAATGAGATTTTTCTGCTATTTTTTTCACCACGGGTCGATTTTGAGCAGAACCTCGGCTATTCGACGGACTGGATATCGCGCTACCTCGGATATTGGACGACGATAAATTTAGTGCAAATGATCCGAAAAAATGATGTCAAATAGCCGAGGTAAAATTTCTTGGACACTTAAAACTAGTCGGTCGAATAGGCGAGGTCAGACCGTGGATGAAGAATCGCTAAAAACAGCCCCGTAGAAATTGACGCGATGATAAATATGATGTGAAAAAGAAAACAAAGAAGTATACAAATGAGATTTTTCTGCTATTTTTTTCACCACGGGTCGATTTTGAGCAGAACCTCGGCTATTCGACGGACTGGATATCGCGCTACCTCGGCTATTCGACGACGATAAATTTAGTGCAAATGATCCGAAAAAATGATGTCAAATAGCCGAGGTAAAATTTCTTGGACACTTAAAACTAGTCGGTCGAATAGGCGAGGTCAGACCGTGGATAAAGAATCGCTAAAAACAGCCCCGTAGAAATTGACGCGATGATAAATATGATGTGAAAAAGAAAAAACAAAGAAGTATACAAATGAGATTTTTCTGCTATTTTTTTCACCACGGGTCGATTTTGAGCAGAACCTCGGCTATTCGACGGACTGGATATCGCGCTACCTCGGATATTCGACGACGATAAATTTAGTGCAAATGATCCGAAAAAATGATGTCAAATAGCCGAGGTAAAATTTCTTGGACACTTAAAACTAGTCGGTCGAATAGGCGAGGTCAGACCGTGGATGAAGAATCGCTAAAAACAGCCCCGTAGAAATTGACGCGATGATAAATATGATGTGAAAAAGAAAAAACAAAGAAGTATACAAATGAGATTTTTCTGCTATTTTTTTCACCACGGGTCGATTTTGAGCAGAACCTCGGCTATTCGACGGACTGGATATCGCGCTACCTCGGCTATTCGACGACGATAAATTTAGTGCAAATGATCCGAAAAAATGATGTCAAATAGCCGAGGTAAAATTTCTTGGACACTTAAAACTAGTCGGTCGAATAGGCGAGGTCAGACCGTGGATAAAGAATCGCTAAAAACAGCCCCGTAGAAATTGACGCGATGATAAATATGATGTGAAAAAGAAAAAACAAAGAAGTATACAAATGAGATTATTAACACGATAAAATCGATTAAAACTCTACATCGAAGTGGGTGACCAAAAATTCATTTCCCTCAGCTCCGACGGTTTAGCTTGAAACACGTTTGTGTAAACGTTTTTGTTTGTCATCTGCTGCGTCGTAGTTGTTAGTATGGTGTCCGCCTCCTCTTTGCTTATGTAAGTAAGATTCTGCGTAGAGATCGACTTCTTTCTGCTCAATACCTTCGGAGCGACCGCGACGACCTGATCCGACTCGTCTTCCTCCTCGATCCTGTGGGACGTGGAGGCTGTGTCTCTCTGCTGGCCGAGTATGCTGGCCAGGATCCAGCCGCCCTGGTACTTGTCCTTGTCTGGCAGAAACGCGCCGGTGAAATAACGGTTTGATTTTATCGTCTTGCGACGAGCCCTCGGAGAACTGTCAGGGGTCGACATCGGCGAGGCTATCGGAGAGGCGGGAAGCGACTTGCTGCATTTTTTCTGCTGAGGGTTCGCCTCCGCCGATTCTTCGAGACGCCCGGATTCTGTGAAGAAACCCTTCGTCACCTTTCCTGACATCATCTGGTTGGCTACGTGCACTATAGAACGTCCGCACATCGCTGGCTCGCCGTGAAAACCGTCGTCTACACCAAGGGACTTGACTTTACCCATGTAGGCTGATTTTGGCGGCTTTGATTCTGCTGCTGGAATGTGAAGAAGGAGAGATTTGTCAGAGAAGTTTGTGGATTGACTTGCGACGTCGTAACGGATTAGTCCAGTATGCTCGAATTCAGTTTTTTCATCATATCTCGACAAATATTGATCCTATGGTCACGGACGTGAGGATAAAAAATGAAGCTCATTAAATTCTCTACAACAAAGGTTCAATACATTTTTTTCATATCTTGAATAGTTTCTTTGTAATACAGGACTGAAAGTATCGGTATTTGTATTTCCTGTCCCAGACACCTCGTCAGAATTGCATACGTTTCGTTGGTGTATTAGAGAATAACTATCAAAGATACGAGAAAAATGTGTTGAATCTTTCTTGTAGAAAATTCAATAAGCTTCATTTTTTATAATCACCTCCGTGACGATAGGACCAACAGTTGTCGAGATATGACGAAGAAACTGAACTTTATCATATTTTCTAAAATTATATGAAAGTTTGTTGAATTTTCGTTTAAAAAATAGTGAATCTCAGAAAATAATCAATTCGTACAATAATCTCACCCAGTTTCATATTATTTTCTATAAGAACATATTTGAAGCTTGGAATTTTATTATGAAAACCGAAAATCCTTCAAATATTACAAATTTTTGATAATTTCATGACAGTATCTTCAATTCTTGATCAAATACAATCAAAATTTCATCAAACTTTTTCAATATGCTCAATGACAAACTCTAAAAAAATTTAATCTGAGACGATGCATGGAAGAAATTGTTTCAATTTTCAAATCACCGCAATCAAAAAAAACCCACCGAATTTTTTCACGACAATGGCGACCATAACGCCTTCGGAAAGTAGCCAAAAGGCAACGTCGATCCCGTGGTGATAAAAATCGTAAATATCGGTGAACATTTTGTAATGGAATGAAAAAATCACAGCAAAGTATGCAAGATCACTCGAGCGAACCACTGAACATTACTCTGAACGAGACCGAGCTAACGACTGAGCCAATATCTCTAGAGCTGATGATATATACAATTTCTTGTCCAGCTGGTCTGAAATGTTGTCGACAACATTTTAAATCGCGTCTCTGAGTTGATAACACGATGTTTACTCTTCTCGGTACAGAAAGTAGCCGAGTTACGCACACAGGCGTTAAGTGTTACGGCAAATGATGTAAAAGATGTTGTTCCGCTGTACTATTTTAGAACCTGAATTGTTTGCACAAAAACAACAGGTGGTGGGACTGCGTTTTGTTTTTTTTTTTTTGTTTGTTGCGATAGTCAACGTCAAGGATCACCTTTCTGCGCTGCGTTTGGGACAAAAGGTTGACACGGCAGGGGATGTTTGCTGAAATCAACGTCCTTTACAGCCTTGAAATCCGGAGGTATCGGCTGCGAAGATGCGACGTGGTTCGACGCAGTCATGGTCTTGGTCTCGTTGAGCACTTCGCTTATGGGTCTGAAACCCTCTTCAGATTTTTTGGCGCCAGTATCCTGCGCCTTTGGGTATCGGACGTAGAAGAAACTGTCGTCGTAAGAAGGCGGGCTGAACGTCGAATCGTCAAAGTCGAACCTGAAGAACGTTCACGTTTATGAATCACTCGATTATTCAATTCGATTAAGTATCGCAGTACGAAACTCGCGGACGAATGTTTGTTCGTTGTTTGCGAAGAGAGATAAGATAACGCGGGACACTCCAAAGTCAGTTTTACGCAAAACAAAAATCTCTTGGATCTAGCGACGATGAGGATAAGTGTCTATGAGATGAGGTTCATTTTTTATATGATTTGAAATAATCTGAAGAAAAAGAGCAAAGCTTATGAATTTAGAACCCGTCGTACCTCTCAGTCTTCTTTTCTCTGTTTTTCTGTCCTCACGACGGGAGCATTTTGCAGAGTATAGATACAAGCCAAACGTTATTGCAAAATCTTGATACAGCTAACGGAGTTTAAGAGTCGGAAATAAGCTAGAGAACTATAAATAAAACCTGGCCGAGTCGGTCGCGTGATACCGACGCACTGGCCAACTCCAACACACCTGAAACTATCCAAGCGCGTGCTAATCGTACCAACTGACACAACGACGATGAGTCAGGAAATATCTAGCGTAACAGAAATCAACTCTAGGTGCACTTTTATCGATCGTCAGAATCGACTCGGTATCTGATCGATCATATTGACAATGAGATATGGAATTTTAGTTCTATGATATTCAAAGTCATAACTTGACTGTTGACACCTCAAATACTAAGAGTCTGTGACAGAATAGAAAAAATTTTACTTCTCAGTGTCTCGTTTTCATTAGATTCTATCGATGACGTCAATCATTGAATTCCAATGAACCGCTATTGTATATTGAACGTGTGAAGGTTTCGTAGAATCAGATTCAATTGTTATCTTTGTTCTGAATATTTGTTTGTGCTGTAATGAAAAATATTTTTTTAGCTCGTATTGACATAATTTTCAGTTCTCACCTAGCGTCTATCTTGTTCCGCATCCATTGCGGCAGCGATATTCCACCACCCAGGGATCTGTCCGGCTGTCCCGAAGACCCCATGTCGACGAGACGATACGAGACGCTTCTTTGTCAAGTGTTGATGGATAAATGAGTCGATTGAAAGTGATATGAAATACGTGAAAACTGTGTTGGGATCGTCAAAAAGAGAATAAAAAGTGTCGTCAACGTTTCGGTGTGTGAATCTAACGCGGAGTAGAGTAGTGTTGCGGTTTGTTAGCGACGATTATTGAGTTTGATTGTATTTTGGCAGAGAGAAAGATACTACGATGGTCGGTTTTTCTTCTTAAATATATTCTATTGTTGTTGTTGTTGTTGTTGTTGTTGTTGTTGTTGTTGTTGTTGCTGGTACCCGGACGGCCAGAATTAATACTTTACATCTAAGAGTATGACCTCACCACCATTCTACTGATCTGGAAATAATATATGAAAACAAGAATGAATAAATATTCGTATTTTATGTTCTATAATCGTACATCCTGTTTATTTTAAGCTAATGCGTTAGACAATCTTATCTTGTTGGATAAATATCAAAATATCAATTCAGAGACATCAGAGATAAGATAATCAAACATCACAAAAAAAGTATTCAAAATATACTAGATCTTAGTGGCTCGATGCCTAAATTTTAACGAAACATCGAGTCCGCTATCAAACTACGGGATCTAAGGATCTATTAATCGAAATTGTCGATATTTTTCATCGATTAATCGATTGATTTTTGTCGATCTTTCGATTAATCGATTATTATAATCGAAGTTTAACAAAACATCGAGTCCGCCATCTGACTAAGGGATCTAAGGATCTATTAATCGAAATTGTTGATATTTTTCATCGATTAATCGATTGATTTTTGTCGATCTTTCGATTAATCGATTATTATAATCGAAGTTTAACAAAACATCGAGTCCGCTATCGAACTAAGGGATCTAAGGATCTATTAATCGAAATTGTTGATATTTTTCATCGATTAATCGATTGATTTTTGACGATTTTTCAATTAATCGATTCATCGATATCCGATTTTTCTTATTCAACGTCGGAAAAATTCGTATTTTTTTGTTTTTTTGGTTTTTTTGCTTTCAATCTCTTCCAGTACAATTGTTCAACCAAAAGTTTAACATGACATCGTTTTTATGATGAAGATGAAGAAGATATTGTTGATAAGGTGAACATTGTGTTTTTTTTTTTTTTTTTGCGATAATGTTTCAAATACATTTTGGCACTGATTTCATCAATGTTTTTTTCTTTTTTCTACAAGGTTATCGATTTTTTGTTCCTACATACATCGATTACTTCACCATCGATTATTTTCTGAACATCGATAAATCGATGAATCGACGTTGAAGATCGATTACGATTCATTCAATTATTCTCAAATGTTGATTTTAGTAAATCGATTCAATCTCGCTGAAAAAAAAAAGAAACTCATAAATTTATTTTCGTAAATAAACAAGCTTCAAGAATGAGAGCGCAAAAGTTTGTGTAATCGATGACCTAGTTAATTGAGAAGAAAAATAATATAAACAATATTCATCGAATTTATCGAATCATCCGGTTATACTTTGTAACATTGATAATATGCGTGATCAGAGGTATTAAAATTCAAGGTCTGATACTTTCTATTTCGAAAGTATTTATTATATTATATTGCTGAATATAATTTACAATCTTCTTCTGTCTAGATACGATCAATGATAGTTTAAAAAAAAAAAAGAAAAAAAAAGCGGTAATTGACATGAGAAGATTCATAATTTGACTTTTTATAATAAATTATACAATTATATGAATGTAGAGACTATATAGATGTAGAAAAAAAAAACAATAACAACACTAGACTGTTATCATCATTGGGGGGACGACCTTGGGACCTGCTCGAGCCTACGTTTAATAATAATAAGCGTTGTAAATAAAACTAGAGGGAACTAGTTTAACAGGTGACCGCGCCACACGCCACACACAAGCATCCGTCAATGTAGGCGAACCAATATAGTCGCGTAGGTGTGTCTCATGATTCATATAGTTTTGGGTACACATCGTAGTGCATGTGACATGACGCAACCCAATAATATCGCGATCTGGACGAGGATGACTATGAGCGATGGTAATAAAAATGAAAATATACACACTATGACGAACAGTAAATACCAAGATGCCAAGTTTTGTAATATTTAGTCCATTGTCTAGACGATCTCGACTTCGCAATAATAATAATAATAATAATAATATGGAAACTTGACGCTATTGATTAGCTTGCACGTTCGATATTCTTTTATCACTGTGTGTGAAAAATTCTAGAATATAGAATAATGTAGATACTTACCCTGCTTTTTCTGCACATTGTAGATTTTTTATCAACGAAGACAACACCCATAATTACGAACAAATTTAACTGATTATTGCGACTCGGTTATTTTGTTGTTTTCAATAACTAGTTGCTACTAAGCCGATGGCCGAGAGAGTTTTAGGTCCCACTTTGCACAGCTGTGTTGAAGCAGAGACAGACGGGGAATTCCTTCTGTGGAACGAATACGTTTCAATCCGTTATGACGTCGTCCGAGAGTCTCCGTGGTGGAAAGGGTAGAGTGCGATGTAAAGTCGTGGTGTTGCAACACTCAAGGCTGACCACAACGCGGTGCGATTCAACTTGTCACGTGACGATTCTTCTCTTGGAAACTAAACCACGAACTATGAGGATTCTGACTCCAACGTATCCCACGCGGTGGCAGCACCCGAAACTGTAGGGACGGCCGTTGCACCAAATATAATCGATGCATCGATTGATCGATTATTCGGGGTGAGCACGGTTCTACAGAAATCGTTTCTACAGGTTCCGTTTCTACAGAGCTTGTTTCTACAGAGTTCATTTCTACAGAAAAATTATTCTACATGGTTCGGTTCTACATATTGATTTTGAAACTAAGTCCCATTGTAAGGGGGGTACGTTTCTACAGAGTTCGTTTCTACAGATAAATTTTCTCAAGTTTTCGTTTCTACAGAGTTCGCTTCTACAGAATTCGATTAGCCAGTTCGATTCTACAGAACTCGGTGCTACCGATTCGCTTCTACAGAATTTGATTTTACCGATTCGTTTCTACAGAGTTCGGTTGTACAGAGTTAGTTTCTACAGACTTCGGTTCTGGAGGTGGTTTTTCGCCTCCATGGACAGGTTAGAAAACGTTAGGCTAACCACTAATCCAACACACATGAGCCATGGTAACTACCCAGAAGGGGTTTTGTCGCCTCCATGGACAGGTTACAAGAAGTTAGGCTAACCACTCATCGAACACCCATGACCCTCCAAATACAAATGAACCTCCGGAACTGAATTCTGTAGGAACGAACTCTGTAAAGACGAATTCTGTACAAACGAACCCTGTAGAAACGAACCGGCTCGCCGAATTCTGTACAAACGACCAATGTAGAAAGATTTATCTGTAGAAACGAATGCATATGCGGAGCTCCGTAGTAACGCAGTCAAAATCATTCTGTAGAATCAATCTCTGTAGAATAATACTTATGTAGAAACAAACTCTGTAGAAATGAACTCTGTAGAAGTGGTGTTCTGTAGAAACGAACTCTGTAGAAACGTACCCCTCTCGATTATTCCTACAGCTCAATTTGATCGGTCAAAAATAATCGATTAATCGCTGATATACAAAATATATATATATATATATTGATTTTTTTGAATCCCGGTCAGTGATAATTTATTGAGAAAAAAAATCCTATTCATAGTAAAATTTGGGTTAGAAGAATGAAAAAAAAAAGTGGCTGCTCTTATTTAATGGTTAAATCGATTATAAGGAAGAATAATCGATCCTTCCGATTGATTGAGTGACGAAAATAACCGATTATACTCGAAAGCAGACTGTAGTAGCTCGTATCTGACTTTAAAATCGCGATTTGATCAGTTCTAGATCGACTTCTCAAGTTTGAGAGTGATATTTGGGAAAAATAGAGCGGCAAGAATTGATAGATACTGCTTAACATCGTAAATCACTGTGAATATGCTCTCAATAAGTCTATATTAAAATCTGCTTGCGGCGCCATTTTTGTAAATTTGTGGCGAAAGTTCCGAATGTTATCAATTGTAGGTTGGTAGATGTCTAATCGTTAGTCTATAAGTCCGCATAAGAAATAAGAAGAAGAAAAAGTTAGTTCAAGTTAACAATCAGTTAAGGGCGTTTTTACGGACGAAAGAAAAAATTGAATTCTAGTGTCTTAAAATTACAGAGTTATCATAATCTCCTCGAAATACATTCTGATGCAGCAATTATCCATCATTGATCACTGATTTATGCTAAATATAGGTTTTGCAAATTCCCAATCACAAATCATCGGAAGATCCAATAGTATTTCGCGTTAAGAAATGCAGCCAATTGACCATTTTCTCAATCGCAGTTCTGTGCTTGCCGCTAGGTAAGCGCTAGTGTCGCCGGTAGGGACAAACAAAACACTTTTCGTCGTATTTAATGTTGATATCATCGTGATATTATCAGGAATCGTAGGGTTTGATGCAATTATTTCCATTCTACCCGTTTAAAACTCGGATGTAACATCAGGTTTTGTGTTATTGAAACTCACAATTCAAATATTCCCTAGATTCGACACTAGCGCTTACCTAGTGGTCACTTTATCGTTCTTTGAAAAAATCCTCAATTATTCTATCAATCGATCGAAGTAGCGGACTGCAGAAGATTCGCGAAGAAAATCGTCGATTCATCGCCCACATCGAATTTTTCATACAGGATTATAGGTAGTCAGGGTGAATCTGTATGCGAGAGGCTTTGTTCTTCAGAAAGAAAGGCTTCATTGATCAGAAACGAAATTTTAGTATGTAGATAGTCATTTTATTTTCCAGGCTACAGCAGTTATAAGAATTCAAGGGGATGATGAATTTGAATGATTAACGGAGAGTCTGGTCCCTTTTGGACACCCAAAATATTCGTCCCTGGGGTGTCGGGCTCCGATGAAATGCGTTTCGGAACACGCGTCCATAATTCGCCACCCGTCGCCCATCTATAATCTAGATACTCAATGATCGATAGTGAATTTCGTATACACCACACACACCGACATTTCCTGAAAAAAAAAAATTCTGACGCTGTCAACCGTATCCTACCTATGCGTTGTGAATGTGTCCATAATAATAATAATAAAAATAAGGAACAACAACGAGAAAGAAAGAAAAAAAAAAAAACAGAAAAGAAAAAGAAGAACATCTAACATAATATCCTACATACATGCCTCACACGCATAGACTTCGTTGAATCGTGTTAGTGGTTTGTATCGCACACAGTAAAAAAAGAAGAAGACTACTCGTTATGAATACTGTAATATTAGTCGTGTGAAAAAAATACACTGCATTATAAAATCGCGTAATACGTGCCTGTGTCTGATAAAGACGATTAGATCGAGGAGACTGTGACAAAATCAGACCCGTTGACACAAAAAAAGTAGAAAAAAAAAAAAAAACGATCACGCATTACATGAGTAGACGATATCAAACACAGTATAAAAACAATTGAATCCTGAGGTTTTAAACCGCTGCAGCTACTCCTTCGCTAACAAAATGGTTGGAAATCTAACGAGATGCGGCGGCAGGAAGACTGTCTTCCTCGTCGGATGTACCTGCGTCGGAGCTTACGTCGCCTACAGATACTGGAGAAAGAGGGAACTAAAATCTATAGACGAAGGCTTCGACGAGGTCTCCAAGGTCAGGAATCGCCCCTCGGACGTCCCTTTATCTTGATAAATGAATATAATATGATATCTGTGAATTATTTTTTATTCAAAACAAACACACACACAGATCGACGACAGTAACGAGAGACGAGTGCTTCTGCTCGGACTGGACGGCGCGGGAAAAACTTCGGTCATGAATCAGGCGATAGCTGCGACCGTACCGGGAAGCTCGTACCCCGTAACTCCGCCACCGACAAACGGATTCGGAGTATTCAAGCTAAAAAACGGATTGTACATTCTTAATATCTGGGAAAGTAAGAAGAACATCATTGGACACAAGTTTTTTCAGAGGTTCAACACTAGAATTTGATCAGATTCTTCAATTTTTTTGCTTTTCAATACAGTGCCATCAAAGCTCGCACATCTTAGTCAGATTTCAGACAATTTTGTCTAATATTTCATCAGTTTCATTCATATATTGTCACAATCTCAGAATATTTTCCACGATTCCAAAGTCTGTGTAATAAAGTCGCAATGAATGCAACGACCAAACTCAAAGAACCTCCTCATACAATATATTGCAATGACCACATAGCTCGTCAGCACTCGTGCGTTCTATTGCGTCTCATTGTTACTACCCCGATTTGACACAAATTATGCAAATTACTTGCATCATTGGACACAAGTTTTTTTCTAGGCACCTCAGGCTCGGACGCAAGATGAATATTCTTGTGCCGAAGACGCGGTGTTTTTCGTGCACACGCCCCATTGGACCCGAAAAAGTATCGTTAGGAGTCAAGAGAGTATTTCGCGACCATGAAAGTCTTCGTAACAAGACGTGATCCCTGAGACGAAATTCGCACAGGTGGGGTCTGCCTGACTCGAAGATCACGAACGAATGATCGAACGATGCCGAGTGTGACGCTCCGCTACGCACACGCGCGGTTCTGGATAGCGCCGGAGCACCGCATCCTACCCTCCAGAGCTGATACTGGCAGTGTATTGTCTTCAGAGGCCCGATTGGACACGGAATTCATCAACCATCAGCCTCTTGCAGACAAGTGAGAGCGAAGACAGAGATCGAGCCACTCGTGCGAGCGAGTGCCTGAGACGTGACAGAGGTCGGGCCACAGGGTTGGGAGAGAGAGACGTCAATGGTTGTGAATAATAAGGGGATGAGAGGCAGAGATGTGGCGTGGAAAGCAAAGCAGTAGTCAATCTAGTGCCTGATGTCAAGCCTGTGAGATGGTTTGGTGTAAAATGGGACGGGCTCAAAATTCCGATCCATTATGCGCCATAATTCCGAGATTGAAAGTACCGAAATAAGAGTTTTGGACCATTTTGCTGAATGCTTGCTGGAAAAATCGTGCCAATAGTATATTATGCTACAAGGGAGGAAAGAGCGCGATTTTCGCCGAGTGCGAGGTTTGCTGCCCGAGGCACGAGCGAAGCGAGTGCAGCGAGGGCAGCACGAACACGAGGTGAAAATTGCGCTCCTCCTGTGTGGCATATGCTATTTTTCACCCGACTTCGATAAAATGACCTTATTCCGTCGCTGTAACGCGAGTGGAAAGTAGGTAGTCAATTTTTGACCAGAAGGAAGAGAAGTGATTTACCGGGGAGAAAAGTAAATTGCCGGGCAAAAAAGTCCACTTTTTTGCCCGGCAATCTACTTTTTTGCCCGGCAATCAACTTTTCTTCCCTCTGGTCCAAAATTGACGACTTTCGACCCGCGTTCCAGGGGCGAAATACGGTCATTTTATCGTAGTCGGGTGAAAACATTATTTCGGTACTTTCAAACTCGGAATTATGGCGCATAATGGATCGGAATTTTGAGCCCGTCCCATTTTACACCAAACCATCTCACAGGCTTGACATCAGGCACTGGATTGACTACTGCTTTGCTTTCCACGCCACATTTCTGCCTCTCATCCCCTTATTATTGATAACCATTGACGTCTCTCTCTCCCAACCCTGTGGCCCGACCTCTGTCACGTCTCAGGCACTCGCTCGCACAAGTGGCTCGATCTCCGTCTTTGCTCTCACTTGTGTGCAAGAAGCTGATGTTTGATGAATTCCGTGTCCAATCGGGCCTCTTGAAGACAATACACTGCCGGTGTCAGCTCTGGAGGGTAGGATGCGGTGCTCCGGCGCTATCCAGAACCGCGCGTGTGCGTAGCGGAGCGTCACACTCGGCATCGTTCGATCATTCGTTCGTAATCTTCGAGTCAGGCAGACCCCACCTGTGCGAATTTCGTCTCAGGGATCACGTCTTGTTACGAAGACTTTCATGGTCGCGAAATACTCTCTTGACTCCTAACGATACTTTTTCGGGTCCGATGGGGCGTGTGCACGAAAAACACCGCGTCTTCGGCACAAGAATATTCATCTTGCGTCCAACCCTGAGGTGCCTAGAAAAAAACTTGTGTCCAATGATGCAAGTAATTTGCATAATTTGTGGCAAATCGGGGTAGTAACAATGAGACGCCATAGAACGCACGAGTGCTGACGAGCTATGTGGTCATTGCAATATATTGTATGAGGAGGTTCTTTGAGTTTGGTCGTTGCATTCATTGCGACTTTATTACACAGACTTTGGAATCGTGGAAAATATTCTGAGATCGTGACAATATATGAGTAAAACTGATGAAATATTAGACAAAATTGTCTGAAATCTGACTCAGATGTGCGAGCTTTGATGGCACTGAATTGAAAAGCAAAAACATTGAAGAATCTGATTAAATTCTAGTGTTGAACCTCACCCGAAATTTTGAGAAATACTGAGATTACAGTAAAATATTCTAGGTATATATTCTATGATCATGTTCCATCAGAATTTGATCAAACCGTAGAATATCTCTCAAAACTCCCAAATGAATACAAAAACAAAAAACCACTATCAAAATTTGTATCTGTAGTCGGAGGAGCAGACGTGACGAGAAAATACTGGAACAATTTTCTCCAAGACACCGATCTCCTGATATTCATGGTAGATGCAGGTGACACGAACAAGTTATCCCTCGCAGTCTACGAGCTGAAGCAATTGCTAGGCGATCCAAGAATGGAGTCTGTCCCGATACTCGTAATCGCGAACAAGCAGGTTCGTGATCACCAAAATAACGAAATCACGACTAATAATGATAATAAAAAATAAAAAAAAAATTATTTCAGGACTCTCCGAACGCCTTGAGGCCTGATCAAGTTAAAGAAGCTTTGGATCTTCGCAGCATACCGCCAAACAAACACAAAGTAGAAGTTATCGGTTGCCAGACTAAACCGCTCCCCGAGCTTGCGTCTGGAGTTACGACTCTTACGTGGCATCATCCGTCTATCGAATTAGTACGAAAAAAGATATTCTCTATGGCAACTTCGACTTAATGACCGTAAATACCTTGTAAGAAAAAAAAAGAAAAAAAAAACGAAAGAAAAAAGCAAAAATCGATTTAATGATAATGAAAGAAAGAAGAGATTCTAGAAAGAGAAGAAAAAAAAGAAGTTGCTAATTGATTAACTAATTGAATTTATATTTACGGTCTTATAAATATTATTATTATTATTATTATTATTATTATTAATTAGTATAAATATATAGAACATAATTGATGGAAGAAATGGATTGATTCGAATACCGAGAAGATAAAACAAACAAAACAAAACGTAAAAAAAAATGTTTGAAATTTTCTTTAAAATATTTAGAACAAAGACGTTTTAATAATAAATATCTTTGTTGACAAAAAAAAAAAAGAGTTATAGAAAATATGATGAACAGAAGAAAGGAAAGTAAAAGTGAAAGAAAATGAAAAAATGGTGTCAGAATTTTGGATCTTAGTCGAATTTTTCCTTTCTTTTTTCTTAGAGCTTTTTATAATACATTCTTTTTTCTTGCAATTATAAAAAAAAAGAAAGAAAGAAATTTCTATCGTGCCATAAGACCTCACTGTATTATTATACCTACTTATTGTCGATATTATACTATATTATTATATTACATTATTACTATAACTATAATAGATGAAAATAACGATAATAATAATGATAATAAAAAAGTTTCATTTAATTTTCTAAGCTTTCAATCTTCATCTTCGTCAATTATATTATTTTTTCTCTCAAAATCATTTTTCTAAGAACCAGATAAAAAAAAAGAAAATTGAATTTCAAACAAAATGTTCGAACTAGAATTAGAAGAAAAAGGGGGAATCTAGTCTATTCATTCGCTATCCGAAACAAATTCTCCGTCATCCAATACGTCGTCTTCGGACAATTCCTCCTCGCTCAATTCGCTAAGATTAACAAATCCTTCCGCATCGTCGTCCCCTTCGAGTCCCGCCTCGTCCTCTGTGTCGCTAGACTCTGTTTTTTCAACGAGTTTCATCTTCTTTTTAAGTTTTTCCAAACTCTCATCCCGTTTTTCCGATTCCATCTCATCTTCGCTCTCTTCATCCTCTGAAAAGAGCTTCAACTTCTTGGCGCCGTCGTCGTCCACGGGGCTCCGGCCCTCCTTTTCGGCCACGAGCTCCTCGCCCTCCGACTCCACATCCCAAATCGGCTTCTTTGGCTCCTTCACGATCTTCCTCTTCCTCGCCACGCTGTATTTCCTCGCGTTTTCCTCCCCAATTTTCCTCCTGGTCTCCTCAAGCGTCTCTGGATCGTCCAAAACTATCTCCCCGCTTTTGACCAGGTACTCGGCATACTGCTCCGGAATCCCCTTGAAGGTGTTGATCTTCGCCCTGATCTGGCACCACGTCATCTGATAATGGTTTTTCCTGTCCCTCGCCATCGCCTGGAATCCAAAAAAAAAAGGATTAGAATCGATTAAAATAATCGCTCCGATCTTGTTCACCTTGTAGTCGTCTCCGTACTTCTGCATCAGGTACGTAACGAATTGAACCTGACTCTTAGGCAGCCTAAACATTCTCTCCCTCGGCGCTTTGGCATCCGCCTCAAGTTTATTAGCGACGTGAATTTTCTCGCATATAACATCCTCCGGAGCCTCATCTTCCTCCTCGACTTCGACGATGTTTTTTCTCGCCTTTTTCATTCCGGCTCTGGTCGAAGGGACCTTCAACGCCTCGTTCGGGTCGTAAGCCAGTCCCATGTCTCTAAGATTTGTTCTTATCGAACGCTTCAGTTCCCACGAACTTTCTATATCCTCGCTGCAAAGGAGTTAAAAAAAAGAAATTAGTCACGAAAAAAAAAAAAAAATCCGAAACTTTTTTTGGGGTCGATTTTGAACAATTTATAGCTCTAAAAGTATAAAAAAATGTACTAAAATGATGTTTGTTAATGACTTTATAGGTTAGATTTCGTTTTTTTGTAGGTTAGGTTATGTTTGAACGCATCGTTTATCGCTTACCATTCGATTTTTGGTACTTTTTGAAGCTTGTTTCGCAGTCTTTTGCGATTAACGTTGGCCCTGAACTTCTTCTTGCGTTTTTGTTTTCGTACTTTAGTCATTTTTTTGAACTTTTTTGTAATAGGTTAGATGAACACGTGCGCGAAGCGATGATGCTGGATGCGCCGCGTCTCATACAGTATGTCGAAGACTGAAGTTCGCGATATTCAATTGTTTTACGAGTGAGGACTGACTTACCGACCGGTCTGAAGGCAGGAGTTGATTGTTATTGACTTTATGATACGACGCTAGATGGAGAGAGTCGGTAGTTTGACTGGATGATAAGGGGCCGTTCATAAATTACGTAAGGGTGCCTCCATAAAGGACGTCCGCGCCTATAGGGGGGGGAGGGGTTCGCGAAATGTGACTACATATTTGTGACCAGGGGGGAGACGGGGTTCATGCTGGGTGTGACGTCCACTCAAAAATCCCATTTGACAGACTTGAAGAAAAAATTATGCGTCAATTTTTCCGTTTGGCTACCTTCGATTTCAGAGAATTGAGGAGGGTCTTTCATTGTGACCATCGGACGTTTCTTAGGGGGAGGGGTTCGAAGATTGTGACTATCTGTGACACGGGGGGAGGGAGGGGTCAAAAATTGGTAAAAAATCGCGGACGTCCTTTATGGATGCCCTTAAGCACTTTCGGAGCCGTTTCTGACCCCCCGTAAGCATCAGTAAGATTTATGTGCCCCCCCCCCGCCCCCCAATTTTACGTAAGATTTTGAGGTTCGGATCACAAAATCGGGTGCAATACAAATCAAACCGTTTTTCTATACGTTTGGTTTATTAATGTAATATCAATAATGTCTTGGTTTCAATATGATACATTTAATACCCAGCAGTTGTGGCGCGATATTTAAATGTTAACGGCAACATATATCGATCGCGGGGACATGAAATACAACTTGCGTAAGATCGTTTGCCCCCCCGTGAGCATCCATAAAGATTCACCATGCCCCCCCAGAAGGGCTTACGTAATTTATGAACGGCCCCTAATCAGTGGCGGGAATCGTGAGAAATTTTGAACCGTTATGATGGAATTTAACGAAGGTTGGAATCATTTGTTTCGCAATTTGTACTGTAGTTTTTATTAATTTCAGGAAAGTAGATCATGGGTGTGAGTATCGGTCAGATTTCAATATTTGCGAGGTTTAGATTGAGTATAATGGACAATCATTTTAAAGCCAAAGAAGTGCTTCATAATTTGATATCATTTGCAACATTGCAATATTGTTCATGTAGGTACTGGCATATTTCATGCCATATGGGAGGAATATTTTGTGAATTTCTCACAATTTTACAATAGTCAATATTTTTTACAATGTGACAACAGTTGTGCGGCAATATTTCGGAAAAAACGCTCAAAAAAACACTCATTACGACACTCAAATGGACTCTCAGTTGAGTTCATCATTTTGTACTCCAACTTGGGAGTTGACACTAAAATCGAGCGTAAATGCTGAATCACCATATCAACCCTCAACTTGAGAGTTGAGCCTCAACTCGAGGGTCAACTCTCAACTTGAGAAGCGTGATAAGTGAGAAGTACGAGTCTGATTATAATTTCAAGTGTCATTCATCAGGGTTTTATGATCTGCACTCGAAGATTCAGGCTGCACAATCGGTAGTAGAGTGATCTGACTATTCGATCTATTGTGTTGAAAGTGGATACAGACAATTGAAAGTAACATCTTCAACATTCGGTGGATCAAAGAACTCGATACATATATATAACCAGTGTTGACACCGGTGTGGACATATTGGTTATATATATTGAGGTTTGATTGGCTCTCAAATATTTCAAAAGTCTCGTACCACTTGAAGTTGAGTCTTTTCTCAACATTTTGTGTTGATTCCTAACTTCGAGAATCAACACTTAGAATCTGAGTGTTTAATAATAAGGGGTTGACACTCGATATGAGAGTGTTGACTCTCTGTGTTCAATATCAGAACTTGAAGTTGAGAGTTGATTCTCTACTTCCGGAATTATTCCTCAACCTTCAGCGTTGATCCTCAACTTTGAGGATTCACACTCGATAAGCAAGTGTTTACACCCAACGATCGAAGGTCTACTCTCAACGTTAGGAGTTGACACTGAAAAATTGAGAATCAACACCCAGTTTTGAGAATCTATGCCAAAAATTGTTAATACACACCCAAAAATTTAGTGTTAAGGCTCCAATTCGAGGATCTACACTCAAAAATCGAGTGGTTTTTTCCGTAAGGGTATATGTTACAAAAAAGTGTTGCAATAATATTGGAATCACTAATTAAATCTTCCGCAATACAACAAATTTTCAATAAATTTTGCTACTAATATGGCAGACATCTTTCGCTATAGAGCTATTACATCGGAATACAGTTACGGTTACATCGCAGCGATCTTGCTGCGGAATCGAGTTACATATGTATATCTATGTGTAGGTACTCCAAGTATCGATCAGCAAACAAAATTATTATTATTAAGGCAGTTAATTACGGGTGAGAAAATATCTACACCATTGATTGGAACAGGTATAATAATTTCACAATAACCGAGCAGGTGGTTTATTAAACACGAATCCAAGCCAAATTATCGAGTGCCCGTGATACCACGGTCGAAATACCGGCGACAGTTTTCCTCGCCATCTGCAAATTCATGTCCACCACCGAATGTCCAGCATTTCCATGATCCATTCCAGTGGTCTGCGAATCGGGGATTGGATACAGTGCGACAAGATTGATCACAGGTGAAGGACTCGCAACACTCGCAAAGGAAGCAGAATGAGGAGTGTCACCAGTACGAAGAACCCCTCCGGAGTAGTAAAAGTACGAAGAACCCGGAAATCCGTGGGATATCGAAATACCTCCGGGTGCTGAGTATGATATCGTGCGGACGCCGGAAGGATCAGAAGAAATTGTTATTGATGGACCGGAATTAACACCGACGTGAGAGATTAACGGATAATCGTGGCCTGCAACAGCAACTGGAATTATTCGAGGGGTCGATCACAAAATCACGGTTACAGAAGATCACAGAGATTAGAGGGATTACATGAAGATATAACAGAGATGACGGGGAGATTATAAAGATTATATGAAAATTACATGAATTCACAAAGATTTCAAAGATCACAAAAGTATCATAAAAGATAACGAGTGATGAAAAAGATTAGGATCAAAGATTGCAAACTCAAAGATGGCATTAAGAATTGTGAAGATAACAGAAAGATTATGAAAAATCACAATGAGATCACAAGTGATTAGACTAGATGACAAAGATTAAAAAAGGACGCAAAATCAAACATGAAAAATTATATAAAGATAACAGAAAGATTATGAAAATCACAATCAGATCACAATGAGGTAACAAAGATTCGAAGATAGACTAGATGAAGATTATAAAAGATTGTAAACTCACAGATTAGATTAAAAAAATTGTGAAGACAGAAAGATTATGAAAAATCACGATGAGATCACAATAATTTACGAAGATTGAAAAAATCGCAAAGGCTAGATAAAAAAATATAAAAGATTGTAAAGTCAAAGATGAGATGAAAAAATTGTAAAGACAACAGAAAGATTATGAAAATCACAATCAGATCACAATGAGATTACAATGATTCGAAAAATCGCAAATACTAGATGAAGATTATAAAAGATTGTAAAGTCAAAGATTAGATAAAAAAATTGTGAAGAGAACGGAAAGATTATGAAAATCACAATCAGATCACAATGAGGTAACAAAGATTCGAAAAATCGCAAATACTAGATGAAGATTATAAAATATTGTAAAGTCAAAGATTAGATGAAAAAAATTGTGAAGACAACAGAATGATTATGAAAAATCACAATGAGATCACAATAATTTACGAAGATTTAAAAATCGCAAAGGCTAGATAAAAATTATAAAAGATTGTAAAGTCAAAGATTAGATAAAAAATTTGTAAAGACGACGGAAAGATTATGAAAATCACAATCAGATCACAATGAGATTACAAAGATTTGAAAAATCGCAAATACTAGATGAAGATTATAAAAGATTGTAAACTCACAGATTAGATAAAAAAAATTGTGAAGATAACAGAAAGATTATGAAAAATCACAATAAGATTACAACAGATTTCGAGGATAAAAAAAGATCAGAAAGATAACGAAAATTACATAAAGATCACAAAAGATCACAAGGAATACAAAAGGTTACAAAACAAAAAAACTTTTGTACATCAAATTACAACAGTAAATAATTAATCCCTCGGAACCAATCAATAAATAGTTGTTCTTCTTATCATGTTAGAAATCTTAAAAGCGGGGGATTGTAGCACAAAAAAAAGACCGGATAAAATTTGGCACCAAAATAAACAAGCTGTAATTTCCTCCAATCAAAAAAATTGAAATTCAAGTCTTTTAGTAGCTGAAAAAATAGCGGTAATATTTGAAAATCGATACTTTTGAAGAATTAAGAAGAAAAAAACCAATCAGAATAATGATAATAACGAAAATAATAAATCAATATACCAATTTCGGAAATTCGTGAAACTGGTGAACTTTGCGTAGATTTATCTGGGTGACGACGTCTCGGCAAAGTTTCTGAGACGATCGGACCATCTGTAGACAGTGAATGGTGATTGAGCCCCGAGATCCTAGGGTTTGTTACTACGACGTCGTCCTTTTTCTCTTTGTGATCGACGTTTCGACCTCCGTGACCCCCGGTGATATTTTCCTGGGCGGGTTTCAGACCTCTCATAACATCGATCGTGTTTCTAATCGTCGTGTACGCAGCTGGACCAGCAGATGTGGTAGTGGAGGCGTGGAAACCCTCCAGGCACGCGATCCACCCGAGGATTATGACTGACGATAAGCTCTGGAATAAAAGAAAGAAATATGAAAAGAAAAGCTTGATTATAAATATATCAGCTATACACGATATCGAATCGTTTTTATACAACGTCAGCATGATTCACGAGTTTTTAAGACGTTGTTTTCGGTACACAAAGCAGAAAATGAGTCCAAAAATGCGAGTTTTCACAATATTGAAGCCCTAGGAGTTAAAAGTGGTCGTTATTGTACTCTGCGCATGCGCATTGGCAGCCAAATGTCAGACTACTCGGATTTCCATGCTTTTTCTCCAAAGTTTCTAGTTTTATTTTTGTTTTACAAATTTTTCCATTCATAGAGGAGGATATTTTTTCACGATGAGTCGTAGATTTCGAATAATTATCGTTTTTTTCACGAATTTGAACGTAAATCTATGAATAAAAAATCGGTATTTATTCCAGAGGCTATAACGAGATCCCTGAATATGGAATCAAAGTATAATTGGATTTGTGGCCGAATTCACTTTCCAGGATTACTAACATTATCCTTCACGAGTAACACGCTTTTGGCTAAAGGTTTTGCCGAGAAGGAAAAAGTAAGAATAGAACGGAAAAAAACCACCATTTGATTGTCGTATCCGGTATCGGCTCACGAGCTAATTGGCTAATTGGCTAATTGGCTAAAGTACTCGAGGAAATACGTATCACAAATGCTTTCTCAAAGGCGAGTGGCATTGTGGCAATTCAACGATTTCATACTGTGTGATACGTATTTTTAGGAAACCAATAAATTTCAGAATCTCAGATGTGAATTCCTTAGATTTGCATTTCTTTTGCAGTAAATCGGTATTTTTAGAGAACATTTTATTTACAACTTTGAAGGACCAATTTTACAGACTTTACCAGAATTAGTAAAATTATCGAGCAATTTTTAATAAGGGATTCATTTTGCAATCGAAATTCCACTCGAAGAATTCGTAATTTAGTCTGGAATGTGGGGTAAATAAAGTTTCTTGATCGAATCGACTTTGTTCCCTGTCCAGTCTGTCCAGACTTTTTTCTCTCTCTCTCTCTGAAAATAGAAATGTAATATTGTTTGGAAAAAATTATCATACAAAATTCAGTAAATTTCTATAAATTCGAATTCTATAGAGATTCTTCTTCTTCTTCTTCATATTAAAAAAAAAATCAATCAAAAGTGTTAGAAACCTGATTAATATTTTTTTTCTGTTCAAAATCATATCGAATTCGATGAGCAATTTGAAATTCTATGAAATTTGATTCTATAAAAAGTCTTTTAAATTCCGTAAAAATTGAACAAAGTTTTGTAAACTTCAATAAAAATGTCTAGTAAGACAAAATCTCAATATGTAGATAGAATCTTATCCGATCGAATGAAAACATTTTTCTGATCAGTAACACATATCAGTTTACATATTCGATAATCAGTGAAACATTTTCGATCATAAAATCCAGTTGAAAAATCTGACCCCAAAAAGTAATAAATTTTCTGGAAATTCTAGTCGAAATGTTTGTTCGTTTGTTTCAATATCGCAGAGTTTTGACAATCGAAAATCGTCTGACTTTTCGACCATTAGTTAATAACAACGATCACACAGAATTTAATCAGCGATTTAATTTCTCATTCGTTTGCACAGCCGCGGTGATTAATATTCCGAGTTTCTCCCACATACGTACGCTATACGTCTGTCTCTGTCCGTTTTTAATTAATACCCTCGATACATTGTATCGAATATATTAATTATCATCCCTGGGGGAAATGAGAAATGTGTTTCAATTTCATTGGCGAGTTTGAAAAAGTTGAGTCTTGAAATTCCCAGGATGATAAATATGATATCAACTTTTTTCCTTATTCAAGGGGACTGGAAAATATTTTGGTCTCATCCGTTCCGCGTTAAATCTTCTCAATAAAATATGTTCCCAGAATTCCTGTGTGGGCGAAAACTGGTTCAGAGTTATAAAGAATTTGATTACTGGCACAATTGATCAGAATTCAGTAAAAAACGATACAAAAATCCCTTCACTCGACTCGAATTTGCCTTCCAAATTTATTCTACGAATTTACCATACATCTCCCCGGCAACCTTATCCTAATGCAAGAGATATGGTCGACTGTATAAATTTTCGTAAATATAGAATGTATTCACTGATGGATGAGAACATAAGGAAGAAACCGTGAATCAGAAATCAGTTGGAATGAGATTTCGGTAAGACTGTAATAACCTTATAACGCGTACCTTAAAGGTCATGGCTGCAGGATAGTAGCGGATGATCGAGAGGCGCTGATGCTTCGGCTGCAACTGTAGATCTGATGCTTTAATGCAACAGTATTTATAGAGTTCAATGCGATTCCATAAAGTTCAGAACTAGGTAGGATTATGCAAAGGATTGTGAATAATTGTCGTATGATTCCGATTTTTTACCATACGCTTCAGGAAGGAGATTGCGAAAGAGTAATATTCGCAGCTGTATAAGCAGAGCATATAATCTGATACCAAGCCATTTTTAGGTCGAAGAGTTATCAGCAAAGAATTTTCATCACTATTGCTAATCGCGACCAAGCGAACTCTCTCATTACATAGTCCGGTGTGCAGCAGTTTGAGACTTTTATCTTGGAGGATATAACGATCAGGTTAGCGATCGGCGAGCCCTTTCACCGCGGATGATAATCAGAATCAGAAATCCTTGAGGTGACTCATTGATCACTCCCGGCGATTTGTGGTTGGTGATAGTCAAGTGAGTCGTAAGACTGACGACCCCCTAGCATCAGTTCTACGATTTTTTTTACCATCAACGCTTTTCAATCCTCATCGGTGTGATAGACAAATTTTGAGGCATTTGTTGAAACGTCAGAGTCGAGGGTCTGATAGTTTTTTAATGGGAGCTACTAAAGTTTTTCTGGGGCGCCAACTGCCGGTGGCGTCGGGGAACTAAGCGATCGTTGCTTTTCAAAGTTCGCGACCCTCTCGCATTCGGGATTGCCTGGAGTCTAGGATTTCTTTCGGGTATTCCCATTTGGGATTGATCAGTATTGTGGGACAAAGCACTCACCTAATCTTCTTGAGAATCTTTTCTCGCACTGAGGGTGACCAATTGACAGAAATTGGGGATCGATCCAACCGTAACACTCTAACAGAATCGAAGGAATGTGAGACTAGCGGAAATTGATACACAGTTGAAAATATCTTGAAATTTCTTAATCAAACAGGAATGAAATTTATATTTCTCTGATCCGGGGGCAGAAATTATCTGATTTCTTGGCATTTAAATTTAGTACATAACGTCGAAGTTTTTGGAATTTGCATATTGGTTTGAGAGTCGAGACGGTATCTAATTTTCCCATCAATTATGCGGCATGATTGGAAAAAACTAGTTTGAATTATCAGCCTGCTGCTTAGCATTGTGAAAGTGAACTTGATCCCGTGGACACCTATCTTCTACCCACCCGAAAATCTACGCTATCGATGAATTTATTCAAGAATATAAACCAACTTGAGTTTGGAGATGGATTATGAAACAAAAAGAAGGAGAAAAAGAGGAGAAAAAAGTTTTGGTAATGAAACCGAAAAGTTTAGCATCGTTAGCATGTCTTGCCAGTTGATCTTGTATCGAATATCTTTGGCGTAACGAGCATAGACCTTCAAATTTTCAATATCTGTAGTCACCCTTACGGAAAAAACCCCTCAAAATATCGCCCTCAACTGACCCCTCAACTTTCAGGGTGATTTCGTACCCCTAACTTGACGGTCGACCCTTAATTGAGGGATACCTTCAACTTGAGGACCAGCTCTCAAATGGAGGTCCCCTCAACTTCAGGGTTAACCCTGAAATAGGGTATTGAATGAGGGAGACCCTCGACTAGAGGGTTGCCTTCGACTTGAGGGTTGTCCTCGACGTGGAAACTAATTCTCACCGTCACTTTTCCAGCTTCGGGGTTGACTCTTCAACCATTAAGGGTCGACCCCTGAATTCCGGAGTCAACCTTTTGACTTTTGGAAATCTTCCTTTAGGGTTCAAGGTTTGGATACCATTAACGCTTCACGGTTAACCGTAAAGATTTCAGGATAACTTAGCCATCTCAATTCTGAGGGATGCGGAACACCAACCTTTCAAAGTGACCCTCAACTTCACAGGGCTGAGTCTCAACTATTCAGGGTCTTCCTAAATTTTAAGGGCCATCCCTCAACTCTGAGGATTGACCCTGAACTATCCAGGGTCTTCCCTCGATTTTCAAGATTGACCCTGAACGCCTTTAAGGTTATCGCTAAATTTTCGCAGGTTGTCCCCCAATTTTCGGGGTTGAACCACCAATTTTTCAGGATTGACCTTTATCTTGATGGATCAACCCTAAAAATCAAAGGTTTAACCCCGAAGACTGGAAGTTTGACCCCGAAATTTCAGGGTTTCCCCCCGAAATTGATGTTGTCACCCCAAAAAATGAAGGTTCACCCTCAAACTTGAAGGGTTTCTTTCGTAAGGGCAGCCTCACTAATAACTTCATCGTTTGCGATCAGTCGTCTCTGAACTTTACAGACTCATTGTTTTCCACCCCAGTGCCAAGCTTCTTATCTGATTAAAATTTTTCCGATATCACAACAGAACTCTTATGCGATGTTTATTATCATAGCGATCAGTAGTTGAGCCGTTATTCTGAATTGGCAAACAATCGCACAGTTTGCATTTCATTATCTCGTCGCAATCCTCAGCTGTATCATGTTTCTAAATAATAAAATAATAGAACAGTCACGTTTCCATGGTCGTTAATCGTGCGCAGCTATCCTGACGACAATGGAGATTAATATTTATTATAGACACACAGTTGATGGGACATTTATTATTTTATAATTCTGTGAGGTCGACAAAATATTTATGTGAGAGGATCACACAGAGACTTTTTTGCCTGACTTCGAAGGGGTTGAAGGATCGCGAAGGATTTTTTGGGTGTAAATAATCAACAGCACCGTAAAATATTTAAATAGCACTCTTCACAAATTTATTAACGAAATATAAACAGAATATATAAATTTATATACATCTTAAATCGACAGAGTTACATACATTCGAGTATTTTCTTCAAGTAAGAATCATCATCTTCATCTTATCCTCCGTTTACCAAGCGTACTGAGCACCAATTCCCTGGAAGGTGGCGTGGACGACGGGGGCACCAGCGGCGTATCCGTAAGCTGGGGCAGCGGCGTACTTGGCGACGACTGGGGCAGCTGAAGCGTAGCCGTAGGCTGGGGCAGCGGCGTACTTAGCTACGACTGGGGCAGCTGGAGCGTAGCTGTAGGCTGGGGCAGCTTGAGCGTAGCTGTAAGCTGGGGCAGCGGCGTACTTGGCTACGACTGGGGCAGCTGGAGCGTAGCTGTAAGCGGGTGCGGCGTAAGCGGCCTTAGCGATGACTGGGGTTGAGATGGAGCTGTAGGATACAGCTGGGGCGGCGGAGTATTGGGGAACGGCGTGGCTGGCGTATCCGTAAGCTGGTGCGGCGTACTTGGCTACGACTGGGGCAGCGGCGTATCCGTAAGCTGGAGCAGGGGCGGCGTAAGACACTGCGTGGTTGTAGGCTGGCGCGGCGTAGGAGATGGCTGGGGCAACGGAGTGGCTGTAGAGAGCGTCGTTGGTGACACGGCTGTTGCTAACGCGAACGCTTGAGTGAGGAGAGTCTACGGCCTTGCTGAACGAAGATACGACATTCTGTCCGGCGTATCCCTTGTGGGTTGACTCCTGGGTGTATCCTACGCTTCCGTAGTCACCGGGGGCAGTTGCGATGCTGTAGGCAGCTGGGCCTCCGGCGTGAGCCACGGCGAGGAGGGCGGAGAGGGCGATGATCTAAAATAGAAAAAGGGTATTTTACTTCTCGAGTCAAGACAGTGTGGAATAATGGATAAATATTAACGATGTAGAGGAAAATAATGTAGAATGATTAGAAAATTTTTAATTCTCAAGAATATGGAATAGTTGGCACGAGACTCTACCGAGTCTCTCGATGTTGATGAACGTAGAATGCTAGACAAATTGTCAACTGAAAAAATGTAGCACGTTGTAATGTGTGTGCAATGTTGGCCAATGTAGAATATATCGAAGTATGTAGAATGTTGACAAAATATAGATTGTTGAAAAATGTTGAATTAAGAAAAATGTTGAATATATCGAAATACGTAGACGATGAAAAATGAAGAATTTTGTGAATTGTTGAATTTTGAAGAATATGAAATTTTCAAAACGTGGAATGTTGACGCGTGTAGATTGTTGAAATATTTAGAATTTTTTTTAAATGTCGATCGTTAGAAAATATTGAATTTCGGAAAATGTAGAACACTGACAAATGTAGATGATTGAAAAGTTTCGAATTTAGAAAAAATGTCGAATCTTGAAGAATGTAGATTCTTGAAAAATGTAGAATTTAAAAAAAAATGTAAAATCTTGAAAAATCTTGAATTTTTAAAAATGTATAATAACGTTGACGAATGTAGCATAATGTTGACTGTAATATAAAATATTGATTCAGAATGCAAAATTCAGAATGTTGATTAATTGAGTTATTGAATGTTGAATATTAAAAATGGTAAAAATATAAATCTTTCTGTATATATATTTAAAAATTGTTGACTTTTGAATGAAAAACTTGTGTCTCCCTGTTTTTTTTTTTTTTTTTTTATATAATCGTTTCATTTTTCGCCTTTTCGCAGTTTTTGTATCTTTATATTCTCCCTCTCCGACTCACCTTGAAGGCCATGTTGCTAGTTGTTGGTTTGTAGAGCTGGTAGATCTGTCTTTGGGGTCTTTGGGTTGGAGTATATATACCATTCCCCGAGTATGAGGTGGTGGAATAAGTGAATGAGATTAATCAGAGGCAACCCCACTTCTTCAATATCTCTTTATAAATCGACGATTGCTTCAAAGGAGTATTGACACACATTATCTCACGGGTGCTTGTATAATTCGGTAACTGGTCCGACAGAGACAATGCTTCACCGTTGACATTCGGCGCGAGCTGGATAACAAAAATCTAGGCGTGGCTCTGGGCCCGGGCCCCCACAGATTTACAATCTCATATCTAGAGCGCTCGCCGCTTATTAGGAAGGCCACGCGTCGATCTCTTGTTGCACCACTATCCTTGATTATTTTTTATTTTCTCACGATATGATCGTCTGCTGTGATTATCTCATATAATTATAATTCTATTTTTCGAAATTGTCCTCATTTATTATTCCCACAAAATTTAATGGAACATAGAATGTTGATGAAAGAAGAATTTAGAGGAATTAGAGAGATGATCGATGTGGAATGTTGATAGGCGTAGAATTCCAACAAAATAACGATTTAAATGAACGTGGAATGTTGAAAAATTTAGAATGTTGATGAATTAAAAATACAAAAAAAAAAAAAGTTAAATGTCAATGAATGTCAAATGTTGAAGAATATAGAAAATCTGGATGAGAGTAGACTATTGAAAAATGTTGATGAACGTAGCAAGCATTGATAATCAATAAGAAGTGTTGAAAAAATTACGTGAATGACACGAATAGCTTTCATAACGAACATATAATGTTGATAGATGTAGAATACTATGATAATGTTGATTAATGTAGAATACAGTGGAGAATATAAAATATTGATAAATGAAGAATTTAGAAGAATTAAAGACATGATCGATGTGGAATGTTGATAGGAGTAGAATTCTAACAAAATAACGAATTGAAACAACGTAGAATGTTGAAAAATGTTGAACATTGATGGACGTGGAATTTTTATGAATGTATATTGAAAAATATAGGATTTTGATGAATTAAAAATACTAGAAAAGTGTTGAATACTAATGAATGTCAAATGTTGAAGCAGGTAGAAGATCTGGATAAGGGTAGACGGTTGAAAAATGTTGATGAACGTAGAAGGATTGTTAATGAATTGAAAGTGTACAAAGTGTTGAAAAAATTACAAGAATAACATAAACAGGTTTAAGAAAGAACACTAACATTGATACAAAATAACGAGTTGAAAGAATGTAGAATGTTGAAAAATGTTGAACATTGATGAACGTGGAATTTTTATGAATGTATGTTGAAAAATATAGAATTTTGATGACTTAAAAATACTAGAAAAGTGTCGAATACTAATGAATGTCAAATGTTGAAGAAGGTAGAAGATCTGGATAAGGGTAGACGATTGAAAAATGTTGATGAACGTAGAAGGATTGTTAATGAATTGAAAGTGTACAAAGTGTTGAAAAAATTACAAGAATAACATAAACAGGTTTAAGAAAGAACACTAACATTGATACAAAATAACGAGTTGAAAGAATGTAGAATGTTGAAAAATGTTGAACATTGATGAAAGTGGAATTTTTATGAATGTATGTTGAAAAATATAGAATTTTGATGACTTAAAAATACTAGAAAAGTGTTGAATACTAATGAATGCCAAATGTTGAAGAAGGTAGAATATCTGGATAAGGGTAGACGATTGAAAAATGTTGATGAACGTAGAAGGATTGTTAATGAATTGAAAGTGTACAAAGTGTTGAAAAAATTACAAGAATAACATAAACAGGTTTAAGAAAGAACACTAACATTGATACAAAATAACGAGTTGAAAGAATGTAGAATGTTGAAAAATGTTGAACATTGATGAACGTGGAATTTTTATGAATGTATGTTGAAAAATATAGAATTTTGATGACTTAAAAATACTAGAAAAGTGTCGAATACTAATGAATGTCAAATGTTGAAGAAGGTAGAAGATCTGGATAAGGGTAGACGATTGAAAAATGTTGATGAACGTAGAAGGATTGTTAATGAATTGAAAGTGTACAAAGTGTTGAAAAAATTACAAGAATAACATAAACAGGTTTAAGAAAGAACACTAACATTGATACAAAATAACGAGTTGAAAGAATGTAGAATGTTGAAAAATGTTGAACATTGATGAAAGTGGAATTTTTATGAATGTATGTTGAAAAATATAGAATTTTGATGACTTAAAAATACTAGAAAAGTGTTGAATACTAATGAATGCCAAATGTTGAAGAAGGTAGAATATCTGGATAAGGGTAGACGATTGAAAAATGTTGATGAACGTAGAAGGATTGTTAATGAATTGAAAGTGTACAAAGTGTTGAAAAAATTACAAGAATAACATGAACAGGTTTAAGAAAGAACACTAACATTGATACAAAATAACGAGTTGAAAAAATGTAGATTGTTGAAACATGTTGAACATTGATGGACGTGGAATTTTTATGAATGTATATTGAAAAATATAGAATTTTGATGACTTAAAAATACTAGAAAAGTGTTGAATACTAATGAATGTCAAATGTTGAAGAAGGTAGAAGATCTGGATAAGGGTAGGCTATTGAAAAATGTTGATGGATGTAGAAAGATTGTTGATGGATTGAGGCTGCAAAATGTTGAACGAATCGAATGTTGATAAATATGCAATAGTGATAATGTTGATAAATGTGAAATACTGAATAATGTAGGATAATAACGAATGTAGAATGTCGAAAAATATAGAAAATATGGATGAGGGTAGAGTATTGGAAAATGTTGATGAATCCTAGACGAAATGTTCGTCAATAATAGAAGACCATTGAATCTCGATGAATGTAGAACATCAATGAATGTAGAATGTTGATGAATACAGAATATTGATGATTGTAAAATGATAATCAACGTAGGATATTGAAAACAGATAGAATGTCAATAAATGTAGAATAATAATGAATGTCAAATTGTTTCGAGAAACATCAAATACATGCACGCGTTGGGAATAAAATGTGATAAAAACTTTGGTGTAGAAACAAAAAATGTTGAATTTGTTGATACATGTATAAAACAGTGAAAAATTTTTGGTGTTGAAAAAATGATTTTTCAACGACATGGAATATCAGAACGCTAGACGTAGAATTTCGATAATCGTGGAAGGATGACAAATGAATGTTGATAGATATGAAATCCTCAACCACGTAGAATCCATGATAATTGTAAAATTAATGGAAATTGTAAATTTCAACTCGATTCTCATTCGGAATTCAATTCCTGCAGTGTGTTACGAAGAGGGCAATGAGTGACTGAAAGTTTCCCGAAAGATCTAATATTAATTAGAGACCGCCTAAAGTGTATCTAATTTCGTTCCATTGTGCCCAAAAAGAGAAGAGAAAAAAAAGACAATATTCTGTACTGTCAGTATGGCTGAATGTATAATTTATCATTCAGTGTACGGTGTTACACGCGATCGGAGAAAGTACGTCCTTGACTCGGTGGACAGTTTAAAATCGTCGATTGTCCATTTGTCTCGTGTTACGCGCGTCTACCTGTCTAATATCTGTTATAGGTGGGCGGGGAAAGGGGGATATTGCGCTAATCGAATCGAATGAATAGGATATACGTTTCCTTTCTTTTTAGACATCGAGGTTTCAAATTGATTTTTTTTATAATATTCACATTCTACGATTGATTCTGTACTTCAAACGCTTCAAGACAAAGAACATATTTCAATATTTGAACAGGTTACCAGGTGAAAACTTCGAAATTGATTGAATCTGTGAAATTCAGTGCAGGAATTAAATTTTAAACAACAATCGAGTCAAAATAGTTGGCAATATTGACAATTTTCTTCAACTTCTTACACTTATGATGGATTCTTCATGGTCGAGAATTTCATATCTATCAACATTGATTTGTCATATTTCTACTATTTTCGAAATTCTACGTGATATCCTTAAAAAATCAACATTTTTTCAACACCCCAAATTTTTAAATATTCTATATTCTTCAACAAAATCAACATTTTATCATCACTCTACAGTTTTTGTTCTTCTACTGGCATTTTTTTACGACCATTGTTTCTCAACATTTGCTGCTATTCAATGTTTTTCGAAACTATTCAACGTTCATAAATATTCTATATCTTTCAACATTCCACTTTCTGTATTCATCACTTATCAACATAGTCTTCTTTGTAGAATAACATTATTTTTCGTCTCTTCTTTCCTTCGCCCTTGACAAAGGTTTTTTTGCTTCATCTTTAATTAGATTAGTGGAAACAGACGGATACAAAAAAAAATTAGGAATTGAAAAAAGATAAATGAGCTAAGACAGCGTGACGAGGGGTGAAAAGTCATGCAAAGTACTAATGAGGGTCGTACGTAGTAGCGAGGGGTGTTAATAATATTCTGTAGACTGTTATACGAGAGAGAGAGAGAGAGAGAGTTTTAACCCGATCATAAAAACTTGTTTGAATAGACGCACCCTGGTGAGAAAAAAATAATAAAAAAAATTCTACGCCAAATTTTACGATTTTGTACAAAAATTCGAACAAAGTTGAAACTCTATGAAAGAATATTCCAATTCATTTGATTTGTGGATTGTTGTAAATTTTTGTAGATATTCGTAGAACTGGTATTCCGTTGCTTGAAAACTGTTATAGATTTTTGGTTATTTTTCATGAAAATTTGTAGTTTTTTACTTCCAAAATGAAGAAAATTATGAATTTGTAAGAAAAATCACGGTTTTTACTTTTGCGCTTTTATACGAATTTTAGAATTCTTTCATAGTTTGGTGTAGAAACTATTTCCACGAGGGAATTGAACTTTTTTTACAAACTAAGTCAATGAGATTCTAAGGAACAAAATTCCATTGTTTTTTATTCCTGGATTGTAATAGATTGTCGTAATACCTCGTAGATTTCCATAAATTATCGTAAGGATTGTTAATTCTTCTACGAAATTGTGCGAATGAAAAATCCGATGTTTTTCACTTCTAAACTGGAAAAGTTTTTCCAAATGAAAAATCGATTTTCCTAAATAGTAGCAAGAATTCTTGAATTTTTTACAAAATTATATCAAAGTCTACGGAAAAAGAACCGAGGTTTTTCATTCCTGAAGTAGAATAGTTTTTCACGACAAGTGAAAATTCGTCTAGTTAGTTTTTCTCTTCCCAAATTTTGGGGTAAGTCTGCGAAAAAAAACATGTTTTTCATCCATGAATTGGAACTCGTCAATTTTCTTTACTCATTTGAAAATTTTCTACCTTTTCACGAAAAATTAAACAAATAAATTCATAGATTGTAGAAGATACTGAATTTCCCGCTTTATTTTTTTTTATTTTGTTATTGTTGTTGTTCTATCGATTTACAGGACGGCGGGAAAGACGTTGTCATCGTTTCCTTGGCCCACAGCTCGGAGCTAAAAGGTGTATATAATAGCTTCGGCCTTTGTACTTGCGAAGTCCGGTTATTTGAAATAATGATAGATCCAGTCGAACGCTGCGATTAAAGTTGTTGCAGGTCACGGTTAATTTTCTCTCTCGTTTTTTTTCTCTTGTTCTCTATTCATCTATTAATTTTTGTTTCTTTTTTCATATCTTTTGGAAAGAAAATTCATGCTTCCAAGATATGGACGCAATCGAAATTTTCTCACAGCAATTTTTCAAAATTAAAGAAGTGAAATGTCTTGAAATTGATGTCATTTTCTCTCAACTTCATTCAAATACATTCCATGTTCATGTTCACTTTCAAAAATACTTTCATATATCGCGTGTCTAATGACATAAGGTCGTAAGCGCCAAAAACACGATTTTGGTGGCAAAAGGTCGTATAATTTTTTTTTTTTTTTCGGCATTCGCTCTAAAAATGACCAAAACGTATTAGATCAATTGAAATTTCGAAATCGAAAAATGTAAATGCAAAAGGTCGTATGTTGGGCGGATACGTCATTCTTTCATTTCAATTTTTGAGGAAAATAAAAAAAACGGTAAAAGCAGAAGGTCGTATCCGCCATTTTTTTTTTATTTTTTATTTTTCATGATTTTTTCAAATAGTCGTAAAAACTCATGAAACGCAAAGATAAATTGAAAAAACGACCGTTTCGAAAAATTCGATGAAAAATATTCGCTGATAAAACCAGTAGGTCGTATCCGCCAAATTTATTTTTATTTTTATTTTTCATGATTCTTTCAAATAGTTGTGAAAACTCATGAAACGCAAAGATAAATTGAAAAAACGACCGTTTCGAAAAATTCGATGAAAAATATTCGCAGATAAAAGAAGAAGGTCGTATCCGCCATTTTTTTTTTATTTTTATTTTTCATGATTTTTTCAAATAGTCGTAAAAACTCATGAAACGCAAAGATAAATTGAAAAAACGACCGTTTCGAAAAATTCGATAAAAGATATTCGCTGATAAAACCAGTAGGTCGTATCCGCCAAATTTATTTTTATTTTTATTTTTCATGATTTTTTCAAATAGTTGTGAAAACTCATGAAACGCAAAGATAAATTGAAAAAACGACCGTTTCGAAAAATTCGATGAAAAATATTCGCAGATAAAAGAAGAAGGTCGTATCCGCCATTTTTTTTTTATTTTTATTTTTCATGATTTTTTCAAATAGTCGTAAAAACTCATGAAACGCAAAGATAAATTGAAAAAACGACCGTTTCGAAAAATTCGATACAAGATATTCGCTGATAAAACCAGTAGGTCGTATCCGCCAAATTTATTTTTATTTTTATTTTTCATGATTTTTTCAAATAGTTGTGAAAACTCATGAAACGCAAAGATAAATTGAAAAAACGACCGTTTCGAAAAATTCGATGAAAAATATTCGCTGATAAAACCAGTAGGTCGTATCCGCCAAATTTTTTGTTATTTTCATTTTTCATGATTTTTTCAAATAGTTGTGAAAACTCATGAAACGCAAAGATAAATTGAAAAAACGACCGTTTCGAAAAATTCGATGAAAAATATTCGCTGATAAAACCAGTAGGTCGTATCCGCCAAATTTTTTGTTATTTTCATTTTTCATGATTTTTTCAAATAGTTGTGAAAACTCATGAAACGCAAAGATAAATTGAAAAAACGACCGTTTCGAAAAATTCGATGAAAAATATTCGCAGATAAAACCAGAAGGTCGTAAGCGCCAATTTTTTCATTTCTTTTTGGCGGATACGACCTTATGCAATTAATGAGAACCATTATTTTTTTGCGAAGTTAGGACTGAAAGGTCGTATCCACCAGTACATACGACCTTCTACCTTTAATCGACCTAGTATCAAATTTCAACGTTTATGAACGAAACTTCGGGTGTTTAGTCTAAATACGGTTAAAAAAAAATATACGACCTTTTGCCGTTACAAAAAGCAAAAAGTCGTATATTGGCGCTTACGACCTTATGTCATTAGACACGCGATATATGTTGTAACATCCCCAGCGTTACGTGGGTGGATCGCGATGAACAGTGACCGTGGAAAGAAATGTTTTTTTTTTTGATGAAATAATATTTTTTTGTGATATTTTTTTTTATCATCACCTTTTTTTTTGGGTGTGTTTTTTTTTGTTGCTCGAACTAGGCCAGATATCGGAGTAGATACGGAGGATTTGGAATGGGGACTGGGAAGGACTGGATTCCCACTCCGGAGAATGGTTCCCAGACCGTGGGTGAACCCGGTGGTAAAGAAGAACAAAAAGAAAATAATCGGGAAAACCATTCAGACACCAGAGAGGTTTTACAACCCACTCATTTACGGCGCACTGGTTCGCCTCCCGCCCACCGACCCGATAGTGGTACCGATCCCACAACCAGGGCCTTCAAATACGGGACCCCAAGAAAGGACCTCTGAGTGGACCTTGAAAAGGATAACCAAGCGAACCACTCCACCCCGATCATGGCAGCACGAAAGACGACGGGTGGAGTTTATTGCCCATGAGCCGGTGGGAATCATCAGCGATAGTGACTCGAGTAGCTCCAGCTCCAGTTCCAGCTGTAGCTCTAGCGACAGCAGCTGTGAACGATACCGAAGCCTGAAACGCCTGAGAGTCAGCAACCAAACCGACTCTAGTTCGAAGGAAGAACAGTGAGGCGCTCGCATGTCGGCGGACCGGCACGTGACTGAGAGGAGCATTCCGGCTTTGCTCGGAAATATTAAGAGTTAATGAATTGTGTTTGTACCAAACCCTAGAGAGTAATCATGTCATTAAATTGCAATACCAATTTCACTTAAAAGAAACTTTAGATATCAGGCAGCCGCCACAGAATTCACAAATATAAAAATCAATTCGAGTATTGGCTCATGCCAAGAGCCAATCCCAGAGACTATTGTAATAGTATGACTTATCTACAATAAAGGGCAGCTCTGCTACTCACACATAACAGGAAGAACTGCGCCAATGTCTATATAAACAAGAGGAGAAACGAAAAGTCAGTCAATTTTCTGTCAACCGGCTGCGACCACCAATCTGCTTGGGGGTTAACGCTCGCGATCGCAAAATTGTCTGCCTTTGAATTTCTTGAATATCATATTAAGATTTGCTGGTGCTTTCACAAAAATCACTTAGAGACAATTCAAATCCGTCTTATAAAAAAAAAAAAGAGTTTATAACCAATTTCGAAACTAACTTCATCGACATACGCGACGACAACTCCAGTCAAGTTTATAACAACAGTGATCACGAATATATTTCTCTCGGATTATCCAAAATTTGGTCGGTTCTTCCAAAATGTGAGTTGTACCTCTGCCAATATCAATATAAATTTTGTGTACAGCTCTTGTAATTTGTCCTGAATCCCACTATCCTCCGAAATCATCCAAACAGGGAGCTGCATCGCCAGAAAACCCATCTGTGTGATAACGCCATAAAACTAATCAAACCACAACGGCATTGAAAATCTCATTGTCTGCGTCGCTGATTATAGAGCTGCATTAGGAACGAGTTGCGATTGCGCTCTGCCCTCTTGTAGGCAAATCCCGTTTATTAATCAAATTTCAGCAGGTGAAACTTCTCGAACTCAAAACGAGTGAGACTGAACATCGATCTCGTTTCAATACTCCGACCCGAAGTAGCCCTGAGAGAGAGAGAGAACTCTCACAGTCGAAATCAAATTTTGTTGTGCTTTTATTCAAGTCTCGGCATAAACAGTCGAGGCTGCATCGGTCGCGTAAGTTGAACAGAAAAACGTGTTACAATGTATATGAATAATTTTTGAGAATTTTTCGAAATTCAGTCTCTGTCTGTAGTTTCTGATATGTTTAAATGATTGAAAAAATTCAAAAAAGTTTTTGAAAGTGATCTCAAATGTGTAAAAAATTATGAACCCTATACAAAAAAAAAAAAAAAAATGACGGGCGGAAAATCTTTCATCGAATTGGCATGAAATGAGATCGACGTCATTTTCACTTTTTTTCAATCACATATTTTATCTGGATACAATATTTCAATTTTTTGCTTTCCCTTCAATAATTTGCAGGATTCCAGTCCGAACAAACAAAATTCGAAAAGATTCCACCCCCAGAAAAATAAAAGGAAGGGGATCGCGTTTTTTTGAATGGCTCTTGAAAACTTTGAGAGAAATTAATTAATCACTTTTGTAACCAGCCGCGAAGCTGATTATGTAACAAACGATATAAATCAAGATTTTTTTAACGTTGGAGTCTATAGAGAATGAGCAGTGGAGTCAAGTGACACTGTACCTTTTCTAAAAATTCTAATCTCAAATCTGTTGATCTGATTTTCAAAAGTTGTTTTATAGCTTTCTCCCGGTTCTTTATATATACACATAGATATATATATATACGTACACATAGAATATAATTTTGACATTCGTGAGTCTATAGGTCAGCTGCTTAGATATTTTAGTTTGTTTATATGCAAATAATATAGATTATATATTTATTGATTCATTTCATTCATTTCAAGGCGATCATCACAGTACGTTGAATTGATTAGTTAATTGAGAAATCAATTTATTTATTGCTTTTTTCCCCCCAATATGTCGATAAAAAATTCTAAAAATGTCCTGAAATTCGATTGAAATGAGTACCCAAAAGTTTTTCGAATTGCTGATCATCAATTTGTCTTTGAATTTTCGAGAAATTCGAGTTTGAAATGAGAACAGATTTGGAGTATATCAAAACTGGAAGTTTTGGCAATGTGCAAAATTCTGCGAAACTGCCTTTAGATTTGTGATGGGTGACCCAAAAAACGTTCGAGTAGCAAATTTCATTGAAATCCGTTGATCCTTTCTCTAGGCATCGTCACTTTTATCGTATTTTTTTAGAATTTTGGCATTTGAATGATTTGAAAAGTACCGAATCAATCAAAGCCAAAATCTAATCAGTTCTAAGTTTTGGGCACTTTGGACCTCAAAACGTGGAGATCCAGTGAAAACTCAATTTTCCATTTTCGGGATGATGACTATAACCATCTTTTTCCTCTGATAACGCAGAGAAACCGGAAGTTGAAGATAAAATCTCAGTGATCACTGTCAATAACTGGTTCAACCACATTTTTAACTTCCCGTTTCTCTGTTTTTAGAGAAAAAAGGAAGTTATTGTGATCACCCCGAAAATGAAAAGTTGAGTTTTGACTGAATCTTCACATTTCGAGGTCCAGAGAATCACTTCCGATCATTTTCAGATGACGGTCTGTGTGTGTGTATGTGTGTGTATGTGCGTGACCACATTTTTGTCCGCGCGATATCTGGAGAACGCGTGGTCGGATTTCGATCAACTTGGGCTCAATCGACGGGGCTTTTCTTAACTTAGAACTGATTAGATTTTGGCTTCGATCGGATTAGTACTTTTTGAACTATTCAAATAACAAAATTCTAAAAAATGCAACAAAAATGACGATATCTTGAGAACGAATCAACGGATTTCAATAAAATTTGGTACCATATGGTTTTTTTGATCGCTGATCACGAATCTGAAGTCAGTTTTGCAACATTTTCATTTGGCATATTCGATATGCTGCAAAAAAACTAAAAACATTTGGATTTGGATGAAACTTGGTACTCGTAGGTTTTTTGGGTCACTGATCACGAATCCGAAGTCAGATTAGCGAAATTCAGAATGGCGAGTCCGATTTGCTGGGAAAAATACTAAAAACATTCGAAATCTTACGGAAATTTGTACTCGAAGGTTTTTTGAACCGCTGATCAAGAATCTGAGGTCAGATTTACAAATTTCAAAACAGCTGAGAACAAAATAAATAACGGGAAGTTCGAAGGCTGGCTCATAGTCAGCCCAAACCCGCTTGTTTTTTTTTTCAATTTGTGAAAAATTCACAATTAGGTACAGCGTTTCATTCCCCACGATATCATTGTTAGACCGATAACAATTATATCTCACATAAACTCGCGAAACTCTGTGTAGAGTGTACAGGCTTTATTGATTTCTTCCTCTCGCCTTTCGCCATATGTCTGCCTATGTTCAAACTCCACAGATCCTTATCTTGATATAATTTATCAGACAGGTTATTTCATGAGTTACGGTCATAACGTTCAGGAAATCCATTCTGGTCCCTTTAGTTTTTTATATTAGTTCTTCTTCGAGGGGCTAGTCACTGAAACTTTTAGTCTACAAGTGATTCCGTCATTTCATATGATTTCACATGATTTTTAGCTGGATGATTTTTATTCTGGATGATTTCAGCTGGTTTCTAGCGATTTTCAAGTGATTTTCTACCATTTCCTATGTATGCCCCTCGTTCTTTTTATTCTCAGATTCGCATGTTCAACCAAATCAATTTTCAATACCACGCCTTTTCCTCTGGCAATTTTCAGTCACGACATCTTCAGATAAAAATTATCATAACAACAAAAACGACGTCAATAAAATCCTGACGAAATCAATTTCTCGCCTGCGTTGGGAAAATCGGAAGCAGAATCAAGATGGAAGCTTACCGAGTGTCTGTAAGGTGTAAGCCGTTCATGTTGCATGATTGGATCACTGTCAAGCCAATATATGCGTAGGACAGTACGCGATTACCCAATCGGTCACCGGATAGTTATGAAATATACGTAACACCGAAAATATAATCTTGAATTCAATATGCGTAACGGAATATCGATTTCGACGTATGTCAGTGTGACTTACGCCATTTGTATTATCATACTCGTATTCGTATATGATATGAAGGCTCCGTTATCAATTTATACACTATATCGAAGACCGAGATGAGGATACACATGAATTTTTAAGGAATTTTGTCACTATTTTGAAATTTCCGTTTTCGAAAATTTCCAAATTCTGAAAAATGGAACTAAAAATCTGCATTCTGGATATGTTCTTGTGAAAACGATGTAGATCACAATTCCGAAGTTTCCGGAGCGTGAGACAAATAGTTTCGTAAATACAGCCTTTACAAATTTTCGAAAACGAAAATTTCAAAATAGTCACAAAATTCTTAAAGAATGCACGTGTGTTCAGAAAAATTGGGGCATTCATTTGAGATGAAAAAAAATTTGTTAAACAACGGTTTGTTTAAAGAATTCATTGATAACTTTCGGGCATGATTATTATTCAAAATGAATACTCTTGTCATCTTTATCATGGTTGATTTTTTTCCGATTTGCCGACGAGAATCATTTTTGGTTGAGATTGTACGGCCAATACATCCTTAACAAACGAAAAGTTGAGTTTTTACTGAACCTTCTCGTTTTGAGGTGCAGAGAATCGATCCCAACTATTTTGAGTTCTTTTTGAATTATTCAAATATCGAAATTATTAAACAATATGATAAAACTGACGATATCTTATCAATGAATTGAAATGAAAGCATTTGGTACCACATGATTTTTTGTATTTGAAGTCAGTTTTGCAGAATCTTAATTTGGCGGATTCGATATACTGCAAAAAAAAAAAAAAAAACTAAACACGTTTAGATTTTGATGAACTTTGGTACTCGAAGGTGTCTCATGGGTCACTCATCACGAATCTGAAGTCAGATTTGCAATATCCAAAATAACTGATCTCTCGTAAAGAAATTATAGAAATTCTTACTATCCTACGAAAATTTATAAAGATCTTTTGATCGTAGAAAATCGTAGAAATTTTCACTATTTCACCAAAATTGATGTATAATTCACTACCAAGTCTTTATGAATTCAGATTTTCTCACTTCTTCGTAGTTTTTCGTAGAAACATGTTTTTGTGTTTTTGAGGAGATTATTTTCACCCGGCATGTTCCACTCGTTTTTGTCCTCTGGAAGGATGTCGTCAATAAAAAAGCCATGTTACCATATTTTACGTGCAATTCTAAAAAAACCTTAACATTTTGGTTTTCCTCAAAATTAAATATAAATGCGTGAAATCCACTTACAATAAATCATAACATTCATTTTGTGGTTGATCATGACGTTTCTCTATTTTTTTTATGAATCCGAAATGTTTAGCGATTTTGTCCAAGACTTGATTACTATTTGTACCAACAGATGTAGAACATTTGAAGAATGTAAAATGTCGATACAATTTTGGAAATTGAGGTCAACACAGGCTTCTGCCTGGAAAGTGACATGAATTCTACTGTCTATCAGCTAAATAATGTAAAATGAAAGTGATTTTCATGTAATTTTGATGTTATGTTGGCACTTACTTGTCCATTACAAGTAAACTTTTGACAGTCCTAATCGAACTGTCAAATTCAAAGAAAGATGCAGTCTACTTTGTCGGACATTAAAAAGGCATTGGAATTCATCATGATTCATATCTCGATCCAGTGGAAGTGTTCAGAACTTCGAAAATCGTGTAGGAAGTGATATCGAATGGAAATATAATCAAGCCAGTAGCGACAATAGGAAAGAAAGAGAATTATGAATCAGACGTTGCGCAATCATGGTAGCTGTATGTATGTACACGAAACGACAACATCAAATGACGTGCTGAAATCGAGGTCATTTCGTCATTTCACCATTTCGATGTGTTATTTAATATTCGAATAATATATTGTATAATCGAATCGACACCGAAGACGACTGAGATTTGTGGTCAGGATGGAAAAACAAACAAAACAAAAACAAAAACGTCACACTAGTTACTCGGGTTCCTAGGTCAGCATTGCGAAACACTTTCACAACAGATACTTGTTTTGTGATTGGTTTGTTAGTAGGCACAATTTCGGACTAACTTCAGGAAGCCACTTCTTGGCACATTTATATGCAGTGGGAAAGCAGCCCAAAAAGAGGATCCGCCCATATTTTCCATCGGGGATTCCCAACAAGGGTTGCTTTACATGGAAATTTTCAAAATATCGGCCACTCCGGTTTTTGGCCCTTCGCAATTTTTACCGGCACCTGTTGTTCTGTGTTTGGTTTGTTTTGTATACGAAAATATCCAAGTCCACGTCAACGTCAACATCACTGATGCGTCAAAAATGATTTTTAGCAAACGAAAAAAGAAGCTCGTATTATATTCATCCAAGGACTCCATTATATTAGTATTTTTTGTCCATCGCTCGACGATGCCTGGAGAATGTATTTCATCAATAGAATTATATATTCGATACTATTGAAGTAATTGAGAGGACTTTTCGCTCTCTGTTATTCTCTTTTTGAAGTAGGAAAAAAAATTTCTATGATCACCAAGAAAATGTTCAGTTTTCGATGCTTTGAGAATATCCTTCAACAATTTAAAAATTTCGAGGTTATGTATGTGATGAATTTTTCTTTCAACAATTCCTCGAGAACGAGAGACTGGATTTTGAGAATTCAGGTCTCAATCGACGCGTCTTTTCCGAACTCAAAGCTGCTAAGATTTTGGATTACATCTGTTCAGTAATTTTCTAATTATTTAGAGAACAAAATTCCCCAAAATCAAGTCAAAATGATTGTATCTCGAGAACGGATCGACGGATTTCGATCAAAATTTGTGCCCGAAGGTTTTTCGGGTTTCTGATCACGAATCTGATGTCATATTGGCCAAATTCAGAATGGCGATTCCAATATATGTTGCCGAATAATCCAAAAATATTCCGATTTTGATCGGAATTTTTATCCAAAAGTTGTTTAGCTCGTTAATTAATGTAACTAATCAAGAGTCACCGATGACAAGTTTGACCTAGTGCTTTCAAAATTGGCTACATAATGATATTCTTTTGAGTTTATCTGAACGTTTGTATGAACGCGGGAAAATTCTAGGGCTGAGCTGGAAAATTAAGGTCAGCCCTGAGACCGCTTGTCTGTTACAGGTTCATTTGGTATGGAAATTAAGATCCTGTTTTGAATTTCAGATTCTCAGATAAGGTACAAAACACAGCGTCTCTAGGACCAGTTGAGTATCTATTGAAATTATTGGTACATTCTGCTGGACAGGCTGCTACAAGGGCCTGTGGTATGACACATCAATGAAGTGTATTACCAACTTGGAGTTCACAAGTCCTTTGAAGTTTGTCACAGAAGCTTGAGCCTATTGACGAGCTTGAGCAGCTCCAGGCTGCTCTATGAGTTTCTAAGTGGGCACTAAATTTCGATTTCAGACAATTCGGAGATTGAAGACCGGAGCTTGAGGCCCCACAATTCACGGAGGACGTAATAGCTATTGAAATATCTTCTGATTTGGTAGGGGAGAGTCGCTGATTTTGGCTATTGGCGAGATGCAATCTGTTCAACGACTTCATAGGCTTCTTCTCGATGAAAAACATCACATTTGAAACCGTAAAATGACAGAATGGTCATCGGCATCGTGTGCTAGGAGCCATTATTGGTCATTTGAGTACCTGAACTGCCAAGTGGATTTATTATTGAGCACTATTGAAATCAAATAGTTGTTAATAAAATTGAGAGCTTCAATTGGGTAATTCAATTTGTATTTCTTGAGTTACGATGGATGCCATAAAAACAACTATCACATTTATTAACATAACATATTAACACCGAGGGTTCAGACTGCTCTGATTTATTGGTCTTCGAATGTATTAGTGAAACTTCAAATCTGAAGAATATTATGCAGACTTCATTTGCAAATTTGCAGAATAGCGATGCGCAACCGCGTTTAATGTTTATATACAAAAATAAGAAACTCTGCTTTCTCTGACTTACCTGTAAAACCGACCCAATTCACTCTACATTGTTTACTGTCGTGTAGACTTAGACCTTTTTGTGGGCTACCCGCGGTCTTGTAACTCTGGACGATGCGATGTCACCGAACAATAGACACGTCGATGCGGATCGATATTTTTTGGTGGGGTATAAAATCGACGAATTGGGAAGCCCTGGCCAGTGGTCAAGGCATGGGGGATCCTTCAAGAACTGTATAAAAGCCTAAAACCTGAGCAACAAATCAGAAAAGTAAAACGTCGAACGCGGATCATAAGTCTCCTACTCGAATATCAACATGGCGTTCAAAGTGAGTTGAATCGTTTCTTGATCCACATTGGAAATCCTGTAGTAGAGACGTGGCTTCACCTGGTGGCTGAATTTGAGCTACTCCGAGTAGGCCGAGTATCATAATATTACAGATAAGCCCAGTGTGTTGGAGACAGCCGAACAATATACTCGCAGCTGCTTTTTGTCCCTCAACGATTTGATTCCCATTAACTGATGCCGCGCCAGTTTGACTCCGCTTAAAATCAGCCCAGCGTCAATTCATACCCTGTCATTTAATCCACGCGGCAAAACATCTAATTCAACAGTCTTCAGTCGCGTCTAAAAAGGATAGAAATAGTTGGAACAACCATCAGAGGTTAGAGTAAGTTGGAACAGTCAATCATCAAACGCAGACAGTTTATCGCCCTTGAAGGTCAGCCACTGAAGGTTGGAATAAGCTGAAACAGCCAATCATACAACACACGATTTTCGGAAACAACGCAGACAGTCTTCAGGCGCCTCGAATAATGTTATAACTAGTGAGATAAGAGCTGAGAAAGGTTAGAAGCAGTTAGGACCAGGGATTTGCCGGATAATCGGAAGTGTCAAAGAAGTTTGCCGGATACTGGATATCCGGTTATGCGGTATCCACCGTTAAAAATTTGGGGAAACCGTCTTATTGACCTATTCATATCAAGCATGACGCGTTCCAACTTTATATGCTGATATAAGGGCCCAACCATTGAAGTTTGAAACTAAGGATTTGTATTTTCTATCGTTATGGTTCTTCCAACTTTATTTTCACTACTTTGACGTATCCCGATTGTTTAATTATCCTACCAGAGATTACAGATATTGGGCTATCCGGCCGGATAGTGTAGGAATGTGCAGGATATCCGGTACATCCCGAGATAGGATAGCCCTCGAAGGTTAGAATAAGCTGACACAGCCAATCATGCCGTGTTTTTAGAATAATGTATGGGTTTAGTTATAATCCGAATTACATCTGGATACAATTGACATATATTGGGCCGAAGTTGTTCGGGATCGAATGACGTGGACCCGTCAGATTGACCACCAACATAGAAAATCCTTTGAATCTGACTTTTGTTTGTGTTGTGGCTTCAGCTCCTGATGTTCGTAGCTTTCTTGGCCCTCGCCAGAGCCTCCTTCATCAATGGCGGTCACAGTGTGGACCCAGTGATCTCCTCTCCGTACATTTCGAACGGTGGTCAGTTGATCCGGACCGGTTCATCTTACGGCTACCCGTTGGCTCCAGGTCGTTCATTTTCCTCCGGACTATCCGGGACTGTCATTGTCAGAGGAGGTTACGGCTCTCCGTACAATTCTTACAACGGCAGGAGCTTGGCAGTTCGAGTCCCTAACTACTCAGGATCGGTGCTTCCCGGATACGGCACCAGGAGTCTCTCCTATTCAGCGTCTCCATCTTACTCCTCGTACTCTCCAGCTCCCATATTGAAAAATGCCGGAGGATACGCGGCTGGGTTTCACGGCGGATTTGAGGGAGGATACGGACACCTCCAGAACTACGTACAACCACACCAACCCATCGGTCACGCGTCTTTCAACGGACTTGGCAACGCCTATCACGGATATTAGCGATGAGATGAACAGAACGATCGAGAATCTAACACTGGATTATTGTAGTCATGTGTGAATGATTTTCAACCTGTCCACCGGAAGTATAAGAAAATAAAATTGATTCACGAATACAGTATTTTTTGCTTCTGGTCCTTCTTTCTTACCTGCATGTAATATCTGAATCTGATCATACATCAAATGCTGCACATCTGACCCAACCTAATTTTTTCGCACATTTGTCGTGGTTTTTTGAGTGAAACACATCGCAGCTTGTTAGTATTGGGTGATTATTTATTCAGAAAACATTTTCATACAGAACATCGGCACACTTTCCTCGCGTCCTTTTCATGCCACTGCCTTCTGAACACGCTACAGCAGCGCCAACTCTCAGAAGCCCAGGACACTAAATTGCTCACTAGACAGTGTGAATCAGTGTATTTGAGAGGTCTTTGATTAATTCATGATAATGATAACCTAGTTCTGACCAGCTGGAAACGGCTTTGTGATGAAATCGGAATAAGTCAGCCACTCCAGTGAGTGGTGCTTTGAATCGAAGGGAATCCGCGCTGTGTTAGGTAACACAGTAAGTACACATGTAAACTTCTTGAAATGAGATTAAAATAAGCTTCAAGCACCGTAACACCTTCCGGTTACTGAACACATTCACTGTGTAGTAATCCTATACTATAATTTACGACGTTGTACAGATGTTATTGAGACTTAAGAGTGGAATGAGGCTTACGGGTTTTCTTCGTGATGTAATTTTCAACATAAAAAGATCCGAACAGGTACAAAAAGAATAAGGAAGTGACAAGTTCTATGATTGCCCATTGTTTCGGGACGTTGCAGCCGTTGAATAACATTTGTGCGGCGTGTACGAAGATTATGAGAAACTGAACGATTTGTAATGTTGTCAAATGCTTTTTCCACCATAGGAACTTATTTTCGTCCAGGCCCAAAGCTGACAGCATATAATAACCGTACATAACGATGTGAACAAAGCTGTTCAAGAATCCAAAGAGCGTTAAACTACCACCAGCAGCATAACGTACTCCCATCCAAGTACTGATCGGCATGATCAGGTGATGAAAGACATGTAGAAAAGTTATCTGTCGATCCTTCTTCCGCAAAACGAAAAACACTGTATCTAAAAGTTCGATGATTTTACAGACGAAGTAGAGATGTACAACTCTGGCCACCTGAAAATGATCAATTCATGCACCACTTTCATTTAGATTTTTTTTTCTCTCAACCCCTCTTATTTGAATGAACTATGTCGGATCAAATTGTATCTTCAACACTGGATAAAACGTCGTGGTGAATTATATGAATTACCAAAGTAAAGAAATTACCAAAGAAAACCCATTTAAAATGTCATCGAACTTACCCGAATTGCCGACGGACTGTCTGAAAAATCGATTGGCTGACATGTCCAATTGTATTCGAATAACAGACCCTCGTAGACCAGGTAAGCACTGAGCAGAACTTGGATAAAGTTGTATACTATCAGAGTGCTACGTAACGAATATGGTGGTCTCTTCGCCATGTACTTCGGGCCACCCCATAAACAGAAGTACAAATACAGCAGTAAGATCGCAGCCAGTGACTCAGGCCTCGATACCAGGAACCATCCCTCAGTTCTTCGATCTGGAACATCAAAAATGGACCCAATGCACACACTCAATTTTAATGTATCTTCAGTTTGAGGCCAACTGAGGTTATAATAGCAGATTTTCCTCATTGGTAAAATCTTCTATCCTGGCTGTTGGTCAACATGTTCGAAAACAAATGAATCTCGCCGTAAAAGCATTTTGGACCCCATCTTCCTCGCCTAAGAGGTAGGTGAATTTTGTTGATCTCCCTGCCTTTTTTAAAGCAGGAGCCCCTTGTACAGAAAATGTGGCTGATGGACTGTCCCTTACGAAAAAAACCTTCAATTTTTGGGGTGAAAACATCAATTTCGGGGGGAAACCCTGGAATTCCAGGGTCAAACCTCCAGTTTTCGGGGTTAAACCTTTGACTTTTAGGGTTGATCCATCAAGATAAAGGTCAATCCTGAAAAATTGGTGGTTTAACCCTGAAAATTGAGGGACAACCTCCGAAAAATTAGCGATAAGCTTAAAGGTGTTCAGGGTCAACCTTGAAAACCGAGGGAAGACCCTGGATAGTTCAGGGTCAATCCTCAGAGTTGAGGGATGGCCCTTAAAATTCAGGGAAGACCCTGAATAGTTGAGACTCAGCCCTGTAAAGTTGAGGGTTACTTTGGAAGGTTGTTGTTCCGCATCCCTCATGAATTGAAATGGCTAAGTTAACCTGAAATCTTTACGGTTAACCGTGAAGCGTTAATGATATCCAAACCTTCAACCCTAAAGGTAGATATCCAAGAGTCAAAAGGTTGACTCCAGAATTCAGGGGTCGACCCTTAATGGTTGAAGAGTCAACCCCGAAGCTGAAAAAGTGACGGTGAGAATTAGTTCCCAAGTCGAGGACAACCCTCAAGTCGAAGGCAACCCTCAAGTCGAGGGTCTCCCTCATTCAATGCCCTATTTCAGGGTTAACCCTGAAGTTGAGAGGACCCCCATTTGAGAGCTGGTCCTCAAGTTGAAGGTATCCCTCAATTAAGGGTCGACCGTCAAGTTGGGGGTACGAAATCACCCTGAAAGTTGAGGGGTCAGTTGAGGGTGATATTTTGAGGGGTTTCTTCCGTAAGAGGTTGATCAGTAAAAACAGCCCTCGCCGGACTGACATACCATTTTTGTTGTAAAGATCGTCCCGGAACCACTGCCAAAGGTCTGTCATTGTGTGTTCTAGATGTTCCGGATGTGGTTGTCAGTTAATTGTTAAGACGACTCACTCCGAATCATTTGCGTCGTTGGATACAAGTAACTCTACGAATGTCGTAAATTATCAGCAGAATTCTTCAAAAATATGAAATCCAATCACAGAGTATAAGTTTTGACTAAGTCCGCGAAATTCCTGAACATTTCCAAGTCTAATAATCCTAGATTTTCTAGCGGTTCACCGTTCCATCCAGTCAAATATACAAGCGCTCGGTCTCACTGTTACTCTAAGAATACGCGTTTGAACGAAACGGAATAGTATTCTGGTGATTTTTCATTATCGAATGCCAATTTCGGACAGCAAAGTTTATTTTAAGTGAGTTCAAAGATGAAAGTCATTGTATATGTATCTGATACCATTTTCGCGTTGTGAGAGGTATCCAGAACGACACGTGCTAGAAATGGAAATTACCATGAATGCGAAACGTCAGAGTACAAAGTCGAGCGTTACGTAAAAACAAAACGACACTAGACAATAGCTATCTATGTGGCAATAGCAAGGTTCTGTTCGGAAAGGCAAGCCTGAAGCAAAGCCAGCGAAGAGTACGATAAACATGACCCTCAAGTTCGTATACCGCGCATCGAATTAGAAGAATGGCTCGAGATTCTTGTCATTAAGGATTTAACGAGAGTGAATGTAATCTGTACAAGCTGTAAGCTTCATATGCCAGTGTTCATCAGTGTATTTAACAGTGCTCCAATTAATTCTCATAATTATGACGAGCTGGAATCGGATTTGTGATGATAACGGAATCAATTAGCCACTAGTTCGGTCAGTGGCTTTGAATTAAAGGGAATCGTCGCTGTGTTCAACCAACACAATGAGTCACATGTAAGCTTCCCAATGACTCTGAAGAACCGTAACGCCTCTCGATTATCGGACCATTATTCAATCTGTGAACCCACGTCTCATGTCTCACTCTGTACGGAAGTGTGAATCAGAATACAATCTGAAGATGGTTATCAGAATCAGAAAATGAGATTTCATACAGTTGGATGGGCTCATAACTGTCTGAAAGCTATCTAACTTCAGACTGTATCATCGTTAGTAATTCACCCTGTATGAAAAACAGTAACGACTTCAGGGTAGTTCTTCTTCATTTTACAACATTTCAAACACGAGCGATGAAATGCGTTATGGGTAATAAAGGTACGACACAGACACTAAAATGTGAGAAAATGCAAAGCGTATGACGGTCTCTTTTAAATTCATACATACACCACCTTTATTAACGACAGAAAGTGCGAATATAATATGAAAGAGCAACAACGTTATAGTTTCGCACGGTTTTCATCACTTCTTTCACTCCAGATATGACAATTTATTATTATTATTCAATAAATATAGCGCCTAGCATGAATCATTAGAGAACCTTGACTTCTTTATACATCTACATAACATTATAGCCACTAATTAACATCAACGGTCTCACGGTTCAAAAGTCGAAGTTGTAACCGTTTCCATTCGCCTTAACGTGGGCCACTGATGGAGCTGACGAATAAGCAACACCCAATAAATTCTGATTTTGCTGTTGCTGTTGCTGATGATGTTCTTGTTGCTGTAACTGCAGCTGTTCTGGAACCTGCTGGAAAATTTATTGATTCATTCCACTGCAATGTGAAGTCAGGCAAATACACTATCAAAAGAAGGGTGAGGTTACTTCAGGTTACCTGTTGGGCCTGCTCTGATGATTGGACTTGGGCTTGTCTCAGTGCTTGAAGTTGGGCAAGTTGCGCGTGATAAGATGCAGCAGCATCTTGTTGCGGTTGTGCCTGTGCTTGTGCCTGATAGTTCTGGTCTTGATATTGCTGCGCCTGTGCTTGTAGGTACTGCTGCTGGTATTGCTGCTGAAACTGTTGTTGCAGGTAGGCCAGTGCGCTTGCCTGATCAACCTGACCTTGAGAAGCACGGAGTGGAGTTCCCTGGTAGACGACCTGTCCAGCTGGAGCTGGAGCGTGCGCAGAATTGGAATCAGATTGAGGATACTGTTGATTGGCGGAGGCGTAGCCAGTCGTTACTGGCCCGGTAGGAAAGTACCCTGAAAAAAAATCGAAATCGATGTCAGGATCTTGAGCCAAAAGTTCGAAGACTGGCTTCTTCGGTATTGCTTCCTCACCTAATCCAGGGTTTCTGTATGCTAAGGCATGAGCAACGTTGGGAAGTACTTTTTGTGCTAGATGTGGGTTTCCGATGCTGGAACTGAACGCCTGGTGAGAACTGGGTCCGTTGAAGGCGTAGGACGTCTGAGTCAGGCCGGGCCTGACGAAACTGAATGAGGCGTGCTGTCCAGCACCTCCTAGAAGATTTGAGGGCCGTATGCCCTGAGGTGCCGGGGGTTCAGCGGCGTAGATATTCAAGGCACACAAAGCCACGAAGGTGATGATGAATTTCTGAAAAAAATTGACAATGCCGTTTGACGTATTGAATTAATGAGGCCTACGCTAAGAAAGTAGAAGGGAGCGATCGAAAAAGTACTTTTTATGTACTTGATCAAAGTGTGTTTACTTGTGTAGACAAACTGGCCGAATCAACAAACAAAAAAGTACTTTAAATGAATTTCCATCACTTTTCGCTGATATACCTGGAAAAGTACTTCTGTTCGAAAAAGCTGCGGATACTTCCTGCAATTGATCATTCACATCTGTCTGGTGAAAGTTTGTCATCGGACAAGAAATACTTGTGCTGAGTTGCAGCTTATTTCTCGAGGATTTTAAGAAAAGTACTTTTTTCATGGAGTTTAAAGTGTTGAAAATTTTACAGAAGTACTTTTTTTGAATATTCCATATCTTCAGAATGAAAGTAAAAAAAAAAGGTACTTGAGACAAGTTTCCTTGAGTTTCTCAACAATTTCTGTGAAAGCACTTCGTTCTTGTTAGAACTGCTGGAAGAAGTACTTTCATCGAATTTGTCAAATCTAATCACCGACTACAACAAAAGTTCTCTCAAAAGTCCCTAAACTTTCACTGATCTCTCGTACTTTTGTTGTAACAGTAAAAATATTTAAGCGTACTAAAAAGTACTTTTTTCCAAAAATGTTTCATCCTTTCAGAATTAGACCACTGTTCACTCTAACCCGTTCAGTTTGTTTCAACCTTTGAATCAGCTACTCGGAAAAAGGAAAGTGGTGTCAACCTCAACCATTTCCTGGTCAATTCAAGGTACTCGAATCACTTTTTCGACTCCAAGAATCTGCCTAACCAAACTGGAATTTATGATCGTGTTGGCAGAAAATTGAGAGGATCACCGTCAGCCAGTTTCACTAGTTTCAATGAATTTTGCGGATTTCAATGCTGTTACCATGCACCACCGAGTTTGCGGCGTGCACTCCAATGAATCGATTGTTCCTAGGCGTAGCTTTTGATGTACGCGATAGAGCTTTCACACATCCGGTTGGCGAATAGAATAACCGCGATATTCTGTCAACTGTACTCTTCCATGTCACATTTTCACTGGGTAAATTAAAAATTAGGTGTTCCGGTATCGGTATGTAGACTCACCGTCGAATCCATCGTCCTGATGTCTGTCTTGACTTCGCGATGCTCTTCTTCGACCGTCTGAATCAAAATCACTGTCGATGAGATTAGAAGGCAGTTTACTCAGCGGAAATATACTCGACGACAAACCAGGCCGATACCTCCGTGGGGAGTTATATACGTCGGAAACAACTGTTCGCATACGTGATCAGCATCCTGGTCAACAATGGTCATCAGGCTCACTTTCCCCCGCGATTACGACGCCCGAATGATAATTATATGGGTCTTAGAAACTGAAACATGGTCTAACGACCATAAATTTGTGGACAGACAGGACACAGATTTCTTGTTTCTATTCTCTTCCACTATATCACTCTGTAAAAGTACTTTCAAAGATTTTTCGGAACGATTCTTCACGATGTTTCAATTCAATCGAAAAGGATCTTCTGGATTTTTCAAGCAATGAAAGTGACTTTTGGTTTTCAAGTATTCATCCGAAAAGTTCTAAGAAAATACTTCTTCTTCCTTTATTTATGGATCACTATTTTTGTGGAAAAGTACTTTTTGTTGATTATGAACTGTTCACAGTTATATTTAACGAATTACACAGAGGTATACGTTTTTTTGGTTAGAAATTTTACTTGTTGAGGTTTTAAAGAGAACTGAAACACAGAGAAGAGTACTTCGAACTCTTGACATCCGTGTTGGAATTAATAAACTGTAGAAAATAATTTGTCTTTCATTCAATTGTCCTGTAATATTTGATGAGCTATACACGAAAAAGTACTTTGATCAAAATTACAGAACTCCCAAGATTTAGAAGCGATAAAACTTACGAAGTACTTTTCTACCAATTCAAACTGATTAAACTTCAGCAGAATTATGTATAAATGAGCATCTTTGAAATTCATTACAGGTCGATTAAAGTACTGAATTTGCGATTATCGAATACGCAAAGAAGTACTTTTCTCAACGTGTAACCACTGACAACGAAAAAAGTACTTTTGTTAATATCATAAGACTGCTAGTATTTGAAACTGATAAGACGTACGAAGTACTTTTATCGAAAACTAAACTGATGTAATGAATATACTTATCAAAATACACCAAAAGCACTTTTTTGTGAATTATAACGTTGTCGTAATTTATAATTGTCAGAAGATGAAAAGAACACAATCTATTCTTCTGAAAATTCAAACTGTTTTAACTAACCGCAAGTTCATTGAAGTACTGAATTTGTGAATGCACAAAAAATACAAAGAAGTACTTTTCGTGTTTTTCAAAATACAATCAGCGAAGCACACAATTCACTTGAATGAAGATTCAATTGTTCAAATGAACCACAAATTCATGAAAAGTACTAAATTTTTTAATGAACAAAGAATACAGGAATTTTCCAACCAGTTAATTATATTAGGCGAAAAAGAAAGTAGCTTTTTCCGACTCCCTAATCTGGAACCGGATCGAAAAGTTATATCAATCGGATCAACTGCAACGAGGATAGTTTCGATGCTGAATTTCAATCGTTCTATTATAGTCCGGTGAAGTAACTTTAACGCCTGAAGAGAATCGCGATGTCGATAACGCCGGGCAACATCTTCGGTGAACGATGTACAGAGTTTCCGTTTGGCTACGTGATCCTCTTATGAAATAGGAACACAGTAATCGCCGATAGTGGCAATAGCTCCAAAACCATCTCTCCCGCGAGTATTTCATTTCGTTGCTTATTCTTGGTCAGTCAACGATGCAGAAAATCTATTTATTGATAACTTTTGGGCATTATTATTATCCAAAGTTAATACTTTGATCGTCTTGATTGTGGTTGATTTTTTTCCGATTTTTATCTTATCCCGAAGTACCTAATATTTTCGACGAGAATCACCTTTTGTTGAGATTGTACGGCAAATACATCCTTAATTAGACGCCGTTTTCCTGGTTTGAGGAAACTCTCTTGCGGGGTATTGCAAGGCGTACCAATTGACTTCAATTTTCATAATTTTTTATTACTATTTTTGTAATAGATTAAGTTACGATTATTTTATAATAATAATCCAAATGGTAAACCAACCAATACTGTATGGTTGATACAAGTATAGATCAGTCAACAGTACGAATGTTGGTCACTGTTACAAACGATTGTCAGAACTGTACCAGTGAGACAGTTTGGTCGTGGAATTATTGTATTCGTATGTGAATCAAGTGTCATTAAGATGCAGCAACAAAGTCGCTACCATAAGCAAGAAAAAGTCACGACAAAATCCAGTAGGTAGTTTGGCGCAACACATAGGGTGTGCGACTAGTAATTGAAGCGAATTTTGGTGACCTGGTTCAAATCCCAACAAAAACATGAAGTCTTTTTCTAAACTAAAAATGCGACTCGGTATCGATAAGCCGTCGATCCTGAATCATCCCCTTCAATCATCAGAATTTGACTGGCTTGAGAAATTTGATTGGTAATTGGTACTATGACATTGAAATAGCTACATTCATTAGCTGAGTCAAATCAAACTTGTCGACTATACGCAACTGTCTTAAAAACGTTCTTTCCTAAACATCATTCTCGGGTCTTACTGAAAAGTTCGTTGAGCCATGCGATTAGCAGCTTGTAGAATATTATTTTGAGTTTCTCCGGAGTTTCCACCCTCTCTACTCCATAGCGCTGCCGGTATCACTGTAGCGATGGGTGTTAAGGGATGAGCCCGAGGCAGTAAACCGTTATCGAACTACGAGGGGATTAGTCAGACCTGTGTCTACCGAGACGAGTACCACGTCCCGGTGATATACTGCTCGATTCGAGCAGAACGACGCGTTGCTAATTCGACAACGATTGGCGAAAGGAATGAAAAACCGTGTGTGCTCAGGACACACGACAGAAGTGCGAACCTTGATCAGCGACTCATTGACTCGCTCCGCCCGCCGAGCCGAGTTCAGCCGAATCAGCCTTACATAGCCGAACGTGACGGCTCACTCTGATTCGTGCAGGGTGCGCTTGAAAGTTGAACAATTTCTTTTTGTAACTAACACTACTTTGTTATGCAACAATGTGAGTGACCTTCCGCAGACTACTGCATGTCTACTTCAGACTGTATTCGTACAGTGATCAGTAGCTATTCTGCTATCCAGTAGGGCAGCTCATTTAGTCCTCCGGAAAAGACAAGGATCAGACCGGAAGAGATGGAGTACTTATGAGAGTAAATCTGGGTTGTGAAGAGTCTGGCCAACGAAAGAGAAACTCAATTATCCCAGGCCGAATGCTGACCCCTCGGGCAAGATATGATCATTGGTGAGTATTGTCACCCTGGTGAAGACGTTGAATGACAAATCCGACGTCCAATCTAAGTCGTCATCTGGTCGACAGGCTGGGGAAAGTATCTCATCAGCTATAAGTCCAACAATAGTCGACTTTTCAGTGTCGTCTATCGTTTGATTGTTCAGAGGACAGTTAAAGGGGAGCTTCGCACTATTGGTACTTCCAGAATTCATGCTTCGCCGAGTCATTAAGGATGTATTGGCATAAACAAAACATTGTTTAACAAATTCTCTGGTAACGTTATTTTTTTTCATCTCTTTTCAATGACTGTAGTGACGTCCATCTGGAAAGAAAAGCAACACACGAATTAAAAGGTGGTTGGTATACATGATTTTATAGCCGTGATGATAACAGTTTTCTATATTTTGTAACAAGTTTTGATGCACAACAATCATTAATCTAGTTGAATTTGAAGTAACGAATCAAGGAACAAATCTTTCTAATTAATCCACCTTCCCTTAGCTCGAAATAAGTGACAGGCCTCAGCGACCCTCGTCATTTCCGCTGATAAGGATAAACAGAGGCTCATGAATGAGTCATTTGGATGAACCCTTCTTTCGCTTTCTGTATATGAGGTGTGGCAAGCTACACAGGCATCAATGTGTGATCGTCACCAGTCACCCTTATCAAAAGTTCTCCTCAATTACGTGGAAACTTTTGTCCGTCACCGCGCCCTCGTTCGACCCCTGCACGGCTATATCCACCGGGCTTGTATAAAAGCTTCCTATCCCCAAGCGGCTCCTTCACACTTTTTATTACACTGAAACACACTTTCTCGGCTTTTATTCCCCGCCAAGCAGAGCCTGGAGTCGAGTAGCCGGATGTCGTACATATTTATCATTCCTGAAGTGCCTTTTGACGCGATTTAAATTTAACCAGGTTCCTCCCATCGGCTGAAGGTGTAGAGAATAAACTCAAAGTCAACGGTATCAATATCAGAACGAAAGCATCACGATTGGGAAATGGGCCCAAGTTTCCTAATAACATAGAATCTACAAATGCGAAAATTTGGTATTGACAGGATGATGGGCCTAGCAGGGCTCTGGATATTCTTCCCCATTGAGAGTCAATTTCTACTTGGGATCATCAAGAATCATAAAGATTAAACAAAATGGGGAAAACTATCCAGGCTCTAGCAGGGCTCTGGATAATTTTCACTATTAAGAGTCAATTTCTACGAATTTATCCCATCCAAGATTCACATCATGAAAGTAACAGTGCAAATGACCGATCAAAAGTTCTGATTGTGCGAAGATGGACCAGAGTCTGTGACGTTCGAATCACCATCGTGATGAAAGTTTGCTTCAAATCAGTTTTTCCTGAAACCTCCGTGACTGATCATGACATCAACATAATTCAATTGAAATTGAAACGATTTCCGCACTAACTTGAATGAAATTTTTCAACTTGACGGCTAAAACCTGGTGTGCAAATCTATTTTTCTGAAAGTTCGAGATTCATTTTGGGATAGTAGTAAAATGGACCACCGAGAAATTTTGATGACTCATTATCTGGCTTTACGATCAGTTGTTTCATCCGACTTCGCGTTATTGGAGGAACTTCAGTGTAAATGGTTTACTGAAATCACTGGGAGGAGTTTGAGGAGTATTATACTGCTGAATATCAGAATTTCAGCCCTCGAAACAGTGAAATCTGAACGAAAAAGTTAATCTCGTTAATTTGGTTAAATTAATTCTGTGTTCTGACGAGAATTATAGGAGATAGTCCCACAAGAATAGGGCGGTAAATAATAGCGAGTATATTGAGCAGCAGCAGGGAAACAAAAACAGTGGACAAAATAGCGTATTCATCCTTGACTAATTGCTCGACAGACAAAGTTCAATCATCGAGATAATTCTCCGTGGGTGGTACACCGTCGTTAGCTGGGATCAGAGGAGCTTGATGATTGTGACATGAAGAGGACGTAAAAGTGCTGGAAAAAATCGGATAAACTATTGTTTACAAGATGGAACAACGGTATCAAATGTTCTTCTGCATGACATTTTCCTTCACCTCTAATCACCTCTGTATACGATTAGTCGGCAAGTGTCGGCAGTCGGTAGATGAACGTCTCAGAGCAAAAAGAGGTACAATTGACATTTTTTTGTTTCAGTTGGTTAGTTTTTTTGCAAAGTTTATAACATTTATCACTTCTAGTGCTTTTGCACTGACCCTCCTCCTCTTAAAAACTGTATGACTCGTCGTTAATTTTCCACTGTTGCGTGTTAAGACACGCTGGATTGAAATCAAATTGATCGAAATCCTTTTCCTATATCGGCAGCTGATAATATGACATTTTGAACGAAGGGCTAGTCGGGCCCTGAAGAGATCTAGTCTATTTATCAGTATTAGTGTCTCTTCATCACTCGCTTCACTTCAGGACACATTTGGTCGAATGTGAATCATAAGACCGGAGTTTCGACTTTTTAGAAGCTTTCTCTGAGAATTTCTGAAATCCTTAGATCCTCTAGAACCAACCCTAAAACTCCTACTCCTCTGGAAAAAACATCCTTTCCTCCAAATCATTCACCAATCCGAAATACTTGACAAGTAAACTCTGCTAATCACACCGTTCAGAGTCAATTAACAATTTTTCACCCTCGCTGAAAATCATCTTCAACCTTTCCTCAACCAGGAACTCGGAATCTGAAATCGGTCAACCTTGAATTTAGAATCAACTCGCGAAAATTTACATGAATCCAGAGTTGTAATACAACAAACAAAGAACTTAGAAATTTGAACACTAATGTTGAAGAGAAAATGGTTAATTACGATTCTCATGATCAACTTCTACTTCTCTACTAAACATGGAATAATACACAATCGCATTAAAATCATCTTCAACCTTTCCTCAACCAGGAACTCGGAATGTGAAATCAGTCAACCTTGAATCTAGAATCAACTCGCGAAAATTTACATGAATCCAGAATTGTAATACAACAAACAAAGAACTTAGAAATTTGAACACTAATGTTGAAAAGAAAATCGTTAATTACAATTCTCATGATCAACTTCTACTTTTCTACTAAACATAGAATAATACACGCACGCATCATACAATCTATGAACATTGTAAATACTATCAACAATTTTGTATTGTTGAAAATATACGAAATTTTCATTTGTTCAACATCAACATCAGTGCGCAAACTTATCAAACTCAAATCATCCCCCATTCATCAACTTGTCACACAAGGACGTTTTCGGCGTGCGACGCCACAACCACCGGAGGTACGGAACTGAAGGGTTGGGACGTAGGAGATGAAGAACTTTGGGGTTATGCAATTCTCAGATCGCGGATGACTGCAAGACGAGTGGTCTACTCCAGAAGTTCAGCTGCCTATAACGGTACAGCCAATCAGAGTGGAGCAAGTTGATTGTCAACGGATCCTCTCGGTCACGCCGTGGTCGTATCCACAGACCCAGAAACTCCCACGGTGGGGGTGGGTCTGTTAACGAAGCTCAAAAGTTTTCTGAAACGGCCGTTAAAGTTCGGGCGCTGCGGTCGAAAAGTTTGTGTGAACGTCTTGTATCTATCATAGAACTATTATTATAGCTCAGACAATTACGATTCTTGCTATTTAGTATAGACGATTAAATTAGTTTGATTATTTTTCAGATTGAATGTGGTAAATTCTGAAATTTTGGAGAATTTTCGGAGAATTTTCATAACGTCGCGTAACGTAACTGGAATCAGCTGCACGAACACCACGAGTGGTGAAAATTGGAACTGTTATGACTGAAAAAAAAAATTAATTTGCATGATATTCAGGAAATACAATATTTATGGTATAATTCCGTTACATTTCAGAATCTCCTGTGTAGCGTGACGCACATTTACATCCGACCAGTTTGTGCATAAATCCATATTTCTTGGTCCAGTGCCAAGACTTTATATTCGCGTTTCGTGTTCAGTGGTCTGGGTATGACGTGTTGAAAAATAATCCACACCACAGAGTTCAATCAGACCCTTATCTCTCGGTAAAATTTTCTGCGAAAATGTCCTTAAAATAGATGATAGTACCTAAACATTGTGCGTTGAAATCATTGTCTTACGTATTTTTTTAATTTTATTTTCACTCTATTCGGAAAACAACAATTTCACAGACATGTACATACAGTGTCTTCAAAGCTGTGGACGAAAATAAGGACGTATTTGGCCGTACAATCTCAACCAAAAGTGATTCTCGTCGACAATATTGGGTACTTCGGTACGTGTGTCGGAGAAAAATTGTCAGACTCGTGGGGTGAATTTCATAATACTTTCATAAAGTACTGTAATACGCACTTGGAAAGGTTCGTTCTGATCCGACTGACGTTTTCACAAGTCTTTTATGTTGGTATTACAGGCTATTCTAACCTCAATATCGAAAATTATGTGTACTTTGAGGTTAGAAATACTGATGACACGCTACTATAAGTCTTTGAGAAAAGCCGCTCATGTCAACAACGAATTATATGTCGGCTGATTGTGATAAATGTCATTATATAAATTACGAAATAATCATATTTTGGCACAAATCCGACGAATCCATCCAATAAATTAGATGAAAAATCATCTGATGAAATTGTGATGCGGATTTGTTTCATAATTTATCATGTACTTCTAACCACATGAACTTTTAGGCTCAATTCAACACCAATTCTGAGCTTCATGTTTGTCAAACTGCTGGATATTTCCATTGAGTCGAGTAGCTCAGGTGGTAGCGTCACTGCTTTCGAATTCAGCAGACGCGAGTCGAGTTTGAGAAACGTTAATCGAAAAAGTAAAAAAAGTTTCAGCTCCGTATCATCAAATGCTGATCACCTGTTCCCCACGCCGAAGAACCGTATCAGCACATCTTCTTGAACGGCGAAAACTCATCGAGACGAAAAGTAAAATCCGTGCCTGCCCACCCCACCTTTTTCTCGCTGGGAAGTGGCGTGATGTTTCCTAAAACAATTCCGGTCCTGAAATTGAACGGATTTAAGTCCTGCCCAATACGAATCTCCGAAGGGGCGAATTTTCCCTCGTACTTTTATTCCTACGGTAAAGAAAAACGACTGCCTCGTGCTTCCGTTGAATAAAATTTGGAAAAAAGCCCGTGACCTTATGGCCCCATGGCGAATAAATATGTACACGGACGAGGTTCGCCACTTGCGTGTCTCTGCATTCGCATATTGTGGCATTAGACGTTACCAAAATCAGTGGATTTCAATTGGAAACGAGGGGTTAACCACTCGTCCGTCGACCGTACACCTGACTTCAAGACTTCCCCTAGCGGATTCGGTTACGCCAAAAATACACCGAAAATACACCGTTAAAAATGGTGTAGATTTGGTGTTATTTCGGTAAAACACCATCTTGAGTCCAATATTACACCAAAAGTACACGGTGTAATTTTGAATTTTTCATACTGTTTTTACACCAATTATACACCCACCTATTTTACACCGATTTTGCACCGATTTTACACCCACCCGTTTTACACCGATTTTACACCGATTTTACACCCACCCATTTTACACTGATTTTACACCGATTTTACACCCATTTCACATAGAACGGATTTAAAAAAAAAAAAAAAGGGATCCCTGAGTCGGGATCGAACCACCGTCCTTCGAAATTGCAAGCAGTGACGCTACCGTCTGAGCTACGGAACGTCATAGTAATACCTCCAAGTTTTTGCTTCATAAGCTTTGATATGATTGTGTTTGATTGACATTTTCTTCAAAGAAGTTGGTACACTTCGATCCAAATAGATAAGGTGTGCAATTGGTGTATAATCGGTGTAAAACGGGTGGGTGTAAAATCGGTGCAAAATCGGTGTAAAATAGGTGGGTGTAAAATCGGTGTAAAAACGGTATGGAAAATTCAAAATTACACCGTGTACTTCTGGTGTAATAATGGACGTAAAGTAGTGTTACACCTCAATGCGGCCAAATTTACACCATTATTATACCTCACCAAAAATACACCAAAAAAACACTCAGATTAACGGTGTAAACGGATCCGCTAGGGTCATGAAGTCAGCTGACTCCAACTGACTTCAACTGACTTCAACTGACTTCAACTGACTTCAGCAGACTTCAAGTGACTTCAAGTGACTTCAACTGACTTCAACTGACTTCAACTGACTTCAACTGACTTTCAGCTGACTTCTGCTGCTTACTGACTCGTGACTTCAGCTGACTTCAACTGACTTCAACTGACTTCAGCTGACTTTTCGGCAAGGTGTACACCTGACTTCAAGAGTGGTTAACCCTTCGATTGGAAATTATTCATTCTTCTTCATATATTGCTCGACCAATATGGCGACATCTGGGAATCCCAGCGTTGTTAGGATGGCAGAAATATGCAAAAATTGAAGATCTGGATGACAATTTTGGATTTGCGGTATCGAAAACAGTATGATAATGAAATTGTCCTGTTTTTTATGCATACACTTCAATAAGAATTGCATTGTGTCCTTATTCTCTATGCTGGCCAATTCATATAGGTTAGACGATGGCTCAGTGCCACATTCTGCCACCAGATGGTGTATCGAGGTTCTTCCTATTCCCATCGATTAGATAAAGATTTAGATAGATTGAAATGGATTTTATATCCAAAATCTATGGGGTGTGCCGAAAAATTACGAGAATAAAAAAGTGCAAATGCTGATGCAGATCTATTGAAAAAAAATTCAAATTGTTTTTTTCACCTCGATGTTTTCACCAGACTTTGTTCTAGTTGTAAGACAGAATTGGAAATTTTCCATCAAAATGTGGACTTGAAAGTAATTTCTTGCAGTCTTTTCATGGCTGAATCACAGTTTTCAATTCTATATAGAGATTGAAAATGTGATTGAATTCTTATTCGTGGTACTAAAATTTGAAATTGGGTGCTCAAAACCGGCTGGAAACTGACCCAGCTGTGTCGAAGCCAACAATAATTGGAATTACAGAAGTTGTTACAGGATCTGTAATACCGACGACCCGAAGTTAACCCACCCAAGTACCAGTATCGGGATCCTGCCAATAAAACCCCGAGTCCCCTGAAAGCTCGTTCATCTGGACCAAAGCTTGGAGCCTTATAACGCCTCCGGTAATAAAACCAACTGAGCTTACCCACACTTTCGTAAAAAAAAAAAAATGTTTTATTGTTCTCTTGTTCCGACGACGAGATAGCGCGCAGTGTTCTTTCTGCTTCACCAATTAAAAAACAAATTTGACAAGAAAAAAAATACTGCCCCCATTTTTTTTTCTTTTCCACTAAGAATCTGCTAATAACTGTTGGATATGGTTTTTTTTCACCTGTTCTTCGTCTGCAGCGAAAACATTTTTTTAGCTGTATGAATTTACAGGTGAAAATAATTTTTATAAATTTCTTATTCTTAGAGAATATATATATATTTTTTTCAGACGGATTTCTATGAATTATATGAATTTTTAATAACCGGTATTAAAAAATTCTGTGTAAAAATTGTGTTAAAAAATGTTGAACAATTCAACAGTCGAAATTTGGAATTTTTACTAAGTCAATTGATCTGCTAAAGAAATATGTAGATCACTACGAAATTTTCTGAAAAAAAATCTTATATCAATAATTTCCACCATATGGTTGCTATAATGGAATCGATGTTATTTTTTTATATATATTTGGTGAATAAATTGTTTATTTACATTGAATAATACATCGAGCACATTGAACACGGTTTTTGTGAAAGATTCACGAATTTTCTTAGTCTATATTATCTACACAGAGCTGAAAGATTTGATATAGTTACCTAGACCTAATTATAGCTAGGGTCAGATATAGAGTTGATATACATTATAGTGAGATAGAAAATATAAAAATAAGGACAATAGTATTCAAGGTGGTAAAAAAAGATCCTCACATCAATAAATTTCGTTGATAGGTTATGGAAACCGTGCGCAAAAGTGACAAGCACCTGCAAAAAATTTATTTTTGTGCGAAATTCGATCAGATTCTAACAATCTTCAAAATTAAGATGAAATCATGCATAATCTGACCGAATTTCATCTGATCGCACAAAAAACAGGGTTTTTCCAGGCAGCACCGTCTCAGGAACGTTTCAGTGGCGCCATCTGTGCTCCTCGCACGGTCCTCGACGATTACAGATCTCTTCACATTGTTTATGTATATTTTTGATCGGATCTTTTAATGATTTTTTTTTCACTTTATCTTCTTCTCTCACGTATACAAAAATATATGAATATTTATATACCTTTGTCAATTTTTTTTTTTTTTTCTTCACAGTACTTTAATAATAATTTATTATTATAACAAAGTTTGTCGACTATGCCATTACCCACGTATGCAAGCAGCTGTTATTCATTATTTTTTTTATTTTTTTAACAACAATTACACACTTATTAAAGCTGCGGACCATTTGAACAATCAATACATTATTATATCCAAGTTCGAATTTTATATCGCTATATGACAATTATTTATATCGAACAATATAGAATATATAGACAATAATTTAATCTCTAACAACAACACTTTTTGATAATTTATTTCACTCTTTCAATCGCTGAGAGTTTTTTCTTCTTTTTTTTTACTCTTTGATTTCTCATCAACGACATTGAAAAGAAAAAAGTCCGTTTCCTTTATGCTCATTTTTTTCTTCTAATAAAATGAGTTAATTATCACCACATTTTTCATCCTCTGCAATCATATTTTGTTTGATCAAAAAAGCGACGACGACGCAGGATTTCAACGGGCTCAGACTTCCTGTTGTCGATCTTTGACGGTGCCCATTCAAGGGGATGTCCGAGGTGAAGACTAAAAAATGTTTACTTTCAAAATTAATAAACTTTTGCAAAAAATTGACTAAAACTAAATCTGTAAACAGCTTTTGAAAGTAGAGAGTAGATGTTGAATATTTTGGTGACTTGCAGACGTCACGGAAAATTAAACTACAAAAAGCCACCTTAAAAAAAAGAAAGAAAATAAACGATTTAAATTTTTGTATAGTTTTTCATATAATTTATGGGTAATACTTGAAAAATGGTAAACTTTGAAGCAAAGAATATAGAATATAATAATATAAAAACGGGTGAATTTCTACAAAATTCTCTGAATTCACTTTCAATGTAATAATTGTCAATTCATTTTAGTTAACAGTGTAGTCCTAATAATTTTGAATAACTAATTCTATTGGGTATGCCGATTAAACTATTACTTATCTCTTTAGTTAGCAAATATGGGGGGTTCCATGGCATTTCACCTAATCGGTGAAGGTCACCGACGCCGATCTTGATGTCAATTTTTTTCTCAATTCGTCCATCGAAAAAAGTGAACACGTGTTTGGCCGTTTTTCGATTCAGCCTCGTTTTCTATTTTTTTTAATTTTCCAATTTTTCATCCTTTTCGCAAACGGACTTTTTTCAACTGGCTCTAACTTCGAGAGCTTTGACTCTTTTCGAAAGATGATTAGGACATAAAATGTGCCAAAAGGACCGAGCTTTTCGAAAAAAAATTGCACAATATTTTCCAACTACACAGTTCTAGGATATTTTTGATAATAGAGAAAAAATCAATATATTATTCATTTGGACACCTTCGATTTTCCTGAAACTTTTTACCTGAAATCAACCACTTATAATCAAGTTATCCTCCAAAGGAAATTATGGGCCTCGGATTCGTTCGGAAGTTACACCATCATAGGTGCCAAAAAATCGGACAATTCGCAAGAAATCTCAGGGAAATCCATTTTCATTTCGACAAGAAAGGCGTACTTGATGAAAAATTAAATATTGATGATTGAAATGATTGAATCTGAACTATTCAACTATTTCAATATTATACTATCATTAGTTAAACTATTTAACTAGTCGCTTTTGTATTGGATGATTCATTGGAATTTCGAGATCTCAGCATTTATACGGTTGAATTTTTCAGTATACAAGATAGTATATTTTGTTTGCTTAACCGTCGATAATGTCAACGTTGACGTACACTTGAAGTTTTATTTCGAATTTCGCGAATGTAGAACTCATTTTATGATCGGAACCACGTGAAAATGTAGTATCTACATTCATAAATGTACGTGAAAATATACTTCGCACGGTAAAAAAATTATAATCTCGTTTTTTTTTTCACGACGTCGGGTATTTTTTGAAAAATTTCATTTTTCAGCAAACACTGATTTTTGGAACATGAGAACTTGTCTGCTCAAAGTTAAAATTGATTTCCCTGAGATCTCTTGCGATTTGTCCGATTTCTTGGCACCTATGATGGTGTAACTTCCGAACAAATCCGAGGCCCATAATTTCCTTTGGAGGATAACTTGATTGTGAGTGGTTGATTTCAGGTAAAAAGTTTCACGAAAATCGAAGGTGTCCAAACGAATAATATATCGATTTTTTCTCTATTATAAAAAATATTGCAGAACTGTGTAATTGGAAAATATTGTGCAATTTTTTTTCGAAAAGCTCGGTCCTTTTGGCACATTTTATGTCCTAATCATCTTTCGAAAAGAGTCAAAGCTCTCGAAGTTAGAGCCAGTTGAAAAAAGTCCGTTTGCGAAAAGGATGAAAAATTGGAAAATTAAAAAAAATAGAAAACGAGGCTGAATCGAAAAACGGCCAAACACGTGTTCACTTTTTTCGATGGACGAATTGAGAAAAAAATTGACATCAAGATCGGCGTCGGTGACCTTCACCGATTAGGTGAAATGCCATGGAACCCCCCATATATTTAAATATAGGTATACAGCAATCCTATCCACTAGAACAGAATTCATTGTTGTAGTAATAATTAACGACTAATTAGTTTATAGACATCACAATTGTCTTTCAAATGCAACGACGTCATCGTCATTCTAGAAATTCGTTCTTTATATTTTTTGTTTTTCTTTGCTTTTGGCAAGAAAAAACGAAAAACGCGCGGTTTACTTTTTCTTATATAGCACATATCGAATACTTGTTATTGTTAATTTATTATACATATAATTCCATATTCTAAGATAACAACAATTCATGATACAGTTCAATCTTGATAACTAAAGAAAACTATTGAAAAAAATTGACCATTTTGAAAATCGGTACGACTCAACTTTAGAAAACAGAAATAAAAAATAAAATACAAAAACAATTCTGTATTGATTATTTTCAGCGAACTTTTTTTTCTTTCGATATGGTTACCAATTTTTGCAACAATAAAACTAAGTATGAAAGTTTCAAAAATTACGCTTACACTATGAAAAAAAAAATTGAAAAACACACAAACGACTTTCTCTATTGTTAAAAGTTAACAATAAATTTTGAGTTACAGCTACTTACACGTTCCATATTTTATAGTTTATGATTAACGATCTGTTTTTTTTTTTTTTACCTTTTTTTTCTCCAAATTCAACAGATCTTGGTGTTAGATTTATTTTACCGCATCGATATTTACTTATATTGTAATCATTACGACTATAAGTATTTTTGTTTAATTTTTTTACTCATAATTTTCTCATCAATTAGCAACTAAATCGTATTTGTTTCTCTTCTTCCTCTTTTTTTCCTGTTAAATTTTCCTCTCAACTATGCAGCTAGGTTGTGAAATTGAATTATGAAAAACCATGAGATCTAATTACGAGTACCGAATTATTTCCATCTCCTCAGACAGCTCAGACAGAAATATATAATTAAATTACAACTCCGTTGTGTCAACTTTTCTACACGCCAACGAGGTCAATTATTCTGGAAGGTGCTGCGAAATTCTTGACGAATATTTAACAGAATAAATATAATAATTAAACGTTCTGTAGTCACTTTTTGAAAAAAAAATTCTGCCTCTTCCAACTTCTAAGAAAATTAGACCGTAATTTATATGGCGTTTTTTTTCTTCTGTCTTTTCCTCTGTCTGAACGATGAGTCTGGTTTTTTATTTCTTCTAAGAATCTCAAGATAAATTTGACCATTGTCATTATGTCTTTGGAATTTCGATCCTAATATCAAGAAGAAGAAAAAAGAAGGAAATATTAAAGAGCGAAAATTGTTAAAAATGTGGATGCCAATTTCGACGAGGATTTCGAGCAAACTGTGAAAAATTTAAACTATTCTTATTTTTCAATCTAATTCTGGGTGAAAAGTCTGACGCTGTACGTCGCAGTTCAGGCTACGGCAGTATTTATATATTCTACTCGGTATTTTCTGAAGTCTGAACGTAATTTCTTCGATCAATTCCGTTTTTTCCCGATCCCCGCAGGCACCGTGACTCGACGTTTGTGCCGTTTCTCCCCTCACCCAACTTCTGCAGTATAACCTCAAACGTGACCAGAATTGATGAATTTTAACTCGGGCTTTCCTGCAGCGAAGCCAAGCCAGATACAGTTTTCTCTTTCTGCAGTTAATCACGTGACGCTCGATTCAGCTGATGGATCGATTGTAGAAATGAAAACAGGAACAAGTTTCACACAAAATGAACGATTTTCTTTATGGTCGAGTCAACGAATGTTTCGATAACCGGTCAGAAATTGTTGGAGAATATTATAAATGACACATCAAGTCTTAGAATTCTGTGAGGTAGCTCGGCGTGATCGGTAGCACGTGCGACTAGTAATCCGAGCGAACCCGGTTCGAATCCCGGTCCGGACGGACGACATGAAAAAGTTTTTCGGAACTCAAAATTCACGTCACTGTCCCACATGGGTCAAAAAGTCGAAAATACGTCGTGACCAATCAAGATAACAATTATTTAATTCAACCGAATTGATCGCAACTGAAATCCTTAAAAAAATTAGCGCAGTCAGTAATTTGCTGCTCGAAATTGAGTCAATCGAAATTATAATCGATTCAAATAACTGACGACTGCGTCGCAGTCAGAAATTTGACGTCGATAAAAGTTCGTTTCACTGTGTAATAATTGCACACTCAAACCTCTTCTCCTCCTTCCACGTAGAGCCTCTCCCTTCACTCCCTGTCGGTAAAATCGCAGCCGCGCCGTGTGGAGCATGATGAACGTGGCCCAATGGTGGGTTCAAAGAGCTGATGGAATACTGGACAGTCTCGTATGCCTATTACTGCATCAAGCTTGCCCTGTGGGTGCTGAAGCTTTCGGAGACTAGATCGGGGCTTTGCAGGGTTGCACTCCCCCTGGAGTTCCCACCACCGAGATTGCTTCCGGTGACACTACCGGTTCTGGCATTCTGCGTATAGGCGACATTCATGTGGCCGGCTGGGGGACGGCGGGATGTTTGTCTCGATGCCATCCGGACCTGGTCCTCGCAGCCCTGAGGCATCCGGCGATTTGAAAACCGGAAGTAACCCCGGAGACGCTCCTTCGCTGGTCTAGAAGCGAAAAAACAGACGGAGGAGGAGGAGGAATTATTACTTCATTCAGGGCAAAGTACAACACGAACTTCAATTTTTTTTTTCAATGAATCTGACCCTTAACGAAATAATTTAGACATTCTTCAAGCCTCCCGGAAGGGTGCCCATGCAGAAATTTACAACCGGCCCCGTATTGTGCCAGTGCTGCTGCCGACGTTGCAAGGTTGGCCGAGCGCTTGCTGCCAACGGTTGGCGGATGAACGGCAGTACGTTGGGATGATAACGCTGGCCCAACCGTTGACAGTCGACGCTTGGCCAGTGCTGGGAAGCTACGTTGGCCCAGTACTGACAGAACGACGGGTCGGAGCTGAACCGTCGCTTATTTCGGCGAATGTTTAATAAATGTTGTAGATGAAAATAAGCTACTACCTTAAAAATTCAAGTACGTCGACTTAATTATTCATTGAATCGAGATGGATTAATCAACTTGACGTTCAATTTAATTTGGCGGATTCTAATTAATCAGAATCACACATGCTGGAAGTATGTTGTAATCCATAATAATGAAAAATAATCGAACAATATTAATTACGGTTGACAAAGTAGAAACGAAAAAGATGAGAAAGTACCCGAGAAAAAAATGTTTGTATCTAATTATACATATATGATCATATTCGATCAGATATGATCAATCTGCCACTCTAAAAATTAGTATCAAAAATAATTATGGGCAGAATTTCAATAATTTGTTAAACGTTTCTTTATTGTGTGATAAGACCGTGAAATTTTACAACAGTATTATCAGTACGAAGATACGTGATGATGCGTTGGAACAAACCGTACCTGTAAGAAAGAAGATGGCAAATAGCTCGAAGAAATATAAATACATCGATCTGCAACTATTCAAGTCAAAGTCAAAGTTAGCACAAAGAACTATTGACTACAGAACACGTAAAATGCATATATATGCATTGAAATTACTATACTATACTATATATTTTATGTTTAGATACAAAATTATAGACCTAAATAAGTGTGTAAATATATATAATCAAGATTTGACTCATTAAATTCAATAACTATTTTGATAATTCAAAAAGTATTAAAATTAGTTTGATTAATATTTACCAGGCTCTGGAGACAAAATTATTACTAATTTATGTCAATTGATAAGATATATCGAGAAAAACCTCCTACGTGGTAGAAGTAAGGCCCTGGTTTTACAGTGAAAAGTGAACAATCATGCGATGAAAATTGAAGTGCAAGAACCTTACGCCGAACCTCTCCGAAGACTTCGAAAGGGTTCAGCGAAAGGGTTCCTTGCGTCTCAACTCCATTGTAGGGGACTGGAAATTCATACCGAGCCCAATACTAGCATAATCCAGACAATCACACGTGCTTTTGGAGATTCGAGCTTTCATACGTCAACTTTATACCATGAAAACTAACCTACTTTTTGGTTTTCCTAGGATCTATCACTTACATGGAATTACAGACTCTTTCTTCAGATTACATAATATAGAACAGTTCCATCTCCAGCTACAGAGAACATATCGCTATCTGATATAAAATAAAGTCGTCATATGAAAACAAACTACCCAAACTACGAATCAATACCCGACTCCGCTGTAGTAGTGTCAAGAATATTTTTCTCACTGAGCCAGTCAGCCGCTGGCCTTAATTCCTTATGTTGTCTTGTGCTGATACAAGAAACGATAAATTGGTGAAAATATTAGATTCACGAGTCGTGAAAACTTTAATTTCAAGTAAATACATACGCTGACCAAAGTCCTCATATCCTCATCCGATAAGATGCCAGCCGGTCGCCGACAGACTCTATGATTCTTTCATCTTCAGCAAATATAAATGTCGTCACAATGTATCACAGCTGAAAATATAACACACATCCTTCTGGAAGGATATTTTTAACTGGGTGTGCATTTGGCTGTGAACGATCAAATTAATTAAAGAGCAAGATTACATATTGTGAATAACTACATGACTATTTTTTACCCGACTGGAAATTTAATCAGGCTAGCCTTTCGTCCGACCAGGCCCCGATCAGGTTGAAATCATGTTTGCCTCATTACGGTATAGCTGATAAGGTCCTGATCAGGTGAGCATCAGGCTTACCTCAGTGAGGCAAGCCTGTTGAACCCCTGATCGGGGCAAGCTCTGGTATTTGTTACTAAGGTGTACCTGTTGGGCCCCTGGTCCGTTTAGCCTGATAGGGCCCTTATTGAGGCGTGCCTGCTAGAACCCTGGTCAGGTTGGCCTCAGGCATCCGTTACTAATGCGTGCCTGTTGGGCCCCCGGTCAGTTTCGCCTGGTACGGACCTTATTGAGGCGTGCCTGCTAGAACCCTGGTCAGGTTGGCTTCAGGCATCCGTTACTAAGGCGTGCCTGTTGGGCCCCCGGTCAGTTGAGCCTGATACGGACCTTATTGAGGCGTGCCTGCTAGAACCCTGGTCAGGTTGGCCTGAGGCATCCGTTACTAAGGTGTGCCTGTTGAGCCCCCGGCCAGTTCAGCCTGATACGGGCCTCATTGAGGCGTGCCTGTTGAAACCCTGGTCAGGTCGGCCTCAGGCATATCTTACTAAGGTGTGCCTGTTGGGCCCGCAGTCAGTTCAGCCTGATACGAACATCATTTCTAGATGTCTTAGAACAGTGTCAAGTGAAACGTGTATTAGAACCGTTGTCAAGTTGACCCCAAGCATCCCTCACCGAGGTGTGTTGAACCCCTGGTCCGTTTGGTCTGATACGGCCCTTATTGAGGCGTGCCTGCTAGAACCCTGGTCAGGTTGCTAACAGGCATTCTTTATTACGCGTTTTACGCCAAGTGTAACATTCATCCATAATATACACCCATTTGTTACGCTTTCAACCCGCTGGTACCACACAGGATAATCATTTATATTATCATGCTAGAAGCTCTTATTATTAATGGGTCAAAGTTTTCCTAATATCCAATAAGTAGTTTGGCGTAATAGGTAGGGCGTGCGATTAGTAATGCGAGCGAGCGATAGGTTCTGGATCGAAACCCGGTTAGGTCAAAATAATGCGAAGTTTTTCTGAAGTAAAATTGCGTTCTAACGTCCGTATGGGGTCGAGTATGAGTGGTTCAGCTTACTCAAAACACAACATTTTTATTTTGTAATGATATTTTTATTGTTTAATAATGAACGCACAGATTCACGAATATAATCAGGGCTTGACCAGGAAGCCTGATCAGTAAATCTAATGTGGGCCTGACTGACACCCGGATCAGGCTGCCCACACAGCACGTTATATTTCAGAAATGTTTCGGAAATGTTTCAACGTTTCAGATTGCTAACATAACTTGGAAATATTTCTGAAATATATCTGAAAGATGTCAATTGCAATGTAACATTGCCGATGTGTCTGGAATATCCCTGAAATATGTCAATTGCAATGTAACATTCACAATATAACTGGAATATCGCAGACACATGTCGGTTGATACATAACATTTCAGAATTTTTGCAATATTCCAGAAACATTTCGTATGAAACATTACAATTTTAATGTTTCTGAAATCTTCCGAAAATATATCGATTGAAACATAACATTTCAGAATTTTTGCAATATTTCAGAAACATTTAGTATGAAACATTACAATTTTAATATTTCTGAAATCTTCCGAAAATATGTCGATTGAAACACAACATTTCAGAACTTTAGAAATATTTCAGAAACATCTCGTATGAAACATTACAATTTCAATATTTCTGAAATCTTTCGAAAATGTGTCCATTGAAACACAACATTTAAGAACTTGAGCAATATTTCAGGAACATTTCGTATGGAATATAACAATTGCAATATTTCTGGGATGTTTCGGAAATATGTCGATTGAAACACAACATTTAAGAATTTTAGCAATATTTCAGAAACATTTCGTATAAAACATTACAATTTCAATATTTATGAAATGTTCCGAAATGTTGTCCATTGAAATACAACATTCAAGAATTTTAGCAATATTTCAGAAACATTTCGTATGAAATTTAACATTTTCAATATTTCTGGAATGTTCCAGAAATATGTCGATTGAAACACAACATTTAAGAATTTCTGCAATATTTCTGAAACATTCCGTGTGAAATATAACATTTTCAATATTTCTGAAATGTTCCGGTAATAAATATTATTATAATATTAGTCTGCGGGCTTGCCGCTAGAGGCAAAAGCGGCGCTACATACTCCCGCCAGATTCTCGCAAGTAAAAACGCACCAGTCATAATACAGTTACCGGCGTTAGACGCGTGCTGCCACGCTCATTGGACGTGCTTGTTCTTGAGCGCGACTTATGCAGCATTTTTTATTCATGCTTTTAATGTTACCGCGGAATTAACGGCAACGATAAAATTAATAATTGTCGCTATTTACCAGAGGAAAAGCAATGGATACGAAAAATATAAATATGTCGGAAATATTTCAGAGATATGTCAGAAATATGTCAGGAATATGTCAGGAATATTACAGAAATATGTCAGGAATACTTCAGAAATATGCCAAAAATATTTCAGAAATATGTCTGAGACATTTCAGCATGCGCCAATATAAATATCGATGAAATGTTTCTGGTATACTACTGAAATATATCTAGACATATTTCAAAAAGATTTCGGAAACATTACTGGAATATATCTGATATATGACGGAAATATGGCAGAAACATGTCAGAAACGTTTCGTTAGATATATTCGCGGACATTAACATGTTTCTGAAATATTTCAGAAATCTTGCAATGAAATATTTCATATTTCAAATGAAGCCTTCCTGGAACATTTCTGAAATATAATGTGCTGTGTGGGTGCCTGATCCGTCCCTGATCGATAACCTTGACGGCGGCCGGAGCAGGGTGCCTGATCAGGCTCTTGTGGAACGCTGCGTTACAAACGAGGTCAGGGCCTGATCACTCCACCTGATGTGGGCCTGATCACTTTACCTGATGTGAGCCTGATCGGGCAGTAGGGCAAACCTGGCCAAGACCTTATCACTGCCTTAACAAAATTTCCAGTCGGGATAGTGACGGATCTTCTATACTCTGACATTGTGCTACTTGTTTCATACTTAAAGAGTGAATTTTGGGCAGATAGTCTTAGAGAGTTTTAGTTCTTTGAGATAGTGCGAAAGAGTAGCGTCAGACTGAAGTTAGGTTAGGTAGCGTGTTACGGGATGCCTGGACGTAGAAATATCTCTTTTTTAATGATATTCCTTACATAAAATGTGTAGATGATAGATTATCACTCACCTGATAACCAGTTAGAATTCGAATCTGTTGAAGGAGTGAAACCATGAAGCAAAATTGTTTAAACCAGTGTCCGAGTCGTACGTACGACGCATTCACAGCCGTTGACATATTAAAACAATATGGCGGCGTTTGGTGATGTCGCGCCATAGAAACCCATTGTCTCTGATATAAATGATACATGTTTATTTACGCAATCGTATATTTAAGTCGAATATAATTACGTATTATTAGATCAGATTAGATATACATACGCTTTTTTTCTCGGGATATTTACCAAAATATTAATATTGACTAATGAATAAAACAATGTCATTGATAGCGATAGTATTTTTTTCTTTTACAATAATAATTTTGTTTTGTTAGATAAGTATAAAATTATTCCGAAAATTATGTTTTTCCAAAAAGTGTTCAAAAGTAAAGTTTTTTTTTTATCGAACATCGATAGATCGGCCCGCGAAAACATTGATGAAAACAATCGACTATTTGAGAAAAAAAATCGACGATACTGGTCAATCAGAAAACAATTATTATCCCTAGCCAATACTGGCAGTACTTTGGCCCGACGCTGAGTTGACAGCGTTGGCTTTTACCATCGGCCCGGTACTGGCATAGCTGTATTTTGAGATTCGTTCCAATGTTGGGCCAACGCTTAAAACGAGGCTCGGCCGCCAGAGTCGTCCCAATACTGGGCCGTTCGTTAACATCGGCGGGCTACCGAAATTTCTGCATGGGTGCAGCTCTGCAATCTAGTAGAGAAGATATTGGCAAGCAAGACCGTAATCTTTTCTAGTGTGGCAACGAATTACTTTATTTTGGCACGAGTCATTTTCTCTTCAAAATCTCAAGGTCACAGGTCCAAATAATGTTCTGAACGACATGCAACATAAAATATGAGGATTCAGAAAATTGATGTCACGATGCGAGGGGACGAAACGTTGAAGAGTGTTGAAAAACGAAATATTGTGACCATCCTTTTCCTTTCCATTTGATCGTGTTCTTATGCAAATCACCGGAAAACAAATCGAAACGGATCGTGATGAAAAATATCAATTCGCATCTATACATCCTTTTTTCGTTGTTGGAAGATATACGTTTCTGTCGCTTTCATGCCATTCACTACGGATGATAAACTAGGCACTCCGTACAGACTTGCTACCGTAGAGTAAAAGCCCCGTTTTGGACCAGCCCACCATTTGTGGTCAGTTGTTAAAGGTTGATTACTTGTTTCTGGTGCTTATATTTGATCAAATTATTCGATTACTGTCATAAATATGGCTTGAAGAAAGTCTTGGATACTGTTTGAGAACAATTAATTAGTCACAAACCAATTAACTCCAAGGTTGAAGCGTGTTTCTACCTTTTGTGGCCACCATTCTGTTTACATGCGATTAATATGGCCACTAACGGAGCAATTGATGGCCAGAAACGGTACTAAGGTGGCCAAAAACGGTGCATCCACCCTACCCACATGAAAAAACACATTTCGATATCTCCTTAATACTGCAGATACATGCATAATACAATAGGACGTCAATGGTCATCCGAAACTTCAACTATCTGAATAATCGATTGATTTGATTCATATGAAGGTTCTAATTTCCGAAACTTCCGAACCTTTTCGAGGTTGACCCAATTTTATCGCGTCTGGATGCGAAAATCTAGGTCCAACTGAAGTACTGTAGCAATATTTCTACGCAATATTTGCGCAATCAACGTTAATGCTGGTATTTGACTTCGATCATCAGCAATATCAGTTTCGATTGTTTACGTGAAGCTAATTATCAGAGTCAAACTATTCGCCGAAACCAATATTGACAGCCTACCCGTGTTCCCACACTCCTCCGCACCGTGTGACATGGGTTTGGTATTTTCACCTCTGAACTCACTGTGAGAAAAGGGGTTGATGAATCGATGTCTACGTAGTGCCTCTTTATGCCTGAGATTCTCAATGACATATTGAGGCAAATTGAACAATTTTTTTTGTAAGTTACTATTCTGCTATTTTCCGCGCCTTTCAGTCCGTTTGGAAACAATGTGTGCCTGTTTTATTCTTCACAATGCTGACTCGACTGAATCGATTTCTTCCAACACAATATTTATGACGTAGAGTATGAAACCCTTGTTGTATAGTTACTGAGTTGGCTACAAAGGACGCGTCCCGACCCAGAAGCTTGTATACCAGCATTCAATATTCAATTATGAAGATAAAAACAACCTTTTACTACGGCATTGCACTTCTGGGCCCAACCACTGAATCGATTTGACTAAAAATCTCACAGAATACTGTTCCTACCGAGGTGATGTGAGAATAAGCGTTTCAGCCCATTCCCACTTCCGGTCATCAAACGGCGAACGCTAACTTCTTCATCGCTAAAGATATTGCAACGAGCTTTGTAACATCAATTTGTATCACTGGAAAGTATTCTTGGTATTTTTTACAGAATTTTCGTGCTTTATGATCGTGCGCTTCTCTCCCAACTAACGGAGTAGCTCAGGTGATAGCGTAAAGTCCTTATCCCAGTAATGGCCATTATTATTTATTGAATCTCTTTCAGTTGGATTTCGTATCTTAAATCATATCGTTTGTCTCGGATGCCACTTCCTTGACTGACGATACAAACTCAGCGGAATTAATGACATGTTCGCAGGTGCATTAGCACACTCGTCCCTCAAATCTATGGCCATGGGCTGTTTATCATTTACTTCCAACAACCGTAGCCATCAACTGCGACTTGGAATTTATACGAGATGTTTGACGCGTCTGTCTGCGTGTGTGTGTGATAATTTATCGCCTCTCCGCACGAAAGCCTAACAGGTAGTTAGAGTAGACGGGCCGGATGTATATGACAACGACGACACTGCTTTGTCTCACTTCCGTTAACCAGTTCTACCAACGCAACGGCCATGATTCACCCCGTGCGAGAATTTTCTCATTCGAGAGCTACGTCTATATCTCAGCCCAAGATGAAGGGTGGTTTTTTTGGTTGGACTAAGGGCGATTCTAAGTATTTTCTTTCCGAATGAATCACCAGACAAGGGAACGTCGCGTGGACTTGATCCTGCTATTTCAAAGTTTGATTCAGGTCACGTGAATCCATTAGGGGCGGTTTCCTTTCGATCATTACAATACAGAGAGGAAATCCTTCTTCTATCCTCATCTGTTTGTTTTCCCGTTTTTTATCTCTTTGTTCGGTGTGCAATTTCCGTTCCCATTACCTAGAAGGATATCCATCCGGCTTGGCTCAGTCGCGAGAAAACATCCCTCACTTTTTCTGGGATCGATCGATCTCGCAGAAAAAGTCTGACGGAGCTTCATGCAAAATCGAGGTGCTTTTTATTCTGCTTTTGACTTTGAGTGAAATTGAGATCAGGAGATCAGGGTACGCGAAACATGGCTTTTGATCAAAGAAGTTGATGACAATTTTTTATTCCTGAAGGATATCAGCGTCATAAAAATATTCAATTTTGACCTCGATCCTCCGACACTCTAGCCTATGAAATGGTGATCCGGTCGAGAAAAGCGGTCATAAATGTCATATGCGATGTACTGTAAATTTACAATTCACGATACGTATGTTATGTTATGGGCAGAGAAATCGAGAATTTTACGACCCTACTTCTGATCGCCAGTGGTCAATAAAATGGCGAAGTACCTTCGAGGATGAGGCACGAGACTTTATATTCTGTTTATTCATTGGAACGTTAGAAAGTCATCCGCTAATGTGGTAATCAGAGTTGCTGATATTGATCTGAATCGAAGGGAACTGTCGTGGAAACAATTCTATCAGTTCCAGTAGTCGATATGTGGAGGAACCTCGAGCATCTAAAGGTTGTTTGGATAGTTGCTGCAGATATGTTACCTAGACGTGTTCATTTTGTGTTTGTTTTGTAAAATTACCCATGTCGATAAATCGAATCAAACTGAGGCAGACATATTTACACAATAATTGAATCGCTCGTTGAAACAACATGAACGTAAATATAATGAGATTAGAGATTTTGAGAGAGGGAATATTACGTACCGATCGCGGAAAATGAGTATCGAGAATTTACAGAAAAGTACTTTTCATTGTGTCAAATACGTATGCAGAGAAAGTACTCATCACTCATATTCTCTCGAACTAGAAAAAAAGTGCTTTTGCTCTGTGCACAGTAACGGTGCTTTCTACAAAACATATAATGCATCAGTTGAGTGAAGTAAGATAGAGATATTAGACAGAAGTACTTCATTCGTGCATTTTTGAACGCTTTTCAGTTTACAGAACAGTACTTTTCGTACTTGTGAACAGTGCAGCTTCAGATACATGGACCAAAAGTACTTCTTTCTCTTTTGTATGTTTTGACCTAGAAAAAAGTACTCTTGATGAGTATTTGAACACGTAGAAGAGGTTCTCTTTAGAAAGCTCGGATGCATCATTTGAATGGAGTGAGTATAAAGTACTCTGGTAGAATTACTTTTATTGTATTTCTAAAGTGTTCAGTCGTCTCGATCACAAGAATATGCAAAATATGAATGAATTTAATACAGTATAGTGATTTTACTCCCGTAGATTGGAATCCGAAGTACCAATAAAGTATATTTACAGCCGAACTACTGCCTAGTTATGTTTTATTCTGCAACAATTTTTCTCATCCACCTACTCAGCCTTATTTATTGGATCATTTCGCTGAACCACCTCGAATCCTGTTAGTCTATTCGTGGCAGTAACCCTCAGGACCCTAGCATTTATACGTTTCCGATTCCCTCATTACTTCATTCTCGGCTTACTGCAGTCATTAGAGGTTTTCGTAAAAAGTTTATATAGGTGAGAGGTGGCCCCGTATCGTGTGATGAAAGGAGGAAAACCCGACCAGATCTAATTTAGTCCGAAGAACAAATTCTAATTGAGACAAATTCGTGCAGGATTCTTATTCGACGGAGAAAATTACCCGGGGTGGAGGACGAGCCCTTATTGTGTTATCAGAGAACCCATCCAGGATCTGATCAGCCCTCATCGGTCTCGATTGATTATTGGGGAATCAGTCGAGGAGAAAGTGGCCTTCTGACAAATCGAATTTTCCGAAGTTCGGATAGTTGTAACAATATTGCTTCTAAATTGCACCGAAATCGTGACAAACTCAGAGCAAAACTGGATCACAAGCAGCACAGTCTCACAATATCGTATAAATGATACGACGCAGTGACTGAAAAATGTCGAAATTCAGGAAATATTATGAGTGTTGAGTAGTATTGTATGCCGTCTGGGTTCCTCTCTCAATTTTCTCCAGTCAAGTTGATTTCGTTTGATTTGAGAAAGTGACATTGTGAGGAATTTGATGAAATCTTTCCACGCGGTGGCCTCCTATGACCCATTTTGCGTCATTTCGTTTTACCCTGCGACATTTTTCTACCCTTTCAACAGAATCGTTATCATCCGGCAGGTGGGATATTACCCAGTCATAAATCATTCTCCCCGCCGGTATCTTGCGGTCTCGACTTACGGGTCACAGATGACTATATTTTTTTCAGTAAAAAATGAGGTTCCTCATAAAACCTTGTCTCCAGGATAGCACCACCCGAAGAAATACTGAAATGGAAAGTAATGGAACGGAACGAAAGAAGCTTACCACTCGATCAGATTCTCGATTCGATAAAAACTGACAAAAGGATGAAGCTGGAAAACATGGACTGCTCGACTGGACAATGGGACGTGATTCAAAGGAGGCTGACCATCCAAATAAACGATAAAAATCAGAGCTATGGATATTTCCATCTGGAAAAAAGTCCGTAGACATGATTATATTCAATCCGGTAAAAGAAGGTCGTGTGAGGAGAGGAGAAACGATGGAAAACCCAATTCGCTGCAGGAAATTCAAGGTCAAAAGGTCAAGGACCGTTGCCCACCGTCTATCAGAGCCATAAACAAGGTTACGAGATGGGGAACGGAAGGATCTCGAAATCCAATATCGGTCGACTTTTCCGATGCAACAAGGTTATCATGACAAGAGCAACTGCAAATTGAATGCTTGAAAGATGCTGCAAGAAAGTGTCCCTTCATTATGATCTGGGAACGTGAAAAGCATCATAGAGATCTGACAGACATATTTCTTAATGGTTTCCATTCCCTCCCACCTGATGTTACCCTCCATCAGTCTGACAGTGTAATCGTAAAAGCAGCCGATTATGTATTGTGATGGGAATGTAGAGTAGACATTACGAGATCTGATGGAATCCCATTTCGTAATTAGCGAGCTTTGAGATTCTGCCATCAGTTTACTTGTGGTGCTCTCGGGAGTTAGAATCCCGAATCAGCTCTCCTGTGATACGGGTATATGCACTTATAGGATTTGCACGAATACCCAGAACCCTGAGACCCGGATATCGATTGACATTGAACCTGGAAGTCAAACGTAGCCGTGGCGTGTAACGGATGCGGATTGGGGGGTAGAGAGTTCTGTTAAACTCTGACGGGCAGGAAAAACAGCTATACGAACCTGCTCATCTGCCATGAGGCGTAGAATCCTGGTGTCGTTACGACTGGCATGAAGGCGACCCAGACGAACATCGTGAATGTGATGTCGAAGTGGGCACTGTTGTCGTAGGTCTCCACCAGAGCGAGTTTGGCAAGCCTGAAACGATAAAAATGTAATAATGAATAGATTAATGGTCAATTTTCACCCCCATTTTATGCAGTCGATGGTGCATCATCGAACCAACCGCAACCACTGAGATATTCTGATGCCAAATATGCTCTAACCGCAATCCACTTATCTCAAAACTACAGTTCTGCGGTGAAGAGTAAAATTTGGCTAATATCGTATTCATGAACCCGGGTCGCGAGGACTGCGAGTACTTTGAATAAAAATTAGATTCTCGTACCCACTTGGTGACCTCGAATCTTGCGAAAAAAAAGTCGATTGCATATTTGATGAGTACTTTCCGATGCATAGAGTCTCATCATAGAGCTCCTTCTTGGTAGTCGTTGCGGAAAAAAAGTTCGTAACATTGACGAACTGGTGACAGCGGTGGGATACGTACTTGCAGAATCAAATTGAAACCAGTTGCACGCGGCATTCTGGAAATAATGGATGAAGGTTTGACGGTCGATCGATTGAAGCAAACGCTGCGTGGGCATGAGACAGGAGTGCTTCGTGGCCAGCTGCTTACTGAACCAAACTTGAGGGAGTGTTATGGATGAAAATACGGAAATTTTTCTACTAGATCGACAAATGGATGAAAACTACTTATGAAATCAAACATTTTTTTACATTGAAGAACTTCTCGTGAACTATCACCTAATATAATTTTCGCGGGATAACAAAATAAGTGTCACGAACTAATCGCTGTTGTGATCTCTTACATCTTGGAATCCTTTTAATTTGGGACGAACTTTAGGTCATTTTTGTAATCTAAATCGTAAAAAACTACCGCAGTACCAATTTGGAAAGAAATGATAAAAAGTTCACACTTCAGGGCCTAAATCGAATTTCAAGGATTCTTCGCTGACAAATCAAGTGGTTCAATAATTTCTTTTTCCTTTAGAAGAGTAATCAACAAAATGTCAGCTTCTTGGTCTGGAAATCAGTGAAAATTCACTCTGCAAAGATCTGCTAGTTAATCTGACAATTTAGTTGGGAAGATTTGAGTCTGTTTGAGCATTCATGGTTCGAAATAAATCCTGGCTGCGTTAGACAGTAGATAAAGGAATACATTTAAACGTCGGAAAGCCTCTTTTTTGGAGACCGAATAAAAGCTCAAAAGAGGTTCAGAGTGACTCTGAAAATCCCCTATTTGAATAACAAAGCAGGATTTCCTGTACCCTGTAGTCGGGGCACTTAACCCATTTAACACTTGAGTCTGTAAAATGAGGGACGTGACTAACCACCCTGTCTGCAATCCGACAGTGTCCCAAGTCTCTGAGTCCGTTTAAGCTTTAAGCAAACGTCTGCCTCGCTAATTTAACCTGATATCAAAAGCAAGGATCTCAAAAGCTTCTGAGCCAATTACATTTCCGGAAAATTGAGGTTCAAAGTTCGGAAAGAAATCCGTTTTGATCTTCGCTTTTCGTCTTTCGTTTTCTTAGAATCAAGTTTGCAACGTCAGAGAACATGAGAAACCTTTTGTTCTTGAATATACAGAGATTCGATTCGAACTGAAGGTGAATTAATCATTGATAAGGAATTGAAAGATCGCAGAGTTTGTTTGAACTTAGGGAAATTCATAACTGTTGGATGAAAAGAAATATACGTAAAATAATAATACGTAAAAGAAAAATAACATACACTCTGAAAAATTGGATACGTCAGAGTTCAAGACTTCAAAGAATTCGTGGAATTCCACAGATTTCACTGAGATTACGAAATCTCCGACAGATTTCAAGATACTTTCAGGGATCTCACGGGACTTCGAGATACTTCATCGAACTCTATTTGACTTCAAAGTACTTTATAGGATCTCGTGGTACCATATGAGACTTCATAGTATTCCATTGAACTTTACAGAGCTTCGTGGTACTTAATGGAACTTCATAGTACTCCATTCCATTAAACTTTTCAGTACTTCATTCATCGTGACACGTCTTCAAGACTTCATAGTTCATAGTACTCTTTAGTATCTCAAGGAAAATCGAGGTACTTCATAGAACTCTACGGGACTTCAAAGTACTTTATAGGACCTCGTGGTACCATATGAGACTTCATAGTATTCCATTGAACTTTACAGAGCTTCGTGGTACTTGATGGAACTTCATAGTACTCCATTCCATTAAACTTTTCAGTACTTCATTCATTGTGACACTTCTTCAAGACTTCATAGTTCATAGTACTCTTTAGTACCTCAAGGAAAATCAAGGTACTTCATAGAACTCTACGGGACTTCAAAGTACTTTATAGGACCTCGTGGTACCATATGAGACTTCATAGTATTCCATTGAACTTTACAGAGCTTCGTAGTACTTAATGGAACTTCATAGTACTCCATTCCATTAAACTTTTCAGTACTTCATTCATTGTGACACTTCTTCAAGACTTCATAGTTCATAGTACTCTTTAGTACCTCAAGGCAAATCAAGGTACTTCATAGAACTCTACGGGACTTCAAAGTACTTTATAGGACTTCATCGTGCGATATAAGGCTTCGTAGCTCCTCGTGGCACTGCTTTGAGACTTCAAGCACTTCATAGTATTTTGTAGGACTTTGTGGGAACCCAAGGTACTTTATATGACTTCACAGTATTTCATGGTATGACATGGTACTTTATGGTAAGTCATGAAACCTTGTAGTACTTTGTTGAACTTCCTCGAGACTTCATAGTATTTTGTAGCACTTTAAGGTATTTCACAGCACTTCAGGGTACTTCCTGGTATTTCATGGGACTTCAGAGTACTTTGCGATGCTTCAGGGTTCTTTGTGGCACTTTATGGGACTTTATGGGATTTCATGGGCTTCACAGGACCTTCACAAGGACTTCAAAGATTTCATGGTATTTCATAAATCGTTTTACAGCCCGGTATATGGTTCAAGATTGATAAACTCTTCGACAATAATGAAAAACAAACTTTGGACAGCTTCGTGGAACTCGATAAGATGCCGAATAAAATCGTCCGCTATACATCCGTGCGCAACGATTAGAAGCACAGCAAAGTGATAAATTGAGAGGTATAAGGATTTCTTGAGGTTCGACTGACTGAGAGTTTCGTAAAATCATGATAATTTCGGTTCATCCGAATCGGCACAGGTATGAAGGTGGAACAAAAAAGTTTCCAAGGATTTTAAGCAGATGTTTAATCAATTAATTCACCTGGAAACTCTCCCATCCCCAATTTGTCTCGTTTCTTGGACTTTTAAATAATGATAAAATGCGAAATTGCGAACAATACGCAGATCATCGGCTTCCAGCCACATTAAAAATAAGGGAAAGAAAAAATGAATTATTCCCCATCTTATCACAGACCCAAAGACTCGGGGGGGCTCCGTTATTCGATCCGTATAACTTCATCCAGTATAATACATCGATTTGTATGCGCTGTAAGCTGGAATAACCTCACGCTTTTATTATTCAAACTAACTGATACGAAAATTTCTTGGAATATCTCTCGCTTTTCGTTTCGCATTTACAGAAGCGATGAACAATTTTTGTTAATTATTCAACGAAAATTGTCAGGAACTTTGAAAGAGAACGGCAACAAGTACATCGATATATTAGCTGCTTTCGCAAGGGAATAAAACGAAAAAAAATTCTGGAAGAAAGGGGATGAAGTGAACTGAAGTCAGGAAGAAAAGTTTAAAGTTTATGGAGTTTAAGTTTAAGTTGATACACGTGAGGGATTGTTTTGTCCAAAGGAAACCGTGCCTCCCCTCAGGCGCGGAAAGTCATCCACCCTTATCTGTACCTGGCAGGAAACCTTGTATTAACTTCGTGACGGTACCAGATCCGGAAGTTAGCCGACGACGCGACGGTCCGGGACCTGGGACTACGACGAAACTCACATCAACTGAAGGGGACTAGTAAGGACTTTGGTAATGAACTTTGTACAAGATTTTAATGATTTTTGCGCTGTACTGGTCCCCTTAATTCGACCTCCATATCCAATCACCTTCTACACACAATCTGGGGTCAAGAGAGAATAATTTATTCTATTTCCTTGTTTCCAGTTGATTCTCGATCAATTTCAGCGTTCCAAAGTGAAGCAGTAACATCTTCAACACTAATGTGCTCGCCAAGTACCGTTAGAAGAAAGAATCGACAGTAATTCTAAGTCATTGTGAGTAACACGTAACTGTAACGGATTTTCAATCGACTTTGTTGTCCCTAAGTATGTCTCCGAGTCTCCTTAATCCGCTTTCAGTGACTCCGATCGGTAAAACTTTCCAGATTTATCATTCCAACGTTCCCCCATCGCTGTGTATCTATGGAACAACAAGACTGCCGATAAACATTGAAGTTGGAAAGAAAAAGTTTCATTTTATGGATACCAGGAGACTCGTTTCAAAGAATTTTATAGTTACCGGGGGGACTAGTGGCATTACTCTTGGAACCGGTCTGCCGAGTCGGAACTCTTCGGACACACATTGAGCCGTCCGGATCTCGCCGGTGAGGATCGTTCGTGCGAAACTCCATAAAGTTCTCGGTACAACGAACTTCCAGTCACTTGGAGCTTTAATGTTCACGGCAATTCCTCCCAACACCATTTATCCAAACATTATATGTATAGCTTTTACTATCCGCCTCCGTGATACGAAAATACGTTTCCGGGACTGCCGGAGCTTTTCGTTCGCGCGTAACCACCATAATAATGGTGCACAACAACACCAAGCGTGGTTTGGTAGTAAAGCGAAATGTGGAGCTTCTTTGTTCTCCTCGTTTTGCTGATTCACCAACTAATATGTCGAACTCAGAATCCGCTGATTCGAAACCGGAAGTGGGAACGGGTCGAAAAATATATTGAAAAATCGTTCTAGTGATTCAAGTCAGCAGGTCGTCAGATTCTTGACGACGTTAGGCTTCCGGAATTTAGATTGGATGATGATATTCTTTGAGCTGAAAGTTTCTTTCAAGTTTCAGAAAGCTGCTTCACTCACCTCAACACCATGAGCGGACACGAACATATCGCGAAGACGGTGACCATGAAGATGAGGTACTTCTGGGTTCGTTTCTCCTTTCGGACATCGAGTTCGGCTTCGTAGAGGTCGTAGCCTCCAGAAATACCAGATAATCCAGCAGCACCTCCGACACTTACACTTCCGCTCTCGCGTTTGCCGTCACGAGCAGTTCTGGAAGATGATATTCAGGAAATCATTAATTTGCACATGTCGATGATGTAAAGTTGAAAGATTTTCATCGATAACGAAGGAAAAAAAGAGACAAGTCCGAAAAAATAAAATTGCACAAGAGTTGTAAGATGATATTCGTTGTTACTGGATATGAAACAGAATGTGAATGATGTTTGCACATGTTCAGGAGTGTTTATTCGGTACTTGTTCCCACGAATAAGTTCGATAAGCTGTATGCACTGGAAGATTGGCAACTCAATGTACTGGCGATTCATCCAGATACGAAACCTGAGGCTTACAGAGATTGAACAGAGATTGCAGAAGCTTGTAAGAGGATTACAGAGATCACAATGAATACCTCAGATTAGAGAGACAAGAGATGACATAAAAATTGCAGAAGGATTATCAGGATTTGGGAGGATTGTAAGCTGGATTATGTGAGACCTGTGTAGTACACAATATCAAGTCCTGGTATTATCAATCGAATAAAACATAATGAAGTGAAATTGAGACTGAATGAAAATTTGAAGCCAATTGTGAGCGAATAGAAGCTGGAATATATTCTGAACATCAAATTTTTCTTTATCACATGACATCATCTTTGTTTCAATCAATGTATTCTTGAGACCTGGTGAACAGAATGACAAATGTTTTCAAAACGACTCGTCGTGAAAAACTATTCTACCTTATGAATAAAAAAACCTCGGTTCTTTTTTCGTAGACTTCCGTAGAATTTCGCAAAAGATTCAAAAATTCTTACAACGATCTATGAAAATCTATGATTCATTACGAAAAACTTTTCCCAGTTTAGACTTTGGGAATGAAAAACTAATGGAATTTTATTCTTCAGAATCTCCTCGACTTGTGTTGAAAAAAACTAGAAATTTTTGCATTTTCTCAACAAGAGAGGAAAGTAACTGCAAATGAAGAGGGCTCGTAACTCAAATATCCTACTTTTTGTTAATAATCCTGATAATCTCGTGCAAAAGGGGTTCAAGAAGTTCTCGGTGTTTATAGATGGGTGAAAAAAATCATTAAGAAAGTCGAACAATTTCACGGTAGGTATGCCAAGGATGGTGGCTCAAGCTCGCTGAGTGAACGAGGACCCAAGTTTTTATGACAGCCGTTTTCCACTTTTAACGTTGAATATTTAGGCCTGTTTATCATAAAGCTCAGCCAGTCAGCCGTGTATCCACAATATCCGAGTTCGGAAAATTCAGGTCTAGAATGTTAATTGTAAGCACAGAAGTTTCCGCGCACTATTCTACGCAGGTCCGTGGAAAGGAGTGGGATATTGTTCAATGTTTATATGTGGGGCTGTCCACGTCAATTCACCTAGCCTCCAGACCACAACTTTTTTGATTTGCTTCGTAATGATTTCTATTGTTGCCCTTGCTCTAAAACATTTTTCTGAATTTTTTCAGATTTTTAAAAAAATACCCTTTGTGAGTTATGATTTTTTTTCGACCAAAACGAAGGACCATTTTTAAAAATCTGAAAAAATTCACAAAAATCCTCTGACTGACGTAGAACAGTCTCCCATTTGCGAGAATGTGGAACGAATTTTTTATATATTTTTTTAATATTTTTTTACGAATTGATTGGTTTTTTTCTTTTTTTTTTTAAAAGTATAAACACTACACCCACGACTTTTATCCTTTCTAGATCTGCCAGCACTATTTTCGAATTATACGAATGGGAAGAAATTGGTATTCAACTGCTCAGTTGCTAGAACAATTATTACGATCCAGTATTCATTTTGCTCCAAGGATAAAATGTGGAAAAAATTGGTCGTTTCAGCTCGTGTTCATCGTTTCTGTGATATACACTTTGAAACAAACAATTTTTTCCACATTTTATCCTTAGAGCAAAATGAATAGGTACTGGATCGAACTAATTGTTCTAGTAACTGACCAGTTGAATACCAATGTCTTCCCATTCGTATAATTCGAAAATAGTGCTGGCAGATCCAGAAAGGATAAAAGTCGTGGGGGTAGCGTTTACTTGGAAAAAAATTTTTTTTTTAAATCAATCAATTCGTAACAAAAAATATTTAAAAAATTCGTTCCACATTCTCGCAAATGGGAGACTGTTCTACGTCAGTCTGAGGATTTTTGTGAATTTTTTCAGATTTTTAAAAATGGTCCTTCTTTTTGGTCGAAAAAAAATCATAACTCACAAAGGGTATTTTTTAAAAATCTGAAAAAATTCAGAAGATTGTTTTAGAGCAAGGGCAACAATAGAAAAAATTACGAAGCAAATCAAAAAAGTTGTGGTCTGGAGGCTAGGTGAATTGACGTGGACAGCCCCATGTATAAGTGATCGAAGCAGCTTCGCAAATTCGTTCACGAACTGTGAGGGAAAGGGAACGAAACTCAACAAATTTTTACAAAACTAGGCTTTGCTCAACTTAGAACCGATTAGATTTTGACTTTGATTGAATTGATTTGATTGATTTGAATGAAATTGTATACCACATAGTTTTTTGTATCGCTGATCACGAATCTGAAGTCGATTTTGCAAAATTTCGATTCCGCGTATTGAATATGCTGCCAAAAAAAAAAAAAAAAAAAATGAAAACAGATGCATAACATATGTAAAGAAACGCGCCACCAATATCAAAGCTTGTCGTTAATCGGAATAAAATACAATAGAAGGCATTGGATCGTTGGCTCCAAAATAACGAGCGTCTGGTGATTCTTCTGTACAACAATTCTACTCCGGTAAAATAAGTTTTGGCCCCTCCAGACGAATGAATTGGAACTCTTGGTGTAGTTCTACCTGAAGACGTGTTGTGCATTTGATTGAGAATTCGCGAGGCATAATGAAAAGAATTTGTGTAGTCTAAAGGTCAGTAATTCTGACAAAACAATTCGCATAACTCAGAAACATCGAGTATCCTATGTTTCTTGTCTTCGAACCCTTTGTCTCCTTCACGAGAAGTGTTAGAAGTCACAGAACATCGACAAACACATTCGAGTGGTTTTTCTAGAAGACATAATTTTCCATCTCAATCGATCATTCAAACGGTATTCAAGATTTGGAGCAAGTCGTCTCACATTTTGCCATATCAAGATGCCAACAATATTAAGGAAATGTTGATACAAAATCACATTTTGTGGATATTATCGTCTGCTTGATAATGACCATCGATACTCGCTCCAAGGTCGCTCCAATCGAGCTGAGTTGTGTTCCAGAGACAGTTTTTTTTTTTAATCTCAGAAATGCAACGAATCATAACTTCTTCTTACTTCTTTCTGCAGCCTTTCACGGCGTTTATTCAAATTCCCCGAGTGCTGCTACAATTTGAATATTTTCTAATCAATTCGATTCAGATTTGGAGAAAAAAAAATTTTCTATGATTGAGTCGGTCGCTATCTCTGAACTATTTCATATCGGATTCGGTGGAAACAATGGAAATAGAATAATTACCGGGGGAGAAGTAACTCGTTGAAGTGACGTCCATGAATTAATTCGTAATTCCCCCGAACTAATGAGAATTATCTTAATTATTGGGAATAAATTAACAGAAATAATACAAAGGATTGAATTGAAATATTCGGATATTTACTTGAGTTACAGTGAATTAATTGAATCGAAAGAAACCGAATTGAATTAGGTCGAATTACGTTGAATTCGAGTCAATTAAGTTGAATTGAATTAAAATTGAATCCAAGTTAAAGTTGAAGTTCAATCAAGTTGAATTGAGTCAAATTAAGTTGAATGAAATTGAAGGTGAATTCAATTGAAGTTGAATTAGATTGAATTGAAAAGAATTAGGAAGAATTGAACTGAGTTATTTATTTTCATGTTGAATGAAATTGAAGGTGAATTGAATTGAAGTTGAATTAGGTTGAATTATTTCAACCGTCAAAATTCATGTGTCCCTCAAATCTTGATTCATTTTCAAGCTGAATGAAGTTAAAGGTGAATTGAATTGAAGTTGAATTAAGTTGAATTGAGAAAAATATATACCAAATAATATGAGTTAAAATAATGACGTTGAATTGAATGAATTATTCCGAATTATTGCAACCCTCAAATGAATGTGTCCCTCAAATGTTGATTTATTTCCAAGCTGAATGAAGTTAAAGGTGAATTGAATTGAAGTTGAAGTTGAATTGAAGTTGAATCGAAGTTGAATTGGATTAAAGGTGAATTGAATTGAAGTTGAATTGAATTTGAATTTAAGTTGAATTGAAGATGAATTGAGTTGAAGTTGAATTAGGTTGAAATGAAAAGAATTAGGAACAATCAATCTGAATTAAAATACTGACGTTGAATTAAATGAATTATTCTGAATTATTTCAACCCTCAAAATTCATGCGTCTCAAATTTTGATTCATTTTCAAGCTGAATGAAATTGAAGGTGAATTGAATTGAAGTTGAAGTTGAATTGAAGTTGAATCAAAGTTGAATTGAATTAAAGGTGAATTGAATTGAAGTTGAATTGAATTTGAATTTAAGTTGAATTGAAGATGAATTGAGTTGAAGTTGAATTAGGTTGAAATGAAAAGAATTAGGAACAATCAATCTGAATTAAAATACTGACGTTGAAAATGAATTATTCTGAATTATTTCAACCCTCAAAATTCATGCGTCTCAAATTTTGATTCATTTTCAAGCTGAATGAAATTGAAGGTGAATTGAATTGAAGTTGAAGTTGAATTGAAGTTGAATCAAAGTTGAATTGAATTAAAGGTGAATTGAATTGAAGTTGAATTGAATTTGAATTTAAGTTGAATTGAAGATGAATTGAGTTGAAGTTGAATTAGGTTGAAATGAAAAGAATTAGGAACAATCAATCTGAATTAAAATACTGACGTTGAAAATGAATTATTCTGAATTATTTCAACCCTCAAAATTCATGCGTCTCAAATCTTGATTCATTTTCAAGCTGAATGAAATTGAAGGTGAATTGAATTGAAGTTGAAGTTGAATTGAAGTTGAATCAAAGTTGAATTGAATTAAAGGTGAATTGAATTGAAGTTGAATTGAATTTGAATTTAAGTTGAATTGAAGATGAATTGAGTTGAAGTTGAATTAGGTTGAAATGAAAAGAATTAGGAACAATCAATCTGAATTAAAATACTGACGTTGAAAATGAATTATTCTGAATTATTTCAACCCTCAAAATTCATGCGTCTCAAATTTTGATTCATTTTCAAGCTGAATGAAATTGAAGGTGAATTGAATTGAAGTTGAAGTTGAATTGAAGTTGAATCAAAGTTGAATTGAATTAAAGGTGAATTGAATTGAAGTTGAATTGAATTTGAATTTAAGTTGAATTGAAGATGAATTGAATTGAAGTTGAATTAGGTTGAAATGAAAAGAATTAGGAACAATCAATCTGAATTAAAATACTGACGTTGAAAATGAATTATTCTGAATTATTTCAACCCTTAAAATTCATGCGTCTCAAATCTTGATTCATTTTCAAGCTTAATGAAATTGAAGGTGAATTGAATTGAAGTTGAAGTTGAATTGAAGTTGAATCGAAGTTGAATTGAATTAAAGGTGAATCGAATTGAAGGTGAATTGAATTTGAATTTGAGTTGAATTGAAGATGAATTGAGTTGAAGTTGAATTAGGTTGAAATGAAAAGAATTAGGAACAATCAATCTGAATTAAAATACTGACGTTGAATTAAATGAATTATTCTGAATTGTTTCAACCCTCAAAATTCATGTGTCTCAAATCTTGATTTATTTTCAAGCTGAATGAAATTGAAGGTGAATTGAATTGAAGTTGAAGTTGGGTTGAAGTTGAATCAAAGTTGAATTGAATTAAAGGTGAATTGAATTGAAGTTGAATTGAATTTGAATTTAAGTTGAATTGAAGATGAATTGAGTTGAAGTTGAATTAGGTTGAAATGAAAAGAATTAGGAACAATCAATCTGAATTAAAATACTGACGTTGAATTAAATGAATTATTCTGAATTATTTCAACCCTCAAAATTCATGTGTCTCAAATCTTGATTTATTTTCAAGCTGAATGAAATTGAAGGTGAATTGAATTGAAGTTGAAGTTGGGTTGAAGTTGAATCAAAGTTGAATTGAATTAAAGGTGAATTGAATTGAAGTTGAATTGAATTTGAATTTAAGTTGAATTGAAGATGAATTGAGTTGAAGTTGAATTAGGTTGAAATGAAAAGAATTAGGAACAATCAATCTGAATTAAAATACTGACGTTGAATTAAATGAATTATTCTGAATTATTTCAACCCTCAAAATTCATGTGTCTCAAATCTTGATTTATTTTCAAGCTGAATGAAATTGAAGGTGAATTGAATTGAAGTTGAAGTTGGGTTGAAGTTGAATCAAAGTTGAATTGAATTAAAGGTGAATTGAATTGAAGTTGAATTGAATTTGAATTTAAGTTGAATTGAAGATGAATTGAGTTGAAGTTGAATTAGGTTGAAATGAAAAGAATTAGGAACAATCAATCTGAATTAAAATACTGACGTTGAATTAAATGAATTATTCTGAATTATTTCAACCCTCAAAATTCATGTGTCTCAAATCTTGATTTATTTTCAAGCTGAATGAAATTGAAGGTGAATTGAATTGAAGTTGAAGTTGGGTTGAAGTTGAATCAAAGTTGAATTGAATTAAAGGTGAATTGAATTGAAGTTGAATTGAATTTGAATTTAAGTTGAATTGAAGATGAATTGAGTTGAAGTTGAATTAGGTTGAAATGAAAAGAATTAGGAACAATCAATCTGAATTAAAATACTGACGTTGAATTAAATGAATTATTCTGAATTGTTTCAACCCTCAAAATTCATGTGTCTCAAATCTTGATTTATTTTCAAGCTGAATGAAATTGAAGGTGAATTGAATTGAAGTTGAAGTTGAATTGAAGTTGAATCGAAGTTGAATTGAATTAAAGGTGAATTGAATTGAAGTGAATTGAATTTGAATTTAAGTTGAATTGAAGATGAATTGAGTTGAAGTTGAATTAGGTTGAAATGAAAAGAATTAGGAACAATCAATCTGAATTAAAATACTGACGTTGAATTAAATGAATTATTCTGAATTATTTCAACCCTCAAAATTCATGTGTCTCAAATCTTGATTTATTTTCAAGCTGAATGAAATTGAAGGTGAATTGAATTGAAGTTGAAGTTGAATTGAAGTTGAATCGAAGTTGAATTGAATTAAAGGTGAATTGAATTGAAGTTGAATTGAATTTGAATTTAAGTTGAATTGAAGATGAATTGAGTTGAAGTTGAATTAGGTTGAAATGAAAAGAATTAGGAACAATCAATCTGAATTAAAATACTGACGTTGAATTAAATGAATTATTCTGAATTATTTCAACCCTCAAAATTCATGTGTCTCAAATCTTGATTTATTTTCAAGCTGAATGAAATTGAAGGTGAATTGAATTGAAGTTGAAGTTGGGTTGAAGTTGAATCAAAGTTGAATTGAATTAAAGGTGAATTGAATTGAAGGTGAATTGAATTTGAAATTAAGTTGAATTGAAGATGAATTGAATTGAAGTTGAATTGAAATTAATGTGTCATTGAAATCTTGACTTGTTTTTCCGTTGACAATTACCAAATTCAAACTTCTTACACTGCATGGACGAGGGCGGATTATCCTCTCGAGTCCTTAACGACGAGGGTGGGTCTCAATAGGCCGGGGTGAGAAGGTGATTAAATGACAAAGCCAACCCGCCTGAAACAAGCCCCTCCGGACCACTATTAACGGTTTCATTTGCTCGAGGGCATCTGTAACACACCTGGTTTGGGAGAATCACCTCGACCCCTGAAACCCTCGGAGGGCCAAAGTGTTAAAACCGAGCGAAGCAGTCAGCATGCTATTCTTCTAAATTACCAGATAATTGTTCTTCGGAATTACGAGTGCGGTGGTTTTTGATTTTGAATTCGAATTCTTTGGAACTTTTTTTGGAGTAAAAAGGATTCGTAATCAGCAATACGAAAGACCGTGTGGTACCAAATTTCATTCAAATTTGTTGATCTGTCCTCAAGATTTGCCTAATTTTTATTTTACTTTTTCAGAATTTTGTTATTTGAATAATTAAAAAAGTACCGAACATTTCGAAGCCAAAGTCGAATGAGGTTCTAAGTTTGGAAAGACGTACGACTGGAAAAAGTCGTATTGAACTATCGTTCCGAAATATCCGAACATCGTTTGAAGGCTAAGTAATTTCCTCCTGGCCTTTGACCTTTTCTTATTATCAAGAGATTGTGGAGCTTCTGCAATAGCAGTATAACAGCACCTAGAAAGCTTCATGAAACGCGTGCAAATACTTCGTACAGAATCCTATTCAGAAAGGAGTGACGTACAATTGTCTTTTTTTCTCTCTGCTTCCCCATCAAAGGAAAACTCGCACAATGCACGTTTTTACTCTGTCTTCAGATGCCATGGAGCGAAATGCACTCAGGAATCTATTGATTTTTACCTCCGACTTCGAACCAGCTACACAAACCCGTAGAAACCTCTATACTTCCGTCACAATCTTCTGAAATCTTTCAATTGTTATCTTCTAAAATCTCTCTCGATTTTTTCAAATTCCCTGATATCATTTGTTATCTTTCGAAAGCTCTTCTAACCTTCGAAATATTTTGTAATCCCCTTAAAAAAAAAAAAAGAAACAGTAATCAAGGGAATTTGGAAAAAAAGGAAGGATCGTGTCCGCGAATCGTTTTGGCACAAAATCCTGGCGACATTCTAGTTTCCGTGTCCTATCTTCGGACTAATTGTTAATCGATGTTGGTTATCGCTCGTTATAATTTCGGTCAACGCGAGAGTCCGTCGATTGCGTGCAGTGACCCGTGACGATTTCATGATATTTCGGATTTCATCAAACCTTCCAACGTCAACCTTCGTCGAGAGAAGATCTAGAGCTTCTTGAAATTGGAATTAAATCCTCCTTCCTGACTGATACGTTTTTCAACTCATCAATCCCCCCATTATTATCGGTTCGACATCTCAGCCTATGAATTTTAATCCCTATCGACATTTAATCGCATGATTCATCCTGCGGTTTTCCACTCGATAGGTTCTAGGAAAAAAATTCTCGCAAAAATTCATAAAGCTTTTTTTGTCAGCCAACGAGGTCAGACAGAACGACTTTCCAGACGTGTAATTCTGGGCCAAGGTGACTCCAACTGATCCTTAGTGACTCCAACTGTCTTCTAGTGACGCCAACTGACTTCTAGTGACTCCAACTGACTTTTAGTGACTCCAACTGACTTCAAGTGACTCCAACTGACTTCTAGTGACTCCAACTGATCCTTAGTGACTCCAACTGTCTTCTACCCTGGCGGATCCGACTACACCGTGTTTTTTCGGTATTTTTCTGGTGTGGGTTTGGTGTTGGTGTAAATTCAGTGTAAATCCAGTATTTTACTCAAATTTTACTGAATATACACCGTACTGCACGGTGTATATGTGAAAAATTTACACCTAAGTTTACACTTAGTTTTACACCGAAAAATACACGCATTTTACACCCAAAATACACTAAAATTACACCAATAAGAAATTATTTAGCGTTTTCCGAAAATACACCGAAGTTACACCAAATTTACACCAGTACGGAAAATCTTGCACCAAATGTACACCGAAGTTACACGCAATTTACACTGATGAATATCGATTGAACAAAAGTTTACACTTATGCGACTACACCGTGTTTTTTCGGTATTTTTCTGGTGTAGGTTCGGTGTAGGTGTAAATGTAGTATAAATTTAGTAGGAATTCGGTAATTTACCGAAAAAATTCTGAATTCACACCAAAACTACACCATGTATTTGCGCATTTTTTACACCCAAGTATACACCCAATTAACACTGAAATTTACACCAAAAATAAACGCGACCTACACCGCAATTACACTGAAGCGAAAAAAAAACAGGAATCCCGGAGCCTACACCGAATGTACACCGAATGTACGCTAAGGCATACGATCTTTGAGTTTATACCAGATGAATACCAAGGTTACACGGATTTACGCCAAAGAATAAAGATTTACAAGCTAAAAGTCGCACACGTACGCTGTATACCGGTAAAGTTCGCACATTCTTAAGTGAGCGAGCGTGGCGCAGTAGGTAAGGCGCGTCGCTGGCACGCTGGCGGCCCGTGTTCAAATCCGTATGATGTATGCATTTTTTTTTTTTTTTTGCCTTATGAGAAAATTCCAATAATTATATTTTATGCTAATTCTTGAAATTCTGTGCAACAATTTATAAATTTAATAGAAAAAAATTATGGTGTAGTTGCGGTGTAATTGGAGTGTGAATTTGAGTGTAAAAATTTCTGGTGTGTTTCTGGTGTAAACATGGGTGTAAATAATTCACAAATACACGGTGAAATTCTGGTGTAATTTAGGTATAATCGGATCCGCCAGGGTAGTGACGCCAACTGACTTCTAGTGACTCCAACTGACTTTTAGTGACTCCAACTGACTTCAAGTGACTCCAACTGACTTCAAGTGACTCCAACTGACTTCTAGTGACTCCAACTAACTTGAGCTGAGAGATGTTGAGTTGGAATAAATATAGGGGTTGAGGAGTCCCAGCAAACACAGATTGCAGGGCCATTACTGGTTAGGTGGAGGAACGCCGATACTAAAGGTGCCGAACCGCTGCCGGAAGATTTGTGGTGGCCCAGCACCATAGTGTCACAGTGGCCGACAGCCGGGTCATTGAAGGCAAGACCGGTACTATTGTACCGAACCAGTGATGGCTATGTGACAAATTTGTGCAATCGATTTCGTCTTACCTTCACCGCACCGCATGAATAACGGTTGCAGTAGATTGTCAAATTATCGGTATTTAACCAGCACCGGAGTTGGTAAGGCTGCTGTTGTCGAATCATTATCATATATAGTTACGGAAATACGGTACCCTATTGAAAATATGGACGTCGAATCGACGTGATTTGAGACGTCGATTCGACGTCCGAAATGACGTCCGAAATGACGTGCAAACTCCTACGTGTGAAACGACGTCAGATACTAGGTGTGAATTTGGGATAGCAAATGACGTCCGAAATGACGTGCAAATTCCTACGTGTGAAACGACGTCAGATACTAGGTGTGAATTTGGGATAGCAAATGACGTCTTTCGCGACGTCGTTTCTGACGTCTTTTACGACGTCCATTTATACATCACGATCACGTAAGTTTCGACGTCGTTTACTACATCGTTTACGACGTCGCTTACGATGTATGTATGATCGTACGTTTAATCAGCTATTTAGCTCGAATCATCAGCTCGTTAGCTGGTAAAATTTACGAAATAAGTTTACTCATTATTTATAATCAATTTATTGTTTTCAGGAATATATATTCAATTTTTTTTATTATTTTTTTTTTTTTTAAACCAACAGCTATAGGTTGTGTGACTTATGTGCCAATATATTCAATATTGATATTGATAATTCATATGAGTGTCATAACTGGAACTAAATTTGTTCCCGCTGACCTCCGTCCACTATGCGAAGTGGAGGAGGATTCCGACTCTGTGGTGACACGTAAGTGTATAAGCCAACACGGTGCAAATTTACTCGCGAGAACCCGAAAGTCTGCCGACCATCTATCGGCGCGTTACGGTACCACACAACGGCTTACCGATCAGCTAGGGTATCCGCGATATTCCTATACCCGCTACATACATATCGGGTACCGTGACGCGCCGATAGATGGTTGCAAGACTTTCGGGTTCTCGCGAGTAAATTTGCACCGTGTTGGCTTATACACTTACCATACACTGACACTTACGTGTCACCACAGAGTCGGAATCCTCCTCCACTTCGCATAGTGGACGGAGGTCAGCGGGAACAAATTTAGTTCCAGTTATGACACTCATATGAATTATCAATATCAATATTGAATATATTGGCACATAAGTCACACAACCTATAGCTGTTGGTTTAAAAAAAAAAAAAATAATAAAAAAAATTGAATATATATTCCTGAAAACAATAAATTGATTATAAATAATGAGTAAACTTATTTCGTAAATTTTACCAGCTAACGAGCTGATGATTCGAGCTAAATAGCTGATTAAACGTACGATCATACATACATCGTAAGCGACGTCGTAAACGATGTAGTAAACGACGTCGAAACTTACGTGATCGTGATGTATAAATGGACGTCGTAAAAGACGTCAGAAACGACGTCGCGAAAGACGTCATTTGCTATCCCAAATTCACACCTAGTATCTGACGTCGTTTCACACGTAGGAATTTGCACGTCATTTCGGACGTCATTTGCTATCCCAAATTCACACCTAGTATCTGACGTCGTTTCACACGTAGGAGTTTGCACGTCATTTCGGACGTCATTTCGGACGTCGAATCGACGTCTCAAATCACGTCGATTCGACGTCCATATTTTCAATAGGGTACTGCGCCATTACCGATTTTGTGCATGATAACAATTATCGAATTATTCACATAACCTCAATTTTTCATAATTTTTCAATTTGACTTCTAGCTTTGTCAACTGGATAGTTTCCTGGACAGTTTTCTTGATATCTCAGTAGACTTGCCACCTTGACTTTCTTTTAAAGGGATATTTACTCTTCGAAGCCATCTTAGCTCGCAACAGGCGAAAACAAACCTCAGTAACACGAAGACTATCTCCGTGCTCAGTAAGCAGACAATTTACCTAAAAGTCGAATCATAACCTCAAAATTCTATTATCCTCTATCTCTCAGAACGCTCATTATTGAATTCAAGGTTAAATTCAAAGCAAATGTAGTTTAAAGGAATACCTACAGATTTGAGTTACCCGTGGACGGCATCTTTTCCATTCCCGCTCCTTGAATGCACTGATTAATTATATTATTCACGTAGGAAGACGCGCGCGAACTGCGTCATATCAAAATACAGGCGTGCATCTGTGTTTGACAAGGGGCAAGTGACGGCAACTTGGTTCTGGCGAGATGCAAAATGCCCTGCAGAAAATCAGTACTTGGTCACCGACATCGTTCCGTCAATGGTTGGATACCGGAAAAATTTTACCGAAATACCGCTATCTCACATTGAGTGGCGTAGCAAAGGCTTGCCTATACCATCACATTGCCAGCACTGCCAGTGCTGGGCCATTATGATTTCGGCAGTTCTGTGTTTGCTGGGATGGGATTAGTGCATTTTTTTTCTACCACACATGCATGAAAAACTCGTGTAGTCACAGTTTTTTTACCGGGGAAAAAAATTTCCAGCGGGAAAAAAAAACTTTACCAGGAGGAAAAAAAATCCTCGTAACCATAGTAACGGTGAAATTAACCAAGAAAGTGCTGCCCCTAGCGGAGAACCCCGTTCTCGTGGTTCCAACCTCTCTTTCACTCGTTTTTCATGCATATCTGGTAGAAAATAACAGACATTGAACAATGAACTTTCGACAAGACGTTTACAACTGAACAGAACGAGTTAATTATCCCTCTGACCCGTCAACTCGTTACATATATGCAAATCCAAATCGGAAATTTGATGTCAAAATGTCGGCACCCCACCCTGTATATCATTCGAGGATGAGGGGGGGAAGGTTTCCAAAGCTGCCACGGGTAGCGCCATACTATTTTTCCCACGGAGACATCACGTCAGTACTTGTGACGACGGAAAAAAGTTATGACAAAAGCCGGCTTTTCTGGTTCGTCTCATTCCACAAGAGTTAAGCGCTGATGTGTCATCCGTCACGTAGCGGTAACGTCGACGTTGTAAAAAGTCAGTCTAGCACGAAGTTCCTAATGGCGATATAAATAAGCGGCCGAAGTCCGTCGGTCTAGTCTAACAGATGGGAGACGGAAGAAGTCGAGAAGCAACTAAAACCAAGGAGTCGTCCGTCGGTCAGCATCGCCGGACGACTTCTTCTTCTTCTTCTTCTTCTCCTTAGGGGATGGAAAAGATCAAGTGCTTACGTGATGTCGTTGCTCGCCCGACTACCGTGTCGGGAGTACGAATCCCTTGATCGAGCCTCGAACATAGCAACTGCCAGGGGACCCTCTTGGGTCTGAAGTTCTCTGCTCGCTTTCACGTAAAGGTAGGCTGTTACCGTCAGCGGCGCGACGTACCTGTAATCAGAAATTGACGGGGCTTAAATGAATTTCTGGCTTACGCTAAGCTTCTTTGTTGGAAGTGGAGGACTTCGAATGAAGTCAGAGTTCATGGGGGCTCAGCGTCTCGGAATTCCACTGGTGAAAATAATTCTTACAGACATTATCCGGAGAAGAACAACATTTTGACCATTGTTTCAAGGGAACCAGTACAACGTTCTACATAGTCCAGAAGACAGTAACATCTTATCCACAGTTCATTACACAAGGAAAAATTGACTTTTTCCAAAATCAGTTGTCGTAAGGTTTCAGACACACGGTTTATCCGACTATGTCTCTCGACTTCTCATTTTCTTCGGAAAGCAATTCGTCATCGTTTGAACGAGGGAAATTTAAGAACAACATTTTTGGACCAAGTTATCAGCAAAAGAGTGACTAGATTGTCGCTGAATTTCCATAACTGACCATAACTTATCACAGGATTTTTCTTTCACAGTTTCTCTCGTTAATATGATTAAGAATTGCTTTCGAAAGAAAATAAGACGTCGAGAGACGTGATCGGATCAACCGTGTGTCTGAAACCTTACGACAAGTGTATTTGACAATATTCAATTTTTCGATGTGCAATGAATTTTGGATAATGATTTTTGGAGGATGTAGAATTTCTTGAATCACGCTGTACTGGTTCCCTTGAGATATGATTGGAAAAGAAAGTGAAAAGAGCGTCGAATGATCATTCAAATCACGAAACAGTATTATTGTCGAATTATTCCAGTCATAAGTATCGAGTCTACCACGTAGTGGCTGAAAATGGAACTTTGTTGAGTCAGTCAACAAAGTTTATGTACTCGGAAAATGACGCAACCAATAATAAATAATTGTGAGTCAGTTCATTATTTATCGGTGATAAATCTCTTCATCAATCACGAAGTAGCGCCACGAAATTTCTGATCCATCATCATTCCATCGTGTTTTTGGTGATAAATCCCCTGTGTCATAACTGGGGATGCAACTAGATTAATTCTTATGGGAACGAACCACCAGTCAAATCCTGGAACAATCAATCTGCGCGCACCCCGGGTAAAGTTTAAAAAGGAATAATCCTTGTGATCGTGAAAAACAGAAATTCTCTCTATGGTTTAATTTCACCGTTGAAAAAACATTCTAATATCAACATTTGGGTGATTGAAAACATAAAACGCTTTCATGCCAACATGACCAAATGTGTTCGTGTTATTTTCACGCTGATATTATGACCCTCGGAATCCTGAGGGTGAATTCAGGTCGAAAATGAAAGAATAAAAGACGAAGGCAGAGAATTAGCGTCATTTCTTATTTTCTTTTTATTAAAAAATGAAGAAAAGCTTCATGGAAAAAACATATACGTGAAAATAATTGCAATTTAGGATAATCATTGGGAAAGCAATTGTGTAGTAGTAGAATGACATCTTTTTGTGATAACATGAACGAGAACTACCGAAGAGCAATATTTGCATTTCGATTCAAATGTGGTGGAAACTGAGTTTAGTACAGCTGGAGGATGAATAATATGCCGTTTTTTTTTTCGTAGATTGACATTGAAAGTGAAAAAGGTATATCATTAAAGTTCGTGAAATTGTATAAAATTACGTAATCGTAATATAGGAAAAACCTAGGGGTGAACCACTCTTGAAGTCCGATGTACAACAGTGTGTGAAGTCCCAGAAGTCCTTGAAGTCCCTTGAAGTCCCATGAAGTCCTTGAAGTCCCGTGAGGTCCTCGAAGTCCTTGAAGTCCCATGAAGTCCTCGAAGTCCTTGAAGTCCCATGAAGTCCTTGAAGTCCCTTGAAGTCCCATGAAGTCCTTGAAGTCCCTTGAAGTCCCATGAAGTCCCCGAGAAGTGAAGTCTTGAAGTCTGGTGTACGCCATGTTTCCGAGTAGTTCACCCCTCGGAAAAAACACTTTTTTTCCCAGAAAGCAAGCATGAAATGTGTTTTGACTTGAGCCCGTCTGTTTTTCACTTTCGAATTAGTTACCTTCATCATCTATATTCGCCAGCATGTCGATACTATAGAATGATTAAGTGTGATCGTAAATCAATCGGTGTGGCTCGGCTCGGCCCTGCTTCACCCAAAACGTTGACCATCGCTATTCCCTGATCGATTGCTGAAGCAAATGCTAGTCTTGCCAGTATCGGCTGTCACCGGCTCATGTTTCAGAATTTATTTATCGTTCGTTGGGGAATAAACCGTGTTACCTACTTTATAGCCGAGAAAATAAAGCATCGAAGTCACTTCCCATGTATCCCAAACTCGATCCGCATTTTTTCTTCTTCTTTCTATCAATGCAAGTCTTGATGAGATTTATTGTCGCAGCTCGCTATGCCCGCGGTATCATATACGATGTCATATTTTTGACATGTTTGAAAATGTTATATAATTATTTGAACAATAAATATATTGAGTTTTACTCATGTACAAAAAGTATATCATTAATTGATTCACTTAAATTTTTATGTAATTTCATACATGAATTCCTAACCTATGAACCTAACCTAACCATAAATTGCTTCACGTACCTTTTTCCGAAATTTCTGACTGACCTAACCTAACTTTTATTTTCTGCATCTCCTACTGGGCTTCAGGTGCACTAACTTGACCTAACCTAACAGTGTTCAGTTACATAAATAAGCCTCGCTATTTTCTATCACTAGAATTTGATTCAGAAATTGGTTTTGGTCTGAATTGGTCGGATATTGGCTCCTCTTGAAGCTCCCGTTGGAATTTCGAAAAAATATTAATCAGCAAAAAAGTTGATTACATATGAGACTGAAGTGAAAAATCGATGAAAATCACCTTTTCCGAGGATTTTTTTTCCAATACTGCAATATTCTTTCTCACACCGCTGAAAATTGTGATCACCTAGTTCATGAGTGACCGAAAAATGCTAATATAATATGTATATCAATTTTCATCGGGTTATCTCATATTTCCGTTCATGGAGGAAAATAAATTCGTCATGAAGAAGAAGAAGAGAAAAATTATGACGGTCAATTTCATGGCTGAGGTCTTTGAAATCCATGGATTCGATGAAATTTCCTGAAATTTCCCTGACTTTTCTTTAATACAGCGAATTCCCTGACATTTTCCGGTTCTCCCGGTTTTCCTGATGGGTGGGTAGAGTAACTGGCTTCTCGTCTGAATTATATCAGCTCGTTATCGCAGTCGATAATGCGATCTAAATGGCTCGACGCCTTAAGCTCTGGAGCAAAATTTGTTATGCCTCAATTTGCCCCCAACGTTCCTGAGTGTCTTTATGATGATGGTGTAACGGGGTAACGATACGCACATTGAGTATAATGAAGACGTGTAATTAACGAGTTAAGAAATTGAAGGGCGGCCTCATCTGCACGAAGAGACGTGATAATTACGAAAGCGTGAAATTTTCTACACAAAAGCCGAGGGGGGATTAGAGTGTAAAATTTTCTTAACAATCGTTAATTGAGCGATAATTACATTAGGATGAATACCAAGAGGTTTTTGATTTACGATACAGAAAATTCTATGTAAATTCACCGAATCTTGTGAATAATGGAATTCAAAAGACGGCTCAGCTTGTTTTTGATACCAGTCGAGGGGTTAACCACTCTTGAAGTCAGGTGTACAAAGTGGGCAAAGTACACCTTGCCGAAAAGTCAGTTGAAGTCAGCTGAAGTCAGTTGAAGTCAGCTGAAGTCATTTGAAGTCAGTGAGTCAGTTGAAGTCAGCTGAAGTCACTTGAAGTCACTTGAAGTCACTTGAAGTCAGTTGAAGTCAGTTGAAGTCAGCTGAAGTCAGTTGAAGTCAGTGAGTCAGTTGAAGTCAGCTGAAGTCAGTTGAAGTCACTTGAAGTCACTTGAAGTCAGCTGAAGTCAGTTGAAGTCAGCTGAAGTCACGAGTCAGTAAGCAGCAGAAGTCAGCTGAAAGTCAGTTGAAGTCACTTGAAGTCACTTGAAGTCACTGAAGTCAGCTGAAGTCACTTGAAGTCAGCTGAAGTCAGTTGAAGTCAGCTAAAGTCAGCTGAAGTCAGTTGAAGTCAGTTGAAGTCAGCTGAAGTCAGCTGAAGTCAGTTGAAGTCAGTGAGTCAGTTAAAGTCAGCTGAAGTCGCTTGAAGTCACTTGAAGTCACTTGAAGTCAGCTGAAGTCAGTTGAAGTCAGCTGAAAGTCAGTTGAAGTCACTTGAAGTCACTTGAAGTCACTTGAAGTCAGCTGACTTCATGAAGTCTTGAAGTCTTGAAGTCAGGTGTACGGTCGACGGACGAGTGGTTAACCCCTCGATACCAGTTAATTTTGTCTCTATAGAATTATAAGGTGTCTGATTTTATTGAATTTCATACTCAGACAAATTTCAATAAAACTGAATCGAATCTGATCGAATTTTATTCCATCATGAAAGATTCATTTTTTTTTTTTTTATCTTCATCAGGAAGGAAAACAGATGTACCTAGAAAAATACTAGAGGGTGATAAAATTTTTATTTGTTACCAGTCCGTTGTTTTTTCCAGCTTCTCTTCCACAAGATTATTGATAATACATAGAGACGAACATTTTTATTTATTTTTCAATCGAACACAACGTCAAGAGTTTTGAGAGAAAATAACTTCCGGCATTTTCAGCCCTCTCTTTCCCATGGAATTGTGAAGTGGAAGAAGCAAATGGGCGATTCCACGTCAACTGTGACACTCCTGTCCCTCATAGTCAGCGATTCCGATGAAATTTGGTGAACACGTAGGTTTTGGACGGAATCAACTTTTGGCCAAAGGATTTTCGGAAATTCGGAAAGCTATAGGAGTTGCGGAGCCTGAAAATTTTCGGACGTCGATTTCTTGATAAAACATATCCCTGACACGAGTTATCGTAATCCAAATCCGTTTTAACGACTTGGCGTGGAAAACTATGAAGTTCCAAGGAAAAAATACGTCACTTATGACGAACAAATAAATTAATGTTTATTATGCAGAAAAACATTGAAAATCGTTTTTTAATCGTGTTCTCTCACTTTGTAAATTATGAAAAAAAATCAAGGTATTCCTTTTGGTTTTCTCTTGGATTTCGCCCATCGAAAAGTATGGTGTCTCTTTTCGTTTGCCTATCAATAAAGGTCGAAGTCGGTCAGACGCGCGCTCTTGCCGTGCAGTGCAAGCCAGTGTTGGGCGAATTTGAATTAATACACTACAAATTACAAATTACAATTCGTAACGATTTCTTATTTGTAATCAAACCAAAATCCATTACTCATTACAATTGTAATTCGTTATAAAAAATGAAGTTCATCAAATTTCCTACAAGAAAGGTTGAATACACTTTTTCGATATCTTCGATAGTTTTTGTGTAATACAGGACCGAAAGTATCGATATTTGTATCTCCGTCCCATGCATCTTGTGAGAATTATGTCCGTATTCACTGGTATATTAAAGACAAACTATCGATGATATGAGAAAAATGTATTGAACCTTTACTGTAGAGAATTTAAATAGCTTCATTTTTTATACTAACCTCCGTGACGATAGGATCAATAGTTGTCGAGATATGATGAAGAAACTGAAACCGAGCATGCAAAATTCCTAAGTAATGATTCAAAAATGGTGAAACAAACCCAAAAACATGTAGAATCTATAAAAAAAAAAAAAAACGACACTCGTATAGGCTTGTCGGGTCACTGATCACGAACTTGTCGCTCAATTTCCTCAACTTAAATGATAATGTATTTTTAAACACACGATAAAAAACAAAAACCTCCGAGGAGTTCAAAAGCTCTCACAATTATCAGCTTGTTTTTTTTTCCGACGAAATTGTCACACGATACACTTTGAGATGAAAGCTCGTGTCAAATTTTCAGAAGAGAATAAATATGCATTTTGCGACCTCCAGGCTCAAAGTGCTGAATAAAGAAAAAATATTTTTTCACCCCGCAGGGCGCTTTGAAGTCGTTAAGTGTACTCTGCAAAATTGCTACGTGATGTATAACTCGTGAAAGAAATATCATATATCAAATGGCAAGAGAACATCTTGAGGCTGCCATTCCGAGCTTTGAAATGCTCTTTGAATCAGCGCTCCGATTCCGTCCCTTTTCGGCAAAGCTAGAGGAATTTACAAAGGGTTACCGTACAGCTATATGATGTCCGCCATATTCCGCCATATACCCGCTACATACGTGTCGGGTACCGTAACGCGCCGATAGATGGTTGGCAGTCTTTAAGGATCTCACGAGTAAATTTGCACCGTGTTGGCTACCCTCACGCGTCACCACACAGCCGGAATCGTACTTGACTCGAATGTCGTACAGTGGACGGAGGTTACTGGGAGCCAATTTAGCTCCAGTAAGCTCAGCTTTTAGCATTTCTTTCGATTTTTCGAGCCAACGTAGCGTGAAATCCAGATGAGCAGTGAAAAAAGTTCTCATACAAAAGTTTCGCGTCTTTCTTCGAAATTTCGGAAAATAATTTTTTGTAATTTTTTGTGCCTCGCGAAACTACAGTTTTGGTGAAAAATCATCGAAAATCTTCAGTAACAAAAAAGTTTTTGAAATTTTTACACAGCATGTATTTTTCAATGCCAAAAGTTGTCTGAAAATTTCATAGTGGGCCGAGCAGTGGTTCAAAAGATACATCAACAAATATTCGCACAGTGGCGAGACTTCGGCGATTATGAGGTCGCAAAAAAGTTTTTTCAAAGGCGATCGCGAGTACGCAAACAAGAGTAATGAATATTGATCTGGAATTCTCGAATCGCTGCCAAAAAACTGTTTTGCGACCTCATAATCGCCGAATTCTCGCCACTGTGCGAATATTTGTTGATGCATTTTCTGAACCACTGATCGGGCCACTTTGAAATTTTCAGACAACCTTTGGCATTGTAAAAGACACGCTGTGTATAAATTTCAGCCAATTCGGTCAGGGCACTTTTGAGTTATGAATGATTTACACTCATTTTGTATTAAAACTACACCCGAACGGGGTGTTAAAAATCTGACGAAAATAAGGGTTGGACGTCATGAACATATTCACCACGAATATTAGACACATTTTGGTCTTGTTTAGTTTTGTTCTTCCTGAGGACTAAGTTTCGGGTGTTTCTTGAGACGAAATAAAAGAGATTTTCTCTCGTCAGTATGATGCATTCGACCAACTCATCATCACAAACCCACCGTCGTCGCGTGTTAAATTCTAGCAACAATCGTTTCCCAACACGCTTATTTCTTGCTTATCACCACATTTTTATCCTCTTTTTTTAAATTCATCTGCATTTTGCTTCCCTCAATATATAGCTTTGGTAAATTGCTAGGACTACACTGTCATGCGTTTCGATTCTGCACACATTCTCGAGTCGTCAGGCCCCCATCGCAGTCAAGGTCCGCGGCTAGCTGAAGGAATTTCTTCATTACTACAAGAACGTAGAACACAGGCACTGACAGTGGTCCTCCACTTTCGTGACCTTTAATATCCTCAATCTCTCATAAATTCTTCCACATATAAGGCACTGATAATCGCTGCACATCATCTCAACGAGACAGTATCTCGTAGCTGGTTATTGTCATTCCGTGTATCGAAATATTTGAACACTTGGTGAAGGTTCATTATCAGTCATTCTGGACAGGAAAAATTGAAATTTTGCAAATGAATCCGAAAATCAAGTTCACAAATATCCACGAAAATTGACTGGAACTACAAACCGAATGAACTTGAATATTCTTTCGTAGACTTTTCGTGGAGTTCCAACTTTGCTCGAATTTCTGTGCAAATTAAGACGTATAATTCAGCGTAAAAATGATCGTAATTTGGCATAGAAACATTTTTTTCATCTGGGTCCTCAAAATTGAGCTTGAATTCTCGGATTCCAGTGAAAATCTGATAATCAAATCTTCAAAATTTCCATAATAAAGTAAAAGAATTGAAGATTCGTTACTCACGTTCCGATGAAAAGTCCCCTCATGTATTCCTGTATATCGTCAGCGAGATTCGCAACGCAGATTCCGACGCCTTCGAACTGATTCTTCATCAATTTCTGCGGAGGCGTCATGGAAAGAGAGAGAATAAAAAATTAACTCCAAATCCCTTGATATAACAGATGAGAGAAAATTTTAACTAGCAATTCGATATCATGTTTGAACATTTTCGCAAACAATTTGCATCGAAAGTTCACATGGCTTGTTAGACTACAATTTCTGCACGAAGAAACTTTTCAAACAATTCATCGCGATGGAGGCCCAGGGAGTGGCTCTACACCAAACTAATTCAAACAGGGAAAAATCCATTGTTCGTACACAAGCATGAAGCATGTTTCATTCGTGTGGTCTTTGTTTTCTATAATTTTGGAAATTTTGAGAACACGATCTTGTCATGTTGCTATATTCAAGGGGAACAGAGGGTGTTGAAAAAATTCGTAAAAGAAGGAATTTCCGGTTGTCGACTTCATTTCTTCAAGTATGCAGAAAATCCCACAGCGGAAAAATCAATATTCGAAACGATTTTGCAGATTCCTCAGAAAACATGATACATGAAAAAATTCCTACACAGTTTTGTACGAAATTCGAATTCAAGTTCAACAAGATGAAAATTTTTGCAGAATCTGCAAATTTTTCAAGAACCACGAATTTTGACAAAAAAAAATCGTGAAAAGCTACAATATTCTTCCCAAAACCGTCTTCCTACTTTTCTAATAGTCTCACTTCATGACATGTTGTGACGTAATTTGAAAATCGACGATTCTAAAAAAAAAAGGAAAAAAAAATCGCATGACTCGTGTCTTTTGTCTTCAAAAATAAAAAATATTCTATTTTCCACTGAAACCTTTCAGCTCTCATCAGAAGGTGATTCCCGGCGACTCTAATTTCATCATGAAAGACATTTTTGTCAAAGAGCAAGATTGTATGATAATTATTAATCAAGATAAGGTGAGAGGTGAACTTTTCTCGTAACATTTATACCTTCTATCAGCTGTGTTTGATCACCCCTTAAACTTCCAAGATCTTTACTGAGAGGAGACATCAAGATAAGAGTACTGACCCTTTCGAGATTCTCACGGCCCTATAACCAACACCCTTATTCATCTGGCTGATAAAGACGCTCGAAACCCTTCGGCATGTATTCAATTCGTCGCAGGAAACATCCGGCCTCTCCATTCTCCATTATCGACATTATTGTGAAAGCGAACTCACTTATATAGGTCGATAAGGCTGAGGTGTTACTCGAACTCAATATCATCCTGTATAGTACTTGAGCTTGGCAATGCTGCCACTAGGTGAATGGTTTTTGTGTGATTGGATGAAATTCTATCACATTATGTCCATCAGAGTTAATGAAGTTTCGACTTCGAGACTTCAAGGACTTCAAGCAACTACAATGGACTCCAGGGAATTTCGAAAGACTTTCAGAGACTTCGAAGACTTCTTACGGGACTTGGGGGAATTTCTTGAGACTTCCCTTACGGAAAAAAAACCTCAAAATATCACCCTCAACTGATCCCTCAACTTTCAGGGTGATTTCGTACCCCTAACTTGACGGTCGACCCTTAATTGAGGGATACCTTCAACTTGAGGACCAGTTATCAAATGGGGGTCCCCTCAACTTCAGGGTTAACCCTGAAATAGGGCATTGAATGGGGGAGACCCTTGCCTTGAGGGTTGCCTTTCACTTGAGGGTTGTCCTCGACTTGGGAACTAAGTCTCACCGTCACTTTTCCAGCTTCGGGGTTGACTCTTCAACCATTAAGGGTCGACCCCTGAATTCCGGAGTCAACTTTTTGACTCTTGGAAATCTTCCTTTAGGGTTCACGGTTTGGATACCATCAACGCTTCACGGTTAACCGTAAAGATTTCAGGATAACTTAGCCGTCTCAATTCTGAGGGATGCGGAACACCAACCTTCCAAAGTGACCCTCGACTTTAGAGGGCTGCGTCTCAACTATTCAGGGTCTTCTCTCGATTTTCAAGGTTGACCCTGAACGCCTTCAAGGTTATCGCTAAATTTTTGGAGGTTGTCCCTCGATTTTCAGGGTTGAACCACCAATTTTTCAGGATTGACCTTTATCTTGACGGATCAACCCTAAAAATCAAAGGTTTAATCCCGAAATTTCAGGGTTTCTCCCCGAAATTGATGTTTTCACCCCAAAAATTGAAGGTTCACCCTCAAACTTGAAGGGTTTTTTTCGTAAGGATTACAATTAGTACTTCGAGACTTCATGGACTTCAAGCGATAAAAGAGTGGGAATTTAAAATGTAAATTACTATTTTCTTTTTTCTCGGAAACCCGAGGGAGTTTTTCGGGAGATGAAAGCTCAGGGCTCTTTCAAAAAAAAAAAAAGTTGACTTTTTATCAGTTCATTGAACAAGAAAATGTTTCTTCTATGATCAAATAAGAATATTCCATCAGATTATCCGAAATTTGATCATATTTGATTCAATATTCTGAAATTTGTCTTCAAGTTGAAATAAGATTGAAATCAAATCAAGCGATTTTTTTCTTCTTCCAAATTTCGTGTAATTTCATAAAATTATAATTTCAATTTTTTTAAAATCGATATTGAAGCTTCGTTTTTTTATCTTTTTCTTGTTTCTACTTTCCAGCAAGGAAAAGTATTTCAAAATCGATCAAGATCGGTTTCAGATTTTATTGGAGTTTCAAAAATATTCCAAATTTGACGAATAATTTTTCATGGTAAACAATCGCGGACTTTTGAAATCTCTTCTTCTGAACTTCAACTTTTCAGCTTTTTACTATAAAATACAAAAATCGAGGCACTCCTTGGTAAAAAAAGTCCTCACGCTCTTTTTTGTTCCGTTTCGGTGCGCAGCTGGTGGCTATTTTTCTCCCACCCGCAACGATAAATCGTCAAATGAGAAGAAAAGAAAGAAAGAGAGAGAGAGAGAGAGAGAGAGAGAGAGAGAGTATAAAGTTCTTTTACCAATATCTGGAGCCACAAGGTCGATCGACGAGTTACAGAGAGCTTGACGATAAGTTTCATGGAAACTGAGGTGAAATAAAGTCTCGAGCCAAGAACCGGTAGAAGATTTACAATTCGAATTCCATCCGCAAAAACCAGACTCTGGTTTCCATCGCTATACAACTCGGTGCGGTCGAGCTTGCGGCCCTAAACTTCGGCAATAATTTTTCAGCGTTTTTCTTTTCCAGTATAACAAAGCTGCGAAACTTTGGCTCGAGGTAACCGTCCGGCTGGTGGTACTGTTCCAGTTATTGAACAAGGTAAATATTCTGTATCTATAGTGTTCCTCGAAATATTCTTTCACTGAGTCAGAATTATCACCATCATTGAGCAAAGAATAAAATTTTGAATATCGTGAACAGATATGATCGAAAAATTCAATTTCACTTTTCTTGAATCAAGTTCACATCTGGCTGCGAAGTCAGTTAAAGTCAGTGACTCGGTTGCAGCTAGTCGAAATCAGTGAGAGTCAGTGACTCAGTCTAAGTCAGTCGAAGTCAGTGGGAGCCAGTTAGAGTCAGAATTCAAGTGACCTTAGGTAAGATCAAGTCACTTGAAGGCATGTGAAGTCAGTTGAAGTTAGTTCAAGTCAGTTAGAGTCAGTTGAAGTCAGCTGGGGTAAATTAAAGTCTGAAGTCAGCTCAAGTCGACTGAAGTTTGAAGTCAACTGGAGCCAGCTGAACTCAGCTATTCATAGTCAGTTGAAGTCTGAAGTCAACTGAAGTCAACTGAAGCAAATTGAAGTCAGTGAAAGTCAGTCGAATTCGGGTGACTCTAAGTAAGATCCAGTCACTTGAAGTCAGTTGAAGTTAGCTGTGGTCAATTGAAGTCTGTTTTCAGTAGGAGTCTGAAGCCAACTGGAGTCAGCTAAAGTCAGTCATAGTCAGTTGAAGTCTGAAGTCAACTGAAGTCAACTGAAGTAAATTGAAGTCAGTGAAAGTCAGTCGAATTCGAGTGACTCTAAGTAAGATCCAGTCACTTGAAGTCAGTTGAAGTTAGCTGTGGTCAATTGAAGTCTGTTTTCAGTAGGAGTTTTACGCCAACTGGAGTCAGCTGAAGTCAGTTATAGTCAGTTGAAGTCTGAAGTCAACTGAAGTAAATTGAAGTCAGTGAAAGTCAGTCGAATTCGAGTAGGTAGGACTTAGGTAAGATCAAGTCACTTGAAGTCAGTTGAAGTTAGCTGTGGTCAATTGAAGTCTGTTTTCAGTAGGAGTCTGAAGCCAACTAGAGTCAGCTGAAGTCAGCTACAGTCAGTTGAAGTCTGAAGTCAAGTGAAGTCAACTGAAGCAACTTGAAGTCAGTGAAAGTCAGTCGAATTCGAGTGACTCTGAGTAAGATCCACTCACTTGAAGTCAGTTGAAGTTAGCTGTGGTCAATTGAAGTCTGTTTTCAGTAGGAGTCTGAAGCCAACTAGAGTCAGCTGAAGTCAGCTACAGTCAGTTGAAGTCTGAAGTGAACTGAAGTCGAATTAAGTAAATTGAAGTCAGTGAAAGTCAGTCAAATTCGAGTGACTTTAGGTAAGATCAAGTCACTTGAAGTCAGTTGTAGTTGGCTGTGGTCAATTGAAGTCTGTGGTCAGCCGGAGTCTGAAGCCAGCTGAAGTCAGCTAACGTCAGTTGACTTCAATGAATCTCAATGTCAAGAAAGACGGATAAGAAGGATCGTCGTTTACTTTCATCAAATTATATTCAAAGTTGGATTCGCATCAGCCTGCTCGTCGGAACTATCAGATAAAGTTTGCTGTTGCAAAGCCTGAACCGCTCTAGGGATCTCACACAATGACTTACGAGGTTCCGTCAGCGTGTTGGATTACACGTCTTTCTTTCACCTCACGTCTTCTCATTTGGTTAGCGTCGTCTACTCTCATATACAATGCAATATATATGCACGTGTCTTGCATGCTGAAACTGCCACCATATTACGTATATTTATTATCATCCATCACAATACAGCGCGTCCATATATGAAAATTATGAAAAGTCGTGAAAGTAAAAAACGCATTTCTGGTGGCCAGAAGGTTGTTCTTTTACTGTGGCATTCGCTCTAAAAAGCTCGAAAACGCATAGATTTGTTGAATGGCCCGAGTCATAAACGTAAGTGCAGAAGGTCGTATCAACAAAAAATGAATCACATTCTCATCCAAGTCATCAGACACAGTCAATATATGATAATGTCATATCATCTCTCCTCCCCGAGACTTCATACGATACATTATCATATTTTAGCATATTGAGAGGAAGCATTCGATTGGATATGATACATTGGATATGACATTTATTCTCCCTGTGGTATTTATTATACTCTAAGAAACCGAATACATTCTTACCTCTAGATCCAGGTAAGTCGTGTAGATCGGATATGGCAGGACGATACAGACCGCGAAGAACCACGTCCCCAAGGCGCACACGAACGCTGGTATTCGAGGCTTCATGGGATCAGCGAGCATCCGAAAACGGTCCCATGCTATCAGGAGGTAGGTGATCATCGAAACATGCAGTGGTATGTCCTGAAAGTCAGTAGATTCTTCATATACCCTTTACCATGAAATTCCACAGGAACTGTTAGTCATTTTACGCTTCAATTCGCAGTAAAAGTTGAAAATTTGTTTCTTTCGAACGATCAGGGTCGTTGATCTTCAGGTCTGTTTACATTAGTAGCTACTTAAACATCAGTAGACGTGAAACTAATGGAAACTGAGTTTTTCCAACAGACCTGAAGATGAACGACCCTGATCGTTCGGAACAAAACAACAGTCAAGAAAACTTTGAACTTTCTATTGTCTCTATATTTTCATTATCTTCAAGGGTCAAGCATTCAGAATTTTCTTCCAAGACCCTAGTTTTCTTTCTTTGCTGTAAGGAAAACCAAAAATGCTTCGGGTCCGAATGGCTCACCATGTTTTAGCACTGACATGAAGTGAGTCGAACCCGAGTATTGCAACAACAACAACAACAACAACAAATTTCTGGACCAACTTCATCCATAAAATTGTCATCAGTCACGTGATATAAGTTTGTTTTCTAGGCAATTTGTGATCTCGCTCATCTCTAGTTGGTGTCACCCCTGTGTCCCGTGTCTCAAAACTGCTCTTTCATCGAAGGAGCTTTTTGTTACGAGACAAAACCTCGTTAGTGAAACAGATTGTCCCACAGGTAACCAACCACCGCATGTCATGTCGTACCGAATGGAATAGACGCTCTAATTGCGAAACTCAGAAACGTGGGGGGTTTCAAGAATCTTAAATAAACGGGGCTGAAACTTTGGTTGAGGATTACGTGTCGTAGTTAGAAGGTGTTGAAGATATACAAATTCATCCAAGTGCCTATTATCTGACTCGGTCTCTAACATCGTACCGGGGCTGCCCATCCCTTTGGACCTCATCGTAATCGCACGAATTTTTTCTCACACAGATAAAAACTGAATTCTTGTACAAGAAAGTCACAGCTCTTCAAGTAAAGGGCATTTGAATGACACGGAGTACATAATTCTTTGATTCTACAACCCCCCTTATTTATTTCTCAAAAAACTCTATTGGATTATCAGAGTATAATTGGGTGCGTTATAATGCCATTCGATCATTCAAGTCATATAGTGCGAAGAACTCTAAGTTATGCCGGAATCGATACTCCAATCACGGTCTACTGATTTAATTGACAACTTCAGGCACCTCTTCGTTGAATTATTAAGACGGTTCACTTGGTTGCTACCTTGCGGCTAGCTTGTTTATTTTCCACAGTATAACAAGGAGAGTATCAGGCATCCAAGTCACGGATTTCAGACGAGGTGACAGGGCACAAACTTCTGTGGCCCAGAATATCGAACCCCTGATGCATAGTTTCATATAGGTGATAACTATTTCTGTGTGGGATGATCCGTTTATACTCGATTTTATGATATGGAGATCCTGTCACTTAAAGTGAATCAGACTCAAATAAAAGTTCGCGAAAGGTGCCCGAATTCAGTTTTTTCATCATATCTCGACAACTGTTGATCCTATCGTCACGAGGGTCATAATGAAAAATGAAGTTTATCAAATTTCCTACAGCAAAGGTTCAATACACTTTTTTGATATCTTCAATTGTTTTTGTGTAATACAGGACCGAAAGTATCGATATTTGTATTCACCGTCCCAGGCACCTTGTGAAAATTATTTCCGTATTCACTGGTGTATTAGAGACAAACTATGGAAGATACAAGAAAAGTGTAATCAAGTTTTGTTGTAGAGAATTTAATGAGCTTCGTTTTTCATAATAAGATCCGTGACAATAGGATCCATAGTTGTCGAGATATGATGAAGAAACTGAATTCGAGCACCTTTCATTCAACGTTTAGAGGACTTTTACTCTGTTCAATAGAGTAGGTCAAGATGAAGGTCTCTACCAATTCTACAAAGTTCTTACAATATAAAATAAGCCTGTGCATCGGGGATTTCATAATTACAACTCTGAAGATTTGACCAGAATACTATATTCTCCTGGTAGCTATAAACTTTTGACACAAAGTGTCATCGAAGCTTTTATAACTCTGATGATCCACGCAGAACTCCAAAGTTACTGCATGCCTTTCAATATTTTCTGAACATAATTTTATCGAACACATAAATTCTGAGATTCAATTTTCTCGTTTGCTTAGAATCGATTTCTCACTAATTTTGTAATAATTTCTTGACTCGGTGAACTGAACCAACTTTTCGTTCGTTGTTATTATTGATTGGGTAAAAAACTTTTTTCTGGCTGATAAAAAGGCTGCGTTAATTCTTCAATTATTCCTCCGATAATATTCATCGATACATATTTGTCAATTTCAGCTGAAACCACCCAGTGTTATCAAGTACCGAAAATTGATTCAGTGTGTCCTAGTTAATCGCACAATTTCCGGTCTCTCTCTCTCTCTTCCTCTGCGAATTAGCATGAATATGATAACATTTCCGAAACACCAACCGAAACCCCCGAAAAGTGAAACATGAAATAGAGCTTTTTTATCCTCTTATCAGATAATTTGATTATCAGGATTGTTGAAAAACACATTGCGCCTATTTGTTGAAAGTTGGTTTTCACGTGAATCAAGGTTTTCGATACAGCGGTTGAATTTGGCGGTCGCGTGTGACGTCACACAGTACCTGATGTAGCAGTCCGATGGCGCCACAGGCAATTGTGGCCAACAGAAGAACATGGCGGCCGAGGTACTGAGTGACGTCACATGGCGATTGCAAATTAATCATTTTCAACTGCTGTTTACAGTCACCCGAAGTTGATTTTATAAATTTTATAAATCCTAAAATTCTATTCAATCATCGCGCACTCATTTATCATGGATATTTGTTACTTTCCTATTGCGGAGTACCTTTGAACAGCGGTAGACAAAGCTAATCCAGTTTTGATCGAATTTTCGTTCTTCCATTCGATTCAATTCTGAATTCGCCAGTGAGAAATATACCGGAAAATGTATTACGCGAGAGAACGCGAAGAAAAGAAGAAAAAATATAATGGAAGAGTGGAAAGAAGAAACGACCTGTGTGTATCCTTCGTCGGCTTCACCTCCACCTCCACATTGGACCCGCAACAGCACTCGCCATCTCTTCCGAAAGTGCTCGACGAGGGTGCTTCCGGAATTTATCCCACTTTATGCGACGAGATAAATAAAGTAGAAACACACGGATCACGTGATTCAAGAGTCTCTCGTCGATCTCATCTACCAAGAGGGGACAAATCGGTACGTGTTGAAAAAGAACCAAAAAAAAGGTTAAGGATTGAGGAAAACCTTGAAGATGATTCGCTTAACGTTTTACTCTCGTTGCCTATATCGTACTAAGACGGTTTATGCAGGATTTGCACATTTGTTGAGATAAATACAATTGATCTTGAGAAATCCACAGATCTCCCATATTGTCAATCTTCGATTGAGTCTCGCAACTCAATCTTCTGTCATCTGTCATCTGTCATCTGTCTTCTGTCTTCTGTCTTCTGTCTTCTGTCTTCTGTCTTCTGTCTTTTGTCTTCTGTCTTCTGTCTCCTGTCTTCTGTCATCTGTCCTCTGTCCTCTGTCGTCTGTCCTCTGTCCTCTGTCCTCTGTCCTCTGTCCTCTGTCCTCTGTCTACTGTCTTCTGTCTTCTGTCTTATGTCTTCTGTCCTCTGTTTTCTGTATTTTGCCTTCTGTCTTTTGTCTTTAATCTTCTGCCCTCTGCCGTCTGTCTTCTGTCTTCTCGCTTCTGTCTTCTCTCTTCTGTCTTCTGCCATCTTCCATCTCTCATCTGTCTTCTGTCTTCTGTCTTCTGTCTTCATTCTTCATTCTTCTGTCTTCTGTCTTCTGTCTTCTGTCTTCTGTCTTCTGTCACCTGTCACCTGTCACCTGTCTTCTGTCTTCTGTCTTCTGTCTTCTATCATCTGTCATCTGTCATGTACCATCTGTCGTCTGTAATCTGTCATCTTTCTTCTCTCTTCTGTTTCTGTCTTCTAAATCTACATCTACACTCACGCAAGCATCCGAGTAATTGAAAATTTCCCCTCTTCTAGCGTTTTTTGTACA